>CM064576.1:9940334-10104077 GCA_032716605.1 Paralithodes platypus | reverse complement strand
AACCTGACCAATTATATAATAAACTTGTACACCTGGCTCTTGTATTATCTCACCACCTCCCCCCGGCACATCAGGACCCGTGACAAACAATTAGATAATTCAACTATCTGTAATAGAAGTTGGTATGATAACGGTATTAATAACTTATCAAACGGATGTCAATTTCTATGCATTGACTATCGTGCTGCCAGATTGTTAGTTAAATAATATGGAATTATTTGGTTAGTAGTTTAGAAACATAGTTTGTGTTCAAATTATTTAATCTATCAATACTAAATACATAGACTTGTACATCCAACATGGAATATAATCCCCCTGTGTTTGTACACATTCAAAACTTATGAATTGATTTCCCCTGACAAAAATTGATAACGTCTTTATTAGACCCTAAAGATTTTGCATAAAGGTATGCGATCAACAGTTATATTTTTACAAACTGGTAATTTTTCTGTCCCGAGGTTCACCTCTGACATGGAAAGAGGATACCTTTAAGTAGAATGTTTTGAACATTTCTGTATAAACAAACATTGAAAAAAGCAAATGTCTTGGAAAAATGTTTTTGGAAAATTGTTTAATGGACATCACATATAGAAAGAAAAGGAAGTGAAAGCAAAATTCGTTTGCATTTTATACAGTGGATAATTCATGTAGGAAAAACAGGAAATACGGATATATATATATGTAGGGAGTATTTCGTTGGAACTGGTAAAATGGGATATACATACAGATACAAATGGAAACAAAAATATTTGTTGATAGTGCTATTCATGGTATGTACCAACTACTGTGACGGGGAATACTTGTATATACAATTTCACGTATGTATTCATCTATCGATATTGCACATATTCATACATTACATTATATATGCGCACACATGCGGTATATAAGAACGTAAGTATGCAAACCTATCTGTATACTTATAAGTATACAGTATAGGTGCTTATAGGTGTAGCGTATATATATCCGGAATCAACACACCCACAATTACACAAATGCCAGTACGCGTCAGACACGTTTCCAGAGCATATATACTCGTATAATATAGGTGATATGCACATATATAAATTATTAACGAAACATTAGTATGTATACAGCTAAAATTGTTTTATTATGAGAAGACAGCCTTAAATATATGTTTGTTCATGATGTTTACCACGGCTGGGAATTGTTTTTTTTTATATATATTTATTGTAGCTTTTATAAGCTGTATTTTGTTGTACCACCGGGTCTGAAAACGAATAGGTTTGGAGCAATTCTGGTTGGCAGTAGATTTCTATGCCTTCGATGATGAAGCCTTTTGTAGCAAACTGCTTCAGTTGTGTCGTCCAGTGTGATATCCAGTAATTAGGTCGTCGAGATAAAAACGTGTTTGTAAAGAATATAAGCTCAAATAAATAAGTCAGGAATGAGAGTGCAAGGGAGGAGGGAAGATTACACATGCACTACTCCACCCCCTGCCACCTCCACTGCTCGCCAGAGTGCTGTTGTGGCAGCTTTGTGGTTCCTCCTCCTCATCTTTCGTATATATACATAGGATAATAGTATATATCTGGAGTTAAAGCGCCAGTCCCTGAGCCGCTGCCAGTGCCTCATACGTTGATGAGGGAGGAGTAATGGAACTGGTATTTTGTGTTGTTGTTGTATTATTGTTTGTTGTATCCCCAAGCTGCCGTGGCCGAACAGCCCCAAGGCCCCGAGCAAGGCGAAAGGCCATAACCTTTGCGCCCCCACAGAAACCCTCCCTTGTCCCGACCAACAATTAAAGCCTGGGTGACCGAAGCCACTCCATGAACGGGGAGCTGAGTGAGGGTGCGGAGGAAACGGAAACGCCCGGGAAACCAAAGCCCCACCCAGGGCCCTGTGCCCCTCAACAATTATGAAGAGAAAGTTGAGGAGCAAAGGAAAAAATGTGACGCTTTGGCTTCCAATCTTGGTAGATTGGAAGGTCAATCCACGGAAGAGAGGCCGTCACTTGAGATCTAGAAAATATATAAGTAAAAGGAACAGTCAGAGTAAGATATGGGTATGGCAGAGATCGCTCAGTTCTCACTCTGATAGACCAGCCCATCACCAAGGTGTTTTGTGTTGCTATATATGGTATTGGGAGCTGTGACTTCGTCCTAGTTATCACCCAATTGTCACAGCTATCCCGCTTTTGCCACGATATTGGTGTGTGTTTGAAGATCGTGCCTCAAACAAGTCCTGCTGCATTCGGTCAACAAATTTACAAATGAGTCCCGAGGAATGTGCTATTTTATTTTGTTGAACGTGCCATGAATGCGACTTACCTACATTCAATTCTGACAAATATCACATAAAGCAATATTGCTGCTCCATGTTCATATATTAGACTTGTATAATAAAGGTGTGAACATTGAAGTCCAGAAAATAGGTGTAAACAGCAAATATCCAGATGGGGGAGGGTTGAGGCATGTGACAGAGTGTTTCCTTTTTTTTTTTTTATGCACTGTCTTCCAGAAGGCCTATCGCGTTCGCCTAGCAGACACTTCCGGAAGGCCTATCAGCTTCTTGGGTTAAAGTGGAGATCAGAACTCACATCCAAATAGCAACCATAGTAGTAACCTAATATTACAACTACAGTGTAATAAGAGAAACAGCTGATGGCCACACACTATAATGTTAAAGAAAAATGAAGGAGATGGAATATAACAGAGAGGAGCACAATAAGTGATAGGAAGCACAGAGGACTAATGGAAAAAGAATCTAGGTGGTGAGGCATTTTATAATGGGTCCTGGTTTAGTCTCTGGTTCCTCCACTGCAGCAGCTACGGCCAATATATCTCGATAGCTCCCTGAGTTGCTCCGCGCACCAGAGCCATTACTCAGGAGGACAACCTCACTTGATTCTCTCTCTGATACCCATACAAAGAGAGAGTAACACAACTTATAAATTAATAAATAAATACAATTTACACACTGTTACTTAGTATTCCTCGTCATGAATACAAAAGAAAGAGAGCTTGTCAACAAAGTAAACACATCAAAACTGAGAGGGGGGCCAAGGTACACCTATATTTTGACCCACTGGTTACCTCCAAACGATGTCTCTCGCCTTAGTCTTTCTCCCACCCACAGTCTTAAGGCCGCGTCATACAGAACTCGAACGTCGGGCGACCTTCTTGCCGAAAACACGATGACTTGCATATTTGAGGCGAATTCAACCGATATTGTTCCGATGTTGGTAGAAGAAGAACATCCCCAGACAATGCCCCGAATAAGAGTCGAATATAACCCGATACTCCCGAACGAGTTACGACCAAGACCCGACCAGGATTCGAATATAAATTGATGCATGCCAGAGCATGACCCAACGATAACCGAATGTGCGCCGAATCAGCCAACCAAGTGCGAATGAGATACGTCTGTCAAGCCCGACCTTTGCCCGATACGAAAGATGTTATGAGGAACACCAGCCGCATCGGGCCGCCGACCATCAGAAAACGTTAACACGATGCTAGACGAATGTGGGACGACGACCTGTACCTGCTCTATATATATAGTGGGTGTGGTCGCACACATTGCAGTCGCACATCATTCATCACCCACGGCAACATGGACCTCACGGAAACTCGAGCCATCAACTGAGGTTACGGAGGATTTGGAGATGGCCATTGTGTTTCAGGAGCTTGTTGTAGCCAACCTTAAACCACCAGCTACTCATCGCCACCCTCCGGAAGAAGGAGCGTCAGCGCCGTGTTACGACCCAGGAAACCAGAAGCTGCAGCGTCAAGCCTTGGGTCGCCCAGATAGCCACCTACGGACACTACCACCAACTGCTAAATGAGCTAATTGAGACGGACAGGACCACCTACAGGTATTATCTGCGTATGGACGAGGACCAATTCAATGACATAGTACGCTGTCTTACACCAGGATCAAGAAGGAGACCACCAATTGGGAGAAGCCCCTGGAGCCAGGTTTGAGATTGGCCATGGACACCACGATTTTTGGCAACAGGGGAGGCATACAAGAGCATGTCGTTAAATTTTCGTGTTGGTGCAAACACAATTTCGATGGCAGTACGGAGACATGCGAGGCTATAATCCTGAGTATATGGAAGAGGTTATTGTGTGCCCATCAACACACGAAGGCTGGAAAGAGGTTGCCAAGGGTTTCGAAGAGAGGTGGAACTTCCGGCACACCATAGGGGCAATCGATGGCAAGCACATAGCCATACAACCTCCAGGAAACTGCGGCTCCCTGTACTACAACTACAAACACTATCACTCCATTGTTCTCCTGGCAGTGGTTGATCACCTGGGCAAGTTCATGTACGTGGACGTGGGAGCGAATGGTTCCGCATCTGATGGTGGCATCTTCCAGGTGACCGACATCCGGAAGGCCCTGGAGGACGGGGCAGCAGGCTTGCCGGAAGCAGAGCCATTTCCCGGCGAGGACCATCCAGTGCCCTACTTCCTCATTGGTGATGGACGCATTCCCCATGAGGGAGTGGTTACAGAAGCCCTACCCTCACCGAGGACTCGAGAATACCAAGAGGACCTACAACTATAGACTGTCCCGGGCCAGGAGGCAGGTGGAGAATGCGTTCGGTATGCTGGCAAACCGCTTCAGGTGTCTCCTCACAACCATGAACATTCATCCCACCACTGTGGAGAAGGTAGTCATCGCGTCCTGTATACTCCACAATCTCCTCATAAACAAACGCCAAGGACAACAAGGATAAGCATCTCAGCATCAGGAGAACATGGAACAAGA
Source organism: Paralithodes platypus (assembly GCA_032716605.1). NCBI lineage: Eukaryota > Metazoa > Arthropoda > Malacostraca > Decapoda > Lithodidae > Paralithodes > Paralithodes platypus. The sequence continues at coordinate 10,099,337 of CM064576.1, read as the reverse complement.
TGACTGGAGCAGGGACCCTTGGATGGACTACAACCATTGCCGCGGCAGAGGTGACCAGCCACTGCCAAACATCACCGGGACTACTTGGCAGAGTACTACAGCCGGCCAGAACAGCGCCTGCCCTGGCAGGTACCTCAAAACTGAACAGGTAAGTTTGCCATTCCAATTATTTCCCCATAAATCCATGCCCAACCTAATTGATATGCCAGAGCTATTAGAATGTCATTATTACCAAATTATATCCCGGTCACATTTCTAGTTCATTTGCAACTATCATAAATCAAGATGTAAATTATTATTATTATGAAACATTATAGTTTTCCTAGCATCTCTCGTATAATAATGAGTACCTTATCATTATAAACCGCCAAGTTTATTAATTTAGCCCCTCAATAATGTATTATGAGTTCAGTATACATATATTATTCTCTTGTATAATGAGATATCATTAGTTTTTGAAAACATCAAGGTAAATTCGTTTATCCACTCTATATATTATTAGGTATTATAATAATGTCCTCCATTCATGTTCCCCATATTATTATTGATTGTATTGTCTACATTTTGTTAGTACACATTGTATTGTGTAAAAAGGAACATTACAACCAACATATACACATAATCATTATTAGTAACTTTATTGCATACAAAGGAAAAGTACAACGTGTATACCATGTTGAACTTGCACTTTTTGGGGCACTGGGAACATACATATCGGATTCAGGTATTGAGTACATCCTTACTGAATATGGTATGCTTGCAGATGGCTCGTTGAATGGTCTCTTAAAGGGCAAGTTTTACAATCGTTGCTACTAGCATCCATCAGCTTGTGGCTGCCGTCATGGAGAGGGCCATATTTCAGAGATACCTAGAGGATGCCCCAGAGGAAATCAAACAGGTATGTAAAGAATTGTTGACAGCATCTGACCAACATGATCTGGACCAAACAGCTCAATCTGATTAAGTACAGCTAGCAGTGGAAGGTTTTGAGGTGTTCTTTCATAGACTAATCAATGGTACAGAAGGTAAGCTGGCACGTGTCTGGGCGATCTATGTGTACATCGTGAACAGGATTCACCGTTTGCTCCAGAGGGCTGTACGTACAAATGATGTAGATCTTTTCCTGAGAGTTTTGCCCATGCACCATTGAACTCTTCTTTGCACTGAACAGACCTAACTATGCTCGCTGGGGATCACTATTCCTGGACAGATGCAAAACATGCCAGGAGCAGCAAGAAAAGTCTGTGGAAGCAGGCGCATTCTCCATTCGACGAACCAGCAAGTCGTATTCTCGGTCTCCCATCGACCTTACGCTCGAGCAAACGGTGGAATCGTGACGCCACATCATCAGCAACAGGGATAACTTCGTGTGCCATTTCGGATAGTACTTCTCGAAGATGGTGTCTTACTCTCACACAGCGTAGTATGGCGGTGTCCGAGATGAAAGTCATCTGTAACATCCAGGCTGGAGAGACACCAGCAAAACAGCTGAAGAAAAGTTGTATCAAGAGGGATAATCGTGATATGGCAGCATTGACCAAGCCTTGGAGAACACGTGTAATCCATTCAGTAAAGACCCCCTTTGAGCGTGTCAATATTGCAACAGGCAAGGTTGCAAAAGCAGAGACATCAGACTACTTAACACAAGTACTTGAATGAGGAAAGACCTTCGGAATAAATTTGCTGATGAGTGTGCGACAGATGACAAGAGATTCTTGAAGACGATCCCAAGATGTCAAGTATTGAACTATGCAAGAGAAAACCTTCGTAAGAAGTGTCCTAAAGAGAAGAAGGCACTAGGAGCTGCTGAGGGTGTTCGTGATGCATTTGGCTACTTGTTGACAGCAGCTGCACAGTCAGATGCAAAGCCTGATTTGAAGATGATCCTGAGACCTGAGTTACCCTATCAATGAAGTCCCTCTGGCTCTAGCCCATTCAGACGGCACCATGAACAATACTGAGAAGGCCGCACTCACAAAAATCTTGGAACAAAAGCAAGTGAAGGTACTTGATGAGAAGTCAATTGGACGTGTCAATGCCACTATGTTTGATGGGGGTCTACTCATGCATGAAGTTCTTTCCAAACACAACAAGTCAACCTACAGCAGCATAGCCCGAGATTTTATGGTAAAGTTGTGCTCTGCTCATGGTGATGAAGTTCATCTTTTGCTTGATAAGTACATCACACCTTCCATCAAGGATGCCGAGCGACAAAAAAGAGGAGGTGTAAATGACATTGTCTATCAGATTACAGGCCCAGATAAGCAACAAAAGCAGAAGGGTACCGAGCTACTCAAAGATTACTGTTTTAAGGAAGAGTTCGGTCGGTTTCTTCTTGCTGAGTTACAAAAGGAACAATACGGTCCAATAATTGGGGAGAGAACCATATACATATCTCATGGCGGAACGTGCATAAGATTGAAGAACACATCAGGACAGTTGAAAGTGACTCGACCAGAAACAATGCAAGGACAGCTTGAAGAAGCCGACACGCTGATAGCCTTTCACCTGGGCAACACTGAACGTGGTACTGTCATGGTTCGTTCGTCGGACACAGATGTTGTAGTTGTCCTGACTTCCTTAGCTGCCAGAAAACCAGACCTGTCTATAATCATGGACTATGGAACAAGCAACAATAGGCGCTTCATCGACATCTCAACAATTGCTGCTGAACTGGAGAAGAAGCAGTCAGGATTAAGTGATGCACTAACAGGCCTGCACTCACTTACTGGCTGTGACTTCACGCCATCCTTTTATAGAAAAGGAAAGAAAAAACTATTTGAGATACTTGAATCAGACATGAGACAATCAATATCTAAGTGGCATCCAGTCACTAAATTCGACTGATGTTGATTATCAGTCCGTAACTGCGTTCATTTGCCATATATACGGGGTTAAGCACCACCAAGACATCAATGAGGGGAGATACGAGTCGTTTATGAAAATGACGGGGGGGGAAGCAAAGTACTGAGCAAAGTAAAAAAGGTCAATTGTGCCTCACTACCTCCATGCAGTAAATCATTGCACAAACACATCCAACGGGCAAATTTTGTTGCAATGATGTGGCGGAATGCTGACCAAGGAATGCCCAATGTTAACAACCCCTTGGATTTTGGGTGGAAAGAAGAAAATAGCGAAACACTTCAACCATTCTGGTTCGAAGGACGAGCCATACCAGACTTTGGACCAGGTTAGTCCAAAGATGATGAAGTCGAGGAGATGGAAGACGAAGAATTAGAGTCCGGAGGCGAGTGGAGCGGGGACAGTGGTGACAGTGAAAGTGATGAGTAGGCCAAAGGTATTTGTCAATCATCGTAGGCTAGGCATAGTTATTGTATGTGAAACTTGTTTGTGCCTGTCCTGGAAGCACAGTTGTCTATTGTAACATGCTGTTTGAACATGTATAAAATTACAAAATTATTGATAAAGTGATGAATCCCAAAATACCGGTATATCCCGGTAAGTTATGTTTGTTATTTTGTAATAATAAAAATGAAATTCAATTAACCACGTGTATGTCGGCCTTAAATATTTTGGTTTTGGACCACTTAAAAAGGGTCTTGCTGGCAAGGGTTTGGCACAGTCAAAACTTGCTGGCATCATGATTTTCCAATAGTAGACCCTTCCAGCTTCTAGAAAAACTTAACCTTGTGTATGTCAGTTTCCACATGAATATTTTGGTTTTCGAACTTCTTTAAAAAGGTCTTGCTGGCAAGGGTTTGGCACAGTCAAAACTTGCTGGCATCATGATTTTCAAATAGTAGGACCGTTCCAGCTTCTAGAAAAACTTAACTGTGCGTATGTCGGTCTTCGCATAAATATTTTGGTTTTTGAACCCCTTTAACGGTCACTGTCCTCACAAGGGTTCAGTCTGAAGTTGCTGGCATTGATGAATTTATGATCCCACATCATCAACCTACAATCCTGTATGGTTAATTTCTGTCTCGGCACTCACATAAATAAAATCAATTTTTGCTACTTTTGAAAAGGGTCCCAGGGTCAAACGCACAGGAGCAAAGCTGCCAGCAATGGTGATCTATACATACCAGGTAGATAGGCTTGCCTTGGAAGGGTCAAACCTTTTTACCTCTCTCACATAAATAAATCGAGCTAGCTCCCGGCCTAAGATCTTAACCCACTGAGCACCAGCTAATTAATAATAAAAGTACACTGTGAGACCAGCCGATTTGGTCAATTTTTGTTATTTTTTTAAATAGCTGAAATAGGTGAGAAATTATGAATAGCACAACAAAATCACTCACCTCGGTCATTTGGGGTCTAATGAGAGGGGGGGGGGGGAGCTTCAACAATCAGCTGATGCAGGGCGGCCTTCAAACTTCCCACCCGCACCACCACAGAGTGCAGCAGCATGGCATAATTATGTACGATGCGTCCAGTTTTTGAGTGACGGTTATTTACACCACCCGAGCATCATATGTGCCTTCATAGTTCAAATATTAGCAACATGTATCACATAATGTCATTGTAAGTGAAGTTACAGTGTGATAAGTGCATAGATTCAAGTTTTATAAGTGCCGAGGGAGTGGCAAGTCCCGCGGGCGTCCTGGGCCCGGATACTCAAAACTGTCCTAACTTGGGGCACTTAGGACTTCCTAACTGACTTAGGGCGCCCTAAGATATGAACAGGTTAGGACAACTTATCTCGTGTCTTAAGTTGTATACTCAAACAAAATTTGTCCTATCCTGTCCCTAAGTGGTTAGGAACTCCTAAATTGTCCTAAATCTTCTTGAGTGCCTATGTTGTTCAGCCAATCACGGGGCTCCTTTTATCTCATTGTTTGGGTAGATCAACCAATCACGGGACATTAAAATCAGCTGATCAAAATAAACAAACGCCACTGTGGCAGAGAGAGCTATCCAGCTGTTGTATTACCTATTTTGTGCTTATGTATCTATATAGAGTATATATAATAAATCGTACAATATCCTATATTTAACCCCTAACAAAGGCTCATTTACATTGTTTATAGTAGGTCTATAGGCTATTAGATTTTCCCATGAACTCAATTTGTGTACAGTAGTTTACAGCGTAGTCCGGATTAAGTTAGGATAGGCTATTTTCCCAGAAGTCCCAATTATAGTTTGTCACTAGGTTAGGGTAGGGGAAGGAGTATTTTGCCTCCTGATGGTAATATTATGATGATAATAAGTCATGGGTGGTGAGGGGGGCCAAAGCTCCCCCCCCCCCCCCCCCCCTTAACCTATTCTTGTATTCCACGGCAGTCAAACTAGATGGGGACGTGATCTTGAGCATGCGAGTAGTCTAAACAAGGCAGGCGATACGCCAGAATTCCTCCATCCTTACCTAAGGTAGGTTAAAGTAAGTTAGACTAGGTTAGTTTTTGTTTTGGTAAAAGTTGTGTTAGCGGGTGTACCGCCCGCTTTGTTTACATAGTCGCACACTCGCAGTTACATTCGCGTCTAATTTGACTGCTGTTATTTGCCCCTGCTGGTAATATAGGCCTTTATGAGGATGACATTAAGTCATGGGGGGTGAGGGGGGCAAAGCCCCCTTCACTAACTAATCTCTCCATAAATCAAACAAAGTAAAACGTATCAAAAAGTTTCTCTAGGCCTAGACACCATGCTGTATTTATTATTTATATGTGGGTTTTTTTAATACCACATCTCCCGATCTTCATAGGGTCCTCCCCACTAGGCTAGTAGGGTTGTATTTCAATATTCTTGGAAAATGGATAAAAATGCATGCAATTGCATAAAAAACGAACTCATTATTAGAATCGTATAAGGTAGGCTAAGTAAAGATTGTAAATTAAAAATATATATAGGCTAAGCCTAGGCCTAATTTGACCTAGGCTAAACTCAATATCCACCACCCAAAAGGCCAAAACCCCAGTGTGTGAAGTTACCAATAGCCTATGCAACTTCAAAAAGGTCATGAGCCCCTAATCCAGTATATTGAGTACATATTACACAGTAATTCCATTATTGAGAGGGTTAATCAAGTAAAATCGCAGAATCATAAGCTTGGAGAGTACCCTTTTATTTGGCTGTTTACATACAATCTCTCAAGCCTTAAAAAGTGACCTAAACGGTATAAGACCACTAGTTCCATTACAAAATGTCACTCTGTAACCATTAATTACACCAGTGATTTACATAGCCTCCTTAAATGACGATTAAAATAGGCTAGTCACTTTGAGGCCGGCCATATTTAATCCACGCCAAGGCTCGGCCAATGTTTGGAGGTACACCCTAAATATCGGTTCCCACTATCAATTTGTGTCCGCTGTTGAGTGTCCTAAGTCGAGTTAGAGTAGCCCCCGACCTACCCTAATTCAGGACATCCTAACTTTTCACAAAATGGCTGCCCACAGCTTCTGAGTATGCCGTCTTAACTTGTTTTGATTATAGCGTCATATGCGTACTGGAGCAGTTAGGGCGCCCTAAGTGAGATAGGACGAGATAGGATGTTCTAAATAGTTTTGAGTATCCGGCCCCTGGTTACCTTCTTCTTCTTGAAGAAGAAGACTTCTTCTTCTCTTCTTGGAGACACTGTCCTCGCTTGCGTGGGACAGCTCGCCTAATTACCGGCTATTTCTAGAGAAAAAAACTATAGCCTAGCTAGATTAAGATATAGTTTAGAAAATTAGTAGTCATAGAAGGGATAGTTAACAAAAAAGTAATGAAGGAAAAAACTTGAGCGGAATATTTTCCTTTGTTGTAATCTCCTTACTATCCCTCTTCCCCACCTCTTTACTATTTAATCTCATTAATCTTCCTCCCCTCCTCTGATCACCTTCTCCCCCCTCACCCTATTCTACTCTATTTATTTTTCTCTTCTGCCACACCTGCTCCAGGAAACTTTTCACTACCTTCATTCTTTTCTCCACTTCCTCGTCTGTCCCTAGACCTAACACAAACTTTACTCCATCCTCTTCCTCTTCTTTCTGTTCTTCCCATTCCCTCTCCCCCACCAACCGTTTATGCCCCTTTCCACTGGTGAGACAAGTCACGATTTTCGTCGCCGACACCAATAAATTGGCACATTCGTGACATGTCTCAACACCTCTCATGAACAATCGTTTGAATCTCAAGGCCTCTCAAGGCCTCGCAAGGGCCTTCGCAAATGTTCGCACAGTTCAAAATTTTGGACGAGGACTCACGAGGATTGGTTACCCTCGTAAGCATCGTCGAGCATCGCCGAAGGGATCTGCGAGGGTATCTGCGATCATCTGCGACATCGGCGAGACATCGCGGAGTGTTTCGCATAAAAAAAACTTTGCAACGCTGCATGGATGCTCACCTATGCTCTCAGATGTTCCGAGAACATCGACGATGCCAAAGAGCACCTTCGGCGAGGTGGGAGAGAAAGAAAAAAAAAAACGAGGAGGGAGGGAAAGAGAAAACAGGTGGGCTCAATGTTTATGTTACGGCTTAGCCTAATTGAGCCCACCTCGTTGTTTTAACTTTCTCTCCCTCCTCGTTTTTTTTTTTTCTCTCCCTCTCTCCTTGCCTATATAATCCGTTCGCCCCGTTCAGCCTACTGTTTTAAGATGTTTACCCCAATCCAGGTTTCAATATTTTCCTGGTGAGCTGTAGGAGCCAACATATATATATTTTAGTTTTTGGGTCGTTTTTCTGGTCCCCTTTCTTCCTCATGGTTAACCCCATTAGTTTTCATATTTGGGGGATGGTGGGGGGAAGGTAGAAGGGTAATTGACTCGTGTTACAAATATGAAGCCGATTGGTGAGGTAGTTTCGCCACTACGGATTATCCTTTTTTTCCTTTTCTTCGTACGGATACGCTGGAAGTGGGTGGTGGGGGGACGACAGAAGGGAGGGGACTTGTCACACAAATATGGAACAGATTGGTTCAGTTGTTTCGCCGCCACATATTTTCCTTTTTTGTCTTTGTGAGGCGACCGATAGTCAGCGAGTGGGTGGGGGGAGGGGGTTGTGTTGATGGTGGCATGGAGCCAGAAGGGTAAGGTACATGAGGTAGAAATATGAAAGCCATAGGTGCAGTCGTTTCGCAGCTACGATTTTTTTTCGGCGAGTCCGTATATATATGGACCTGGCACTGGGCGTGACAAGACCCTAGTCCGTATATATACGGACCTGGCACTCTGGGGGTTATAAGACGTTTACCCCCATCCAGGTTTCTTCAATACGCCGAACCATCGCTTGAATCGCCGAAGACGTCACAGAACATACGGCGAGTTTTCTTTCATCCTCGCATGATTTCGCAAGATATTTTTGAAAATGTGACATGCCTCGCAGAGGTCATCGGCGAAACATCGCTCACTTCGCCGATAACGTCGCAGAAGGTCGGCGATTGCGTCGCCGCGACATCTTCGCTGAGTATAATTTGTCATCTGTTTGTAACGGTCAAAATCGTGAACGTCGCACGTATTCTTGCGAATTTGACAAAACTAAGTCATCGGCGACGAAAATCGTGACTTGTCTCACCAGTGGGAAAGGGGCATTAAACTCTTCCTCCAACCTATCTCTCTCCTCGTCATACCACTGGCACTCTGTCACTATATGTTCTATCGTCTCCTCCACTCTTCTCCCTCCCACCACACACTTCAGACACTCTTTCACTCCCCCATTCCACTTCCATGTTCTTCTATTCGTCTCCAATGCCCCTGCCCTAGCCTTAAATAATAATTCAGCTCCCCAACTTCCATCGTAGAACTCCTCTTTTCTCGGTCTCCCCTTACTTTTATATCTTTCCAGTGTACTTTTCTTTTCCATATTTCTTTTTCATTCCTGTCTTCCTACTTCCCTCACTCTCGTTCTTATCTCTTTCTGCCCCTCATATAATTTACTGTTCTGCTATCTGGGGAGGAGCAAACAAGACTTACCTGGACTCTTTATTCTTAACACAAAAGAAAATACTTCGTATAATGACTTACCAATCTTATAATGCTCATACAGGTCCAATATTTAAAGAACATGGTTTACTAAAATTAGGTGATATTTTGTTTGCTCAGGCAGTAAACTTTGTGTATACATCTTTAAATGGTTTTATGTGGTTGGAGGACAATTTTCATATCATGGTCCGTAACTTTAATACAAGAGGAGCCCAGGAGTTGCTACAACTCCCATATTACAGAACATCACATGCACAACGTTGTCTTAGCTATAGGGGAGCTAAATTATGGAACACCCTAAACGAACCATTCAGACATGCTGTTTCTATATTTATTTTCAAAAAGTCTATTAAGAAACATCTTTTAGATCAATACTAAATAGCGATGATTTTATGTAAACCAGTTTATTTAATTTCTCCATTAATAGTGTTCATGTAACTACTGTCATACCTATTCTTAAAGGTGACAGGTCAGTTGAACCAGTGCTACTTTAACCAGTGCTAACTCAACCAGTGGCCACTTCAACCAGTGACCATTTAAACCAGTAGGTTAGGTTAGGTTAGGTTAGGTTAGATTAGGTTAAAATGGTCACTGGTTGAAGTGGCCACTGGTTGAGTTAGTACTGGTTAAAGTGGCACTGGTTGAAGTGGCACTGGTTCAACTGACATGGAACCATTCTTAAAGACTACTGAAAATAATGAACTAAGTTGATTCTTGCTGATTCCATGATAAAGCAGGTAATATACTGTAATGTTCTGTGTATATTATATTTTTAATAACCGTGTAACCTAGCATTAAATATTTACTTACGTCTATAAGGCTAGCTACATACAGCTTTTGCTTAGCTAGCTATATATGCCAATCATTCAAATATATGTATTATTATTATGTATTACTGTATAGTATGTATGTACACAATTGGCAATACAAATAAATCAATCAATCAATCAATCAATCTTCAACCTCCTTCCCTGACCTAGCCCTGCATTTCTCTCTATATCTCTCCACTCCTCTCCCACCCTTCTTTCTTTCACTCCTATGTTATTCAGTTTTCTCCTACACTCTGTTGCCCATCTACTCTTCCCCTTACTCCACTCTCCTTGGCCACCTATCATCCTCCATCTCCTCCAATCTAATCTTATATCTCAACTTTGCCTTCGCCACTCTTTTCTCAAATGTACTCCACCCCATCTCCCTTCTCACTGCTTCATTCGCTGTCCACCTTCTTGCTCCTAGCCCTATTCTTCCTATTTTATTTTGTCCTGCCTCCAGTCTCTTAATTTATCCCCTTGTACTCCCTCTCAGCTCTCACATCCATCCTGTACATTATTTTTGGCACTTCAAAGTCCTTCCACACCTCCCTTACTATTTTATATTTATTCACTCTGGTTTTTGTCACGTTCCACAGTTTCCCACTACACTGCTCCACCCTCATGATTTTCTCATTCATAGTCCTTTGTCGCCCTTCCTTCCCTATCCATACTCCTAAATACTTCACTTCCTCCCTTATTTCTATTCTTTCCCCTGCTATTCTCATGTCTACTGCCTCTGGCCCATTTACCACTATCATGCTACTTTTTTCCACACTGAACTTCATTTCCAAACCATGGCGACTGGCGGGCTGGCGGCCATCTTGGTCATGGACTCACGCACGTACACACAAGGCCAGCTGACAGATATCGCACTCCCCCATAACTTTCCCTTTCATTCAATGCGTCCCTCATGCACTGTTTATTGATTTTATACTTTACTGTATGTTTTTATAGTTAGAATATGAGTTTAACACATTGTTTTTTGTTTTGTTTTTTTCTATGTGATTGAGGGAGGCAAAAGGCAGAACTGCCTATAGCGAGTGCCTCCCCCATAGTTGAAAGAGTGACAGAGCCAAAATCATGGGACGCTTGAGCCAAAATGCCTGGACACACGTAGTTTGAAGCAATTTAAGTCATAGGAAGAGGGAAAGACTGATTCTGGGAGAGAGTTCCAGAGCTCAGCTGTTGAGTAGAAGAAAGACTGAGAGTAACGTTTCACTCGGGTTGGAGAGTTGCACAGAGTAGGGGTGGGATTGAGTTGCAAGACGGGTACCACGCACCCTACGTAAAGGAGGTGGTATACACTGGGAGAGCTCTGAGGAACACTGATTATTATAGTAGCGATAGAATAGCGAGAGATGCAACATTGCGGCGGAGAGAGAGAGATTGCAGAGAGTTGGTGAGTGGACGGGAGTTAATGATACGAAAGGCCTTCCTTTCAACTTTGTCTAGGAGAGTGGTGTGAGAGGAACCTCCCCACACATGTGAACAATACTCAATAAAAGGACGCACTATGCCCCTGTACAGAGCAAGAAGCTGTGCAGGGGAAAAAAAACCCCTAAGGCGGTTGAGCATACCCAGCTTCTGGGAGGCTGCCTTAGCAAGACTGGTAATATGGTCCTTCCAACTGAGAGCAGAAGAAAAAGAGACACCAAGAATATTGAGAGAAGATGAAGGATTGATTTTTGTATTGTTGAAGAATAAGGGATAGTCCGCTGGGAGTTCCTTACGGGTAGATAGATGGAGAAATTGGGTTTTGGAAGCATTAAAAGTAACAAGGTTTTCTCTGCCCCAATTGGAGATAGTATTTAGATCAGAAATTAAGAGTTCTATGGCTTCATTACGTTTGTCGTTGAGGGATTGCTGGCTGGGGCGTTCTGAAAAAGGTTCAGAACGCCCCAGCCAGCAATCCCTCAACGACAAACGTAATGAAGCCATAGAACTCTTAATTTCTGATCTAAATACTATCTCCAATTGGGGCAGAGAAAACCTTGTTACTTTTAATGCTTCCAAAACCCAATTTCTCCATCTATCTACCCGTAAGGAACTCCCAGCGGACTATCCCTTATTCTTCAACAATACAAAAATCAATCCTTCATCTTCTCTCAATATTCTTGGTGTCTCTTTTTCTTCTGCTCTCAGTTGGAAGGACCATATTACCAGTCTTGCTAAGGCAGCCTCCCAGAAGCTGGGTATGCTCAACCGCCTTAGGGGGTTCTTTTCCCCTGCACAGCTTCTTGCTCTGTACAGGGGCATAGTGTGTCCTTTTATTGAGTATTGTTCACATGTGTGGGGAGGTTCCTCTCACACAACTCTCCTAGACAAAGTTGAAAGGAAGGCCTTTCGTATCATTAACTCCCGTCCACTCACCAACTCTCTGCAATCTCTCTCTCTCCGCCGCAATGTTGCATCTCTCGCTATTCTATCGCTACTATAATAATCAGTGTTCCTCAGAGCTCTCCCAGTGTATACCACCTCCTTTACGTAGGGTGCGTTGTACCCGTCTTGCAACTCAATCCCACCCCTACTCTGTGCAACTCTCCAACCCGAGTGAAACGTTACTCTCAGTCTTTCTTCTACTCAACAGCTGAGCTCTGGAACTCTCTCCCAGAATCAGTCTTTCCCTCTTCCTATGACTTAAATTGCTTCAAACTACGTGTGTCCAGGCATTTTGGCTCAAGCGTCCCATGATTTTGGCTCTGTCACTCTTTCAACTATGGGGGAGGCACTCGCTATAGGCAGTTCTGCCTTTTGCCTCCCTCAATCACATAGAAAAAAAACAAAACAAAAAACAATGTGTTAAACTCATATTCTAACTATAAAACATACAGTAAAGTATAAAATCAATAAACAGTGCATGAGGGACGCATTGAATGAAAGGGAAAGTTATGGGGGAGTGCGATATCTGTCAGCTGGCCTTGTGTGTACGTGCGTGAGTCCATGACCAAGATGGCCGCCAGCCCGCCAGTCGCCATGGTTTGGAAATGAAGTTCAGTGTGGAAAAAAGTAGCATGATAGTGGTAAATGGGCCAGAGGCAGTAGACATGAGAATAGCAGGGGAAAGAATAGAAATAAGGGAGGAAGTGAAGTATTTAGGAGTATGGATAGGGAAGGAAGGGCGACAAAGGACTATGAATGAGAAAATCATGAGGGTGGAGCAGTGTAGTGGGAAACTGTGGAACGTGACAAAAACCAGAGTGAATAAATATAAAATAGTAAGGGAGGTGTGGAAGGACTTTGAAGTGCCAAAAATAATGTACAGGATGGATGTGAGAGCTGAGAGGGAGTACAAGGGGATAAATTAAGAGACTGGAGGCAGGACAAAATAAAATAGGAAGAATAGGGCTAGGAGCAAGAAGGTGGACAGCGAATGAAGCAGTGAGAAGGGAGATGGGGTGGAGTACATTTGAGAAAAGAGTGGCGAAGGCAAAGTTGAGATATAAGATTAGATTGGAGGAGATGGAGGATGATAGGTGGCCAAGGAGAGTGGAGTAAGGGGAAGAGTAGATGGGCAACAGAGTGTAGGAGAAAACTGAATAACATAGGAGTGAAAGAAAGAAGGGTGGGAGAGGAGTGGAGAGATATAGAGAGAAATGCAGGGCTAGGTCAAGGAAGGAGGTTGAAGATTGATTGATTGATTGATTGATTTATTTGTATTGCCAATTGTGTACATACATACTATACAGTAATACATAATAATAATACATATATTTGAATGATTGGCATATATAGCTAGCTAAGCAAAAGCTGTATGTAGCTAGCCTTATAGACGTAAGTAAATATTTAATGCTAGGTTACACGGTTATTAAAAATATAATATACACAGAACATTACAGTATATTACCTGCTTTATCATGGAATCAGCAAGAATCAACTTAGTTCATTATTTTCAGTAGTCTTTAAGAATGGTTCCATGTCAGTTGAACCAGTGCCACTTCAACCAGTGCCACTTTAACCAGTACTAACTCAACCAGTGGCCACTTCAACCAGTGACCATTTTAACCTAATCTAACCTAACCTAACCTAACCTAACCTACTGGTTTAAATGGTCACTGGTTGAAGTGGCCACTGGTTGAGTTAGCACTGGTTAAAGTAGCACTGGTTCAACTGACCTGTCACCTTTAAGAATAGGTATGACAGTAGTTACATGAACACTATTAATGGAGAAATTAAATAAACTGGTTTACATAAAATCATCGCTATTTAGTATTGATCTAAAAGATGTTTCTTAATAGACTTTTTGAAAATAAATATAGAAACAGCATGTCTGAATGGTTCGTTTAGGGTGTTCCATAATTTAGCTCCCCTATAGCTAAGACAACGTTGTGCATGTGATGTTCTGCAATATGGGAGTTGTAGCAACTCCTGGGCTCCTCTTGTATTAAAGTTACGGACCATGATATGAAAATTGTCCTCCAACCACATAAAACCATTTAAAGATGTATACACAAAGTTTACTGCCTGAGCAAACAAAATATCACCTAATTTTAGTAAACCATGTTCTTTAAATATTGGACCTGTATGAGCATTATAAGATTGGTAAGTCATTATACGAAGTATTTTCTTTTGTGTTAAGAATAAAGAGTCCAGGTAAGTCTTGTTTGCTCCTCCCCAGATAGCAGAACAGTAAATTATATGAGGGGCAGAAAGAGATAAGAACGAGAGTGAGGGAAGTAGGAAGACAGGAATGAAAAAGAAATATGGAAAAGAAAAGTACACTGGAAAGATATAAAAGTAAGGGGAGACCGAGAAAAGAGGAGTTCTACGATGGAAGTTGGGGAGCTGAATTATTATTTAAGGCTAGGGCAGGGGCATTGGAGACGAATAGAAGAACATGGAAGTGGAATGGGGGAGTGAAAGAGTGTCTGAAGTGTGTGGTGGGAGGGAGAAGAGTGGAGGAGACGATAGAACATATAGTGACAGAGTGCCAGTGGTATGACGAGGAGAGAGATAGGTTGGAGGAAGAGTTTAATGCCCCTTTCCCACTGGTGAGACAAGTCACGATTTTCGTCGCCGATGACTTAGTTTTGTCAAATTCGCAAGAATACGTGCGACGTTCACGATTTTGACCGTTACAAACAGATGACAAATTATACTCAGCGAAGATGTCGCGGCGACGCAATCGCCGACCTTCTGCGACGTTATCGGCGAAGTGAGCGATGTTTCGCCGATGACCTCTGCGAGGCATGTCACATTTTCAAAAATATCTTGCGAAATCATGCGAGGATGAAAGAAAACTCGCCGTATGTTCTGTGACGTCTTCGGCGATTCAAGCGATGGTTCGGCGTATTGAAGAAACCTGGATGGGGGTAAACGTCTTATAACCCCCAGAGTGCCAGGTCCGTATATATACGGACTAGGGTCTTGTCACGCCCAGTGCCAGGTCCATATATATACGGACTCGCCGAAAAAAAATCGTAGCTGCGAAACGACTGCACCTATGGCTTTCATATTTCTACCTCATGTACCTTAACCTTCTGGCTCCATGCCACCATCAACACAACCCCCTCCCCCCACCCACTCGCTGACTATCGGTCGCCTCACAAAGACAAAAAAGGAAAATATGTGGCGGCGAAACAACTGAACCAATCTGTTCCATATTTGTGTGACAAGTCCCCTCCCTTCTGTCGTCCCCCCACCACCCACTTCCAGCGTATCCGTACGAAGAAAAGGAAAAAAAGGATAATCCGTAGTGGCGAAACTACCTCACCAATCGGCTTCATATTTGTAACACGAGTCAATTACCCTTCTACCTTCCCCCCACCATCCCCCAAATATGAAAACTAATGGGGTTAACCATGAGGAAGAAAGGGGACCAGAAAAACGACCCAAAAACTAAAATATATATGTTGGCTCCTACAGCTCACCAGGAAAATATTGAAACCTGGATTGGGGTAAACGTCTTAAAACAGTAGGCTGAACGGGGCGAACGGATTATATAGGCAAAGAGAGAGGGAGAGAAAAAAAAAAACGAGGAGGGAGAGAAAGTTAAAACAACGAGGTGGGCTCAATTAGGCTAAGCCGTAACATAAACATTGAGCCCACCTGTTTTCTCTTTCCCTCCCTCCTCGTTTTTTTTTTTCTTTCTCTCCCACCTCGCCGAAGGTGCTCTTTGGCATCGTCGATGTTCTCGGAACATCTGAGAGCATAGGTGAGCATCCATGCAGCGTTGCAAAGTTTTTTTTATGCGAAACACTCCGCGATGTCTCGCCGATGTCGCAGATGATCGCAGATACCCTCGCAGATCCCTTCGGCGATGCTCGACGATGCTTACGAGGGTAACCAATCCTCGTGAGTCCTCGTCCAAAATTTTGAACTGTGCGAACATTTGCGAAGGCCCTTGCGAGGCCTTGAGAGGCCTTGAGATTCAAACGATTGTTCATGAGAGGTGTTGAGACATGTCACGAATGTGCCAATTTATTGGTGTCGGCGACGAAAATCGTGACTTGTCTCACCAGTGGGAAAGGGGCATAAACGGTTGGTGGGGGAGAGGGAATGGGAAGAACAGAAAGAAGAGGAAGAGGATGGAGTAAAGTTTGTGTTAGGTCTAGGGACAGACGAGGAAGTGGAGAAAAGAATGAAGGTAGTGAAAAGTTTCCTGGAGCAGGTGTGGCAGAAGAGAAAAATAAATAGAGTAGAATAGGGTGAGGGGGGAGAAGGTGATCAGAGGAGGGGAGGAAGATTAATGAGATTAAATAGTAAAGAGGTGGGGAAGAGGGATAGTAAGGAGATTACAACAAAGGAAAATATTCCGCTCAAGTTTTTTCCTTCATTACTTTTTTGTTAACTATCCCTTCTATGACTACTAATTTTCTAAACTATATCTTAATCTAGCTAGGCTATAGTTTTTTTCTCTAGAAATAGCCGGTAATTAGGCGAGCTGTCCCACGCAAGCGAGGACAGTGTCTCCAAGAAGAGAAGAAGAAGTCTTCTTCTTCAAGAAGAAGAAGGTAACCAGGGGCCGGATACTCAAAACTATTTAGAACATCCTATCTCACTTAGGGCGCCCTAACTGCTCCAGTACGCATATGACGCTATAATCAAAACAAGTTAAGACGGCATACTCAGAAGCTGTGGGCAGCCATTTTGTGAAAAGTTAGGATGTCCTGAATTAGGGTAGGTCGGGGGCTACTCTAACTCGACTTAGGACACTCAACAGCGGACACAAATTGATAGTGGGAACCGATATTTAGGGTGTACCTCCAAACATTGGCCGAGCCTTGGCGTGGATTAAATATGGCCGGCCTCAAAGTGACTAGCCTATTTTAATCGTCATTTAAGGAGGCTATGTAAATCACTGGTGTAATTAATGGTTACAGCGTGACATTTTGTAATGGAACTAGTGGTCTTATACCGTTTAGGTCACTTTTTAAGGCTTGAGAGATTGTATGTAAACAGCCAAATAAAAGGGTACTCTCCAAGCTTATGATTCTGCGATTTTACTTGATTAACCCTCTCAATAATGGAATTACTGTGTAATATGTACTCAATATACTGGATTAGGGGCTCATGACCTTTTTGAAGTTGCATAGGCTATTGGTAACTTCACACACTGGGGTTTTGGCCTTTTGGGTGGTGGATATTGAGTTTAGCCTAGGTCAAATTAGGCCTAGGCTTAGCCTATATATATTTTTAATTTACAATCTTTACTTAGCCTACCTTATACGATTCTAATAATGAGTTAGTTTCATTATGCAATTGCATGCATTTTTATCCATTTTCCAAGAATATTGAAATACAACCCTACTAGCCTAGTGGGGAGGACCCTATGAAGATCGGGAGATGTGGTATTAAAAAAACCCACATATAAATAATAAATACAGCATGGTGTCTAGGCCTAGAGAAACTTTTTGATACGTTTTACTTTGTTTGATTTATGGAGAGATTAGTTAGTGAAGGGGGCTTTGCCCCCCTCACCCCCCATGACTTAATGTCATCCTCATAAAGGCCTATATTACCAGCAGGGGCAAATAACAGCAGTCAAATTAGACGCGAATGTAACTGCGAGTGTGCGACTATGTAAACAAAGCGGGCGGTACACCCGCTAACACAACTTTTACCAAAACAAAAACTAACCTAGTCTAACTTACTTTAACCTACCTTAGGTAAGGATGGAGGAATTCTGGCGTATCCCCTGCCTTGTTTAGACTACTCGCATGCTCAAGATCACGTCCCCATCTAGTTTGACTGCCGTGGAATACAAGAATAGGTTAAGGGGGGGGGGGGGGGGGGGGGGGGGGCTTTGGCCCCCCTCACCACCCATGACTTATTATCATCATAATATTACCATCAGGAGGCAAAATACTCCTTCCCCTACCCTAACCTAGTGACAAACTATAATTGGGACTTCTGGGAAAATAGCCTATCCTAACTTAATCCGGACTACGCTGTAAACTACTGTACACAAATTGAGTTCATGGGAAAATCTAATAGCCTATAGACCTACTATAAACAATGTAAATGAGCCTTTGTTAGGGGTTAAATATAGGATATTGTACGATTTATTATATATACTCTATATAGATACATAAGCACAAAATAGGTAATACAACAGCTGGATAGCTCTCTCTGCCACAGTGGCGTTTGTTTATTTTGATCAGCTGATTTTAATGTCCCGTGATTGGTTGATCTACCCAAACAATGAGATAAAAGGAGCCCCGTGATTGGCTGAACAACATAGGCACTCAAGAAGATTTAGGACAATTTAGGAGTTCCTAACCACTTAGGGACAGGATAGGACAAATTTTGTTTGAGTATACAACTTAAGACACGAGATAAGTTGTCCTAACCTGTTCATATCTTAGGGCGCCCTAAGTCAGTTAGGAAGTCCTAAGTGCCCCAAGTTAGGACAGTTTTGAGTATCCGGGCCCAGGACGCCCGCGGGACTTGCCACTCCCTCGGCACTTATAAAACTTGAATCTATGCACTTATCACACTGTAACTTCACTTACAATGACATTATGTGATACATGTTGCTAATATTTGAACTATGAAGGCACATATGATGCTCGGGTGGTGTAAATAACCGTCACTCAAAAACTGGACGCATCGTACATAATTATGCCATGCTGCTGCACTCTGTGGTGGTGCGGGTGGGAAGTTTGAAGGCCGCCCTGCATCAGCTGATTGTTGAAGCTCCCCCCCCCCCCCCCCCTCTCATTAGACCCCAAATGACCGAGGTGAGTGATTTTGTTGTGCTATTCATAATTTCTCACCTATTTCAGCTATTTAAAAAAATAACAAAAATTGACCAAATCGGCTGGTCTCACAGTGTACTTTTATTATTAATTAGCTGGTGCTCAGTGGGTTAAGATCTTAGGCCGGGAGCTAGCTCGATTTATTTATGTGAGAGAGGTAAAAAGGTTTGACCCTTCCAAGGCAAGCCTATCTACCTGGTATGTATAGATCACCATTGCTGGCAGCTTTGCTCCTGTGCGTTTGACCCTGGGACCCTTTTCAAAAGTAGCAAAAATTGATTTTATTTATGTGAGTGCCGAGACAGAAATTAACCATACAGGATTGTAGGTTGATGATGTGGGATCATAAATTCATCAATGCCAGCAACTTCAGACTGAACCCTTGTGAGGACAGTGACCGTTAAAGGGGTTCAAAAACCAAAATATTTATGCGAAGACCGACATACGCACAGTTAAGTTTTTCTAGAAGCTGGAACGGTCTACTATTTGAAAATCATGATGCCAGCAAGTTTTGACTGTGCCAAACCCTTGCCAGCAAGACCTTTTTAAAGAAGTTCGAAAACCAAAATATTCATGTGGAAACTGACATACACGAGGTTAAGTTTTTCTAGAAGCTGGAAGGGTCTACTATTGGAAAATCATGATGCCAGCAAGTTTTGACTGTGCCAAACCCTTGCCAGCAAGACCCTTTTTAAGTGGTCCAAAACCAAAATATTTAAGGCCGACATACACGTGGTTAATTGAATTTCATTTTTATTATTACAAAATAACAAACATAACTTACCGGGATATACCGGTATTTTGGGATTCATCACTTTATCAATAATTTTGTAATTTTATACATGTTCAAACAGCATGTTACAATAGACAACTGTGCTTCCAGGACAGGCACAAACAAGTTTCACATACAATAACTATGCCTAGCCTACGATGATTGATAAATACCTTTGGCCTACTCATCACTTTCACTGTCACCACTGTCCCCGCTCCACTCGCCTCCGGACTCTAATTCTTCGTCTTCCATCTCCTCGACTTCATCATCTTTGGACTAACCTGGTCCAAAGTCTGGTATGGCTCGTCCTTCGAACCAGAATGGTTGAAGTGTTTCGCTATTTTCTTCTTTCCACCCAAAATCCAAGGGGTTGTTAACATTGGGCATTCCTTGGTCAGCATTCCGCCACATCATTGCAACAAAATTTGCCCGTTGGATGTGTTTGTGCAATGATTTACTGCATGGAGGTAGTGAGGCACAATTGACCTTTTTTACTTTGCTCAGTACTTTGCTTCCCCCCCCCCGTCATTTTCATAAACGACTCGTATCTCCCCTCATTGATGTCTTGGTGGTGCTTAACCCCGTATATATGGCAAATGAACGCAGTTACGGACTGATAATCAACATCAGTCGAATTTAGTGACTGGATGCCACTTAGATATTGATTGTCATCGTCTGATTCAAGTATCTCAAATAGTTTTTTCTTTCCTTTTCTATAAAAGGATGGCGTGAAGTCACAGCCAGTAAGTGAGTGCAGGCCTGTTAGTGCATCACTTAATCCTGACTGCTTCTTCTCCAGTTCAGCAGCAATTGTTGAGATGTCGATGAAGCGCCTATTGTTGCTTGTTCCATAGTCCATGATTATAGACAGGTCTGGTTTTCTGGCAGCTAAGGAAGTCAGGACAACTACAACATCTGTGTCCGACGAACGAACCATGACAGTACCACGTTCAGTGTTGCCCAGGTGAAAGGCTATCAGCGTGTCGGCTTCTTCAAGCTGTCCTTGCATTGTTTCTGGTCGAGTCACTTTCAACTGTCCTGATGTGTTCTTCAATCTTATGCACGTTCCGCCATGAGATATGTATATGGTTCTCTCCCCAATTATTGGACCGTATTGTTCCTTTTGTAACTCAGCAAGAAGAAACCGACCGAACTCTTCCTTAACCTGATAAGCGCTAAATAGCAGTAGGAGCTAGGGTAGTTATTTGTGCATTTCTGCCAAAATATTCGATCTCACAGAATTTAAAAAAAAGTACCTCAATGTCTTGGAAATAAGCAGCCACATCCGCCAATATATATATCCACCCTAAAAAAATGTGGGTGTGGAGTTACGGTGGCTGCAAGTTGAAAAAAATGGGCTGATAGGCACGACATCCCCGAGCGAGCGAGTGTGTGTGAGTGAGTCAGGCGGGAGGAGAGAGAGAGAGGGTGGAGGCAAGAACGTGCGATTGATGAGAAGCAACGCTCTATATCTCGCCTAAAAAGCACCTTTATGGTTTCACCTGTTCATATTCATGAGTAAGGCAGCCCATGTGAATAATATACACTGATAAATGAAGCGCAGAGAGGCATACGGACGAATAATAGGCGAAATAAGAGTGGTGTATTGAGAAAGGTGGGTGGGGGGGGAGAGAAAAGGGGTCAGATTACAGTAAGTAGATGAGATTAGCGTGGGTGTATGCACAAATTTAGACCTTATAGACACTTTGTGTTGTCGTTGCTATATTGTAAACAACGATAAGACTTCTTGGATGGCGCAGTATGTTAGAGTAACCCGATATCTCATTACACAATTTTTACGCACTATTTGCTTGCAACTCATGGATGAAAGGTTATTTATTTACTTGTAAATTTCTTTACTGTTTGTTCGTAATGATAGAATATGTTAGGTTATGTAAAAGTATTATACATACTAAATACTTCGATATACACAAGTGTATCGAGGGTATATATATATTTTTTTTTGTCAAGCATTCGTCTGCCCGAAAATACGTACGCACTAATCGCTGTCAGTATAGTGTGAACAGTCATGGTCTAGTGGTTAGAGTGATGGACTGAGTGAGATGTAGGCCTAGAGACGTAGGCCTAGAGACTTGGGTTCGAAACCAGAGAGGTTATGGGGATGTTTTTGGAGTGTTTATATCACTTGAAATTTTTTTTTTTTTACATACTTACGCCCTGCTATTCATAAAGTCGAAAACTTTGATGAATAGCAGAGCGTAAGTATGTTTTTTTGTGTTTATTTATTTGTTTTTTGTTTGTTTTTTTGTTTTTTTTATTATTACAAAAGGTTGTTACAAAAGGTTAGTACATAAGTATAATATTACATAGGTATATATATAAATAAAACAAAATATTGCCTGGCTAATGAATTAAACTGAAATAATAAATGAAAATATTGCTTATATATACAGTATACTGTATACAATAATATACTGTGTATATATATATATATATATATATATATATATATATATATATATATATATATATATATATAATATATATATATACAGTATATACCAAAACATATGAACTTATCCTACAACTATAATTTGTACATGTTATGATAATATTATCACGTTGGTCAGGTACGGGCATGTAGGTAGGCAGGCAGGTGTTTTGAGATCACGTTGGTCAGGTACGGGCAGGTCAGGTACGGGCAGGTAGGTAGTGAGGTAGGTAGTGAGGTAGGTGGGCGGGGCAGGAGTTTGGCTGAAATAGGGCGACACAGGTACCACTCCTAGTAGTACTTGAGTGAGTGGTAGTCCCTGAAGCACTCGCCCAAACACAACCCAACGTTGCATTCCTTGCACATTGATGTGACTCGGCTTCTTCTTTGTGGCTTTCTGGTGGAGTGGGCACAGACCTGGCACTGTACTTGCAGCCTCCGGGTGCCAGATAGCTCGGTGTGGATAGGGTAGTGTTTGTCATATCCATCAATGACTCTGTCTGGGAGGTTGACTGCACGGCGACCCCTGTGACCGGAGACTGGTTGGTGTTTTTGTAGGAGTTGGTAGGCGACGTTGTATATGAACTCCCTGAACTTGAGTTTTTTGTTCGGGGCCATGTCTTTTTTTACAAGCCACATGTTGTAAGCGTTGAGCATCGTGATGTCAACAAAGTGAAGGAAAAGCTTGTGATACCACTTCACTGTTTTTCGTAGGCACTCAACGCCTGCAAGCTGGCAATCAGACTTGTCCACAAGGCGCATGTACTTGGTATAATCCACCACCATATCAGGTTTCTGGATAGACTTCTTGGTACGGTAGTGGAATTTACCAGAGTCCACTTGGGCACCTGTATGGACAGTCGAGCGCAGGTGAACTGGTCGCTTATCGAGCCACTTTACCGCCAGAACTTTCCCAGACTTCTCCAGCTGCTTGTAGTGCTCTTTCTTCTTTCTTCTTGGTCTGTCCAGTCTGCGGCGCCTTTGTTCCTCTGCCAAGTCGTCATCAGAAGCGGTGTCACTGTGGGAGGGGTTGTCCAGTTCTATGCGATTGCCTTGGAACTTAGGCATGAACTTCCTGTTAGTTCTGACAGTCCCACATGCCCCCGTTTTGTGGTCATGGAGGAACTGGCAGAGTGCAGGACTTGTATACCAATTGTCGGTGTACAACGTGTGCCCCTTGTTCAGGTAGGGCTCCAGCATCTTTTTCACAATGTGCCCTGACATGCCCAATGGGTCGTTGCCACCGACTTTTGGAATGTCTACATCAGTGCCGGTGTATACGATCATGTCGAGCACTATTCCACTTTCACAATCGCACAACACAAAGATCTTGATCCCGAACCTGTGTCTCTTCAAGGGGATGTACTGCTTGAACACCAGGCGTCCTTTGAAAAGCACGAGCGACTCATCAATCACCAGGTTGGCAAAGGGGTAGAAGAATTTCCTGTACCTTTGCAACAACATGGTCAACACATCCCGAACTTTCCATATTCTATCAGCTCGGTTTGGATTATTATTGTCTGCGAAGTGCAAAAATCGCAGAAGCAAGAAAAATCTATCACGAGCCATATATTTCCGGAAAATTGGGGTGTTGATGATTGGGTCGTGCTTCCAATAATGCTCCATTACATGCTTCCTGCAGAGAGGCATGATTAGCAACAACGCAAAGAACACAAGGAGCTCAGGGACAGTCGTATCAACCCATGCACGAATTCTTGCTCTAGGAGATATCATATCAATTCTTTCCCTCACCCAGGTAAAATAGCCATTGGTTTGGGAAACGAGATGAGATAATACCTCCTGGTCAAAAAATGCACAGAAGAAATCAGATTCCGTGGACTGGTCATTGCAGGGCCAGTCTGCTGTTGAACCAGCCAGATTGGCATTGAACTGGTGCAAATCTGGTTGGAAATGGGACCCTTCAGACCAGGCAAAATTATACGCCCGTGGGGGATCAGGATTAGCCCCTCCGTCAGCCACGTCGTCTGCGCCTTCGTCGTCAGACAGGTCTTGGTCATGGTCACGGTGCAGAAGTACATCGTCGTCTTCCGAATCCTCTGCACCTCCCTCATATTGGTCTTGATCCTCCTCAGACTCGCTCACACTATCACCACCCCAGCCATAGTTCCTGGGATCGAAGGCTTCCCCTTCTGCAGCGTCGTCGTCAGAGGAGTCAGGAGGGAAGAGGAGGGCGTCAAACTTGGATGGCGTTAGACCGGCTGCCAAAACTCTACGAGGCCCTCCAACAGCAGCAGGGGCATGGCTGGGCGTGGGTGGTGGAGCAGGGGCGTGCGTGGGCGGTGGTGCAGGGGCGGCCGTGGTGGGCAGTGGTGCAGGGGCGGCCGTGGTGGGTAGTGAGACAGGGGCGGCCGTGGTGGGTGGTGGTGGTGGTGGCAACGCGGGGGTGGTAGAGGCGGGAGGTGTCACCTTACTCCTCTTGAACTGATAAGGGTGTCCTTTACCCTTACCCTTCTTGCCAACTACCCCCGATGCTCCTGCATCCCCAGGACGGCCACTTATACTTCCTGTGGTGGTGGGCGCCGTGGGCGTCGTTGCCACAACAGTAGAGGCAGTAGTTGTTGTGGTAGCAGTTGTCAGAGCAAATGCTGAGGACAATGACCTCTTCGCACTCGTCGTGCTTGTTGCACGTGTCGTGCCTCTCCCACCACGTGTCGTGCCTCTCCCAGCACGTGTAGGTCTTCTTGGCTGCACTGGCTCATCATCCTCAGAAGTATATACGTAGGAGGGGTCCCTGGCACGTGTTCGTGTCCTGCCACGAGCACTAACACCGCCAGCAACAGGGTTGGGCGAGTCAACAGGGAGCGAGTCAGGGGAGCGTGTAGGCTCCATAGTGACTGAGAGAGTACTGCGTGTGTAGAATGTGTGGGGTGCGTGCGGCGGGTGGTTGTGGGTGCCATCGAGAGGTACCATGTCGCACTAAACGTGGCGCAATTTGTGACTCCCCAGACAGCTTGGCGCCGTTTTGGTACGCCTTTAAAAATCCTGCTTCCGTGAGGCCTATCGCGTTCCCTATAGGAAGCCTTCCGTGAGGCCTATCGCGCTTGCCGGGTTAAAACAGTAATCTTTGAGTAGCTCGGTACCCTTCTGCTTTTGTTGCTGATCTGGGCCTGTAATCTGATAGACAATGTCATTTACACCTCCTCTTTTTTGTCGCTCGGCATCCTTGATGGAAGGTGTGATGTACTTATCAAGCAAAAGATGAACTTCATCACCATGAGCAGAGCACAACTTTACCATAAAATCTCGGGCTATGCTGCTGTAGGTTGACTTGTTGTGTTTGGAAAGAACTTCATGCATGAGTAGACCCCCATCAAACATAGTGGCATTGACACGTCCAATTGACTTCTCATCAAGTACCTTCACTTGCTTTTGTTCCAAGATTTTTGTGAGTGCGGCCTTCTCAGTATTGTTCATGGTGCCGTCTGAATGGGCTAGAGCCAGAGGGACTTCATTGATAGGGTAACTCAGGTCTCAGGATCATCTTCAAATCAGGCTTTGCATCTGACTGTGCAGCTGCTGTCAACAAGTAGCCAAATGCATCACGAACACCCTCAGCAGCTCCTAGTGCCTTCTTCTCTTTAGGACACTTCTTACGAAGGTTTTCTCTTGCATAGTTCAATACTTGACATCTTGGGATCGTCTTCAAGAATCTCTTGTCATCTGTCGCACACTCATCAGCAAATTTATTCCGAAGGTCTTTTCCTCATTCAAGTACTTGTGTTAAGTAGTCTGATGTCTCTGCTTTTGCAACCTTGCCTGTTGCAATATTGACAAGCTCAAAGGGGGCGTCTTTACTGAATGGATTACACGTGTTCTCCAAGGCTTTGGTCAATGCTGCCATATCACGATTATCCCTCTTGATACAACTTTTCTTCAGCTGTTTTGCTGGTGTCTCTCCAGCCTGGATGTTACAGATGACTTTCATCTCGGACACCGCCATACTACGCTGTGTGAGACTAACACACCATCGTCGAAAAGTACTTTCCGAATTGGCAAACGAAGTTATCCCTGTTGCTGATGATGTGGCGTCACGATTCACCGTTTGCTCGAGCGTAAGGTCGATGGGAGACCGAGAATACGACTTGCTGGTTCGTCGAATGGAGAATGCGCCTGCTTCCAAGACTTTTCTTGCTGCTCCTGGCATGTTTTGCATCTTGTCCAGGAATAGTGATCCCCAGCGAGCATAGTTAGGTCTGTTCAGTGCAAAGAAGAGTTCAATGGTGCATGGCAAAACTCTCAGGAAAAGATCTACATCATTTGTACGTACAGCCCTCTGGAGCAAACGGTGAATCCTGTTCACGATGTACACATAGATCGCCCAGACACGTGCCAGCTTACCTTCTGTACCATTGATTAGTCTATGAAAGAACACCTCAAAACCTTCCATTGCTAGCTGTACTTAATCAGATTGAGCTGTTTGGTCCAGATCATGTTGGTCAGATGCTGTCAACAATTCTTTACATACCTGTTTGATTTCCTCTGGGGCATCCTCTAGGTATCTCTGAAATATGGCCCTCTCCATGACGGCAGCCACAAGCTGATGGATGCTAGTAGCAACGATTGTAAAACTTGCCCTTTAAGAGACCATTCAACGAGCCATCTGCAAGCATACCATATTCAGTAAGGATGTACTCAATACCTGAATCCGATATGTATGTTCCCAGTGCCCCAAAAAGTGCAAGTTCAACATGGTATACACGTTGTACTTTTCCTTTTTATGAAATAAAGTGACTAATAATGATTATGTGTATATGTTGGTTGTAATGTTCCTTTTTACACAATACAATGTGTACTAACAAAATGTAGACAATACAATCAATAATAATATGGGGAACATGAATGGAGGACATTATTATAATACCTAATAATATATAGAGTGGATAAACGAATTTACCTTGATGTTTTCAAAAACTAATGATATCTCATTATACAAGAGAATAATATATGTATACTGAACTCATAATACATTATTGAGGGGCTAAATTAATAAACTTGGCGGTTTATAATGATAAGGTAACTCATTATTATACGAGAGATGCTAGGAAACTATAATGTTCATAATAATAATAATTTACATCTTATTTATGATAGTTGCAAATGAACTAGAAATGTGACCGGGATATAATTTGGTAATAATGAAATTCTAATAGCTCTGGCATATCAATTAGGTTGGGCATGGATTTATGGGAAATAATTGGAATGGCAACTTACCTGTTCAGTTTTGAGGTACCTGCCAGGGCAGGCGCTGTTCTGGCCGGCTGTAGTACTCTGCCAAGTAGTCCCGGTGATGTTTGGCAGTGGCTGGTCACCTCTGCCGCGGCAATGGTTGTAGTCCATCCAAAGGGTCCCTGCTCCAGTCATCTTGTTCCATGTTCTCCTGATGCTGAGATGCTTATCCTTGTTGTCCTTGGCGTTTGTTTATGAGGAGATTGTGGAGTATACAGGACGCGATGACTACCTTCTCCACGGTGGTGGGATGAATGTTCATGGTTGTGAGGAGACACCTGAAGCGGTTTGCCAGCATACCGAACGCATTCTCCACCTGCCTCCTGGCCCGGGACAGTCTATAGTTGTAGGTCCTCTTGGTATTCTCGAGTCCTCGGTGAGGGTAGGGCTTCTGTAACCACTCCCTCATGGGGAATGCGTCATCACCAATGAGGAAGTAGGGCACTGGATGGTCCTCGCCGGGAAATGGCTCTGCTTCCGGCAAGCCTGCTGCCCCGTCCTCCAGGGCCTACCGGATGTCGGTCACCTGGAAGATGCCACCATCAGATGCGGAACCATTCGCTCCCACGTCCACGTACATGAACTTGCCCAGGTGATCAACCACTGCCAGGAGAACAATGGAGTTATAGTGTTTGTAGTTGTAGTACAGGGAGCCGCAGTTTCCTGGAGGTTGTATGGCTATGTGCTTGCCATCGATTGCCCCTATGGTGTGCCGGAAGTTCCACCTCTCTTCGAAACCCTTGGCAACCTCTTTCCAGCCTTCGGGTGTTGATGGGCACACAATAACCTCTTCCATATACTCCTGGATTATAGCCTCGCATGTCTCCCGTACTGCCATCGAAATTGTGTTTGCACCAACACGAAAATTTAACGACATGCTCTTGTATGCCTCCCCTGTTGCCAAAAATCGTGGTGTCATGGCCAATCTCAAACCTGGCTCCAGGGGCTTCTCCCAATTGGTGGTCTCCTTCTTGATCCGGGGTGTAAGACAGCGTACTATGTCATTGAATTGGTCCTCGTCCATACGCAGATAATACCTGTAGGTGGTCCTGTCCGTCTCAATTAGCTCATTTAGCAGTTGGTGGTAGTGTCCGTAGGTGGCTATCTGGGCGACCCAAGGCTTGACGCTGCAGCTTCTGGGTTTCCTGGGTCGTACACGGCGCTGACGCTCCTTCTTCAGGAGGGTGGCGATGAGTAGCTGGTGGTTAAGGTTGGCTACAACAAGCTCCTGAAACACAATGGCCATCTCCAACTCCTCCGTAACCTCAGTTGATGGCTCGAGTTCCGTGAGGTCCATGTTGCCGTGGTGATGACTGATGTGCGACTGCCATGTGTGCGACCACACCCACTATATATATAGAGCAGGTACAGGTCGTCGTCCCACATTCGTCTAGCATCGTGTTAACGTTTTCTGATGGTCGGCCCGATGCGGCTGGTGTTCCTCATAACATCTTTCGTATCGGGCAAAGGTCGGCTGACAGACGTATCTCATTCGCACTTGGTTGGCTGATTCGGCGCACATTCGGGTTATCGTTGGGTCATGCTCTGGCATGCATCAATTTATATTCGAATCCTGGTCGGGTCTTGGTCGTAACTCGTTCGGGAGTATCGGGTTATATTCGACTCTTATTCGGGGCATTGTCTGGGGATGTTCTTCTTCTACCAACATCGGAACAATATCGGTTGAATTCGCCTCAAATATGCAAGTCATCGTGTTCGGCAGAAGGTCGCCCGACGTTCGAGTTCTGTATGACGCGGCCTTAAGACTGTGGGTGGGAGAAAGACTAAGGCGAGAGACATCGTTTGGAGGTAACCAGTGGGTCAAAATATAGGTGTATCTTGGGCCCCCTCTCAGTTTTGATGTGTTAACTTTGTTGACAAGCTCTCTTTCTTTTGTATTCATGACGAGGAATACTAAGTAACAGTGTGTAAATTGTATTTATTTATTATTTATAAGTTGTGTTACTCTCTCTTTGTATGGGTATCAGAGAGAGAATCAAGTGAGGTTGTCCTCCTGAGTAATGGCTCTGGTGCGCGGAGCAACTCAGGGAGCTATCGAGATATATTGGCCGTAGCTGCTGCAGTGGGGGAACCAGAGACTAAACCAGGACCCATTATAAAATGCCTCACCACCTAGATTCTTTTTCCATTAGTCGTCTGTGCTTCCTATCACTTATTGTGCTCCTCTCTGTTATATTCCATCTCCTTCATTTTCTTTACCATTATAGTGTGTGGCCCTCAGCTGTTCTCTTATTACACTGTAGTTGTAATATTAGGTTACTATATTGTTGCTATTTGGATGTGAGTTCTGATCTCCACTTTAACCCAAGAAGCTGATAGGCCTTCCGGAAGTGTCTGCTAGGCGAACGCGATAGGCCTTCTGGAAGACAGTGCATAAAAAAAAAAAAAGGAAACACTCTGTCACATGCCTCAACCCTCCCCCATCTGGATATTTGCTGTTTACACCTATTTTCTGGACTTCAATGTTCACACCTTTATTATACAATTATAATATATGAACATGGAGCAGCAATATTGCTTTATGTGATATTTGTCAGAATTGAATGTAGGTAAGTCGCATTCATGGCACGTTAAACAAAATAAATAGCACATTCCTCGGGACTCATTTGTAAATTTGTTGACCGAATGCAGCAGGACTTGTTTGAGGCACGATCTTCAAACACACACCAATATCGTGGCAAAAGCGGGATAGCTGTGACAATTGGGTGATAACTAGGACGAAGTCACAGCTCCCAATACCATATATAGCAACACAAAACACCTTGGTGATGGGCTGGTCTATCAGAGTGAGAACTGAGCGATCTCTGCCATACCCATATCTTACTCTGACTGTTCCTTTTACTTATATATTTTCTAGATCTCAAGTGACGGCCTCTCTTCCGTGGATTGACCTTCCAATCTACCAAGATTGGAAGCCAAAGCGTCACATTTTTCCTTTGCCCCTCAACTTTCTCTTCATAATTGCTGAGGGGCACAGGGCCCTGGGTGGGGCTTTGGTTTCCCGGGCGTTTCCGCACCCTCCTCAGCTCCCCGTCATGGAGTGGCTTCGGTCACCCAGGCTTTATTGTGGTCGGCAGGGAGGGTTCTGTGGGGGCGCACGGTTATGGCCTTCGCCTTGCTCGGGGCCTTGGGGCTGTTCGGCCAGGCAGCTTGGGGAACAACAACAATAACAACAACAACACAAAATACCATTCCATTACTCCTCCCTCATCAACGTAGAGGCACTGGCAGCGCTCAGGGACTGGCGCTTAACTCCAGATATATACTATATCCTATGTATATATACGAAAGATGAGGAGGAGGACACAAAGCTGCCACAAAGCACTCTGCGAGCAGTGGAGGTGGAGGGGTGGAGTAGTGCATGTGTATCTCCCTCCTCCCTTGCACTATCATTCCTGACTTATTTATTTGACTATATTCTTTACAAACACTTTATCTACACCTAATTACTGGACATCACACTGGACGACACACTGAAGCAGTTTGCTACAAAATTGCTTCATCATCGAAGGCATAGAAATCTACTGCCACCAGATGCCTCCAAACCTATTCGTTCAGCCCGGTGGTACAACAAAATACAGCTTATAAAAGCTACAATAAATATATAAAAAAAAAAACAATCCCAGCCGTGGTAAACATCATGAAAAACATATAAAGGCTGTCTCTCATAATAAAACAATTTAGCTGTATACATACTAATGTTTCGTTAATAATATATATGTGCATATCACCTATATTATACGAGTATATATGCTCTGGAACGTGTCTGACGCGTATGCATTTGTGTAATTGTGTGTGTGTTATTCCGGTATATATAAGCTACACCTATAAGCACCTATACTGTATACTTATAAGTATACAGTATAGGTGCATACTTACGTTCTTATATACGCATGTGTGCGCATATATAAGGTATGTATGAATATGTGCAATATCTATAGATGAATACATACGTGAATATGTATATACAGTATTCGTACAGTAGGTGGTACATACCATGAATAGCACTATAACAAATATTTTGTTTCCATTTGTATCTGTATGTATATCCCATTTTACCATTTTCCAACGAAATACTCCCTAAATATATATATATACAGTATTTCATGTTTTTCCTACATGAATTATCCACTGTATAAAATGTCAACGAATTTTGTTTTCACTTCCTTTTCTTCTATATGTGATGTCCATTAAACAATTTTCCAAAAACATTTTTCAAAGACATTTTCTTTTTTCAATGTTTGTTTATACAGAAATGTTCAAACATTCAACTTAAATGTATCATCCTTCCATGTCAGATGTGAACCTCGGGACAGAAAAATTACCAGTTTGTAAAAATATATAACTGTTGATCGCATACCTTTATGCAAAATCTTTAGGGTATAATAAAGACGTTATCAATTTTTGTCAGGGGAAATCAATCATAAGTTTTGAATGTGTACAACACAGGGTTATATATTCCATGTTGTATGTACAAGTCTATGTATTTATTATTGATAGATAAATAATTTGAACACAAATATGTTTCTAACCTACTAACCAAATAATCCATATATTTAACTAACCATCTGCAGCACTATAGTCAATGCATAGAAATTGACATCCGTTTTATAAGTTATTAATACCGTTATCATACCAACTTCTATTACAGATAGTTGAATTATCTATATTGTTTGTCACGGGTCCTGATGTGCCGAGGGGGAGGTGTTGAGATAATACAAGAGCCAGGTGTACAAGTTTATTATATAATTGGTCAGGTTGATATGCATAATTATTATGATTTATATATATGTATATATATATACCGGTATAATATATATATATATATACATATACACAATTAGCACATATTCTGTGAGAAATAAAAGATGAACAATGAACTCCTTGTTAGACTCGATTATATGGGGAATCCCTAACTGGAGTTTAGTATAAGTGTGTGTTTGTGGCAGAGCTCTCCACCTATAGGTACCTGCGGTTTGGTAACTTAGCGGTTAGACAAACGTGTAACAATATACCTATAAATGAATAATTATGTTATGGATAGCGTGTGAGGGTTTTAACTGGCAACTGATATTGATTAATAAATTACTGTTAACCCGTCCAGCCCCGGCTAGTTTTGTAATGTTTGTTCACCAGAACCCGGCCGGTTTTCAAAAAATGGTTTTATTCCAGAAACAATAGCGAATGGGTTAGGAATGAAGGAAAAACCACGAAAAACCGCTCAAAAAGCTTAACACCTTACGAGCGGCCTATGCGGTTTATTTATGTGTACCGCACAGCGGGGTGTTTTTAGCCAAAATAGGGCTGTTTACGTGATCATTTTCATGCCTAAATAAGACCCAGAACGTAAAACAAGTACCTATCCCTGAAAGGGCATAAACAGAGCTTTCGAATGACACCATAACGATCCTTGTACGATGGATAGTTTTCTTGCAATAACCGTGCAACGCGAGTGCAAAAAGCAGGTAATTCGGTACTTTCAGTACATAATTGAGTATGTAGCGAGTGAGAGAGGGAGGAGGGAGCTGAGATTTGTGTCAGTAGGTTCGCCGCGGTGGTCTGGAGCAGTCATACGCTCGCTAGTCTCCTGCCACCACTTGTCTCTCTCTCTCAGCCACATTACGTGCTGAAATTGCCACTCGAGTTATGTCGAGCGCCGCCACATAGTCCAGCTTTTTTTAACTCGACTTATGTTGCTCGCCGCTAATTAAGGGTTAAAGAATGGTCCTACAGAGCCCCCGAAAACGTATTTTACAAGAGTAAAAAATTGAAGGCAATTACCCCAAAAAACCAGGTTATTGCGCGCTCACGCGCACGCACGTGGACTTTGAGAGTTTTCAACCATCGGCACGGTTGCGTGGGATACGTACACAGTTCCCATACAAATCTGAGCCCTCTTGAGTGGCTACACCTGAGGTTACGGTCGGCGCAATTAGGGTGACGCGCCAGGCGCGTCTCTGGGGCTGTGCGTTACATACATCGCCGACGCGTCAGGCGCGTCGCTGGGGCTGTACGGGTTAAGGGGCCTGAAAGCCAGGTCTCGTCTGTTACAAAGCGTCTCTTAAATCGCAGTAATAGCTTTTATGATCAAGTTACCAAGAAGCCGGAAAGCATTATAAGGCCGGGAGCCAGGACCACCCCTCAGGACGTTTTTTGATACCTTTTTTTAACTTATATTTCCAGATAACCTATGTCTTGGGCTATGCCAAGAACATACTGACCACCCCCAACTCGGGGCCGTTCTCTCACAGGGGGCTAAAACCCTTAATTTCTGGGTGCGCACAACTCCGTACTATATAAGTATGGAAAATGACTTATTTGGACATCAATAAACTACCAGATAGTCATTAAATTTGGCATGCACTATTGTTACACAAAATATACACATAATAATTGTATTCACCATACAAACAACTTACAAATTATCTTTGTATGTATAAACATTTAGTATTGCAACCATATCACATACCAGCTACCATAATATTTTGTACATATCAATATCACGAATCCATGCTTTCCACCAGCCTGCCCCCACAAAACTATGACTATTATGTTAAACCTATCAAAAATAATTTGCAACATATTATACATACCATAATATGGTATGACTATTCATCTGGTTTCTATAGTGACCTCAACCAGAATAGCTAAATTTTTATATAAATGGTGAGTAATAAGAGCAAGTTATTATACCCAGATACCTTCTATTTTAATAACAATGATGAGTAATAAGAGCAAGTTATTATACCCAGATACCTTCTATTTTAATAACAATGATGAGTAATAAGAGCAAGTTATTATACCCAGATACCTTCTATTTTAATAACAATGATGAGTAATAAGAGCAAGTTATTATACCCAGATACCTTCTATTTTAATAACAATGATGAGTAATAAGAGCAAGTTATTATACCCAGATACCTTCTATTTTAATAACAATGATTAGTAATAAGAGCAAGTTATTATACCCAGATACCTTCTATTTTAATAACAATGATGAGTAATAAGAGCAAGTTATTATACCCAGATACCTTCTATTTTAATAACAATGATGAGTAATAAGAGCAAGTTATTATACCCAGATACCTTCTATTTTAATAACAATGATGAGTAATAAGAGCAAGTTATTATACCCAGATACCTTCTATTTAATAACAATGATGAGTAATAAGAGCAAGTTATTATACCCAGATACCTTCTATTTTAATAACAATGATGAGTAATAAGAGCAAGTTATTATACCCAGATACCTTCTATTTTAATAACAATGATGAGTAATAGGAGCAAGTTATTAGCCATAATTGCTATACATTTGCCAAACAAATAATAGGAATATAGAGTAATATGAATGATGGCCAAGAGCAAGTTACACCACATTAATATGGACACCTTTATGAGCAAGTAAACACCCCAAGGTTATCTATAGTGACCCACAATCAAATATAAATATAAAGTAATATGGAATGATATGTTACACCACAATGTTAGCTATACTGACCAACAATTAATTAGGAATATTAGTAATATAGGGGGGTGGGTTGAGCAGATTTACGAAAAGTCATCAATGATCCGACTCACAAACCCGGGTGAAATGTCAACCATCCTTGGGGTTGGGGGCCTGGTCATCTCCACTGGATTGGCTTCAGGTCATCCAGCGAAGGGTTGGTGGGACTTCCATCCTCGTGGCGTGGCAGGGGCTGCGATATTCTTTCCACCCTGGTAGTAGGAAGGGCCTGCAGCTTGCAGAGTCTCGTAGTACACGTTCTGCTGGCTGTGGTGAGGGGTGGGCTGGGAAGACACATGGCGTTGATGTGGTAGGGGCTCTCCGTCCAGATTATCCACCCGTGGAAGGGTGGCTGTCCCACGGCTGTAGGCACGCATGGCATGTGTGAAGCGCATTACTTCCATCTGGTAGTGGTCGATAAGTGAAGGTTCCATTTGAGAGAGGTGGTCCTGTACATAGTGGTGGAACAGTTTTAGGGAATGCTGGGCTGGGGTCGCGGCCTTCTTCGAATCCCACCTGGTGTACAGCTCGTTGAGGTTCTTCTCCCCTTGTCGTAGCTGTTGGCAAAAATGTTTAGCATTAATTCAGTAAGCAGATATACAAATCAGGTGACGAATGTATTGGGGACCATATGAATATTAAATTTTTTAAAATTCATTCATAAAGACGAAATAAATTCAAATTACGAATGTATTGGGGACCATATGAATATCATTGTATCATTTAATAATGAAGAAGACATGAATTTAAGTCACGAATGTATTGGGGACCCTATGAATATTGAGACGTGCATGAAAGGGAATGTAAGCAAACATGAATAATAGTGATGTTTTTTCCGTCTCCAGTTCTGATAACATATACGTGTCGGTATGACAACACAGAACAGTCTCATAAAAAATGTACTGATAATAAGCATTCGATGGTTAAATAATACTAAAATTTACCTTGTCGTACAGGTCGCTCTCCGTGGCATCACCCGTAGGAGTTTTGGTGCGACGACGGCCCGTGGATGTGGATGGAGTCGATTCCTGGGTGGTGCTAGGGACACCGGGCTCCTGCGCCGCCTCCTGCTATGTCTCCTCCACCATCGGGTCGTCGGCCACCTCCTCCGCAGCCGTAGGAGCGATGTGGGTGACAACTGGTTTTTTCTTGTACTTCTGTGAAATATATGGGGGAGTTAGTTTATCAGAATATAATGGTGAGTTTTAGTAATGAAATGCAATTTCTACAAAAGAAATTGCGTCATAAAACTGTCTTCGTGGTGCGATGCATAAGGTGTTGATTTTCGGTGTGAGCGTCCTGGATTCGAATCCACGGACTGCCACATGTGTTTGTAAATTTCATTAATCGATTTTAGGAGTATGGTTGGTTGTTGGAAGGAACATAATAATTATAGGGAAAAAAGTTATTATAGCTCCTGATATTATCCGATTTGCTACAATGTTCTATAAATGTTTAATCACAATGTAATAACGATTTCAATTTTGTTAATGCGGAGGTGAAAATTTAACAACTAACATGTGAAAGTATGATATACAATATTGAGGCATAATGTAGTGGAAACCGTGGTTATAGTTACATTATATATGCTGATTATTTTCAAATATAAATACACTGTTCTTGACAATTTGAATACTTCATGCAGCGTGACCACTCCATATAAAATAACACCAAATCATGTAGAAAACTATGTAATGTTGTACGGGAACTTGTATGTTATTATTATTAGAAATAAACAAACATAAGTTGAAAAATTATACTCGACCTATTACTGTCCTTTCCCATGTTTTATGATTGTTTATCAGATATTTATAAGTTGTTGTAATATAACGTACCTTGCTCTTCCTGGTGGGAAGCTTCACGATGTGAGGCTGTAAGAATGAGAAGGCCTCGACTATCCAGGTCTCCCTCTCTGTAAGGTCATGTGCCCCAGAACCTGAGGGCAGCTCCTTCAGTTTGGCATACCGGGTCCGCATTCCCTCCATCCATTTTCCGAGAACCTCAACTGGAAAATAAACCTATATTATAAGCACTGTTTACAAAAATAATATAAGAAATGTGCTATTAAACGCTCCGATTATATATATATATATATATATATATATATATATGAATGGAAGTTGTCTATTCATACTTTTGACATCACAGGCAAGCACACAGTAAGCACACAGTAAATAACAAGATTTGCCATTAAACAAACAACACTGTAGACGGCACTTTATAACATTGGACAGTAAATAACAAGATTTGGCAATCAACACTGTAGACAACACTTTGTAACACTTTGTAGCACTTTGTAACACTGGACAGCAATAATATGTTTTGCATATGGCCACTTTAATTGTACGTAACAAGTGCACTCAACCAACCTGTAACACGGAGTTCCTCGGCCTTCTTGCTCATAGCCCGATCCCGGATGTCCCTGTCTCGATGGGCCCGGAGTTTCTTGTTGTAGAAGAAGTCATTCTCCCGGTACCACTCGGCAACAGCGACTTCATCCTTCGCAGGCAGGGTGGACTATGTCCGCTTTCTTTTGACCTCTTTCATGGCAGGCGGCGTTGGTTTTTCTTCTTGGAGGGGCCTGGCTTGGGTGACGGCGTGGGTGGCGTTCCTGACGAAGGGTTGGGATCGGCGGTATGATCATCATCCATGCTGTGGGATGGCGTCTCCCCTAATTCAGGGAAAGTGTGGACCAGCTCATGCCATTGGCGTTTGGTGATCAGGGGAAGTGACTCCATCTGGGTGAGGTCCTGTGACTGCAAGGGTTTGTCCTGATTGGAATTCAGTGTCTTCGTCACTCCCTTCAGAGCTTGATGAAGTTTGAATCACCAGATCCTCCCCTTCTGCTGCCGGCGGGTCCTGGAAAGCGAAGAGGTCCATGGAAGGCTCTGCTGCTTCCTTGCCCTTCCGGGTAGGTTTTCGACCTGGTAGCTTGTTGCTCTTGCCCATCTTGGTGGTTGCTGTGTTGGGTGGAGAGGGAGAACGTTTCGGGACAACTTGTGCGGAGGGAGTGATACCGATGTAGGCTCCGGCAGCTATATATGGGGCCCGTGCGCGTTGCTGCCAGCGTATAATTCGGCCCTCATTCTTCTCTCTCTTGTGCAGTCGCGCCTCGCTCCTCTCTTTGTTTGCTGTGCCGTGTGCGTAACTCGGCGTGCTGGGGATTTTCCACGTGGTCCCACGTGTACCACCCGACACAGACTCGATGATTCTGCTGTTGTTCGGGGGAGATTCGAGTTGTGATCCTATCTTATTCTTGTCATTGGACTTGTGTTCTTGCCAATATCTTGAACAGACCCGATTGATCTTGCCTTATTCGTCTTTTTATCTGGGGAATGTCCTATTTCATTCGAGTAATTCGACTATCATTCGGCTGATATTCGGTTTACTGTCTACCTTTATTCATATGATTCGGGTTATCTTCGGCTTTTGTTCGGCTCATATTCAGGTAGATCGTGTTAACTTCGCCAATGAAAATTACAATCGAACATCGGCCGAAACAAAAGAACGTAACACGAATGTAAGCCGACCATAATCCGAACGAGAGCCGACCAATTTTTAACGGTTTTTACACCCGAATATCGGCTAGAAGTTAACGCATGCTCTAACTTCTGGCCGAACCACAGCATATTCGTCTGTACCCATGAACATCCCCAGAACTTCCCCAGAATCAACAAGATCATTGGCCGCATTGACCCGAATCGACCCTAACTTTCTGATATTTGAATTTTTTTTGCAAGTCATCCTGTTCGGGAGTAGGTCGCGCGACGTTCGACTTCTGTATGACGCGGCCTTTAGTACTACAGTAATACTAGGGCAAGGGGAAGTACTTCTTAGGAAAGGTCCTACACGTCACTAAAGTTCTCTACAAATTATTATGCTTTTCAATAAATTATAACTGAATAATTTGTACTCCAAATATATGATAATAATTAAGTACATAAAACCAAGACAAAGTTATTGGAATAAAGTTAATCAATGTATCCAAGTGTGCACGTTGATATTTATCTTGGTCGTTATTAAAGACATATTCCAAGAACTAATACAGTTTTATTAGGAAATATATTACCCTTATTCAATTGAAGAAAGAGAGACAAAATGTCAAAATACATTCATTTCTAGTCATGCAATGAATATGTAACCTGACGCCCTCCCTATTCAATAACACCAGCACACGCTCGTTCACACACATACACATTAATTAATTACTGAAACTGCACATGCATAATAATAAGGGCAATGTCAGCATACACGGAAGGGTAAATACACTAAATTGTTGATCACATGAGCGGAAATTGTTTAATAAAACGTGCTTCCACAGAAATTCTCTCTCTCTCTCTCACGTAAGAAGGATAGAGTGTGATAAAAATAGACTTTGAAAAGTAGACAGCATGAATATAAATACCATGTGAGGAGGAGCACTTTATTGACGATGTTTCATATATAGCTTCATCAGGCCAATGACATACACCAAAATAGTTTACAAGTCAACAATTTCAGTTGACTTGTAATATATTTTGGTGTATGTCATTGACCTGCTGAAGCTATATGCGAAACGATGTCAGTAAAGTTCTCCTCCTCACATGGTGTTTATATTCAAATAGAGTGTACCATACTCTGCCGGGTTCATCACACATACTGCATAAGTGGATCAATTGTGCATCCACTCTTAAGCGTGGTTCACACATAGACGAGTCGGTGCCCGAGTCCAACACGAGTTATGAAATTTTGCTATTCGGCAATGACTCGTCAATACTCTGCAACACTCGTGTAGACTCGTGTTACACTTGTGTAGACTCGTGTTACACTCGTGTTGACTCTCTGTGTATCGGGGTGTGTCCTGGGTACTCGCCACGTGGCCCAAAAATGTTATACATGCATGAAATTTCTTGTCCCCGTCACAAGTTCAACGGAAATACGTGTAGGCTCGTGTAAATACGTGTTGACTCGTGTGAACTCGTGTTGGATTCTGCATAACTCTTCACTACTCGTGTTTACTTGTGTAACACTCTTTGGTGATTCATCCTCGATCGTGAACATTTCGATGTTGGCGAGTCAACACGGCTCAACACGTGTCTACACGAAACAACACGAGTCAACAAGAGTTGAAAATATGAATCTGGGTGCCAATATTGCGGGCAAGCACGAAACCAGAGTCTACACGAGTCAAACACAATTTTACACGAGTCACCCAGATCCACTCAGAATAAAGCACGAGTGTAACACGAGTAGGCGAGAGTGTAATTTGGATGACCGTTATTTCAAAAATGTTGGACGAGTCGCCGAGAGTTAACACGAGTTGACACTGATGCAACACGAGTCTACACATGTGCAACACAGATCAAACACAAGTCAACACGGATCTACACGATCCAACACGAGTGGTGGAATGTAGCCCGAGTACTGGCAACACCACGTGAAGAGTTGGCAGCCGCGCCGCTCACACAGCCCCCTCACACACCCTATAAATGGACCCCCCACGGTGCCTCGTCCCATTCTACCAGCACAGCACACACCGACCACAACCTGACCTGCCTCTCTGACCTGCCCATCTACCCACGCTGCCCTTCGCCATGCCCCTGGACAAGAAGAAGATCACCGCCATGAAGTGTACCAACCCTCGACAGGGGTTGAAGGGGCAGCACGAGAAGCAATTTAAACGTGTCGTCGAGCCGCTGCCTGGGCCCTTCCAACCATGTGACACACCAGCTACACCACGCCGCCAAACCCAGGCTAAGCAGACACGTGATGTGTCGCCGCCAGAGATAAACTCGGACGACATCATAGAGGATAGCCAGGCCCCAGGTCCAAGTCATCGTCAGGAAATCGCAGACTCGTTCGATGCCGATGCTACGTACTTCGACGAGGACGAGACGCAGATGCAAGCCACGGAACATGACCCCCCAGCCACAGTGGAGGGCGATGATGCAGACGCCATGTCTGGTGAGGACGACCCAGGCAACTCCCAAAACTCCCAGAACAGCATGGACGAGGACAGACCCGTGTATGGGGCCATCAAGAAGAACAAACTGACCCGAGTCCTATTCCACGACGAGACGGAGGACATGCTTGTTGAATGGGTGAGGGATAACCCCATGCTCTACCAGAATCGCCTCAAGGAATACAAGGACAGCCGGAGGAAGGTGCACATGTTCGAGGAGAAGGCTGCCACCCTGGTTCCTCGTGTCACAGGTAAGTACCGCAAACAAAGCTTGCATTATGTTATTTTAGTGTTATTAAGTTTTTCAATACCTTCTTGTTGTGTTCTTGGTTCGATTCCAGGTGTTTCATACGTTAAATACATCACGATTTTG
Organism: Paralithodes platypus; assembly: GCA_032716605.1. Taxonomy (NCBI): domain Eukaryota; kingdom Metazoa; phylum Arthropoda; class Malacostraca; order Decapoda; family Lithodidae; genus Paralithodes; species Paralithodes platypus. The sequence continues at coordinate 10,058,157 of CM064576.1, read as the reverse complement.
CTAAAATATGTTAAAAGTTCCATATATTGTATGCTGTGTTGCCAATATCACCTACTTTCCATTACATTTTTATGTTTTCATCCTTGAATCTATATTTGATTATGCACCTATCTTTTACCTGTTCACAACGATATATAAAGCATTTATACAATATGTCCATTGCCTAATAAATTTTTATGTTTCCCCAGGAGCAAATCTGAACAAATAGGTGACGGGCATGCGGATGCGGTATGCAAAAATGACCGACGAGAAGAGTGGTGCGGGCACACCTGGGACTATCGAGGGGTGACCAAGGTCAGTGAGGGACGACTGGATCCTACAAAAGTATTCCTTCCTGAAAGGGCACATTGCCCGAGTCAAGACCCGGGTCATAGCTAAGGTGAGATCACTAATATACATACCTAATATGTGCGACAATAATAGATACATGGGAAAATATAAGAACAAGTAATAACCAGCAACAATATATATAAGTTCTCGTTTTTAAAACAGAAAAGTGTAATAATATGCTCCCATTTACCTAATATTGTCGGTTATAACATATTTATCGTCTCCATATATACTTCACACAGTACCTGCCTGACCTTTGCTGAGTGAGGACCTGTCCCTAGTGACTCCCAGTGAATATCTTTGCCCATAGTGTGGTGATAGTATTAACGCTTTCTTAAAATGGCTGGTGTTGACGAGATTGCTACCTCCTCTCATATTCTCCAGCTTTGTCTTGCTTTGCAAGAAAGGATGGACAATGTGGAGAGAGAGGTGCAGTCTCTCAAAGACGAGAATTTGGCCTTAAAGCTGTCTTTGGCTGACAAGAAAAGTGAGGTTAGTGCAACTGCTGTTAGGGATCGTGATGCTCCCTGGACAGTTGTTCCAACAAGTGCAACAACCTGCAAATTTCTACGGCGGCCAGTTGCCCTCAGCAACAAGTTCATCACCTTGGATGACGAATGTGATGGTGAGGCTGCGAGTGCTTCCTTCGGCGAGGAAACCAGGAGAAAGGTAAGTAAGTTGCCTCCAACAGGGAATGCTGTGACTGCTGCCCCCCCAGGAGTACCTTCAACTGCTGCCCCAGGAGTTCCTGCCGCTGCCGCAGCTGCTACCAAGTCATCGACAAGGAGAGGCAAGTCCTTCTCAATTGTTGGGGACTCCATGGTCAGACACTTAGCTAGGTCCACCTGTACTGATATTAGGAAGCTTGTCTGTCTGCCTGGTGCCGGGGTTGGGAAGGTGTTAGAGGACATTGATTACATCATGAAAGATATTGGAGATAGCCCCATTATCTGTCTCAGTACAGGGAGCAATGATGTTGGTAAAGGTAGGACGGAAGTACTGCTTCGGCAGTACAGGGAGGTGTTAGATAAAGTTAGGAGGAAGGGAGGCATACCTGTAGTACACAGTATCTTGCCACGGAGAGGGGTCAGCAAGGAATGGTCATCTAGGGCAATTGGTATCAATTGTCGGCTGGAAAAATACTGTAATGCAAATGCAATACCATTCCTTGATAACTGGACCCGTTTCTATGGTAAAAATCAGTTGTACGCACAGGACGGGGTTCATCTTTCTCGGCTAGGGGTGGCAAATTTAGCTAGGTCAATAGATAGGATTGTCGCGGGGTTTCGCTGAAAATAAAGCCTGAGAATATGAGTAAGAATAATTGTCTAGATAGGGTAAATTGCCGTACTGGTACATCAGATAGGAATAGAAAATATCAGTCACAGGATTTTAATTGTACTGCTAGTAGAAATATTAAAGGTGTAACAGAAGATGGGAATTCAGTTAGAAATAAAGGTAAATCCGATACCAGTAAAATACATTCATTGCGATTATATTATACAAACTGTAGGAGTTTATGTAACAAAATGGATGAACTTAGAGCACTTGTTAGCAACGAAATATAGACATTATAGCACTGACTGAAACATGGATTAATACAGAATCAAGACATTTTTTAGCAGAATTCCATATACCAGGATATAGTTTGTTTAAACGCGACCGAACAAGTAGGAGGGGCGGCGGAATAGCAGTGTTTGTCAGGAGTTCTTTAAAAAGCTGTATTAAATCAGGTATTAGACTAAATACTGATAACGAAAGTGTTTGGGTTGAGGTTAGCGAAGGTAGTGAGACCATAATTATTGGAGTTATTTATAGACCACCAAATATGAGTAGAAACGAAGGTACAGCTTTATGGCAGGAAGTGAAAATAGCATCAAGGTTTAGCAATGTGTGTATTATGGGGGATTTTAATTTTCCGAATATTGATTGGCAGCATCAAATCGGCGACTCAGATTCAAAAGAGTTTATTGAGGCGGTACAGGATAGTTTTTTATTTCAATTCATAGACTCGCCTACTAGAGGTAATACTATCCTCGATTTAGTTCTCAGTAATAATGAACAAATGATAAATAATGTAGAGATAGGAGACCAACTAGGAAATAGTGATCATAAATCAATTTATTTTAACATACAATGGACAGGAAAGGCTAAAGAGAATACGACACTTATCCCAGATTTCAGAAAAGCCAATTATGATGGATTAAGACGAGCCTTAAGAGTCGATCCTATGGTTAAACTATTAAGTGGACCCAGGTGCGCTAATGAACATACTCTCTCTCAGATACCTGTCTTAACTCAGGATAATTTGACAGCTACATATAATAATTTTATTTCTTCACTCCACAATGCGCAAAATAAATATATCCCCAAAAGAAAATTTAGATCAACACAGAACCAACCCAAATGGATGAATAATAGACTATTAGACCTTCTAGGAAAAAAGAGAGGAATATATCGAAAAATTAAGAAAGGCGAAATTCACCTACTTGCTTACTATCAGAATCTATCAAGAGAGGTTAAAAAATGTATAAGGACAGACAAAAGAAATTATGAAATCAGGATAGCCAATGACTCAAAAAATAACCCTAAGGCTTTTTACCAGCTATATAAATCTAAAGTTAGAGATAAAATAGGCCCCCTTAAAACTTCGATAGGAGAAATGACAGAAAATGATTTAGAAATGTGCAGTACATTAAATAGTCAGTTTCTATCCGTTTTCACTAATGAAAATTTGGCACAGATTCCAGAAGTCCGTAAGGTATATAGCGATAGTATAGAAAATAGGTTAAGTACGGTTACTATAAGTAGAAATGATGTGCTTAAGGAAATTGACAGACTGAAACCTCAGAAATCGCCTGGCCCCGATGAGGTATATGCCAGAGTATTAAAAGAATGCAGAGATGAGTTAAGTTACCCATTAACTTTTCTTTTTAACAATTCATTAGAAACAGGTATAGTTCCAGAAGCTTGGAAACTTGCAAATGTAGTTCCGATTTTCAAAAACGGTGATAAATCAATAGCATCCAATTACCGTCCCATTAGTCTCACTTCAATCATAGGAAAGCTACTAGAGTCAATTATTGCTAGAAAAATGAGAAACCACTTAGAAACATTTAACTTAATCAATTCTTCTCAGCATGGATTCACTCAGGGAAGTTCTTGCCTTACTAATTTGCTTAGTTTTTTCTCAGAGGTATATGAAGCAGTAGATAATGACAAGGCATACGATATTATATATTTAGATTTCAGTAAAGCTTTCGACAGAGTCCCTCATGAGAGATTGATGAGAAAGGTTGAGGCACATGGAATAGGTGGGGCGTTGTTGGGATGGATTAGGTCATGGCTAATTGGTAGGAAACAGAGAGTCAGCATAAATGGTACCAAGTCAGAGTGGGGAGCAGTCAAAAGTGGTGTCCCCCAGGGATCGGTATTAGGTCCCCTGTTGTTTCTTATATACATAAATGACCTAGATTTAGGTATAACTAGTAGGATAAGTAAATTCGCAGACGATACTAAAATGGGGAGATCAATTGATTCAGATAGCGATATAGAGTGCCTCCAAAGGGATCTAGATACCTTACATAAATGGTCAGTAAATTGGCAGATGAAGTTTAACATTGACAAATGCAAGGTATTAAAGATAGGGAAGATGCAAACAAATGTTAAATATAAACTAGCTAATTTAGAATTAGAAAATTCAGACTGCGAGAAAGATCTAGGTGTGTTTGTTAGCAATGATTTGAAGCCTAGAAAACAGTGTATAGGCGTTCGTAATAAGGCAAACAGGATTCTCGGGTTCATCTCTAGGAGTGTGAGTAACAGAACTGCTGATGTTATCTTAAAACTTTACTTGTCATTAGTGAGACCCCATATGGATTATGCTGTCCAATTTTGGTGTCCTTATTACAGAATGGACATAGATTCATTGGAGAGAGTACAGCGTAGAATGACAAAAATGATCCATAATATTAGAAATCTTCCGTATGAAGAAAGGTTGAAGAAATTAGGTTTACATTCGTTAGAGAGACGCAGAGTTAGAGGGGATATGATAGAGGTGTTCAAGTGGGTTAGTGGGATTAACAAAGGGGACATGACAAATGTACTAAAGCTCAGTGATAGCGAAAGAACTCGTACCAATGGTTTCAAATTAGATAAATTTCGTTTCAGAAAAGATATAGGCAAATATTGGTTTGGTAACAGAGTTGTAGATGGGTGGAATGGACTACCAAGTGCTATAGTGGGATCTAAAACTGTAGGGAGCTTTAAGATAAAATTGGATAAACATATGGACGAGAAGGGTTGGGTGTGAAGGGGGATCAGCCGGGTTGGGCCAATCAGCGCTCTGCAGACCCCCATAATCCTGCGTTAATCTCTAACCGTTTTGGTAAGATGATCCTCAGGGTATTAGAGTGTTGAGCCTATAATTGGGCTTTGTAATTGATTTGGGGTTGTGTGGGACAGGGATCTGCCTTGCTTAGGCCAATCGGCTTTCTGCAGACTCCCATTTTCTTATGTTCTTATGTTCTTTGGTGATTTATTGTAGGTATACATTTATAAAGGAAGGCTTTATATAAACATCACAATGATGCATTTAGTATCAATATTTATTGTCAAGGTACATATTATCAATTATAGATAAATTTAAGATAACTTCATTGTGCATCATATTATATAAAGCTAGATCTTCGTCTTCGAAATATTATACAATTGATATTTATAAATGAAATAGTAAATATATGACTTTCTTTCAGTTCCAAGAATCCGAGCAGGACGCCAACCAGCCCTCTACTTCCGCGGTCGAAGAGACAACAGAAGACCCCGAGAGTGGTGGAGAGGACTCTGGCATGCCCCCTCCATCCCAGACACCTCCTGCTACAGGCTCCAGCCAGAAGAAGCGCCGCAAAAGTGCTGATACGAGCCCACCTGTGGAGGTAAATATGAAAGCATTGTTAACATAATTCATAACGAGTATTCATATAAATTATATTTTGTTGAAGGCTGTAAAGTGCTGACACGAGCCCACCTGTGGAGGTAAATATGAAAGCATTGTTAACATAATTCATAACGAGAGTATTCATATAAATTATATTTGGTTGGAGGCTGGAAACTGCTGATAAGTGCTGTAGATTGAAAGTCATACATCTGTGTACTGTTTATAATAATGCCTGTAGAATAGGCCTAAATTGTGGGGGAAGATATTGATAAAAGGTTAATTATTATAACTTAACATGGTGTGAATGTATTAATATATAATAATTACAACCAGTATTTAACCCACAAACTTTTGTTTCTCTAGTTGTCTGACAAGCGGGATGAACTGCGGAACGACATGGCCAGGCTGATGTCAACCCTGGCAGTGAAGCAGACGCGGTACTCCCACTTTGTGGCGTACTTGGAGCAGCAGCTGGACATACTCCCTGACCAAGTAGGAGATTCATTGTCCAGAAAGATGATGATGCTGGTGCTGCAGGCCAGAGAAGATATGGATGCCACCCCATCTGTGTCACCCTCTCAACACCCTCAATCGCCTCAGGCCACCTCTGCACCACAACAACAGCAGCCCCCAACACCACCACAGCAGGCAGGACCGTCATCGGGGGTACCACGCGCGGCCCCAGGTTTCACCACCCCCCACGTTCTCGGAGATTATGGCGGCCTCATTCAGGACCCCTGTACCTGAGTGGTGGGCGGGGTCTCTAACCACCACACATGGCACCAACATACCGATCCCTTCAACCCCTGGAAACTTTCTCCAGTACCCCTGGAAACTTTCTCCAGTACACCTGGATGAACCTGGCAGTCAGCACCCCCAGGCATGGGGATAACGACGAGTGATTAATGCTTATGTACAAGGTAGTCAAAAAACCCAGTGATGGGGATGACAATGAATGATATTATTATGTTTTTAGCATTTAACCCTCGGGACCCGGGCTGCCTGTTAGAAGGACGGTCGCCCGTACCCGGGCGAAATGGCCGAAAAACGTCTAGGCCTAGGCTACCGTATTTTTGTTTATTTTAACTGCTAGAAATTTCCCACGCATCCCTAAACGTAGTGCGGTTTCCAATCTGTAAACTGGCGTTGAGTAGAGCTCTCTAAGTCAACTGGTTCAGTTGTGATGACGATTTTAGTGGAGAGCATTTTCAGACGATGTTAGCAATACGACGATCTTTTCACTAATGAAACTACGACATACAGACGTACAATAACAAACGAGTCTTCTCCTTCTTGTTTTTGGAGGTGCGGTGACGAAGCGACCGACTTTGTTTACATTCGTCCGACGCACGGCGTTCGGATCAAGCTTGCAAGGCTTGCAAGCTTACTGTCTGTCAGAAAGACGCCCGGGTAACTGCCCTTCTGCAGCGGTGTCCTTCCACAAGGAAGGGTAGGAAGGGTTAAGGAAACTTAATATTTTGTATGTAAAAATAAAGTATAAGTGACTCCAGGTGTTGTTTTGCATCCAATTAATAATTACAGTTATTTTATTCATGTTTCATTTACAATTTTACTTTAATCAACTTATAAATTAATTGTTAACAGAGAAACAAATAAGTAATATGAATTTAATACTTTTTGGAAGAATAGATAAAATAATTATAATGATTAAGCAATTTGAAGAACATAGTTCATGGAAGAACATATAATGGAAATTTGCTGAAAAATATTATAATACTGTTACGGATATACAGATTGAAATATATACAAAGAAAATATAATAAAGATATGTACCTAGAAAAACATACAAAACATATGAGACACTATGTTGTTTTTCCATTTGATTTACCGAACTCTACCCTTGCTGTAACAGCGAAGTCTTTTTAATTTAATTTTGTCTATATTTGGAGGATTTTGTGCAGTTTAACACCTAACAAGCGGCCTAGGCGGTAAATAATATGTAGCCACCAGCAGGGTGTTTTTACCCAAAATAGGGCTGGTTATGTGATCATTTTCATGCCTAAATAAGACCCAGAGCGTAAAACAAGTATCTATCCCTGAAAGGGTATAAACAGAGCTTTCCAATGACACCACAACGATCCTTGTATGACTGCTAGTTTTCTTGCAACAACCGCGCAACACGAGTGCAAAAACCATGTAATTCGGTACTTTCCCCACACAATTCACTATGTAGCGAGTGTGAGAGGGTGGAGGAGGGTGGGATTCATGTCAGTTGGTCCACCGCGGTGGTCTGGAGCAGTCATACGCTCGCTACTCTCCTGCCACCACTTGTCTCTCTCTCTCAGCAACATTACGTGCTGAAAATGCCACACGACTTATGTTGTGAACCGCCACATAGTCCAAATTTCTTTCACTCGACATATGATGCGCCCCGCCAAAGAAGGGTCAAGAAAGATAAGTGGTAGCCCGAATGGTTAAGTGAGATAGTTTGAAGCCTGTTAATTGTTGGAGGCCCTTTGGAAACTGAATAAAATCGTCTAATAGTAGCCAGAATATAGTTAAAACAACGTCGATGGTACAGCAAGGGTTAAATGTATTGATTTACCGTTATTAAAATGTGTCTTATGTTCAGTAAATGCAATATATCACTACGTAGTCTATTCTAAAATAGGAAAATGGCATTGTTTTCCTTGTTGCTCTGATTATGATTATAATTATGTCTTTAAACGAAACCGTTCATTTAGATATATATCTTTGTGATGGAAGAAAAAACAAGAACAATTAGCAGTTTGATAACTGTTCCAAGAATATTATGTTCATATAAATAGCATAACATATAATGGTCTACAGTAATTATAAATATGACCACGCATTCAATACTGTGATAACTGTCACTGCCAGGTCTTTGTAATCATCATGATCTCTCTTCTATAACCATATTAACCAAGCAAATGTAATAAAGGTTTACCAATAAAAATACAAAAACTGTGGCCAAGTGTGACGTGGGCTGGTAGGAGAACACAACAATGACGACACTCTTTACTTGCCCAATCTGACTTTTCTTCCAGATATATGTGTACATTCTATTATATTATATTCTATATACTCAGGCCCAATCCCCACTGTTCCTATTTTTTATTTATTTTTGTGGGGGGGGGGGGGGCGACACAAGACAGAGCCAGAATAGGGACAACACAATAGAAACCAATGAACACACAAAAACAAAATACAAATTCACACACATCTCTGTACAGTTGGCCAACTTAGTCCTGCAACAAAATGTTGGGTTGTGTGGAGGTGTGTGGCATTTCATCCGTAGTAAACAACGTAGTTTTATGAATGAATCTCTCAAATCTCACGGCGTGTGAAAGACGGGACGTGATTGGGTGAGACGGGACATATCGGGAAACTCTATCTTCTCCATTATTTGCATTACTGGAGGGTTAGTAGATGTTCCAGGATGATGTTAGATAATATATGGATATGAAATGAAGAATCTTACAGTTATTATTAATACATAACCTATCCTTACTCAAATTATTAGGCATGGCAGAACATGTGAGAGTGTGGTGGCAGGAGGGTTGGGCTTCGTTTCAATTTAATCGAGACGGCACGGCAGGTATTAATTACTCACAGGTGAAGGGTTGTATTAAGGATGCCTGCATATTGATTGTTTGCCATATAACTTCTATGAATAGTCAAATTTAAATGTGTTATAACATGAAGTTTGTAGTGTAAATGCTTGAACTTGCTTTTGTATGTAAATTATACTTTAAAGAGTTATGTGGTGGCTATTTATTAACGAAATCTTATTATCTTGGACACCAAGACTAAAAAAGCACCCTGGTAATGAATGGCTTTCTCCTCAGAATGTTAGAGATTATTCTAAATCTTCAAATAGAGTATGTAAATATTTGTGTATATCCTAGCAATATTCAGACGATTTTATACAACCAGTCAGTTAAATGAGTAACTGAAATTCTAATAAACCATTTGATCCTTAGAGGTCCTTTCTAATGTTAGCAAGAACAATTAGCAGTAGCATTAATAACAAAACAAAATGTCGTTGTCTGATTGAAGGGTTAAAGGTGGTCAAAATATGTTGGTTATAGCTGGAATTACAAAGTAACATCGGGTTCCAAAGGGTTGACTTATTGTGTTTAATCTTCTTACTATGACAGACGTTTCCAAATCTGACTAAAATCGCCTAATGTTTGCCATACTAAAATAGTTATATACAGTGCGTCAATATCCTAATATAATTAAGAACAAATTAATGTAGACAAAAATTATTAGAATAATGACTGTTAAAGGCCAGGAATATTTGTGTTGTTTTAGTTCATGTGCATTATGCAGACTAATATCACCTCTAGTTGCTATTGAAATATGTTTGCATAGTAGTTAAGTGCATACAATGGCGTATAATAAATATATCATGAGAATAATGTATTTAGTTGACACGCTTCCTAACTCGAAATTCCTTTTCACTTTATTGCTTAAATCACTTCAGACATTTCAATCTCTTGCAACGGCAATTAAATCGAAATAAAAAGGCCCCCAAAAAAACCTACCTGTCATTCCACACAGCCATAGTTGTGGTGGTGGTGGAGCTGGTAGTGGTAGTGTGTGGAGGGCAAACGACCAAATAGTCCAGTAAAGGGTTGCCACATTTAAATAACTGGAGCCATTTCATTACACACTATGTTTATAGGATTGTGGTATATAGGATTGCAGGGCTTGATTATCAATACATTCTTTAGTGCATACCGAATCTAGATAGGATTGTTTAGTTATATTGTAGCACAAAAACTTCAGATGACAGCCCCCCCCCCACACACACACACAATACAAAAACAAAAATAATAATAAAAAATCACACACAAACACATAAACACAGTAGGGAACTTCTATGTCATCACCTTCATTAGAATACTTCGCATAGCATACAGTCACTATATGTATTTTATATATAATATTTCCTACGATGCCGCCACCGTATTGTTTTCCTTGGAACCAGTAGAAATTTACTGTTAGTACACATTTTGAATTAGTTATATCGTTACCGGTAACAGGTAAATTGGGAACTTGATTATATTCGTTTAATCTCTGAATAACAGACGCCTAAACCGAATGCAGTACTATAGAAGTAACTGAAACTATAAATACCGGTAAGTGGTAACCATATTGCAGAGGTTTATTGAATTTCTGTTTTATTTCTCCTTTTACTAGAGGTGTTTCTGAAACTTTAAGTAATATGTTGGCGGTCACTGAATATATATATATATATGTATATATATATATATATATATATATATATATATATATATATATATATATATATATATATATATATAAATATATATATATATATACAGTATATATATATATATATATATATATATATATATATATATATATATATATATATATATATATGCTGTAAGAGAGTAATTAGGGATTTATACATTTTTATTGATAGGCCTAATAAGGAAGTGTGATTTAGTCGAGGGGTTATTCTGTTAAGTTTTTCTTTATATTCCTGTAAGGTGATACTGAACGTAAGATAACTTATAATACCGGTGCCCACTTGTTTTATGTTTTCCATGTTGCCTCTCTCTCTCTCTCTCTCTCTCTCTCTCTCTCTCTCTCTCTCTCTCTCTCTCTCATATAAATATATATCCACAAATTTATGTGAAAAACAACAGAAAGGCTTCTAATTTTTAAGACAACGAAGAGGTAGAAGTAATTCAGTTGATTTGACTTCACATATTGAGCAATAGAGCGAAGTTGATTGGGGTATGATTGCATGAATTTGTCCAAACGAATATTGAGAGATGATAGTCTCGTAGTGAATATTAGGACTAGCCAGCCAGTTAAATAGTTAACTAATGTTGTTATGAATCTTTTGATTCCTAGAGGTCTTTCGGACATCGATTATGGAAATGTTTAGTTGCATTAACAAAATACAATAATTGTTGTCTGATTAGCCGTATAAGTGTTAAATTTACAAGTTCGAATAAATAAGTTAAACTTTGTAGGGATGCACCCGAGACTTCATTTAATATTGAATGTGTTGTATGTTTATGTTTCATATATTATGTGTAACATACTACAGAACATGCATATAGACCTAGAAAATGTCTACTAAATGAAACCCAAATAATACAAGCATAAAACACCGACATTATCATCACCATAATGAAACCGCGCTAGTTGCATCCCTACGCTGGATGGTGTTTATCAAGGATGTGTTTTCCCCTTCCATTCTCTGGAATCCTGGGGGTGTAAAGGTGGAGCAGGGATGAGCTAGGGTTGTATTCTAAATTTGGCAAAAGCTATTGTATGTTTGGGGTGTTAGTATTGTTAATAATTATGAATAGGTATTGTGAATGATATAAACATGCAAATTGAATCATTGCTTCCCATTTTACCAAAGGGTTTCTTATTGAATAATAACACATGCTGTTATGGTTTAAAAAACGTTAATGTAGCAGTTAGGAGGTAATGATATGCAGAACTCTTAATACGGTGATCTAAGTCATGTTAGTGGTTTGAGTGACGCTGACCTGTTGATATTAGTCTGTTGAGCGCCCTACCATCAGCTACAAGGAGTTTTCCATATAATTCGAGAGAGAGAGAGAGAATTAACACGGAATCTTAAAACGTGTACCGATATAATCACTTGATTTGTGTGCTAACAGTTACACAATGCATAATAGGATAAACCATCCGGTAATACGCATTTGTGTGCTAAAAGTTACACAATGCATAATAGGATAAACCATCCTGTAATACGCATTTGTGTGCTAAAAGTTACACAATGCATAATAGGATAAACCATCCGGTAATACGCATTTGTGTGCTAAAAGTTACACAATGCATAATAGGATAAACCATCCGGTAATACGCATTTGTGTGCTAAAAGTTACACAATGCATAATAGGATAAACCATCCGGTAATACGCATTTTCTAATTATTGGTCACTGTTTATTAAGATCTTAAGCTCTTGCAAACTATATCTACATTTATGTGTTCCCAGTTATCGCCAGCATATGACATTTAGTTTCAAAAGGATCTCTCTTAACAAGAGTATTATAATACTCAATAACCCTCTTCAAGACGCTAATCACTTATTGATTGTTCCAGTTGTTTTATTGTATTGTATTACGCTTAGGAAGGGCCTCTAATAGTCAGAAGTTAACGGAAAATGTTGAAGAGTCTTGTTTATCTATTAACAATACATAAATATACAAAGTATGAATCGAATGTCTATTTTTACCGTGCGTTAGGACATTCTATGTAGTAAAAGTATTCTATTGACCTCGAAGTGGCATAATGTATTTTGTTCCTTCTTATCTGAAGTTATGCTGCTCCATACTATGATATTATCCTATCCTTATTTCTTCACCATAAGCCGATCACGTTGTTGTTTCGTAGTCCGATTCAATGAATGCTGTTGTTTATGGGTTTGATTGGAACCTGTCTTGTTATCACCAAATGAGTACCGGAGTGCAATAAACTCCCTGGTTGGTAAGAATAATGTATAAATTGTAAATCCCTGAAATTCTATATAGCATATTTATAATATTATATTATGTAATACAATGGTGCCAATTACCAACAAGTAGCAACCAGTCACTCAACAATGTAATAGTTTATCCCCTGCACTCGCCGGCACCACCACTACCACCTCCACCACCTCCTCCACAACCATGGGCGTGTGGAAGGACGAACGGGCCTCATTTTGGGTTTGGTAAAGATATTGCCAAGTACATTCAATTTTCTAACCGACAGAATCTCACTGACTCCCATATATTTTTTAATGATGTAAATATTCCCACTTCCCCTAGTATTGACATTCTCGGTGTAACATTAACTACTAACTTGAGCTGGACACATTATGTTAGAAGCATTGCTAAGAATGCCTCTAAAAAACTGGGACTCCTGTACAGAGTTCGAGAATTCTTCACTGACGAGCAGTTGGCCGTAATATATAAAAGTCATGTGCGCTCTCAGATGGATTACTGTTCACCTCTGTGGGGTGGAAGTGGAGTGGTTGCATTGAGGCAGTTGGACAAAATTCAAAATAAAGCTATTAGATTAATCAATAACCCTGCAATCACACAGGACCTTCCTACATTAGCCATACGAAGAAACGTTGCATCCCTTGCATTATTCTACAGATATTTTCACAGCAATTGTTCCGAGGAACTTGCTTCAATTGTGCCGCCTCTCCACATCTTTCCCCGTAGAACTAGGGCAGCTGAGAGCGCCCATGAATTTACACTATCTCCTCCACAATGCAGAACTTCTGCTTATCAGAATTCATTTATCCCCAGAGCTACTACTCTTTGGAATTCACTTCCCTCGAATTGCTTTCCACAAACTTACAATCAACAAATGTTTAAATCCAGTTGTTACAAACATTTTATGAATGGAGGATGCCTTTAGGCACATGGACCTTTTTGTTTTATCTGTGTTTTTCCTTCCTCCATTCATTGTCTCTTAAAAAAAAAAAAAAAAAAATTGCAATGTATGGGCATTTACAAAAGACTGTAACAAGTATGGTACGGTATAGCGAATTAGTTAGCGACAATCCATTAGATATTTCTTACAATCTTCTGGTAATTGCTAGGATTGCTCAATTACTATTGGCGTCATCTTATTGCATAGGTTAAGAAGGACTTCTCATACACAGATGAAAAATCCATACTTTACCAGGGAACTTTTGTTATAGGTTATTTGCAATTTTTATTAAAGTAAAGCTTAAGACGGTAATTAACTCTTAACTGGCGGCGCGCAACATATGTCGAGTGAAATTAATTTGGACTATGTGGCGGTGCACGACAGCTGTCGAGTGCCATTTTCAGCACGTAATATTGCTGAGAGAGAGAGCTGAGCGGTGGGACGAGCGTAGTAACCTTATGACCGCTCCCCACGACCACCGTGGACCTACTGAACTGTATTCCCCCCTTCTCCCCCCTTTCTCACTCGCTACACAGGGAATTATGTACGGAAATTACCTTATTTTAGGGTTTTTGCACTCGTGTTGCACGATCGTTGCAAGAGAGCCAGCGGTCGTACAAGGATGGTTCGGGTGTCATTGGAAAGCTCTGTTTACGCCCTTTCAGGGATAGATACTTGTTTTACACTCTGGGTCTTGTTAATGCATGAGAATGAGCACGGAAACAACCCTATTTAGGGTAAACAAAAAACGCTGTGCGGTACGGTGTAAAATACACACCACCCGCTCTTAAGGCGTTAAGATATTTCAGAAACTATAAATTCAAAATATCATACAGGCATAAGTTCCGATTTCAATAATATTTGTAATAAGTCTGTACAATACAATATTACTAAACATTTTATGTTCTACAGGTGTTTTAAGCTAAATTAGTGTAATCAGTATACAAGCATCTTGAAAACAATCATTCACTTGTTAGTTATGTAGGCTAGTCCCGCCGCACTGTCTCGATTGAACTGATTTGAATTCCCACCCTCCTGCCACCATCACACTCGCATTCCTGCAATGTCTATTTATATATTTATGTATTGATATTTATTAGAAACATCTGTATTTAATTTTCCTTAATACTCAACGTCTTTCTGGAAATTATACTAAACCTGCAATAATGCAAATATGAAAGAAAATTGAACTTCACGATAATCCTCACCTCGACCAATCATGTCCTTCCTTTCATACGCCTTTCGGTTTGAGGGATTCATTCATAAAACTACGTTGTTTACTACGGATGAAATGCCAAACACCTCCACACACCACAACAGGACTAAGTTGGCCAACTGTACATATCTCGATAACAAATGTCCCAACCTATGGCCGGTTACTCCTAAATTACAGGCTCGCTATCGCTCGCTAAGAACATATTGAAATATATACAAAGAAAATATAATAAAGATATGTACCTAGAAAAACATACAAAACATATGAGACAAATATAAATATAAACATATATCGAATATATTAATGATTTTGAAACCACATAGAAAAACCTACAAAAAAGTATATGAGATAAATATAAATGTATACATATGTAGAGAGAATATAATAATGATATTGAAAGGACTTAGAAAAACATTACCCAAATATGAGACAAATATAAATAAAATCATAGTAATGAATATCATCGCTGAAATATATATAAAAAATAAATAATCATGTACGAGGATTGTTAATATTGATAAATATGAAAAGGGTATACAAAGGTCCAGATGAACTGGGAGATGATTGAACAGGTGATACACATTAGAACAAAGAATGCCAACATATTATGAATACATACCTTAGATCATGTCATTCTGCCAGGAGACACTTCCCCTTGGTGATGAATAGTAGTCGGTAAGGTGCTGCCGTTGAGTCTTGGCCTGGGCTGTCACGACATTCCCGGAGAGTCTCTGCAGGGGACTCGTCCTCTCCACCTCCTCCCTCCATGCCCCAGGAATGACACCATACGTCACAGGGTCCTCCTCGTCCAGTAGGTTGGCGTGGTGAGCAGGGTACCTCAGCCGCATAAGGTTGTGCATACAGCAGCACGCCAATACCACTGACTCAACACAGGACGGGTGGAGGGCTATATTGGTGAGAAGGCACCTGAACCTGATATTGGGAGACAATGGTTAGGATCATGTATAGTTAATACTTGAGTGTAGTTTAGTTCATATTATTACGGTGGCATATAAATTGCCTTGTCATAATCACATGTCGCATCAACAAAACCTGTATTTGTGGGAAATAACTTCACATTACCATACGGTTACCTGGAGGACATGATACCGAAGGCATTCTCCACAATGCGGCGAGCCCTGGACAGACGGTAGTTGAAGATCCGTTGAGGTACAGTGAGTTGGCGGGTAGAGTGTGGCTTCATCAACCACCTTCGCATGGGGAAGGCGTCGTCGCCAACCAGAAAGTACGGAACAGATGTGTCGTCGTTGGGCAGGGGTTCGGCAGCAGGGAGTCCCAGGGTGCACCCATCCAATGCTGCTCTGATGTTTGTTCTTAGAAAAAACCCTCCATCTGAGCAGCTACCATGATTACCTATGTCGCAGTAGAGGAATTTGTAGTCTGCGTCTACAATAGCCATGAGCACGATGGAATGGAAGCCTTTGTAGTTGTAGAATTCAGTTCCGCCATGTGGAGGGCATCGGATGGCGCAGTGCTTTCCGTCGATGGCACCAATGGCATGGTGGAAATCACACCGTTTGGTGAATCATTGGCAACCTCCTTCCACTCCGCCGGTGTCCTGGGGCAACGTGGAACCTCCTGCTGGTATTCTGCAATGATGGCTTCGCATGTTTCAGGCACAGTGAGGGAGATGGTGTTCCGGGCCACACGGAACGAGTACTGCAGGCTAGGATAGGAGTCACCCGTGGCCAGGTAGCGGAGTGTGATTGCCAATCTCAGCCCAGGTGACAAAGCCTCCCTCCAAAAGGTGTCCTGCTTCTCTATCCTGGGCCCGACACGTTCCACCAACTCCCTAAACATGACTTTGTCCACACGCAGGAAGTTCTTGAATGATTTGGGGTCCTCTGCCTCAAACTCCTTCAGGAGTTGTTCGTACACACCGAACTATGGCCGTTTCATTAACCAATTCCTTGCCCAAACTATCCTTGGTTTCTTTTGCCGTTGACGTCTGCGTTCAGCTACCGCCTCACCTTCCTCAATGTCTAGGAGATCCATCCGCATTTTCAGGAGTATCACCATAGCTGCCGCGTTGCGCCGATTGATGGCCATGGTGGGTGGCTGTATCCTGCGTGTGTTGCCTGCGTGGTGGTGAGTGGTTGTGTGGCAATGGGTGGTGGTGGGGGCCACTTTTATATAGGTTTCCTGCACAATGGCTTTCACTCGTCGTGACTCGTTGGACTCTCAGCGACTCTCGCACATTCGCGGTACACTCGAAACGACTCGTGTGCACTCGTGTGACACTCGTGTTGATCCGTGTTACATTCGTGTTGATCCGCGTTACACTCTTGTTGACTCGTGTTGACTCGTACATACTCTTTGTTTTCGTACCCTGGAATTTGACCGTTATTTTTCAAATTTATGCCACTCGTGTTGGTTTCGTGTTACACTCGTGTTGACTCTCCGTTACTCGTACGGACTCTTGTATGAACACGTGTTGACTCGGGATCGGTTACTACTCTTGTAGTAATCGGCCTCCAGCAACGCCGATAATCGACGAGTGTCACTCATGTTGGACTCGGGCACCAACTCGTCTATGTGTGAACCATGCTTTACGGGGTCTATCCTTTTTTTCCATTTGATTTACCGAACTGTACCCTTTCTGTAACACTATGTTGATTTTCCATTTGATTTACCGAACTGTACCCTTTCTGTAACAGCGAAGTATTTTTAATTGAATTTTGTCTATATTTAGAGGATTTTGTGCAGTTTAAGAAAGATAAGTGGTAGTCCGAAGGGTTAAGTGAGATAGATAGAAGCCTGTTAATTGTTGGAGGCCCTTTGGAAACTGAATAAAATCGTCTAATAGTAGCCAGAATATAGTTAAAACAACGTCGATGGTACAGAAAGGGTTAAATGTATTGATTTGCCGTTATTAAAATGCGTCTTATGTTCAGTAAATGCAATATATCACTACGTAGTCTATTCTAAAATAGGAAAATGGCATTGTTTTCCTTGTTGCTCTGATTATGATTATAATTATGTCTTTAAACGAAACCGTTCATTTAGATATATAACTTTGTGATGGAAGAAAAAACAAGAACAATTAGCAGTTTGATAACTGTTCCGAGAATATTATGTTCATATAAATTGCATAAAATATAATGGTCTACAGTAATTATAAATATGACCACGCATTCAATACTGTGATAACTCTCACGGCCAGGTCTTTGTAATCATCATGATCTCTCTTCTATTAACATATTAACCAAGCAAATATAATAAAGGTTTACCAATAAAAGTACAAAAACTGTGGCCAAGTGTGACGTGGGCTGGTAGGAGAACACAACAATGACGATACTCTTTACTTGCCCAATCTGACTTTTCTTCCAGATAAATTTGTACATTCTATTATATCCTATTCTATATACTCAGGCCCAATCCCCACTGTTCCTATTTTTTTTTGTGAGGGGGGCAGACACAAGACAGAGCCAGAATAGGGACAACACAATAGAAAACAATGAACACACAAAAACAAAATACAAATTCACACACATCATTGTACAGATCTCGATAAAAAATGTCCCAACCTATGGCCGGTTACTCCTATATTACAGGCTCGCTATCGCTCGCTAAGAACAAGTCAACGCCTAAATGGCACAAAATGTCTTGATATTGACAAGGAATAGGACAAATGGTCATAAAACTGCCAAACGTCGCAAACGTCTTAAAATCTCGATTTTAATGTGATTAACATTAGGGAAAACGGGGTCCAGCAATAAATCAAAACCTCCCCTTAACCTAACTTGTCGTAACCTACTCCCTGTGCCAGCCTCTGCTTTTAGTGTTCTCTATGTCCGCAAGTTTCCCAGAACCCAAGTTATGATATCGTTTACCAATGCATTCACTAATCCTCTGTTGTCAGTTCCAGTCGTTCCATTAGTATTTTGTCTTCATTAACCTTCCACTATATTATTCACAACAATATTTACTTATATATTACACTACTACCTCTGCCATTATGGACGACAGAACCAACACTGCCATCATCAGCAACATCATTACCACTTCCCCTTCTGTACACTAAGCCAGCCAAAACAACCCGGCCAAGCAGCCTAGGGAACGATGACTACCCAACTCCTCACACTAAAGTACCTATGACCAAACAATGCAATACCTTCATGAAGAGCAAATTGTCTGTGTGGAATTATAGAACTGTGGTAATTTACGGTCTTGCGGCTCTCGATAAATCTGTCATGAATGGACCAATTTGTTATTTGGCGACAGAATCTTTCCAGCGGTGCAGGAACTATCATCATTTGGGAATGATTTAAAGGCTGGATGAGGAATGCGAGCGAAGGCTTGAAGATGGCTCACTTTTTCTAAGCCAAACAAACTCCTCTAATTTTAGACATAAATAAAAGGATAAAGCTGTCAGTGTACTGAACATTTTCTCAAGATCTTGATTAGGCTATGCAAGATAATTTAATGATTAAATAGAACAGTTCAAGTATGCTATAACAAACACACACATATACACACAATACAAAAACAAGGCGTTAATCAACAATACTTTGGGGGAAATTGTTATCAGTGATTAAAATACATTTGGAGGACAGTTAATGATCTATAGTAAACTACAATTGGTTGGTTTGTTATTTAGTGTTAAATTATGGACACAAAACGGTTATTTGAAAGCCTACTTCAACTCCTTTGTTATCAAATGCCTAATATGATCAAAGGCTATAACTAGCCTGGCCATTTATCATACCTGTGCATGCATACAGTAACTAAATTGATGCATACGGGTTGCACAATTCGTGAGCAGCCGTCTCTTACGGTTCGGTACGCTGAGGACGTGACCCAATTTGTTCGGGCAAACACAGTAGACGGTTTGACAAACAAAGCCAAGACACAGCTCGACCAAGTAGCACAATTGGAACAGAAATAGCGGATTCAGGCTCATACCAGAAAATCCTTCATCACCTACTTAACCTTTATTTAGCGGGCTAGGTGGTCTATATGACCGTAGCACCCAGCGTTTTTTTTTTACCCTAAATAGGGTTGTTTACGTGATAATTTTCATGCCTAAATAAGACTCAGAGCATAAAACAAGTATCTATCCCTGAAAGGGCGTAAACAGAGCTTTCCAATGACACCCGAACCATCCTTGTACGACCACTGGTTCTCTTGCAACACGAGTGCAAAAACCCTGTAATTAGGTAATTTCCCTACATAATTCCCTGTGTAGCGAGTGAGAAGAGGGGGAGGAAGTTAGAATACAGTTCAGTTGGTCCACCGCGGTGGTGGGGGATGGTCATACAGTTGTTACGCTCCTCACACCGCTCAGCTCTCTCTCTCAGCAACATTACGTGCTGAAAATGGCGCACGATATAAGTTGTGAACCGCCACATAGTCCAAATTTATTTCACACGACATAAGTTGCGCGCCGACAGTTAAGGGTTAACCAATGGCTACCTCCGTGCCAGACCACTATTTATGAACTCCCGCATACCTCCTCTCGACCCCATCCCAGTAACCGTCTCGCCCACTATCAAAGTACTCGGTCTAACTTTCGACAGCAAACTTTGCATTCATCGTCAATAAAAAAAAATAATTACCATAACTTTACAGGCTCTACACTCAATATTCGGATTCATAAATGTCTCAATCAAAACAAAAAATTACTTATACAAAACCCTAATCATACCCTAATCAATACTCTTTTGGCCACTACCAACAACATTAAACTCCAGAAAGTCCAGATTAAAGCACTGAGGTGGATTCATGGAACTTAGTGTTATGAGTTCCAAACATCAGAACATGTGCAAGAAATTTCCCGCATCCCCCCACTCTATATTCATTGGAACTTTGTGGCTAATAAACAACCTGACAAACTTGAGACCTTCGATCACTTGGTCCAAATATTTAATAATATTATGGAATCCTACCGCTCCTGGTCAAATTCTTGACACCCTATGCACCGAGATCCTCGATTTACCTAATTAACTTTGACACACCACAGGCTTACATTAAATCTCACCAGCCTTTCGCCCACCCACCATCCAAAAGTTTCTGAAAATCACAAAGTATGCTGTGTAAAATAACCTCTTCAAGATACAACAGCAAACACCTTCACACTTGGCAGTACACAGCTATGCCAAGGCTCTCCTTTTAGGCCCTTACAATCCAAATTTACCAGGTTCTCCCTATTTAAGACTCTTACCATCCGAAATTACCACCTTTTGCATTCTTACCATCCAAAGTCCACCCCTCTTTAGGCCTATGGTTAATTTAGATGAAGTGGACTGTATATATTTAATTTAGAAGATTTAGAAGATTAATTTAGAAGATTTAAAATTAGAAGATTAACTCCCTCCGTCATATTATGTTCCAATAAGTCCGAGGAGGCGGACGACACTTTATTATTGTCACTGTACCCCACAACTGTCAAACCCTCACTGCGGGACCGTTAGAAGTCGAAAAAACTTGGGGTTGCCACCAATCGACAGATTTTCATCTAACTTACCTAACTTACTGAGCTCAATATGACGCTAGAGCATCATATAACTTATTAGAGAGCTATTAAGATAAGTTCATATGACGCTCTAGCTTCATATGATTTTTTTGGCATCAGTTCCATATGACGCTCTAGCGTCATATGAGTCGGAGGGAGTTAACACATATAGAATATATATTTACCATTTATGATGAACTCAGTTGGTGATTGAAAGATGGCGGAAGATAGGCTAGTTGACTTGAGTAGGTTAGTAGGATAAAGAAGCATATGGAAAGAGGCTAGAATAGGCTAGGATAGGCTAGATATCCACGTTACATTTTGTGATAACTAACAAAGATGATGATGTAGTGACTATAAGAAATGAGATGATAGTGAAGCAAAAACACCTAATATATGAACTATGAAGAAGGCTTAGCGCGTGTATCTGGGACGGAGGTTGGTTGGAGAGCGAGCGCGTCGTCTTTGTGTCCCTCGTGACCAACCGCGCACGCGCATAGCATATGGATAATGTATCCCATCATAGTACAATGAGATTGGCGGGAGGGATGAAGGGTGCGGGCGTAGCCCTCTCTCGATGTATCATCCTTCTCAACATCCAGAGGAGCTATGCTGATATACAGGTGCAGACACGAGTGAAATTTCTGTCACCATTCCTGCCTGGTCTATTTCATATATCGGGAAGGCGCCGCGACTGGGCAAATACTCTGACACAACCTCGCTACAACACCTATTGTGCTACACTCTAATTAGCTGCGGAGATGTAGAGACCAACCCCGGCCCTTGTTCAACGTTGAAGAAACCTCACCACCAAACAAGTAAGGCAGACACCGACATTTCAACAGTCCCTAGCAGTAAAATTCGTTATAACAAACTGGGCCAGCAGGTACCCCAGCCTCTGGCCGTCACGCTCCAATTCAACCCACAACACAATCCAACACTATCGGTGGCTCAACATGTAACTGGAGCAGCTAGGAAGAAAGGCATCAGTCGCAACATTAACAATGGAGCAGCATTAGCAGCCAGGAATAAGGACAACATCATCAAACAGCAAATACAGGTGGGGCAGGGAGGGGTCACAGGGGGAGACATAGCCACAGACAGTCCCCACCCTAGCAGCACAGCTGATCATCACACCGCCAGACGTACGACGAACAATACAAAGAATCTATGTACAGTGTGCGATATTAGATTCAACAAAAGGAGTCCAACATCACAATGTAGTATTTGTAATGAAACAGCACACGATCGATGTTCTTATGTTAACAGCAGAAAAGAAATGGAATGCGATAAATGCAGGGAACTAGCAATTACCCACTCCACCAACTCTACATTACCCACAGCATTACCATTAATACCACAGATATCGACGACCCAAGTAGCACAACATGCAACAACAACAACAATAAAAACAGGTAGCACTCGCAAATACATCTACAGGGAAGCAGCATCAACGGACAATGAAAACAACAACAACAACAACAGCAAACAACCACAGCCCGACCGCGAGTATCCCCTACTCTCTCCCGCACAAACAGCTGATTGACGCGGACCAAACCACACCTCCAGTCGTATGATAAACAGTAAGAAAAAACTATGTATAGTCTGTAATATTGGTTTCAACAATAGGAGTTCACTTTTACAATGCAACAGTTGTAATGAAATTGTTCATAACCGATGTACTTACGTTAACAGTAGAAACAAAGTTGAATGTGTTAAATGTAGGAACTCAGCTGTACAACATCGCGAAACCATTTGTGTAATTTGTGAATCACTCATAACACGACGTCAGAAGATCCAAAACTGTGTAAAGTGTAAACAGGTAGCTCACATGAAGTGCATCTATAAGAAGATCAACAGTGACGAAAGGGAATTTATTTGCAATAAGTGTGCCTTGCATTCATTACCGAATATTAATGTAAATTATCCAAGTATTAACAACTCAGAATCCAGCCAGGACACATTCAAAATCAAAGATGAATACAGAGTGTTCACCAACAAAGGGCTCCATCTTATCCACATTAACGCCAGATCAATGTACCATAAATTGTCAGAAATAAACTTGTTAGCTAATAAGGCCAAAGCTTCAATAATTGCAATCACAGAAACCTGGCTGGATTCAAATATAAACGATGGTGAAATAAACATTCAAGGTTTCAACATGGTTAGGAATGATCGCAATAGGCATGGGGGAGGAGTATGTCTGTATGTAAAAAACAACCTCACACACACAACTAGGACCGACCTCCATGTAGAAAATCACGAAGCCCTGTCGATCGACCTACACCTGCCGAGGACAAGACCCATCACAATTGGGGTATGCTATAGGCCACCAGCCGACACACAATTCTTGACCAAATTTGAACGAACTTTGTCATCGCTAGACCCTCGGAATGAATCCATCATACTAGGGGATTTTAACCTGTGTTACAAACAACGAAATGATAGGCTTGTACGAGAATATAGGCATATACTGACAATGCACAATCACAAACAACTCATCACAACCCCCACACGTATCTCTGAGAACACTGCCACAATATTAGACCACATAAACTGTAACAGAGAGGACAAAATATCCCAATCAGGGGTTATACAGACTGGGATAAGTGATCACTTCGTCACATATTGCACACGGAAAACCACAAAAATTACCCTAGAGAATCACAAGATTATCAAAACAAGGTCACTCAGAAACTACAATAAGGAAACATTTCTGGACATTTTATGGAATACAGACTGGTCTCCAGTGTTTGGAAGTACAAACGTTAATGACGCATGGGTTGGCTTCAGAACCATCATCACAAACATCCTAGACGAAATAGCTCCTCTGAAAGACATACGAATTAAAGC
Organism: Paralithodes platypus; assembly: GCA_032716605.1. NCBI lineage: Eukaryota > Metazoa > Arthropoda > Malacostraca > Decapoda > Lithodidae > Paralithodes > Paralithodes platypus. The sequence goes on along the minus strand of CM064576.1, from coordinate 10,033,919 downwards.
AAGGTCAGACCCATGGATCAACAATGACATACTACACCATCTGGAACACAGAGACAATCTGTTAAAAAGGCTAGCGAAACATAGACAGGATCAAGGTCTGAAACATGAGTTCAACAGGGCCAGGAATAAACTAAGTAGGAAAATGAAATCAGCGAAAAATAATTATTTTCACAATAAGGCAGAGGAATATCAGAATAACCCCAAGAAACTATGGAGGCACCTAAAAACAACAGGCTACAGCAACAAGACAAGGGATTCGTCTAACACTAATATTGCTCTCACCATTAATGATCAGGTTTGCCACGATAAACGACAAATTTCAACCTACTTCAACTCCTTCTTCACTTCCATAGCAAACACACTTGCACAGAACCTACCTCAACCTCTCAATAAATACACGACAACAACGGCCACCTTTCGTAATTTCTACAGAGATAAAGATATACACCCGAACACATTTAGATTGCAAAATGTTACACCAAAATACACTTTTGACGAGCTGTCTAACCTAAATGTACATAAGAGCACAGGACCAGACAAAATTCCTGCCAAATTTCTACGAGATGGAGCCATTGGTATAGCAGGCCCCCTAACCCACATCATCAACTTGTCAATTAACACCAACACAGTACCTGCTGAACTGAAGGAAGCTATTGTAACCCCTCTATTCAAGAAAGGAAATAAACTAGAAGTTGGCAACTACAGACCAGTTAGCATATTATGTATTGTATCTAAAATCCTTGAAAGAGCGGTATACACCCAAATTGAACACTACCTCAAACAAAATGATCTATTCTATAAGTTTCAATCAGGTTTCAGATGCATGTACTCGACAGACTCCTGTCTCATCCACTTAACGGATCACATTCGTAAAGAAATTTCTAAAGGTAACTACACCGGTATGGTTCTTCTTGATCTACAAAAAGCGTTTGACACAGTAGACCATGATATCCTATGTAATAAACTACAAGCTATGGGCATAGGGTCTGTGAACTGGTTTAAATCTTATCTTAGTGGTAGAACCCAAAGAGTCAAAATTGATGATAATATATCTGATCCTATGCCAATTAACTGTGGGGTCCCGCAGGGAAGCATCCTTGGTCCCTTACTCTTTCTCTGTTATGTGAACGACATGGAACTGAGCGTCTCATGTAAATTATTACTGTATGCAGACGACAGCGTGCTTCTGGTTTCAGGAAAAGACCCAATAAGTATTGCCGCTTCACTTTCCAAAGAACTAGCATCATGTAGTGAATGGCTAGTGGACAATAGACTATCTCTTCACCTGGGCAAGACGGAAGCCATCTTATGTGGAACAAAACGCAAACTGAGACATTGTGGGCTTCTCGGTCAACTGTAATGATATTCCTATAACAACAGTGTCACAAGTTAAATATCTCGGACTGAAACTGGACGCGAGTTTGTCAGGTGAAACAATTTTGGAATCTATCCTGAGTAAGTGTAGAGCACGTATAAAATACCTGTATAGACAGGTGGGATGCTTGCCCGCGGCGACCAAAAAGACCCTCTGCCAAGCGCTTGTTCAATGTCATTTTGACTATTCTGTGTCATCCTGGTACTCTGCATCATCTAAATCAGCACAGCACACACTTCAAGTCACTCAAAATAAAATGGTTAGGTTCATGCTGAACCTAGGACCCAGATCACATGTTGGCCAGGAACAACTTCAGTCACTAGGTATACTCAATGTATCTGACAGGGCCAAACAAATCAGGCTAACTAATGCCTTCAAAATTTTCTATGACAGAGCTCCAGAGTATCTAAAGAATTATTTTGTTAAAGCAAATGAGAGGAGTGGACATAATACAAGAAACATGATGTTTAATTTTAAGGTCCCGAGAATCCAAGGACAGGGTAAGCAAACATTCTTCTTCACTGCCATCAAAGACTGGAACGACCTACCCCAGTCAGTCCGTGAAAAGAGAACACTGTATTCCTTCAGACGTAGCCTGAAGGAACACCTGAACCGGACAGCTGCGAGAAGGGAGCACCAAGCTTATGTCTACTACTAAATACGACATAAGAGATAGACAAACCAAACTGAAATGATTACTGATTACGGATTACTGATATTTACTATAGGATGTAAGGTATCTTAAAATAACCCCCTAGAAATACTTTCTCTAAAGTATCTATTTCTTTATCCTCCCCTTTTCCCCAGCTAACCTAATCCCACAAGGACCCCAATGGAAATACGCCTAACGGCCTTATTGGGCTATCCTTAGTTGGAATTATGCAAGGCTGGTACATGTCATATTTGTAACAAACTATGTGGTACCAACTCTGTAAATTGCTGACTGAATAAATATTATTATTATTATTATTATTATACCTATGAACAATCTTAATAAGTAATGCACAAATATATGGGAATTATAATCCGACAATATTTTCCCATATACAACTACAGAATAATATATTCTTCCCAAATTGTGGACGTCCAACCTAAGGTTACGGAAGCGTTCAACTTAAGACTACGGAAAGCGTTCAACTTAAGACTACAGAAAGATACGTAACGCTACATCAACCCAGATTACGTAACATCGAGACTGTTCATACTAGATAGTATACTAAGTATGGACATATTCCCACCAACATAAAATATACAAAATTTACATGATTAGATTTGCCCGGAGGCAATCTTATCCCGCCATGCTTGGAAGGATATCTGGGCCGCCTGTCGACTGAGGCGTCCGCTGGACGCGTCAACAGGCTGCGCCGAAGTCGGTGCCAGGGAGGGGACATCTATGGATAACTGGTCCGAGGGGGTGTCCTTGCGTTCGAGGTCACCTTCAAGAGGATATAGTCGTACTGTTGGCCGTGTGATTACTCCAGTCCTGGTGCAAACTTTTGCTACCCGAACCTCACCATCACGACCTGGTAACAACTCCTCTATCCGACCCAATTTCCAGAGTGCGCGCGGGCCCTCTTCATGGATGGTTACCACGTCACCTACCCTAGGCCAATGACCATTTAATGGTGTTAGTTTACTTTTTTGCGCTTCTCTCAAAGTCACCAGATATTCTGTCGACCAGCGATGCCAAATATCTCGCGATAATTTACGAATATATTTGTAGCGGGCCGATATCACATCCTTACTTGTGTAGTCTGGATCTTCCATAGTATCCTCATCGTGTTCTTCAAGAAGATCCCTCAGTCTGTATCCACGTACCAGTACTGAGGGTGTGATTGGGGCAAGGTCTTCCAAATCACCAGAAGCATAGTATAGAGGGCGATCATGTACAGTGGCTTCAATCTCCAAGAGTATGGTGTTGAGTTCCTCAATCGATATGAGAGCTCTACCCAACACCTTCTTCAGAGCCGCCTTCACAATGCCTATGGCTCATTCCCATATGGCACCAAAGCAAGGCGCTCTGGCGGGAATGAAACGCCATTCGCAATTTACATCCGCAAGGCTGGTCTGAATTTTGGGATTGTTGCTCACTTCTTTGAGATATGTAGATGCCCCTATGAAAGTCTTTGCATTGTCACTCAGCATGATATGTGGATATCCCTGTCTACTGCAGAATCTTCTGAAGGCATGTAGGAAGCTATCACAAGTGAGGTTGGTGACCAGTTCCAGGTGAATTGACCTGGTAACGGCACAGGTGAAAAGTATCATATACACCTTAAGATTGGGTGAATCTTTCACAGGGATTGCCTCACTGTAGTCAACCCCGGTAACTTTGTAAGGGTCACCTGGGGTGGTTAGCAGGTTTGGTAAGGGAGGAATTCCGATGGGATCATAATGTGTTCCCTGTACCCGCCAACATTTTAAGCATTTGCGTAGGACTTTCTTGACCACCTGCATGATTCTAGGCACCCACTATCTTTGTCGGACATAGGTAACTATATGATCAACCCTATAATGACAACAGAGTCGGTGACACCTATCGATGATAAGATGGGTGAAGGGATGATTGGGGGGCAGTAGTGTTGGATACTTACTTGCCTCAGAGAGTGCTGCCAATCATAATCTGCCTCCGCAATGTATCAAATTCCCCTTCAAGTGTAAGCCCAACTGGTTGATCAGGCTATTCCTGGACTTTGTTCCCTTAACCAGTATTTTATATTTCTGCGTATATATTTCTTGTTGACAGAGCTTATGTAATAATTTATCTGCAATTCTGATCTCCTTCACATTGAGGTAAGCACTACCTGTGGGCGGTGTGCCATTGATTTTTGCTTTTACATTTTCTACAAATCGTATCACCCATGCTGTAACACGTTGTAGCTTCTCATAGCTGCTGAATCTATCCCAGTCCCATAACCGTGTGTCATCTTCAGGCACCGAGTCAATTACCGGTGCCACAATAGCAGTGTGTTGCTCGCTCAAATCTATGTTTTCTGGCCATTCGTTGGGATTATTAAGCCAGCATGGGCCATTCCTCCACAATGCAGAAGATTTGAGAAATTTAGCAGATATACCACGAGTAATGCAGTCACTTGGATTCTCTTTGGTAGACACATACCGGAACTGTGCGGTTGGGAGCAGGGTATGAATCTCGTCGACAAGGTTGGTGACGTACACTGGTAGCTTCTTTCGGCTATGTAACCAGTAGAGCGTAATTTGGCTGTCACTCCATATAACTGTCTCTGAGATATTTAGAAATGTTTTAAAAGTTTCCTCGATAAAGTGAACGAGTCTAGCAGCCAACAGAACTGCAGTTAGCTCCAATTGTGGGATGGAAAGGGATTTGATCGGGGCGACCTTCGCCTTCGCCATGACTAGACGGCTGCCACTTGTGTCAACAAGGTAAATGACGATGCCGTACGCGACCTTGCTAGCGTCTGAGAAGGCATGAATGGAAACAGGATGGTCCATGACAACTCTCCGAGGAAAACCCTTACAGAGACGAAGATCTGAAATAATGTCTTCCCACTCCTGAGCCAGATCGCCAGTCAAAACCTCATCCCAACCTAATTTTATCCTCCATAATTGCTGAAGGAATAATCTTGATTTGATCGACACCGGTAGAACTATCCCTAAGGGGTCAAAAAGTTTAGCCGTCAAACTCAAGCAAATCCGTTTAGTAATCTGCGAATAATGCGCGTACTGAACGCCGAATGAGAGGGTATCTGTGTCCGTCTCCCAAAACAACCCTAGCACCCTCACATGTTCCTTCTGTACAGCCGCCACTCCATCACGTTGCAGTACAGTCCGCAAAACAGAACTATTTGTCGCCCATTCACGCAGCTGTAGATGAGCATCATGCATAATTTCTCGGACTTAACCATAGGTATTAATCAGGAAATCTTCATCATTACCTGTACCCAGTAAATTGTCGATGTATAGCCCTGACCGAATCTGCTGAATAACCTGCGGATCTGCACTGACATTTGACAAGTGATTTAAAATGGTGGCGTTTAAAAGAAATTGGGAACATGTAGCGCCAAATAAAACCGCCCAGAATCTGTAACAAATGAGGGGGGAATCTAGCTGCCGTGGAAATTTTGGCCACATAAACCGAGTAGTCTTGGTCGTCCTCATGGAGTTTTAACATCAGAAACGCCTTCTCGATATCAGACACCCAGGCATACTTATCAAGTCTAAACCGGAGCAAAACCTGCACCAAGTCTGGTACCAGTGAAGGTCCAGTATGCAAGCAGTCATTAAGACTAGGCTGACGATCACTCACCTTGGCTGAACAGTCGAAAACGATACGCACTGGCGTAGTTTTGCTCTCCTTGACAACTCCATGATGAGCCAAGTAATGTCCGGTATCTGAATTGTCAAAAGGCACCTCTTCTATAAAACCACGGGACACCTGCTCCTTTATGACCTTTGAGTATTCCTCGCAAAAGTCAGGTTCTTTGATGAATCTTCTCTGAAGACCCCGAAGACGGCCTATGGCCAAACCCTTGTTAGTTGGCAGCTGATCCTTGTAATCGTTCCAAGGCAGTCTTACTTTATATTCTTGGCTGTCAGGATCGTAGGTAACGGTATCCTCATACGACGATAGTGCTTGACGCTCAACTTGTGAGTATTTCTTAGGGGTTATACCGATATGATCTATTTCTCACAAAACATTCGTTATGTTTGCATGGTGGAATATTACCAGTGGACATGTATTCGTCCATTGGCGTAACTGCTACTCTCAATACAGTAATTACTTCAGTGTTGGAGCTGGTATGTTGTGCCACATATGAACCACTTATGACGTACCCGTACTTGGTAGGAAGCAGAATTAGGCTATCTGACCTTTTATACCCAGGTCGCACTATATCGTAGTAGTGATCCGCACCGATGAGCAGCTCCAACTGATCTGTGTCCGTTGCATGAGGATCGGCCAATGTTATGCCTTTACTTTGTAAACTAACCAGTTCAGACTTTAGGCTAAGTTCACCTTTATGTTCTGGCAATTCATCAACCACTATTGCGTCTAGATGATGATATTTACCTCTGTGTTTGTATTGCAGCGCCACAACATTATATTCCCTAGAGGCTTGTTTTCTGGTAAATCCGTGAAGACATAACTCCACAGTTCCTTTAGAATTGTAGGAAAGGGAGGATAGAACAGAAGACTTCACAAAGGTCCTCTGAGAACATTGGTCAAGTAGCGATCTGATTTTAACACAATTATTATCCTTAACCTTTACCAGCAGCTGTACAGTGGGCAAGATTACTGTATTTTTACCTGTGGCAACGGACATTGTAGTCGAAGTAGCAGCAGTATGCTCTCTCTTAGTGTTATCCTCCGCTGATCTACTTTCCTTCCCTTGTTTCTGTGTACATAGGGAATGAAAGTGTTTGCCCATACAAAACTTGCAGCTTCTTATGTTAGGGTTAGTACAACCCGAATGGCCATGTTCTTTTAACAAGCACCCAGTGCAGAGACGTAGTTGACGGACCCTTTTAACTTTAAGTACGTCATACACTTGTACCACAAATGATTAGTGCCACTACACAGGACACAGATAAATTTCCTGTATTCACTTTGGGCGGTAAATGTTGCCGTAGCCACGGGTATACCCCCTACTTTGTCTTGACCTGCCAAATTGTACACTTCAGCCTGGAAGCAATGGGTGAATTTCTTATAATCCAGGCTCAAGTCTCCCATTTCCCGTTTTATGGTTTCTTTTAGTGGTGATGGTAATTTATTGACAAGAGTCACCACACAAAATTCCTCCAAACAAATTCCATGGCTAATGATTGACCTCATCACACTCTCTGTATTGGCATAGAAGTTCTTCAGGTCAGCTGTTTGGTATTTGGGTGACGCTAATTGATTAAATTGGGTAACATAAGCTGCCTTGATTCGATCTGGATGCCCATATGTCTCTTGCAGGAGATCTATCGCTGGGGCATAACTTGCACTTTCGACAATGAATCCTTCGACTAGCTTATGCGCATCACCCAGAAGCTGCCCCTTCAAATAGGTGAAGCGTTGTATATCTGTGAGGTCGGGATTGTCATGGATGGTACACTTGAACATTTCCCAAAATCTCAACCACAAGGTGGCATCACCCTCAAATTTTGGAAGAGTAAGATGTGGTAATTTGACTGTGGACTTCTTTGGCTCCTTCTTGACCTTCTTGACCTCTGGAATCAAGATTACCTTCAGTGTGGCAGCGATTACTTGGATGCCCTCCAAATATAGGGTATCCTCTCTTAATTCCTTGATATACTCGGCGTCTGTCTCGTAAATGTCTGCCAGGTCCTCCTGGGTGACTTCATACTTGTCAATTTGCTTTTGAATACTGAGCAACCTGGCCTCCACCTCCACCCCAGACGCCGAATCAAGGAATTCGTCGATGTCAGAGGTCAAGACCGTCAAAGAGCCCTTAAGCCCCGCCCGACGTCGTTGTAAACTAGTAGCCATGATTATAGGGGAAGGAAACTTAGTGATGTTAAATCAAACTATCAATGCCAGTCCAAACAAGTTGCAGACAACAATACAGTACTCTGTGAAATCAAATTAATTCGCGAGCTGAAAATATAACACCCTCACGAAATACGGAATAAGAATTTTGCCCAAATGTAGACTAGCAGTCTGGAGCCTTTCAATTTAACTCCTTACATAATAGTTTTGATTTAGATTTAGAAATTATAGAATCATTTCAACATAATGTAAGAAAAGCCGGGAGAGAAATTTAGTACAATACAGTATAGGCCAAAAGTTTCTAGATGTAAAAAAAGAGGTACCGATTTTAAGTTATAATAAATTCAAGAATTTTAAGAGAGAGAGAGAGCCAATAGGGTAATTTAATCAGGCTAAACTCAATGGGTACCGATAATTTTATATTATTAAATTTAATAATTGTGGAAATTGTACACAAGAAAAGTTCATAGCAAGAAGTCACAAGGAAAAAAGTGTTGAGTTGGATTAACACACACTCAGCCTATCAACTATCATATTACCCCGCCTTCAGGGCACACGACGAGAGTAGAATTTAGAAAGATATGTGAATGAATAAAGAAGTTATTTGACAGTATAATTTTGATCTAGATTTAAATTATTATACAGTACAGTATGGATGATTTTAATCTTAATGCCATGCCAATTGTGCAATATTTTCTAGGGCTAAAGTAGTTTTAATATAATTTAATTAGCCCGAAAAAACATTAAAGGTAATTATTGTTTTGAATACTGTACTGGATCTGATTTATAGCTTTTCATTGTGGGTAAGTATCCCGTCGCAGCCTAATGACCCAACCACTAGTTTCCACATCCTGTCCGAAAATTCCTACTGGTGGCCAGAGCAAAGAGCGGACGAAAAATAGTCCACTAGCTCCATGAGGCCAAAAGACCAAGGCCAAAAGGACGTAATAGGTCACATGACAAAAAACAGGGATAGGCTAGCCCCACTCCAAGCAAGGCAACTACCGACCACCGAATAACACTAAAAAAAGGGGGGGCAAACTAGCGAAAGGTCGAAGGACCACTTATATGGTTAATTTAGATGAAGTGGACTGTATATATTTAATTTAGAAGATTAACACATATAGAATATTTATTTACCTTTTATGATGAACTCAGTTGGTGATTGAAAGATGGCGGAAGATAGGCTAGTTGACTTGAGTAGGTTAGTAGGATAAAGAAGCGTATGGAAAGAGGCTAGGATAGGCTAGATATTCACGTTACATTTGTGATAACTAACAAAGATGATGATGTAGTGACTATATGAAATGAGATGATAGTGAAGCAAAAACACCTAATATATGAACTATGAAGAAGGCTTAGCGTGTGTATCTGGGGCGGAGGTTGGTTGGAGTTGGAGAGTGAGAGCGAGCGTGTCGTCTTTGTGTCCCTCGTGACCAACCGCACACACCATTTGGAAAAAGTATCCCACTATAGTAAAATGAGATACCTACTGTCTGAACAATCTTAATAAGTAATACACAAATATATGGGAATTATAAACCAACAATATTTTCCCATATACAACTACAGAATAATATATTCTTCCCAAATTGTGGACGTCCAACCTAAGGTTACGGAAGCGTTCAACTTAAGACTACGGAAAGCGTTCAACTTAAGACTACGGAAAGATACGTAACGCTACATCAACCCAGATTACGTAACATCGAGACTGTTCATACTATATAGTATACTAAGTATGGACAAGGCCTTTACCACCCAAAATTATATGTTCAACCCCCTTATTGAGGTGCCATACTTAAGCTCTTCAATGTTTTCTCAATAAAATCAGCAACATTAGAAACCCTCCCCAACATCAATTTTGCAATTCCTGCACGGTGAGTCAAGCCCGACACCCTTTAGGGGGTATCCCACTGTGCGATATTTCGATGGCGACCGCCGTGCGACCGTGTTTTTTGCCTATGTCCCAAAAATCGCGACGAATATGGATTTTTCAGAAGCGAATGAAATCGAATGTTAGCGAAAAAGACGAATTTCCTCGAATGAAGTGCGACGGAAGTAAGACCAAAGGACGATTATGGCGCAATCTTTGGCGATAATGACGAATATTGTGCGACAATTGAGGGCGGATGAAGTGAGACAAAGGGCGAAAATGGCGGATGCACAGAGATTGACTTTCGAATGTTGGACGATGTAATGAGATAAACCGCGGAGGTTGTGCAACTTATGGCGAATGCCATGTGTGTGTGTGTTGTAGTGTGTGTGTGTGTTTGTGTGTGTGAAAAGGCGCAATGTGGAAAAGCTGGACATTCTGTGTGTGTGTGTGTGTGTTGTAGAGTGTGTGTGTAACTGTGCATGTATGTGTGCTGTAGTGAGTGTGTGTGTGTGTGTGTGTGAAAAGGCGAAATTTGGAAAAGCTGGACATTGTGTGTGTGTGTGTGTGTGTGTATCTATGGATCAATGTGTACAAGCCTTATCCCGGAATATCTGAACAATACTTGGGAGAACAACAATGATACACTGACGAATTATTCTGAACAATTAACAGTCCCATAGAGAACATTAACTTTGTTTTATATTTTCGTTCGAAGTTCACAATCTCGTTTACATAAGGTCTATTACAAAAACATATGCCCTCGAATCAAAATGTAAATATAATTGTGTGGGTATGTCTGAGTGTCTGTGCATCTATGGAATAGGTGTATTCCCACTCAAGATACAATTATGGATTTATTTTTCGATGAGTATCCAAGTATCCAAGTATCGATATCTTCCTGGCAAGCGATAGCGAACCAGCATTATATGGAGAAATCCGGCTTCGCCGGAGAAATTTTTCTATAGAAAAATTTACAAATTTAGCTTGCTCTCAAAACAAAAATATATTTATATATGTTGGCTCGCTACCGCTCACCAGGAAAATATTGAAACCTGGATGGGGGTAAACGTCTTAAAACAGTAGGCTGAACGGGGCCGAACGGATACAAGGCAAAGAGAGAGGGAGAGAAATAGAAAACAAACAAAAAACGAGGAGAGAGGGAGAGAAAGAGAAAACTAAAAAAGGCGAGGTGGGCTCAATTTTTAAGCCGTAAAGCAAACATTGAGCCCACCTCGCTGTTTTTTGTTTTCTCTTTCTCTCCCTCTCTCCTCGTTTTTTGTTTTTTTCTATTTCTCTCCCTCTCTCTTTGCCTTGTATCCGTTCGGCCCCGTTCAGCCTACTGTTTTAAGACGTTTATCCCCATCCAGGTTTCAATATTTTCCTGGTGAGCGGTAGCGAGCCAACATATATAATTTTTGTTTTGAGAGCAAGCTAAATTTGTACATTATTTTATAGAAACATGTCAGAATGCCAGAATGAAAGTTATGGGGTTGAAGGGGTTAAGTCCAAGTTTATATAATTAGCACCACATTTCACTACAAAATCTTCAAAATAACTGAGAAATCCTGATGGGACTTTGCATTTTTTTACCATCAGTTGAAAAGAAACAGACTAGTGAGAGACACATCAACAGTCACATAAAAACCCACCAATCACCTCAGTTCGCCACATGCCGCATGTCATTCATATGGCATTGGCAATAATTCGTCGACACATTCGCTGCATTTGCGCTACTGTCGCGCTACTGGCGCCCTATTCGTTCAAAATGCAGCGTTGCCAATAATTGGAATTTGCAAATTGGCGAATCAGGGTGAATTGTGCGACTATAGTGCGACCAAGGGCGAATGAAGTGAGACAAAGGGCGAACATTCGCGAACATTCGCCAAATTTTTCAGTTCGCCGCCGTTTTTTTGGGTATGCTCAAAATTTAATGGCGAATCTGGGTGAATCTGGGCGAACATGGGTGACGCTAGGGCGACCATTGTGCGATTTTGGCGGGATTTTGGCGACAATTGGAGAATGTTGGAGCGAATATGGCTATTTTTGGAACATAGACAAAAAAATCATGTCGCCCTCTGTCGCTGGGCGTTCGCCATCGAAAAATCGCACAGTGGGATACCCCCTTTTGTCTCCTATTTTAGAACTGCCTCTCTTACTACCCCAATAACACTTTCACCCTCACCCTCATTGTCTATATTAATATATGCATTCTTTCTGCAGCACACTAGGCTACCAGACAGAAAACAGTCAACACCTCTAGGAAAATATTGGTTGATACTTTCCCAGCTCCAATACTCCGAGGTAGTAAATGTTGGAGGAGATAAGCAGAGAAGCCAACCTGGGATTTCAGTGCAACAGGCAGTTACCACCAACACCCGAGCTTGTGTTACGACCGGGGCTACGAATAAAACAAGGGCACTTAATGATTGGACTAGTAATAGGGCACTATGCAACAACGGTACGCTAGATCCAAACCCTCGAACTTATATGCCGGCGAACAAAAACACCTATACCCTCCAGAGTTAATCTGCGATAACGGGGTATCCTTAACTGGGCATAAATGTACTCTACTTCAGGCTAACCCACACTGGTATAGCCTGATAACAAACAAGATGCAAGTTACGTTAAAATGCATAAAAAGGAAGCTATGGAAAGATCAATTACATCACTGCAAGATTTAATACAATAAAAAGATGCTTCAATACAGTTACTCTAAACAACAATAAACTCTTCACTCCTATCTGAAAGAAAGTGAAGTATAGTCCTACAGCATAGACCTGGAAACTTCTGAAGAAAGTCTGATGCTCATAAGATGCTCGTATCTTAAATTATATAAAGGCAGGAGGCAGGACACCCCACACGTGTAGACTGAATACACTAAAAGATAGGACATATAATGTTAACTGACACGAGAATACTATAAATGCGCAACGGTAGTAATGCTCGACTCTAAAAGAAGTACTTCCTCATCAACGAAACAGTCTGCTATGGTTGTGCGGCTCAGCAACAACCTAGACTAATAAATGCTGTGAATAATAATGCGTGCATATCAAAGAGCTTATATTAAATACTAACAAGTGTCTACTCAATAAATAATGTCTAGCTGGGATACACTAGGTAAGGAACTGGGGTTGAGCAAGACAGGCTCGCAGCCTAGCGATGTCCTTAAGACTGCATCCTTTAACCCTTAAAAAGCGGCTCACCACATAAGTCGAGTTGAAAAAACTGGCAAAAAACGGGTGAAAAAAGGGTGGAAATCGAGTGAAAATGGGTGGGATAGTAATGATCCATACGTCCGACATCTGTGGCCTCCCGGCCCACACTAACTCCAGTTCCCCCACCGCGCGGGAGAATGACAGTGTAACCAATAGTTCGCTAAAAGTGAGCAAGGTAGCAAAATCAGCTAAACTTCCATCTTCGAGGTAACACTGTCAGTGCTCCACGAGTGCTACGTAGCTGTATGTGGCGTCATTGTGTAGCGATTTCCACCTAGTTTTTGGCGCAATACAGTTCCTTTCATACTGATGGTTGATATAGCAGTCAGAATGGCCTGAAAAGGCCCAAAACGGCCACAGAGGACCCGCTAGACTAGGGTTAAGTTACGTTAATTGACTGGGGTGCTCTCTTAATAGATCCAGATCACAAGTATCTGGTTCTATCCTGGTGACACTCAAAAGACAAGCAAAGAGGCAGCAAAGTGTGGAACTGGAACAGGCCAAAGCCCTCAGTCAACACAATGCTGCACTCGCAAAAGACGCAGCCGAAAAGACAACCTAGGCTACCACAGGACCGGTCGAAGTCGTGTAGGTATAAACAAACCATACACACATCGGAGACAACGACTACAGTAACCTTATCCCAGTCTAGCATTAAATAAAAGAGCAGAACACTAAATCAATAATGGAGACACTCACAGAGTTCTTAACCTCTACTAACTAAGAACCCTCAATCCTATTCTAAGTACATGTAAATATCTCAGAGGACGGCGCATGCAATACAATGGGCCGGCTATGGAAACCGTATGCAGAACCCAAGGGGATAAGTAATTGAATAAAGGTGAGGAGCAATGGAAAAGAAGAAGGTCAGAGAGAGAGACAGTGGTAAAGGAGGTGATCGGGAGAGAGTATGCAAAGGGATGTTAGAAGCATGCACGCCAAGCCTGTCCTGAGGAGGGCAGCTCCTCGGGACCCTCATGCAGGAGGTTAGTTACACAGGAGCCCGCAAGGGCGCGATGGTCGGCCAATCACGGGCCGAGACGTCACAAGGCAGCAGGCCCCTAGGATGCGCCAGGATCCACCAGCCCTGGGATGTCTTGATACTCTAAGATATGGTAAAGTAAACAGACCTTTTAGGGGTTCTAGTGATTGTTAGGAATACAGTGAACCACCTTTAGAATAAAGAATATTTTAAGGCTGTTTGGGACGGAAATCAGGGTTAGGAAAGATATTTATATTTGGTGTGATCCATGGTGTTAGTGTTGTCTCCTTGAATAGAATTAAGTTAATTTATGTACACATGTTAAACTTTAAGTATTAATGAACACATTATAATTTACTTATTTGTTTTCACTTTCCTTAAGTATTAAGATAATTTGAGCTTTTATATGTTTATATTCCTCTAGCTGTGTTTTTATTTTCCAATTCTTAATTTTCTCCTATTTAAATTTCTGTCATGGATTAGGGGTCAGGAAATGAGACTTAACCCTTAAAGATCGGGGGCAGACTTAAGTCCGCCTCCAATTTGCAGCAAGTTAGGAGCATTGTTAAGGCTTTTAAAGGGTTAAAATCGAGTGCAAATGGCCAGGAGCGCAGCGGGCCAGACAGCCGACTCCCAGGGCTTACCGCCGCCCATTAACTCGTGTTCCCTGTGTTCTCGAGAGGCCGGCAGTGTAGCCAGTAGTGAGCATAGCTGGGAAAAATATGCCGCTATTCGCTAAACTTCCATGTTACTGGTACCATTGTATGAGAACCACGAGTGCTACGTAGCTTGTTCTGGTCTCATTTTGAAGCTTTTAGCGCCTAGTTTTTTGCTGAATACATTTCTTTTCATGCAGATACTTGATTTATCATTCAGGAGGGCCTGAATATGCCCAAATAAGCCCAAAACCCCCCGCTAGACTAGGGTTAAATCTGTAACAATATATAAATGATATATATATACAGTATATATATATATACCGGTATATATCTTATCCTGAGGTATGTGTATGAATCCAAAAGGTAGCCCTAAGGGAGTTATTAAAAAAATATATATATATATTTTAAATTCCCACTGATCTCTATACTACTGGCTAAAATGAGTTAACACATGTGCCCGGTTTCCCCATCTTACGATATATACTGTATATATATATATATATATATATTCTATTCTATTCGATTCTATTCACACTTGCGCACATAATATTAGGATTATAAAATATCGACACCCACACACACACACAGTAGCAAACATATAACCCATCTGCACCTTATGTTTCTTCTCCGAGGTCCAAGGCTTTGTATTACCTTCAACAATATTGTGGTGTTGAATTATGAAGCAAGTAATGGACATTGCGTGTTTGTCTCTCTGTGTGTGTGTACAGTCAGATGCCATGTCATAGTAATCAATTATATATAAATAATTGAAACATATTGGGAACAAATTCATACTTCTTAAAAGATAAGGTCCTTTTTGTCTTCGTCGATTGTACATCTCCATTGGCGATCGACGGTATAATATATTATATATATATATATATATATATATATATATATATATATTCCCCATAATAACCTATTTTACATTGAGGAGTATATTAACAAATGCATTGTAGGATGCTAACGCAAAGCATCTAAAGCATGGTTCACACATTAACCAGTCGGTGCCAGAGTCCATCACGAGTGATGAAATTTTGCTATTCGGCAATGACTCGTCAATACTCTGCAACATTTGTGTAGACTCGTGTTACACTAGTGTATACTCTCCGTGTATCGGGGTGTGTTCGGGGTACTCGCCACGTGGCCCAAAAATGTTCATACATGCAGGAAATTTCTTGTCCCCATCACAAGTCCGAAGGACATACTTGTAGACTCGTGTTGACACTTGTTGACTCTTCGTGACTCGTGTTGACTCTTGTTTAACTCTGCATAACTCTTTATGACTCGTGTTGACTCTTGTTACACTCTTGGGTGAATCAGGCACCTGCACAATGGGGCCACTCTTGGAAGCACTCATTGTGACTTGTTACACTCTTATTGACTCTTGTTACACTCTTGTTGACTCGTATTGACTCTTTGTTTTCGTACCCTGGAATTTGACCGTTATTTTTCAAATTTATGCCACTCGTGTTGGGCTCGTGTTACACTTGTGATGACTCTCCATTACTCGTGCGGACTCTTGAATGAACACGCGTTGACTCGTATTGACTCGTGTTACACTTGTGTTGACTCGGGATCGGTTACTACTCATGTATGAATCGGCCTCCAGCAACGCCGATAATCGACGAGTGTTACTCATGTTGGACTCGGCCACCGACTCGTCTATGTATGAACCATGTAGTCAGAAACATGTAGCCGTTAATCTTGGGTGCTGTTATTCATGTTTTGATGTCAAGAACGATTAAGAAAGTATTTCTCTCTGGCTTAATCTATCTTGTCACACTCTCACTAAATATATCTGTGCTGTTTATCTCTCCCCTAATTCTACTGACTATCCAAAATTCTTCAACTCTTACTTTTAAAGTGGAACACATTTTATCCATCTCTCCCTTCTTTGAAATCTCCATCTTAGGAGATTACAATATTCACCAACGCCAATGGCTCTCCTATTTTTTCACTGACCAACCTGGTGAGCAACCCTACATTGTTTTCTATCCTAAATGACCTAGACGTATCCTGGACCGCCCTGGAGATTGGACCAACATTCTTGATTTATTGCTGACCTCTAATTCTTCTGCTTAAACTGTAATACTTCTCCCTCCGTTGGGCTCCTCCGATCATAACCTAATCTCACTTATGTCACTTTTCCTGTCCCATCAGTACAGTTTTCTGGCCCTCACAGCCGGCGGCATTGTGGAATTTGGGCACTGCCGACTGGAAACCTCTACGGCAATTGTTCTTTGATTTCCCATGGAATGCTTTTTGCTTCCGAGGCTGGGGATACATAGAGAGTGCCGAGCGTATTAATGAGGTAATCCTTTCGGGCATGGAAGCATACATCCCATTCTCTTTCTCTAAAACTAACTCACAAATATAATGATTTACTCACACTTGTTCAACTCCTGTCTAAACCTGTATTCAATAAGTGTCTGCACAAAATTAAGCCAAATCTGTCTTATGACTTGCCAAAAACTTCTCCAACAATTTTACTTCCTTGTCTTTCCCTTTCTCTTTTCCACTCTGATGGTACCACCGTCACCTTTTCCTCCAACAAAGCTGAACTCTTCGCTCAAGCTTTTGCTACAAACTTGACCTTGGATGATTCCAGCACTACTCCTTCCTCTCCAACCCCCTCCCACTTACTTTTGCCCAATATCATAATCTCTTCTAAGGATGTACAGTCAGAAACCGCATTTTCTGAGACACTTTGATAGGGCCCGGACATGTGGAGCGCATCGTTTCTGGACGGCAGCCCACTTTAACTATCACAAGGCCGCATACCAATGAACACACGTTTCGAACCAATAGATACTTCACTCAGTTTGACATGTAAAATTATAATGCTGCGTCTATGCTATGATCCGCATTCATATTTGTATGGATATACAAATGACAAAAATACCTTTATTACATTCCCTTACGGACACGAATATTACCATAGGTTTTAAGACATTAAAAATTAAAAGAAATGCTTCCAAATTGCACAGTGAATGAACATGATTTAGGTGTGTGTGTGTGTGTGTTTGTGTGTTTACCGATGTGTATTGTAGTAGACATAATTAATGCTCTACAGTAGGTGATAAACACTGAAAACAGAAGTGTCTGCTTCATGACATACAACACAACGAACTATGCAATGAAATATTACATGTTTTCATCTGGCTAAGAAATTCAGGTGTGAAACGCCAATGAGTTGTCAGTAGTGATATAGGGGGGATATTATGTAATACCACACAAAGTTAAGCTTCGGACACTGATAGGTTTATATATTCGGTATTAATTTAGTAAAACATTTATATAACGCTCTAAAGGGTAAAGGCTATATAAGCATCGTATCGTGATATTACGTTTATCAATGAGTATTGATACCTTTTAGATGTTAGTATTATAGTCTCTGATATATTGCAATGTTTACACAGTGCAACTAGGTTAATAGCATGATATAAAATGGATGAATGATATGTGAGTATGGTATGTGTTTAAGAGTAACTACTATGGATGACGTCTGATGAATCTATCTCACACACACACACACACACAACGAAAGCCTGTTCATTCACTGCGGTTTAGTAGTGTTTCTTTACATTTTCATTTTTTTAATAGCTATTCGTGTTTAATGTAGATACAGAAGGGAATAACAAACTGGTATTTTTGTCAATTTTATATCATTCTGTAGTATTAATCGTATCGTAGCATAACAACAGCACAATAATTTTACATGGCAGACTGAGTGAAGCATCTATTGGTTCGAAACGTGTGTTCGTACGTATGGGTCTTGTAATAGCTAAAGTGGGCTGTCGTCCAGAAACAATATGCTCTCAACGTCTGGGCCCTATCCAGGTGTCTCAGAAAATCAGCTTTCGATAGAGTCTGGCACAAATCTCTAATGTGTAAACTGCCCTCTTTCGGTATATATCCCTCTATATGTGCCTTTGTCACTAATTTCCTTTCAGACCACTCCATAGCCACAGTTGTGGATGGCCATCGCTCACTTCCTCAACCTATCAGATGCAGTGTTCCTCAGGGTTCTGTTCTGTCTCCAATTCTCTTTTTAATATTCATTAATGATCTCAACTTTACCTCCAGTCCTATCCACTCATATGCTGATGACTCTACCTTACACTATTCAACTAGTATTTCAAACAACCCAGCATGCATTCCCTCCAAAACTCACGTGACAAAACACGCCCATCTTCTAATCTAACAATTATTTCTGATTGGGCAGAGAAAATCTTGACACTTTCAATGCCTCCAAGATCCAATTTCTCCCTACTTCTACCCGTCGCAATCTTCAGTAAGACATCTATTACTCTTCAACAATAAACAAATCAACCCTTCATATCTCAATATTATAGGTGTATCTTTTTCATCCGACCTTTCTTGGAAAGATCATATTACCACTCTGTCTCCTTCATACACATAACCAAAAAAAATATCAGTTAAGCTGGTTCGTGATATGATTCAAGACTTTTCTATACTCTATTCTAAAGTAAATGTGTATACCCCAAACATATTGTAAACTCCTTATTGGATATGTTGAACCCTTTATCAACCAGTCATTGGTTGGAAGAAAACATCTTGGATGATGGTAAAATATATAATTTATCTGAGGCCCGGCACACCTGGAAACATATCTCGTCTTGCGTGCCTGGCATTGTAGTAAACTCAATTCAGCTGTGATTTGCTGGAATGTATTTCATGTATTGGTTTCCAGTGTTGGTGATTTATGAAAGAGAGATGGTGGTGATAGTTGTATTGGTGAAGCTTAGTGTTAAGTGTATTGGCCCTTTATAATATTGTTGATGTCTAATGTTGATGGTGTTTGGTGATGATAGTAGTGGTGATGGTGGTAGTGGTGATAGTTGTATTGGTGAACTTAGGTGTTAAATGTATCGACCCTTTATGATGGTGTTGATGTCTAATGTTTATGGTGTTTGGTGGTGTAATTTTGGTGTCAAGTGATTAGACCATTTATGCTAGTGGTAGAGTGTGACGTTTATGGTGTTTGGTGGTGATGGTGGTGGTAGTGGTGATAGTTGAATTGGAAAAGTTTGGTGTAAATTGTATCTACTATATATGATGGTGATGTGTAATGTTTATATTGTTGATGGTACAGTTGGCGACAATGGTGTGTGACTGTGAGGGTAATTGTTGGTGGTGTTGGGTATGGGGTTATGTTAGTAAATTATAGTGTTGGTGTGTAATATTCTTTGAGTTCACATCTATCTTTCCTCCATCTAAAACAATTTACTTGCATGTTCAAATAATACTGTATGTTTTTGCCAATTGTCCTCAATCAAAATCTGAATTATGTTCAACTTATTATCTGGTTATATATTAATGAATATGTCCTGCATTAATGCATGATATACCGGTATATATGAACTTCAGGTCCTTGCCAAACGTGAGGGTTTTTCCTGAGGTGATAATGAACGTTCCCTCAATATCCTGGCTGTATCTAAATGTCAATAAGAAAGGCCTGTTTTATCGTCAACAACTCATATCATAGAAGATGCCCGAACATATTCGAAGATGCTGTGGACGACAGTATAGCTGTTCTCTCCAAATCACGTGATTTGTATAAATAAGGTATCATCTAGTGCGGCAAGAAGGAACAAACCAACACCTTGAAGTTGCACTGTCACCATCTTATAGTGCACATCTGAAGCACCCAACACCTCGAAACTTGATGTGATAATCTTGTGGCCTCACAATAGCGCCAGTCTACTGTAACAGCCTACAGACCCAAGGGTGAGACATTAAAAAACATTATATTAACCCCTTACGAGCGGCCTAGGCGGTAATTTCTATGTACCGCCCAGTGTTTTTTTTTTTACCCTAAATAGGGTTGTTTCTGTGCTCTTTTTCATGCATAAACAAGACCCACAGCGTCAAACAAGTATATATCCCTGAAAGGGCGTAAACAGAGCTTTCTAATGACACCTGAACCATCCTTCTACGACCATTGGTTCTCTTGCAACGATCGTGCAACATGAGTGCAAAAACCCTAAAATAAGGTATTTTCCTTACATAATTCCCTGTGTAGCGAGTGAGAGAGGGTGGAGGAGGGTGGAATACATCTCAGTAGACCCATGGCGGTGGTGGGGAGCGGTCATGAGGTAACTACGCTCGTCCCACTGCTCTGCTCTCTCTCAGAGCACATTACGTGGCTCAAAATTGCACTCGACAATAGCCGTGATCCGCCACATAGGCCACATTTATTTCACTCGACTATAGCCGGGTGCCGCCAGTTATGGGTTAATTATGTGTAGTACTTATTTTCCAATTCTACAGTAAGTATCCTACTAAGGTGGGAATAATTCGACAGTTGTTCAGAAATTCTTACCTTTATTTAACAAACTCCCTGGTAGCATAATTATATTCTCCTAGCAATTGATTCTCTGTTCGGGCCAGAATGAGTTCAATCCACAAATTGAATAATATCGCCGACCCAATATAGATTGTACGTTGGAACTCTTAAGTTCCCGTTACCACCTATTTGGATACCCGTTATTCAGCCATTGACTCACTTCGACTTCGATCCAAAGGCACATCACTATCTCCGAAATAAATTACAAATTTACCGAGCCTCAATATGTCCAATCATAAGACCAAGGCTTCAATAAATTTGATCTCTATTTCCCTATCTTTATCACTTATGTATATATAGATCTCACTCTCTCAAAACAAGCAAATATATATATCTGTAGGTAGCTACGTCAAGATAACTCTATTCCGGAGTGTCTCCACTCCGGCTTCCTATTTAACAGATAAATTAACTCAATAACACTGATAGCACTTATATTATAATTCAAATAATATATCTCATTACATTGTCCGAAATACCTATATTACCAGAAATACCTATATTACCTATACAACATTCAACACTTGATTATTTCCTAGATCAGGGTTACTATATCAGACTCAATATTCAACTTATATCATGAATACTATATTTATGAACTCGCTAACTACTTATCTTCGAATTACAATATCTCTCACAATAGTCGACTCGACTTGTTACTTATGTCATGATTACAATACTTTAGTTCAATAGTCAACTCATTAATTACTTATTTCATGATTACAATATCTCTATTTAATGGGCGGGCGGGTTGCCCTTCTTAGATGCTACTATTTAGAATGTATTTCTTACAATAATCTCTTTGATCGAATAATGATGTTTCCTTTATAACAAAAAGTATATTTCATCGTACGGACTAGTCCTTCCTAACTATTTCTCAAGCTAGGTCTAACCTATCAGCAACTTAATTTTGTATCCCCTTTCTTGAACACTTCTCATAACCCTGTTATCCCTGTAGTTGATAATTATTTAATCAGACTCTCATTCTAAGCTTTTAATTTCTTTTTGTATCTTCCCCTTATCTTTAGTGATTACATTTATTTACTAACCTAGAAGATCCTATGCTATTGGTAGATAAGTGGCATGGAACCTTCTCTAACAATAACAACTATATTCTCTCAACACTTCATCACTTTATTTTATCATGAGTCTAATTCATTTCTCTTTATTTTGTTCTATAACAACACATCTATTTGAATGGTTGGAACCACTGGTTTTGTCTAGCATTTATCTCTCTTTAGTCAGTCTGTTGTGGGCCCATAAGGGTCCTATACAAAATATTGGGTATCTTGTCTGGAAAAATCTTCACCACCCCAAGGCCGGCCAATATCTCTTTTGGAAATCTTTAAGTCCCATCTACCATTTGCCGCCCCTCTTGAATTGCTTGGCTGTAAGTATGCAAGCCAGCAATGTGACGACAAGCACCAGGATACTTGAGGTGTATCTGGTCGGCATAGGAAGGCTGCGTTGGGCCAGAGGTGGACTTTACTGGATCACGGCAAGCGAGCTGGTAGGCTGGAGCAGGCTTGCCCAAATTCCCATCACTGTCCAGGTGAGGGAGAGAGAGGTGGCTGCTAGCAGGTAAGGCCAGTGGCGTCCGTGACAGTTGTGACGTCTGGGGCCCTGCCCACCTCCCTTATAGTCCCGCCTCACGAATTGGCGCGCTGTGATTGGTCGAGCCCGTCTCCCGGGCAGAGCTACCTCCAGCCGCGCATCTTTAATATTTCTCTCTCCTCCTTGCGTATATCGTTATAATATATCCCTGGTAGCTTGATGCAAATGTCTTGTAGTGGCTCACGGGAGTATGAGGATTGCACCGGTGTAATAAGACTTATTGCAACCAGAAGAAACAGTTTGTGGATGGAGCGAGAGCGATTTAAAGGGTGGACGTGTAAGCGCGGCTGGAACCGTCTTGGTTTGAAGCGTCAATGGGAGCTTGTGATTGGTCGAGCCGGAGGGTGTCGCAATGTTGTGATACAAGCCAGGAATATCAGGCACAGCTGGCTTAAAAGGATGGTCTATTCCAGCATTCTGATTGGTTGGCAGGATTCTTACTTCACCATCTCGTGCTAAATTAAGGCGAACACCTGATCGCCGCAGTACTGTTCCTCGAAAATCCCTGCCATTAGTTTGCCAATCAATTAATCCACTATGCTCACTGAAGCACCGGTGAAGATGAATTGCTGGATTCTGGTTCCCTACCGCTGTTTTGGCTAACAGGACTTGACCCGGTTGGCTGAGGAGTTGTTTGAAAGCTCGGAGGGTTTGTATTCTCTGCCCTTTTCCGTCGACAATGGCTAGTAGGCGACGGAGCCGGTACAGAGGGTCAGTTGGGAGAGGCATGGTGCCTTTCAACTGACCTGTACGCGCCTCTAGGGTTCTATTTATAGCCTCGCCCGGGAGACCTAATGGGTGGACGGCTAAATCTACCACTGCGTGTAACTGTTTCCACAGGGCCCATTGGTTTAGAGAATTTCGCTGGACTCTTTCCCGGGAAATCAGTCGTTCTGTCTTCCTGGGAATTAATTATTTCAGTCGAAGGAGAACCATATATATTTCTAGTTTCGGTAAATACCCCTTTTTCGGGTATTTCTCTTTTGGGATATTCTTCCTCACTACTTATTCTTACTGAAATCTCCCTCGAAATTTGAAACTTCGCTTTCCGGATCCGTGAGTTATCGCAATTTATAGACCCTCGGGATTTCCCCTCCCCGTCCTTCATAAGTTCTTCGGTTTCTCTATTTTCGTCGCATTCTGACGTTGAATAACTCTCGTCTTGGTTCCTACTATAAGACCAGCAGAACGGGAAAACCCCAGTATAATCCTCTCTCAGAATGGGACCTTCTGCCTTATAACGAGTTGAAAAGTCATCAGAATTATCGGCCCCGGATTCTATATCTCCCTCACTTTCTTCCTCGCTACTCCACTCGCTCATATCCGCGTAGCCGAAACAATATCCCCATGATGTAAATATAAGACTTGGTATGGTCCATTTATTTCCACAACTCGGAAAGGACCCTCATATTTCTCTTCCAATTTACCGGTCCGTGTAGGGTCATATCTCTTAAACAGAATATATTCCCCCCGGTAATATGGATTATTTAAGGTAAGTTTCTTGGGCTGCCGTTGAGTAACGTGGTTATGAACTCGTTGCCGTCTTTCTCCTTGACCTCGTAGATTATGTTCTGGTCGGGAGTATTTGGCGGAATTGATATGGTAGGGTAACAGTCGTATTTGAGGTAGTTTAGGAGTAATTCCAAAGATAATCTCATAGGGAGAATATCTTGTAGTTTTACAAACTGTGGTATTTATTCCTCAGATGATTTCCGGCAATAGCCCTGGCCAACCTCGGGATATTTCTTCCCCTTGTGAACTTAGACTAGCTCTTACACAAATCGCTAGTAAACAATGATTAATTTCACATACAGCATTCCCTTGTGGGTAATACAGGGAGGTGTGTTGAATCTTGTAACCCAAGGTATCCCCCAAATGTTGCCAAATCTCATTATTAAATTCCTTCCCCCTATCACTCAGAATACATCCGGGGGTGCCATACACAAAAATTACTTTCTCAAGTATACTATTAGCAACGGTCTCGGCTTTCTTGTCCGGAATGGCACAAGCAACCGTGTACTTTGAAAAGACGTCAACACAGGTCAGAATGTACCTTTTGTTTGTCTGTCTGGGCAGGTGTACAATAATGTCCACAGACAACATCTCCCACGGTTTCCCTGCAAGAATGTGTCCTGGTGTTTGTTTGGGTCCTCGTCAGTCTTTCCCTCTTTGACACCCCAAACAACTTTGGATTACTTCTTTGACAATTTGGTCGGCTTGTGAGGTCCAGTACCTTTCATTAAACTGTCTCAAGACCCTAGACTGACCTAAATGAGCCCCCTTTCCCTCATGTCCATGGAGGATTTTAATCATGTGTTTAGCCTCAAGATAATCTAACACTACACGATCCTTAGAGTCCCTCCAGGCTCCGTCAGAAAACTTAAATTTATCCTCACAGTTTGGTATCGGATCATTCTTTTTCTTTTTGGGTCGAGTGGGTTGGACTGGTGCTACAGGTAATCTGGATAAACCATCGGCATTGGTATGTAGTTTACCTGGTCAATGCCTAACTTCAACAGAATATTCCTCTAGGATCCCCTTCCACCTAACAAACAATCCGTCTTCTGTCTTCATTTTTCTGAGCCACTGTAAACTATGGTGGTCCGTGATTACTTCGAAATGAACTCTGGCTAAGTAAGAACGAAAATATTGGACAGCCCAAACTAAACCCAGACATTCTTTCTTAGTAACACTGTAATTCTTCTCGCCCTTATTTAGCGTCCTGCTGGCGCATGCCACTATGCCTTCTTTCCCATCAACCTTCTGGGCCAAGACTGCCCCTAGCCCTTCGTCAGAGGCATCTGTGTACAATTGGAAAGGTTTGGTGAAATCAGGATGACAAACAATGGGGTTAGAGGTTAGCTTTAGTTTGAGGTGATCGAAAGCCATTTGACAGCTCTGATCCCAGTCAAATTTCCTTCCTTTCTCAAGTCTCTTAGTCATAGGTCAAACAATTTTTGAAAAATTAGGTATAAACTTCCGATAATAAGAAGTTATCCCCAAAAATTCTCTGATTCCTTTGACAGTGGTGGGAGGGGAAATCTCTGCGATAGCTTTTACTTTAAGGGGATCAGGTTGGATACCTTTTTTGGAGACCAAATGTCTTAAATACGGTATGCTACTTCGTGGGCCAAATTGACACTTGGAAGATTTTAATATTAGTCCTGCCCTCCAAATTCTCTCTAAGACTTCTCGTAGTCGGTTAATATGTTCCTCCCAACTGTTCGAAAATATTATGATATCATCCAAGTATGCTAGGCAAGTCCTCCTAGTTAATCACAGTAAAACTGGCTGGTCCATTGCAAACTCTGAAGGGTAAAACCGTGAACTGGTAGAGTTTACCTTCGCTCGTGACGAACGCGGTTTTCTCCTGGTCCTCTGACTTAACTGATACTTGCCAGTACCCATTTTGTAGATATAGAGTAGAAAACCACGTTGACCATTTTAGTGATTCCAGCGAGTCATCAACACGAGGTAGGGGTTGAGCATCTTTGATAATTACATCATTCAGTTTTCTGTAATCCACACAGAACCGAGCAGACCCATCTTATTTTTTTACTAAGACTACCGGTGACGACCACGGACTGTATGATTCCGTTACTATCCCTTGTTTAAGCATATCATCCATCTGTGTCTTCTCCTTCTGTCTCATGATTGGATTTTGTCGTCTATAGGGTTGTCTATTAGGGGGTCTTTGGGTATGTATTTCGTGTTTGTGTCGTGTTCGGGCCGATCCGTGGTCCCCTTCATCTTGGGCGAATACGTCTCTGTATGCCCATAGTAATTCATGTAAAGTAGCGGCTTGGTCTGACGTCAATTGTTTTGGGATCTCAGGTAAGTTAGTAGGTCCGTTAGTCCCAACAGTGGTGAGTTGTGCGGGTGTAACTCGTCCTAACAGTCTTCCCTTTTGGTAATTGATCGTGGATTCTCCAAAGTTAGCAGGAACTAATTTTCTCTGATCCGTAGTAATGAAGGTGGGAGATATTAGAGCTTCATTTTGTGCATCTGGTTCAAAAATCCCGGCAGTCATTCCGTAGTATCTGGGAATTTCTATCATTCTCCATGTTTTAGGGGGGATAGAAATTTGTCCCGTGGTAGCTACTATTTGGGGTCGTAGTGTGGTCGTAGTGTCTTCCGAGGCCACACTGTATGGTTACCCCCAATTGACTCATTAGATCTATTCCCAGATATCCATCTACTCCGCTGTTGGATTTTCCCGATAGAACACAAAAATCTGTGGTGAATTTAATTCCTTTCCACTGTACCACCAGGGTGTTAGTTCTCCCTAAATTCGTCAATGGCTGCCCTCCGGCTCCTGCCAACTGAATACTAGTTTGGTTTAGGGGTCCTAGTTCTCTCTGATTATTTTTCACAAAGGTCTCCAATAGACAACTTCTATTTGCCCCTGTATCTATTATC
The DNA here is from genome assembly GCA_032716605.1 of Paralithodes platypus. Taxonomy (NCBI): domain Eukaryota; kingdom Metazoa; phylum Arthropoda; class Malacostraca; order Decapoda; family Lithodidae; genus Paralithodes; species Paralithodes platypus. Next base: position 10,006,940 of record CM064576.1, on the reverse strand, counting down.
ATGTTCGCTGCTTTCCCATGTATTACTAATGTTTCGCAAGGCATTTGTCTCTCTAATATATTAACCTCGCCATATCGCCCTTCTATGAGAGGTTTAGGGGAAAATGTTCTCCCCCTTCTGGCATCGTGATTTTTGGATGGGTCTCAGTTTCTTTGTACTCTACTGGGATCATTCCCCTCTGGTTTGGATTTGTCACCATTGGAAGGGGCCGGTCGTTTGGATGTGTTTGTCTCGAGTTAAATGTGTGTGTCTGAGTTTGGGGACGGTTCGAGCAGTTTCTAGCTAGGTGTCCGGTTTGTCTGTATAAAAAGCATTGGATTATTGTTTTCTGAAACCCTTGGTTTAGGTTCTCCTCCTCTCCTTTCTTTTTCTACTCCTTTAGCTCTCTGGCTTCCATTACTTTCTTGATTACATCCATGAGTTCCTTTGTGGTAGTCACTTCATGTATAATAAAGTGTTTTCTAACTTCCACAGGACAGGCTTGACTCATGATTTCTCTTATCTCGGTCTCCTGACTCTCCTGTTCCATGTGAGGGTAAGCAGTTTTGACATGTTTCGTGTTTTCCCTCCTCAGGGTTCTCACATTTTTTTCCGTCTAAGTTCATACTCTTTAGTTTGTCTCTGGCCTTCCTTGTGGAGCTTTCTCGGTCAAATTCTTCTATCAGAGCCTTTCTAACTTCTACCCATGATACTGGTCCCTCTAGGCATACCCTTACATCGTTCAGGGCCTTGTCTAAGTGTGCTTTTCCATAGGCTATCTTCTTCTCATCCTCTCCCACATCAAGTAGGGTGAATTAACATTCTAGTTGTTCAATCCATAGTTCGATTTCCTCTTTCCCTTCTTCCCATAATCTAAATAGTCGTCATTATGTCTGGTTCGTTAGATAAATATACTCAATCCAAACAATTTGTCGAATCCCACAGCTTGCCACCAAATGTAGTACTTATTTTCCAATTCTAAGTATCCTACTAAGGTGGGAATAATTCGACAGTTGTTCAGAAGTTCGTACCTTTATTTAACAAACTCCCTGGTAGCATATATTCTCCTAGCAATTGAGATCTCTGTTCGGGCCGGAATGAGTTCAATCCGTAAAGTGAATAATATCGTCGACCCAATATAGATTGTACGTTGGAACTCTTAAGTTCCCGTAACCACCTATCTGGATACCCGTTATTCAGGCATTGACTCACTTCGACTTCGATCCAAAGGCACATCACCATCTCCGAAATAAATGACAAACTTTACCGAGCCTCAATATGTCCAATCATAAGACCAAGGCTTTAATAAATTTGATCTCTATTTCCCTATCCTTATCACTTATATATATAATTATAGATCTCGTTCTTTCAAAATAAGCAAATATATATATCCGTAGGTAGCTACGTCAAGATAACTCTATTCCGGAGTGTCTCCACTCCGGCTTCCTATTTAACAGATAAATTAACTCAATAACACTGATACCACTTATATTATAATTCAAATAGTATATGTCATTACATTGTCCATAATCACTATTTCAGAAATACCTATATTTCCTATACAATATTCAACACTTGATTATTTCCTATATCAGGGTTACAATATCTGACTCAATATTCAACTTATATCATGAATACTATATTTATGAACTCTCTAACTTCTTATCTCCGAATTACAATATATCTCACAATAGTCGACTCGACTTGTTACTTATGTCATGATTACAATACTTCAGTTCAATAGTCAACTCATTAATTACTTATGTCATGATTACAATATCTCTATTTAATGGGTGGGTGGGTTGCCCTTCTTAGATGCTATTTAGAATGTATTTTTTACAATAATCTCTTTGATCGAATAACGATGTTTCCTTTATAACAAAAAGTATATTTCATCGTACGGACTAGAGTCCTTCCTAACTATTTCTCTAGCTAGGTCTAACCTATCAGCAACTTAATTTTGTATCCCCTTTCTTGAACACTTCTCATAACCCTGTTATCCCTGTAGTTGATAATTATGTAATCAGACTCCCATTCTAGTCTTTTAATCTCTTTTCGTATCTTCCCCTTATCTTTAGTGATTACATTTATTTACTAACCTAGAAGATCCTATGCTATTGGTAGATAAGTGGCATGGAGCCTTCTCTAACAATAACAACTATATTCTCTCAACACTTCATCAATTTATTTTATCATGAGTCAAATCCATTTCTCTTTATTTTGTTCTATAAGAACACATCTATTTTAATGGTTGGAACCACTGGTTTTGACTAGCATTTATCTCTTTTTAGTCAGTCTGTTGCGGGCCCATAAGGATCCTATAAAAAATATTGGGTATCTTGTCTGGAACAATCTTCACCAGCCCAAGGCCGGCCAATATCTCTTCTGGAAATCTTAAGTCCCGTCTACCATTTTCCGCCCCTCTTGAATTGCTTGGCTGTAAGTATGCAAGCCAGCAATGTGACGACAAGCACCAGGATACTTGAGGTGTATCTGGTCGGCAGACGAGGGCTGTGTTGGGCCACAGATGGACTTTACTGGATCACGGCAAGCGAGCTGGTAGGCTGGAGCAGGCTTGCCCAAATTCCCATCACTGTCCAGGTGAGGGAGAGAGAGGTGGTTGCTAGCAGTTAAGCCCAGTGGCGCCTGTGACAGTTGTGACGTCTGGGTCCCCGCGCACCTCCCTTCATAGTCCCGCCTCACGAATTGGCGTGCTGTGATTGGTCGAGCCCGTCTCCCGGGCAGAGCTACCTCCAGCCGCGCAGCTTGAATAGTTCCCTCTCTCTCCTCCTTGCTTATATCGTTATAATATATCCCTGGTAGCTTGTTGCAAATGTCTTGTAGTGGCTTACGGGAGTATGAGGATTGCACCGGTGTAATAGACTTATTGCAACCAGGAGAAACAGTTTGTGGATGGAGCGAGACCGATTTAACGGGTGGACGTGTAAGCGCGGCTGGCTCCGTCTTGGTTTGAAGCGCCAATGGGAGCTTGTGATTGGTCGAACCGGAGGATGTGGCAATGTTGTGATACAAGCCAGGAATATCAGGCACAGCTGGTTTAAAAGGATGGTCTAATCCAGCATTCTGATTGGTTGGCAGGATTCTTACTTCAATATGTTCGTTCATTTTCTTTGAAACTTCTCATAAACCTATTGATCAATCTAATATTATGAGCTATTATAGCCTGTAATTCTTCCTTCATGCATTCCGGCTTGACACACACTGACACTCATCACCATGAATATATAGTTAACCTTGTAAATAGAACATGATTACAGAGCATGCCTCAAAGAATCTTTTAAGTCAAGAACGTCATATATTTATATAACGAAATTTAGGTGGTCAGAAGAAAGTAATAGCATTATGGTACATGTAAGATGCAAGATTATGTATATATACTGTATAATTATACGGATAATGAATTAACATTTCAAATTGTTTTAATTAACTTATGCTAGTTCACAATGTATGTATGGTAAACAAGCCTACGTCTTTTCTATCATAAATTACGTAGAGCAGCTGGTCCGGCAACCCACCCATATCCCGGATCCCTTCGGAGATCGGCCCAACATTCTCGACTTATTTCTGACTTTTAACCCTTCTTCTTATACTGTCAATCTTTTCTCTCCTTTGGGCTCCTCCGACCCTAAGCTTATCTCCGTCACCTGTCCTATCTCTTCGGTACGGCCAACCGATCCTCCCAGCCGGCGGCGCTTGTGGCACTTTGGTGCTGCCGACTGGGAGGCTCTCCGGCAGTACTTCTTTGATTTCCCATGGAATGACTTCTGCTTCCTTGGCCGAGGACCCTCGGAGAGTACTGAACGCATTACCGAGGTAATCCTCTCGGGCATGGAAGCGTACATTCCATTTTCTTTCTCTCAGTCTAATGCAAATTTGTTTTGGTTTACTCACACTTGTTCTACTGCTGTCCACAAGGAGGAAGCATTTAAACGGTACCGACGCCTTAAAACTCAAGAATCTAATTTTTCCTATGTTTCTGCCCGGAATCAAGTCAAATCCATTCTTCGACTTGCCAAGCACTCTTTCATCGATAATAAATGCACTGAACAATCCAACTCTAGCTCTTCCCAAGCTTTCTGGCATCTAGCCAAAAACCTCTCCAACAAATTTTCTTCCTCGTCTTTCCCTCCCCTTTTCCACTCTGATGGCACAACCATCACTTCTTCCTCTGACAAAGCTGAACTCTTCGCTCAAACTTTTGCTAGAAACTCTACTTTGGATGATTCCGGTGCTATTCCTCCCTCTCCACCCCCCTCTCTCCTACTTATGCCTAATATCCTAATCTCTTCTAAAGATGTACTTTCTACCCTCTCTGGGCTTAATACTAAGAAGGCGTACGGTCCGGACGGTGTTTCTCCTGTTGTACTAAAAAACTGTGCTTCCATGCTGACCCCCTGCCTAGGCAAACTCTTTCGTCTGTCTCTCCTCTAACGTCTTCCCTTCTTGCTGGAAGTTTGCTCTCATTCAACCTGGCCCAAAGAAGGGTGACCGCTCTCGACCCTCCAACTATCGCCCAATTGCTCTCATCTCTTGTATCTCTAAAGTTTTTGAAACTATTCTTACCTCAAAATTGCTTAAGCATTTATCTTCTTACCTGCTCACAGATCGCCAGTATGGCTTCCTTAAGGGCCGCTCTACTGGTGATCTTCTTTCTTATATTACTAACTCTTGGTCATCCTCCATTTGGGACTTCAGTGAGACTTTTTCAGTTGTGCTAGACATATCAAAGATCTTTGATAGAGTCTGGCACAAATCCTTATTTCCAAACCACCCTCTTTCAGTTTCTATCCCTCCATCTGTGCCTTTGTCTCTAATTTCCTTTCCGGCCGTTCCATAATTGCAGTTGTTGACGGCCACCGATCACTTCCCCAACCTATCAACTCTGGTGTTCCTCAGGGTTCTGTCCTATCTCCAATTCTCTTCCTACTATTCATTAACGACCTTCTCAATTGCACCTCGAGCCCCATTCACTCATATACTGACAACTCTACATTACACTATTCAACTAACTTTCCACGAATTCACTCACATCAGGAACTCCAAAACTTACGTATGGAGGCCTTAAAGCACCTATCTTCTGATCTCTTTTCTATCTCAAATTAGGGCAGAGAGAAACTTGTTACATTCAATGCTTCCAAAACTCAATTTCTCCATCTGTTTACTCGAAGCCCCTTTCCAGAAAACTATGACTTACTCTTCAACAACTTACAAAATAACCCTTCATCTTCTCTTAACATTCTCGGTGTCTCTTTTTCTTCTGATCTCTCTTGGAAAGATCATAATATACCACTCTTACTAAAACAGCTTCCCAGAAACTGGGTGTGCTCAATCGTTTCCGGGGATTCTTTACCCCTGCGCAGCTCCTTGTTCTGTACAGGGGCACAGTGCATCCATGTATTGAGTATTGCTCACAAGTGTGGGGAGGAACCTCTCACACAGCACTTCTAGACAAAGTAGAAAAAAAGCCTTTCGTCTCATTAACTCACGTCCACTCACCAATTCTCTGCAATCTCTCTCTCTTCGCCGCATTGTTGCATCTCTCTCACTATTCTACCGCTATTATACTAATCAGTGTTCCTCAGAGCTCTCTCAGTGTATACCACCCCCTCTTCGTAGAGTACGTAGCACTCGTCTTGCAACACAATCCCACCACTACTCTGCAACTCTCCAACCCAAGATTTAAATAATATTATCAATAATTCTTTTATTCAACGGCTGAGCTCTGGAACTCTCTCCCAGAATTAGTCTTTCCTTCATCCTATGACTTAAATTGCTTTAAACTCTGAGTATACAGGCATATTGGCTCGAACGTCCTTTGATTTTGGTCCTGTCTCTCTTTCAACTCTGGGGGAGGCACTCGTCACAGGCAGTTCTGCCTTTTGTCTTCCTCATTCACAAACAAAAAAACTCTGAAATAATAACTGAGACAGCTTAGCAGGAAGACTACCTCCACGGCTGTAGTCGGGGAACACAACACCAAAACCAACACCAGAGGCAGATTTAGAGCCATCAGTATACACAGGCACAGCACTACCATGACTAGAAGAATGTTCTAAAAACAAATGAAGAAGAGACTGAGGAGCGACTGAATCCTTTGTGCCTGTAACAAAATTGCAGAATGATGGCTCAGGCAAGACCCAGAGGGCAACCCTTGGGATTTGCATTGGACTTACAGGAATCGTCGACCGATCAAGCTCCTTCATAATTTCACGAACCCTATAGCTAAGAGGATGAGGCATTCGAGGATACCTACCATAATAAGAAAAACAAGACTGTACCGAGACACATGTACAAACAAGAGAGTCTGGAACCACAGACTGATGCAGTAAATCTAAGGGAGGCACAGCAGCCTCCACCAGCAAGCTGGGATTTGGAGACGACCGAAAAAACCCAGTTGCCAGACGAAGACCAGCATGATGGACAGCATCTAGAGTCTTTAGTCTGGAGTCTGTGGCAGAGGAGTAGACCTCACAGCCATACAACAGATTGGAGGCGACAAATGCCTGAAATAAATGCAGTAGTGTTCTGCGATCAGCATCCCAATTTGTATGTGATAGAACCCTCAACAGATTCAAAGCCTTCATACACGATGCCTTCAGATTTGTCAATTGCGGAACCTAAGTCAAACGGCAATCAAATGTTAGACCCAGGAACATTGTCTCTGCCACACAACTGACTCTCATGCCACAGAGCATTAGATCAGGGTCTGGGTGAAGCCCTCTTATTCTGCAAAAGTGCATAGCCACAGCCTTTGATGTGGAAAACCGAAAGCCCTTGGAATCGTCCCAGGCAAAAACCCTGTCCAAAGCAAGTTGCATGCGCCTCTCGATAGCAGACATGTGGGAAACAGAAAACCAGATAGCTAAATCATGCACGTATAGGGATGAGGACACCCCAGCAAGTACAGAGTCTAGAATACCATTGATGGCCACTGGAAACACTTAGGACACTACTCTGTGTGACACCTTCCTCCTGTCTTTCTGCACAGTGGCGCAGAAAGGGAAGAACCCACGTGGACCCGAAACACACGAGACAGTCAAGAAGTCTCCAAGCAACACTGGCAAATAACCACATAACCCAAAGGCATGAAATTGCCGCGGAATGCCATGGCGCCATGCTGTGTCATAAGCCTGCTCGAGATAAAAAAAAACACAGCCACAAGATGCTGCTTAGAGGCAAAAGGTTGTCAGAAGTACACCGTAGTTTGTGGAAGCCAATCTGAGAAGGGGAGAAATGGCGACCCTTCTCCAGAAACCACATAAGTCTGATATTGACCATTTTCTCAAACAATTTGCACACACACGATGTTAAACAAATTGGGCGGTAATAAGAAACATTACAATGATCCTTTCTATGCTTGTGAATAGGAAGTACAATGACCAATTTCCAGCTTGCAGGCACAGTACCCTCTCCCCAAATCCTATTACACAAGGCATTCGGGATATGACTAAGCATGGCATAAGGAATGTTGTTAGGACCTGGAGCAGCGTCACCACATTCCGAGCGGGCAGCACGTAGCTCACGAAGACAGAAGTCAACGTTGTAAGACTCCCCGCCACGAGACCGGAAATTAAGACCCTGTCTCTCCTGGCTACGTCGGGCACTTGTACATGGCTTGGAATCTTCCCACTGGGAGACCGCGCAAAAATAAGTAGATAGAGTAGAGGCTACATCACTTGGTTCAGACACTAGATTACCTTGAATCCTAAATACTGGTGGAGAGGAGGGTGAACACTTTCCAGATATATTACGAATTATCTTCCACACCATAGACAAAGGAGTGTAAGGTGTTAGGATTGGATTACGTAGTACTTGGTTGATTGATTGTAGACTGGTAGATGTTGATTTTCTCGAAGACTCTCTGCTTCTTATTTATTTAATAGGTAATGCGCTGCCACCACCCTTAGTCTATTTAGGTAAAGGAAAACTTCTTATGTAGCAACTAATAAAATATATTTAAATGATGAGGACTTTAACATATGAAAACAGGAACAGTGATGTAGTATTAAATATTGATAGGGAGTATTCCCCATATAGGGAAAAGTATCTCCACAAGTCTTTACAGCTCCAAGCCCTCTGTCTAACTATTCATAAAATCTCTCTCATACCTTACTCTACCCCTCTAGCTCCTACACCCCATGAGAGGTGATGAAAAATGTCCAGTGTACTGTAACAAAGGAGTACAAAGGAAATCAAGCAACACCAGGTCTAGTGACCCCCTCTAGGCTGCTTGTCCTCCAAAACACTGAGGATCAAGTGTCCAAACAGTGGTTTAGAATGGGTAAGGGAAAATTGGAAAGGGAACTACTGCCCTGGAGTTAATGTCCGTGGCAAGATTAGGATGTTAGTAGGGGACAAATGGGTTAGAAACATAACACAGTTATATGTGATCTTTCGTATATCTGGGAAAAGAGAGTAACGTCTTAGTAATATATATACGCAAGAATCCTTGATGAATCTGAGTGGGAATATAATAAAGTTATGCATTTACAAACGCAATCAGTCGCGGGTTTGAGGCAAGATATTTGTCTATGTGAAGTTTAAAAGAATCAACGGTGCTGCAGTCTATAACGTCTCGGGAAAAACCCATTCCACATGTTGACAACTCGATTGAAGAAGAAATTCTTAGATTCGTGCGAGTTAAAAGATTTACCACTAATTTTGCAACCGTTTCCCCCCGTGTAATTAGATTGGTCGATAGTGAAGTACTTACTACTGTTGATATTGTCGATGCCTTTGATGATTTTGAACACTTAAGTCACCTCTTAATCTGAGTTGGGTTAAAAAAAGATGAATTTATTGATAGAAATCTTGGCACCGCAACAACAAGGTCATATAGCACCGAACAAGCTAACATATTTGCTGAAAACTAAAATCGTAAAACACCATGTGTAAAATTAGATATCAAAGTAAAATCAATGCAATCATAAAAACTGAAAGAGGCCAGCCTTTTTCTAAAATAAAAACACATCATCCCCAGGGGAACCAGCCTCGCCTCCAAGCACCGAAGAGAGACAGTAAGTACCATCTGCCTTCCGGTGCCGCAAAAGCAACCTCCGGCGTAATTCGACCAAACTGGGACACTCAACCAGCAAGTGCCTGACAGTAAGAGGAACTATACAGTCATCACAGAATGGCGGTACACCTCCACACATAAGGAACTTGTGTGTTAGTCTGGTATGTCCAATGCAGAGGCGAGCCGAAGCAATTTCCAATTTGCGAGGAATGGTAGGACAAGTTCTTGGTGAGACTAATTTGTTAACTTTCCTGAGCTTATTAACTCCCTCAGACATATTATGTTCCAGTAAGTCCGAGGAGGCGGGAGCCCCAGGATCATTACCACTGCCACACACTACACTCACAACACTGCGGCCGTTAGAATTATCGCAGGAGGCTGAGGTTGCCACCAACGGTTTTATCGTATGGTAACTTATCGGACTTACTGAGCTCATATGACGCAAAATCGCGTCATAAACTTATTGGAGAGGTATAGAGATAAGTCCATATGACGCGATCGTGTCATATGAGTTTTTGGTGGACTTATTCATATGACGCGATCGCGTCATATATGTCTGAGGGAGTTAACAGTAACACAATCCCACCGTGCCTGCCAACAAGCACGAACAGCAAACATGAGAGGATTACGCAGATCAGAAGCAGGCAGAGGGTAATTTACATTTGAAGGTCACAAAGCTGCAGCTTTAGCCAAAGCATCCACCCTTTCATTACCTTTGACACCAACATGTGCAGGGACCCAACAAAAATCCACTCTTTTCCCTCAACAATGAATGAAAAACAGCCACTCTAAAATCGCTAAAACTATAGGATGGGAAAAATTAAAAGATTCCAGAGCCATGAGAGCCCCTTGAGAATCACTAGAAATCGTAAAATTATTGTTTCGGTGAGCAAACACCAATTTCAGAGCTAAAATGATAGCAGACAATTCCGCAGTAAAAACCGAGGCAGCTAAAGGAAGACTACCTCCACGGCTGAAGGCAGGAGCCACAACACCAAAACCAACACCGGAGGCAGATTTAGAGCCATCAGTATACACAGGCACAGAACTATTATGACTAGAAGAGTCCATAAACAAATGAAGAAGAGACTGAGGAGTGACCGAATCCTTTGAGCCTGTAAAAAACCTGCAGAATGATGGTTCAGGCAGGACCCAGGGGGGCAATCCTTGGAATTTGCACGGGACTCACAGGAACCGTCGACAGATTAAGCTCCTTCATAACTTCACAAACTCTATAGCCAAAAGGACGAGGCATTCGAGGATGTTGACTATAATATGAGAAAAAAAGTTTGACCCGTGACACAGGTACAAACAAGAGAGTCTGAAAGGCGCCGAATCCGAAACCAACAACCACAGATTGATGCAGTAAATCTAAGGGAGGTACACCAGCCTCCACCAGCAAGCTGGGAATCGGAGACGACCGAAAAGCTCCAGTTGCAAGATGGAGACCAGCATGATGAACAGCATCCAGAGTCTTAAGTCTGGAGTCCGTGGCAGAGGAGTAGACCTCACAGCCATATGACAGTTTGGATGTGACAAATGCCTGAAACAAATGCAGTAGTGTTCTGCGATCAGCACCCCAAGAGGTGTGTGACAGAACCCTTAACAGATTCAAAGCCTTCATACACGATGCCTTCAGAATTGTCAAGTGCGGAACCCAAGTCAAACGGCAATCAAACGTGAGACCCAAGTACTTTGTCTCTGCCACACAACCGAGTCTCGTGCCACAGAGCATTAGATCAGGGTCTGGGTGAACCCCTCGTATTCTGCAAAAGTGCCTAGCCACAGTCTTTGATGGGGAAAACCGAAAGCCCTTGGAATCAGCCCATGCAGAAATCCTGTCCAACGCAAGTTGCATACGTCTCTCAATAGCAGACATGCGGGAACCAGAAAACCAGATAGCCAAGTCATCCACATATAGGGACGAAGATACCCCAGCAGGCACAGCGTCTAGAATGCTATTGACGGCCGCCTCAAACAAAAATGCACTCAAGAAACAACCCTGAGTGACACCTTCCTCTTGGCACAGTGGCACAGAGAGGGAAGAACCCACAGGAACCCGAAACACACGATCAGTCAAGAAGTCTCTAAGCAACACCGGCAGGCGACCACGTAATCCAAAAGCATGAAGTTGCCGTAGAATTCCATGTCGCCAGGCTGTGTCATAAGCCTTCTCGAGGTAAAAAAACACAGCCACAAGATGTTGCTTAGAGGCAAAAGCTTCACAGATTGAGGATTCAAGTCGGATAAGGTTGTCAGAAGTATACCGTAGTTTGCGGAAGCCACTCTGAGAAGGGGAGAGATGGCCGCCCCTCTCCAGACACCACTCAAGTCTGACATTGATAATTTTTTCAAACAATTTGCATACACACGACGTTAAACAAATTGGGCGGTAATTAGAAACATTACTATGATCCTTTCCAGGCTTAGTAATAGGAAGGACAATGCCCAACTTCCAGCTTGCAGGTAGAGTACCCTCACCCCAAATCCTATTAAACAAGTCAAATAAAAACACCAAGGAGGCATTCGGGAGATGACAAAGCATGGCATATGGGATGTCGTCAGGACCAGGAGCAGTGTCACCACACTCCGCGAGGGCCGCACGCAGCTCACGAATACAGAAGTCAACATTATAAGTTTCTCCGCCATGAGACCGGAAATTAAGACCCTGTCTCTCGTGGCTACGTCGGGCTCTTGCACATGGTTTGGCATCATCCCTCTGGGAGACTTTGCAAAAATGAGTAGCTAGGGCAGAGGCTACTTCACCAGGTGCAGACACCAGATTACCTTGGATCCTCAACACTGGGGAAGAGGAGGGAGAAAACTTTCCAGATATCTTGCGTATTCTCTTCCACACCATAGGCAAAGGAGTGGAAGAAGTAATCGTAGAAACATAGGAACTCCACGAGCTTCGGCGAGCACCTTTCAGAACCTATCGATAGCGAGCACGCATTTTGAAAAATTGAACTTTAAGAAAGAGAACCTCTCGGTTTGCATGGTATCGACGAGATGTAGCTTTATAAACCCCCCCGAGCAAAAGAGCAGGCTGCAGTCCACCACGGTACAGGTCTCCGGGAATATACACCTGAAGACCGTGGAATGGAACGAAGCCCCGCTTTAATCATAGTCGTAGTAAAATAATGTAGTGCATCATCAATAGCTGGGAAATCATGTACAGTCAAATCAAACTCACAGAGTTGTTCAAAAAGAGGCCAGTCAGCCCTACCCAGACACCAGCGAGGCAAATGGGTAGTTGGAGTAAAGTGAGAGGACTGGACCAACACTGGATAATGTCACTACCATGCAGATCATCCAAAACGTCCCAGGAAAAATCAAGCGCACAGTCAGGAGAAGTAATGGTGAGGTCAAGAACAGAAAAAGTGCCAGTCTGAATATGGAAATGGGTTGGTCTCCCATCGTTCAAGACAACCAAATCCAGATCACCAACCAAGGAGGCCAGCAGCTTACCCAGAGGATTGTAAACTGAATCACCCCATATTGGATGGCGACCATTAGGATCGCCAAGTAAAATAAAAGGAGTCTGAAATTGTCAGATAATGATCTCTAAATCAGATCGCAATATTGGGCCTGAAGGGGGGAGGTACAGGCAACAGATGGTAAAACACCTTTCAAGGTGCATCTGTACAGCTACAACCTGAAGGGGAGACTGTACAGCAAAGGAGGTGAATGGGACATCGGAACAACATAAAATGGCACATCCACCGCTATGACCACCAGCCAGGAGAGGAGCAGAAAGGAAGACTGAATAACCCTTAGGTGAAGGCAACGGTCGAAGCCCCACCATTGTCTCCTGAAGACAGACACACAATGGATTCAGATCGGACAGAAGTAATTGTAATTCTTCCCAGTTTGCCAATACACCATGACAATTCCATTGAAGACAAATTGTTGTAGCCATAAGGTGTTACTAATTAAAAATTACAAATATAAAAGATTAAAAGTACAAATACCTATGTAGAACTTTCGCTGGGAAGGGTTTTAAAGCCCTTCTTCCCAAGGGGGGTTCCCGGTCTAACCAATCGAGAGGATGATGATGATAATCTAGCGTCACGATGTTTGGAGGAATCTCTATCCACAGTCACATCCGCCCTAGCAGTAGTACACGACCGAGGCACATAGACCCTCCGTTGAGACACACCTGCCTTGTCCGCAGCCCTCAAAGAGTGATCAGGTGCCACGACAGGGTCACCCGGACCACGACCGTCCTCAAACAAATCAACCGAAGGCTGTTTGCAGGAGGCTGGGTCAGAGGGAGCTGGTGAGCAAGCCGCGTGTGCGTCCAAAGACGCATCCCCTGTCACAATGGAGTTAGGTGCAGTAACTGGAACCCCAGAAAGGCTGTCCTTATCAGCCACCAACAATGATGTCAAATCATCTTTAGACCTTGAGGGAGGGGCACTCTCAGAGTCCCCGAGAGGCACGCTTGTTTGAACCTTAGAAGGAGGGGTCTCCTCCAAAGATTCCACACTTCTTGCCCGCTTGAGGTTGGCAATCTCAACCTCCATCTCCACGCCAGTACTTGCTGAATCGGAATTACGACCAGCCACAGAGCTTGTCAAAGAAGGAAGTCTCACAATGACAGAGGGACCACCAACCTCGGTGTGGGGGATAATATGGCCAAAGGTTTTACCACACCAATCGAAATATAAAATTAATAAACATAAATAAAAATAAAGTCTGAGATCGCCTACCTTATGGCATCAACTATGGTAGCCTATCTCTCAGGATGCCCTAACTAAACATTGTATCAATGGCCATGTATATCAATGACTTAGCTATACTAGGGTCCTGGTGTAGTTTCGAGGATTCCGGCTTCGGTAGACCAGGGTTAAAGGGTCAGGACTCCGGGCCTGGCACGGGGATTGTGGTGGAGGAGATCACGGGACACGTCTCTACCGTTCAAAAGTTTACTAGCGTCTGATCGGAACTTCAATTTCCGACTCTTAAATAAACTATATATTAATTAGTTACCAAGGGTTCATTCCCTCTTCACAAAATCATATAAATAATTAACAGCACTTAAATTATATAATTATAAAGGTAAACATCGTTTCACAACGATTTAGTGAACATAATATCAAGATAATAACGACCCTAAAGCAAACGGTGGATCGCGTATGCGGTCGCGTGAATATTTAAGCTGATCCTCTTTACAGTTCTTCTAAACTTATTTCTACAAGGTTTTATAACTAAATTAACTTGATCAAGGTAATCTTATACATACTAAATTACCTAACATTAATTAATCTCTACAATATATACAATCACCGGGTTCTGGTAGGAAATTGTTCACTCTAGTGAGGTTACCCTATCGGAAGGTTGTTGCCAACATTCCCCAGATACCGGTGTAGTCAATTTATTTCTCACAGATTGGGGCCCGGCGAAGTATGATGTGTTGCATCATGTTATATCACCTGCGGCTAACAAATCACGCCAATTTCTTCTAGACCCCGCAGCAGCTGCTTGTGGTGGTCTTGGGCTCCCTATTACTATGGGTTGCTGTTCTTCTTCCGGTGGCATGGCGAGTTCCATAGGTATGAGACGATCTACAGACGGAGAGTGGTTTGTCCTCGAGATACAACCTTAACGGTTCTGATAACTCCTTCGGAATCAGGATAGACTTCTTGGATCCTTGCTAAGGGCCATTTAGAGTGAGGTTGGTCCATTTTCAACAAGACTATGTCTCCCACTACCGGTTTGTGACGGTTACTAGCAGAATTCGCACCATAATACCTCTCCCGTAGGCTCAAGATATACTCAGATGCCCAATGTTTGTTCCAGGCGTCCAGTATTTTGCAGACTTTATGGTAGCTTCGTCGCAAGTGTGCATCTGCTTCATTAACGGAGGGATCCACTAATTCCTCGGTCACGTCCAAACGGGGGACTGGGTCCAATCGTCTACCATATAATAAATGAGCCGGTGTTAAGGCCTCAATTTCCAGATTGGAGTCATCTTGATACGTTAGTGGTCGATTATTTACTCTGGTTTCTATTTCGGTGACAACAGTTATTAACTCATCCAAGGTGACCTTGGACTTGTGAAGACCCTTTTCAGGCACGATTTCACGATACCTATCATTCTCTCTGTAAATCCATTTCGCCTAAGGGGCTCTGGGAGTTGTGAATGACCAATAACAATTTCTAGAATCCAACATTTGCTGTACTGCGTTGCTCTTTAATAGTTCAGAAACCAACGGTGATGCGCCCACAAAATTTGTCCCATTGTCACTAATCAAACGTCTGGGACAACTTCGCCGAGCGGCAAATCTTCTAAATATATTTATAAAGGTTTCCGAGCTCATGTCCTCCGCTATTTCCAAATGGATAGCCCGAGTGCTGGTACAGGTGAATAGACATATGTAAACCTTCTTGGGTGGCTTCTTTGGTGCCATCATCTCCTGTGAGAGTGATGGCACCAGTATAATCTATACCTGTTACCTCAAACGGTGTCCTTTGGTGAATGCGGTCTGGCGGAAGAGCTGGTGGTCCAGGGTAAGGAATAGCGATAGCTGTATACCTCTTGCAAATAATGCAATTCTTGATACAGCGTTTAACAGCTTGTCGTCCCTGGGGTATCCAATATGTTTGTCGCATATAGGCTAGAGTGTCTGCTACCCCACCGTGTTTAGTGATTTCATGCGCTTTTAACACCATCAATTTGGTGAGGTCGCAATCCTTGGGCAATAGGATCGGATGCCGAGTTTTGAGGGGTAGATCAGCTTTACCAATACGACCTCGACAACATATTAATGGTGATGGGCTGGTCTATCAGAATGAGAGTTGAGCGTTCTCTGCCATACCCATTGCTTACTCTGACTGTTTCTTTTACTTATATATTTTCTAGATCTCAAGTGACGGCGTCTTTTCCGTGGATCCCTACTGCCAACCCTGGCAGATTGGGAGCCAAAGCGTCACATTTTTCCTTTGCCCCTCAACTTTCCCTTTATAATTGCTGACGGGCACAGGGCCTTGGGTGGGGCTTTTGTTTCCCGGGCGTTTCCGCACCCTCCTCAGCTCCCCTCCTTTGAGTGGCTTCGGTCACCTGGGCATTATTAGTGGTAAGCTGGGAGGGTTCTGTGGGGGTGCTCGGTTATGGCCTTGGCCTTGCTTGGAACCTTGGGGCTGCTCGGCCAGACAGCCTGAGGAACAGCAACAACAACAACAACAACATATTAATTCTTGATTGTCTAGATACAGCCCAAGGTCCTTCATTCTTTTGGTTGGCTTGGAATTGGGTTTACGTAGCTGTGTTAATTGCTCCTCATACTTTTCAGCTTGTATCCTTCTGATCCAGTAGGTAAGTGGGTCTAATTCATCCACCTTTACCTTCTTGCTCAGGAACTTAAACACAAATTTAGTTACAGTTAATAGTTTGTCCAAATTGGAGAACGTGGTGATGTCAATCACTGAAGGCTCTGGGATAATTATTGGGTCCATATAAACTTTATCATCATTAACCTTCTGGTATGATTTTTGTTCTGGCCAATCACTCTGATGTAGCCAAACCGGACCCTGAAACCACAGAGTTTCGTTAATCAGTTTCTTGACACCAACACCTCGGCTCACCAAGTCAGCCGGATTATCCTTGGACTTAACATGCATGAATGTATAGTTCATTTGCAGTTCCTTTATTTTGTGTACTCTGTTACGCACATAAACTATGTGACTATCATCCTTAGCTATCCAGTGCAAACATATCTCACTATCGGTCCATATATATGTCTCACCGAAAAAGGGAAACATACCATTCAAATAAGTAGCTAACCTAGTTCCCAATTCAACAGCTGTCAGCTCCAACTGTGAAAGGGTACGTTGTTTTAATGGCGCTACTCGGGATTTGGACATAATCATAGTAGATCGGACTTCAGTGACACAATAAGCTACTGCACCATACGCCTTAGATGAGGCATCACAAAATATGTGCAATTGAGCACACTCATTATCAGAGGTAGGATCACATCTTCTAGGAAACTTGACTGAGGATACCTTCTCATATTCCACCTGCAATTTGTTCCACTCTTCTGTATACTTTTCAGGTAATGGAGTATCCCAACTCAGTGCTTCTCTCCAGGCCTCCTGAACTAAAATCTTCTCTTTAATTGATATGGGACTAAATATGCCCAATGGGTCGAACATCATAGAGACCTGACTTAAGAGTGTACGTTTTTTGAGTTTTACATCGGGAAACTTGAGGGGCTTTAGAGACATCTCATCAGTAGTTGTTTTCCACAGCAATCCTAGTACTGGTTGATATTCTGGTATTTGATAGTCAGGATAGTCTCTTCTTATCTGGTCCAGAAGAATATGAGTGTTTGAATTCCAACTTTGTAGTAGCATATTGGTTTTATTACATTCTTGCCTTGCCAAATTGTAGATTTCAATCACCTCTTCTCCACTGTCGGCAACGCCCTGAAGATTATCCATGTAAAACAGTTGACCCATTTCCGGTTTCTCTGTCTTCTGGAAATGATATCTCAAAGTGCTGCACAACAAGAAAGGACTAGAGCAGGAACCAAACAACACTAACCGAAAGCGGTATTCTTGTATCCGCCCACCAGGCTGAAAAGGATCTTCAGGCCAAAGGAACTTTGTGAATTTGCAGTCCTGCTCCTTTAACCCTATTCTCAAAAAGGCTTTGGAGATATCTGCCACAAACTCAAATCTCTTCGTCCTGAATTTTAATAGTACATCACCCAGTATTTCAGTCAGATTTGGTCCTACATAGAGGCAATCGTTTAGACTTGCTTCATTCTTCGCTGCTCGAGAACTGCAGTTAAATACCACTCTGATGGGGGTAGTACTGGAGTCCTTACTTACAGCATGATGAGGAAGGTAATGACCCTCTTTATGGTTTATTTCACCTGGGACCTCCTCAATAAAGTAACTTTCCAACTGCTCTTGAATTATTTTATGATAAATGTCCAGTCGTTCAGGATGTTGACGCAATCTCTCCACCATTTTATTTAATTGACATCTTGAACTCTGGTAGTTAGTTGGTAAATCAGGGGCATTTATCATCCATGGAAGTCCTACCCAGTACTGGCCATCCTTATACTCAACTGTGTCTAGGTAGTGGTTATATGTTAAGATGTCTTCAGGGGTGGGAAGATCTGCTTCTATACCCACAGTGTCCAGTTCCCAAAGTTTGTGAACAGGTTCTTGTTGCTCTTCTAGAATGTCTCCTAGTTGTGATGGTATTCATTCTGCACCAATTGTAGCCACCACCAGAGATTGTGCCGGAGTCACAAAGACTGGAGCCATCCGGTTGTCTGATTCACTTGGGCCACATGTGGGTAGAGATCCCATGATTATATATCCACCTGATGAAGAAATTAACTGGATCGGAGTCACAAAGACTGGAGCCATCCGGTTGTCTGATTCACTTGGGCCACATGTGGGTAGAGATCCCATGATTATATATCCACCTGATGAAGAAATTAACTGGATACCGTGTTTCCGAGTCATTTTTCGCAAGAAGCAACCACAATAGTCTGAGCCGATGATCAGTTGAATTGGACCTACTACGTCAGACTCTATAGTTCGGTCTGCTAGTTGAACACCGTTCTTTGTTAAGAAGTTAGATGCTTCCTTTAACCCTTAACTGTCGGCGAGCAACATAAGTCGAGTTAAATAAAGCTGGACTATGTGGCGGCGCTCGACATAGGTCGTGTGGCAATTTCAGCACGTAATGTTGCTGAGAGAGAGAGACAAGTGGTGGCAGGAGAGTAGCGAGCGTATGACTGCTCCAGATGACCGCGGCGAACCTACTGACACGAATCCCACCTCCTCCCTCCGTCTCTCACTCGCTATATACGGAATTGTATGGGGAAAGTGCCTAATTACATGCTTTTTGCACTCGCGTTGCACGGTTATTGCAAGAAAACTAGCCATCATAAAAGGATCGTTATGGTGCCATTCGAAAACTCTGTTTATGCCCTTTTAGGGATAGATACTTGTTTTACGTTCTGGGTCTTATTTAGGCATGAAAATGATCACGTAAACAGCCCTATTTTGGCTAAAAACACCCCGCTGGGCGGTACATATAAATAAACCGCATAGGCCGCTCGTAAGGTGTTAAACCCTTATTTACCACAGAAGTGTTCATGTCTCCCTTAACCACCGCAGTCACCTTACATTTATATTTGCCCAATTTAATCAGGGGTTTAACCACATCAAATGTTTGTGTTTCCTTATTTGACAAAAATCCAGTTATTGCCATGTTCACTCTTCCTACTGTTGGCAAATTCATGGCTCTGACAACATTTCCGGCAATGAAGGTCTTTTGCGATCCAGTATGCTTTGACCGGCATAACTTCTTTCCCTCTGATCAGTTGAACCTCGGCTGTAGGACTAGCTGCCGGTGTATGCATTGGGTTTCCAGTGGTCAGGGTCATATTTACACTTGTCGGTTTGGGTTGTACTTCACTGATCTTGGGACACAACGCGGTATGATGTACAGCAGTCTTGCACTGAAAACATACATTTAATTTAGTGGCACATTCCTCAGTAGAATGTCTTGTGCTAAGGCAAACAAGACACTCTGCTCTCAGATCGCCAGTATGGCTTCCTTAAGGGTCGCTCTACTGGTGATCTTCTTTCATATCTTACTAACTCTTGGTCATCCTCCTTTCGGGACTTCGGTGAGACTTTTTCTATTGCACTAGACGTATCGAAAGCCTTCGATAGAGTCTGGCATAAATCTTTAATTTCTAAACTACCCTCCTTCGGTTTCTATCCCTCCATCTGTGCCTTTGTCTCTAATTTCCTTTCCGGCCGTTCCATAGCTGCGGTTGTGGACGGCCATTGTTCACTTCCTCACCCTATAAACTCCGGTGTTCCTCAGGGCTCTGTCCTATCTCCTATTCTCTTTCTAATTTTTATAAATGATCTCCTTAACTGTACCTTAATTCCCATCCATTCATACGCAGACGACTCAACCTTACACTACTCCATTAGTTTTTCAGAACGCCCCAGCCAGCAATCCCTCAACGACAAACGTAATGAAGCCATAGAACTCTTAAATTCTGATCTAAATACTATTTCCAATTGGGACAGAGAAAACCTTGTTAACTTTAATGCTTCCAAAACCCAATTTCTCCATCTATCTACCCGTCAGGATCTCCCAGCGGACTATCCCTTATTCTTCAACAATACAAAAATCAACCCTTCATCTTCTCTCAATTCTTGGTGTCTTTTTCTTCTGCTCTCATTTGGAAGGACCATATTACCAGTCTTGCTAAGGCAGCCTCCCAGAAGCTGGGTGTGCTCAACCGCCTTAGGGGGTTCTTTTCCCCTGCACAGCTTCTTGCTCTGTACAGGGGCATAGTGCGGCCTTGTATTGAGTATTGTTCACATGTATGGGGAGGTTCCTCTCACACCGCTCTCCTAGACAAAGTTGAAAGGAAGGCCTTTCGTATCATTAACTCCCGTCCACTCACCAACTCTCTGCAATATCTCTCTCTCCGCCGCAATGTTGCATCTCTCTCGCTATTCTATCGCTACTATATAATCAGTGTTCCTCAGAGCTATCCCAGTGCATACCACCTCCTTTACGTAGGGCACGTGGTACCCGTCTTGCAACTCAATCCCACCCCTACTCTGTGCAACTCTCCAACCCAAGAGTGAAACGTTACTCTCAAACTTTCTTCTACTCAACATCTGAGCTCTGGAACTCTCTCCCAGAATCAGTCTTTCCCTCTTCCTATGACTTAAATTGCTTCAAACTCCGTGTGTCCAGGCATTTTGGCTCGAACGTCCCTTGATTTTGGCCCTGTCACTCTTTCAACTATGGGGGAGGCACTCGCTATAGGCAGTTATGCCTTTTGCCTCCCTCAATCACATAGAAAAAAAAAAAAAAAAAAAAAAACTTACCTAGTTCGATGAGTCGTGGAAGTCTAGCCTTAAGATTTGGGTAAGTCCTACAATACACTGTGGAATGTTGTTCTGAACATAACATACACACACTCCGGTTTTCTTGGTTTACCCCTGGTGTGGGGTTAATATCTCTGGTTACTTCTTGGGTCACTGGAGAATTGAGACGGGAATTTTTTCTCTCCCAAACACCTTTTGTTTTAGATACTGTATTAGTTTGATTATTCTGCTGGATGGATGTCACATAGGTACCAACCTCTTCCTTCTTGAACGGTTTTTCTTTTTCCTTAGTCCCTGTTGTAGACACTTTTGTGTATTTAACCTTGTTCTCTCCTTCCTTGATACTGCTATCCTTCTTGGAAACCTGCATGTGTTTGCACAGCTCTCTTAAACCCTCTTCTATCTCTTGATACGTGAAGTAGTTCTTCTTATACCTGTGGTACAATTCATCACAGGTTTTCTGAGAGAGCTTTTGTTGTACAATATGGTTCAAGAGCCAAGAAGCTGAATCAAGATCTTTCTGGGTACTAAGTGATTTCAAAACACAATTCAAGCTGATCCGGAATGACTGAAGATCCTGGTACGTATGCTTTGGTCCTGATAACTCCAGCAATTTGTAAACTAGGCGCTGTAGAGTCAACTCCGTATCTTCAAAATTCTCCTTGAGTACGTCTAGAGCTGCTGTATAATTGGCATCTGTTATGGGAAGTTCTTTGATAAAATCCAATGCAAAACCCTTAAGTTGACCCAATAAGTATGAACATTTATTTGCTGCAGAAATATCTAACCTGTCATGAACTAAACCCTTAAATTCTGTTTATGAAATTCAAAATAATCTGAATATTGATAACTTAATCGATGAACATACCAAGAAAAATATAACATTTGATATTAAACTTTCTGATAAGAACAAGTGCATTGCAAAATTATACATGTTACCTAAATTTCATAAAAGACCTTATAAATATCGCTTTATTGCCGGAGCAAAATTTGCTACCACTAAAACTCTATCAGAACAAGTCGTAAATTGCTTAAAATACATTAAAAGTACTCATAAAAGATATTGTAATACCATCATGAGAAGAACTGGCATTAACTATTATTGGAGTGTTGACAATTCGTTAGAAGTTATTTTGATAAAATAAATACCATGCCGAAAGTTACCTCGGTACATAGCTTCGACTTTTCAACTTTGTATACCAATTTGCCTTTAGATTTAGTATATTCAGAGCTTTGCTTTATTATAGATTTGCACTTTGACAGGTTCGTTAGGAATGGTAATTATTTCATAAATGTTTATACATATTTTAATAATGCATCACTTAGCTCTACTCCCACTAGTTCTGTATATTTTGATAGAACTAAACTTAAAGATGCCCTTAAATTCCTCCTTTTCAATACTTATGTTAGATTCGGGCCGTACATTTTCAAACAAATAATAGGAATTCCTATGGGTGGAAATGCTAGCCCTTTAATTGCAGACTTATTCTTGCTTGCTTTAGAATTTAAATATATAAAAGACTTCGTTGACAGTAGCAAGAAAAATAAAATCCCAGAAAAATTAGCACTTGCTAAATTGTTAAGTAATAATAGTAGATATATTGATGATATTCTTGTTTGCAATTTGTTAAATTTTAATCAAGTTGCTAAACTTATTTACCCTAATTTTATTCCCCTCACACAATGTAACGTAAATTATAAAGTTGAAAATTTTCTTGATATAAATATAGAGATTGTTAATGAACAGTGCATACTTAAAGTATATCACAAAGTTGATGATTTTAATTTTAACGTAATAAACTTTCCTTTCCCTAGTAGTAATATCGATAGTAAAATAACTTATAATTGTTTTTATTCCCAATTAATAAGATTTTGTAAATCTGCACTAAAGTAGATGACTTTTGGGCTAGAGCTAGGTTACTATACAGACTCTTAGTGGACAGAGGTTTTGAGGCAAGTAAATTGTTCCATAAATTTAATCTTTTTAGGGTCAATTATTGTGACTGTATTCTAAAATTTGACATCAATAATTTTAATCTAGCATTTTTAACTTGAAGTTTCTTGTATAACCTCTGCTTACTTTTTGTCTGTATTTATTGTTTTTTGTCTGTATTTATTGTTTATTTTCTTTTTCTTTTTCTATTATTAATATTAATATTGATGATTTTTTAAATTTATTGTTCTTGTTAAAAGAGTACTCTTTGTTTAAATCTGTTGTTACTTCATATTTTGCAATTATTTGTCTTTATATTATATGTATTCATTATCGATAGTATCAATTGCTTACTTTTGCGATTTCCTTAGTTTATTTGTGCTATAAATGTAGGTTATTTGTAGGGTAGTTATTGATAGGGGTCACTTGAGGCATGCTATGCTTACAGGTACCTACCCGATAGCACTATCGTTAGTGAGTGCTGTACTGTATTTTATATATTATTTTGTAATAGTATAGATATCTTATCAATATTTGTATTTTGTACTATTGTTAATGTCTTGTCATGTTACAAATTTGATTTTAAATAATATTTTGACATTTAACATGTAGTTTCTTTATTCATGCAGAGTTTAGTAAAATTTGCCAGAACGTCCCGGACTTCCCAAACTTGACTACTTCCTTTAACGTGATGATAGTGCGTTGTTATATGTGCAATTAGTGTGCTTGGGAAACAGATTAACTTGCTCATGTAGTAATGTACACCCTATGTGGTGGATTGTGTTCTTTTATTTAATAATTTTCATTTTAGTAAGCGTTGTTAAAACATAGCGATTTTGATAATTTAATTTGACTTTATATTGTCCTTGTCCCAATTTTGGTTTGTTTAGTTTGCAAGTTTTACATTTTAATTTGTCCCAAAAAGTATTCCAATCAGATTGCCCATCAAATTCAGGTAAGGTTATAGGTGGCAACTTAAAGCTTTGTTGTCCCGGAGCCGCAGTACCATTACTGGTACCATTACTCCCTGTCCCGGTAACTGTCTCTGTCGCCAAGGATTCGAACCCAGCTAGTTGATCCAAATAATTTTCACGAGCATTTGCATAGGCTTGCTGTAATTCCTCAAACCTTTCAGATTGTTCTTGTTTGATGCAAAAGTCCTCCAATTTATTGCAAGACTCTTCATAATTAGCCCACCGGGTTTTAAGATCTTGGATTTGAGACTTTAACAGCTCCCTTGGACAGGGGTCACGTCTTTTTACCTCCTGGCAATTATTTAATGCTCTAGTTACCCAGCCTAATTTCCCCACCATAGATTTTCTCAAGAGTGTATCAGTCATTTTGGAAAAATGTGTAATTATTTTCTGGACTATTATTAATGTTTATACTGAAGACTAATTTTCAACAATCAAAATTACATTTAGATATAGCCTAACACATACTCAATTTAGCTGTTAATCTTTAGCATTATATGCGTACCATTATTTGCTACAAATTCAGATGAATAATTAGTTGAAAACATTAAGTCCACAATATAATTTACCTAATAGGTGGGAATGCACGCTGGTAGGGGGAGGGAATATATTTATTATTGAATTAAATGTCATATATGCTCCGTCCCGAGTATTTAGCTGGTCTACCTGGTCTTTCAGACGCGGGTGACATTAAAGGACAGAAACATAAAAATGGCCTAAATTATCAGATAATAGGGAGAATTTAGGTACAAGAATGAAGCTAAAGCTGTAAATATTTAGTTAATCATTGATTTCTTATCCCAGATGTTTGTGGGTACCTGTGGTAGTAGCATTTTTCTAAAAGGGGGGGGGGAACACATTTATTATTTATTAAATTTGGTATATGCTCCGTCCCGAGCATTTAGCTGGTCAACCTAGTCTGCCAGACACGGGTGACATTAACGACGGAGACATAAAATGGTCTAAATAAGAAAAATATGGGAGAAATTTAGGGACTGCAACGAAGCTCAAGCTCCGAGTTTCACAAACGCCAGAGAACGCAACGTTGCAGACCCTCCTACCAGTCCTCTACCACAGGATTTAAACGCCATGCGATTTTATATTATTATTAATTGAAATGCCACTCACCCAAGGCCATCGCCTCACAGTTAGGGACCTCATAACGGCGGGGGATCAATCTATGTCCCACAAAAACGACCTTAAACATTAGCCTACCGCTGCAGCTTAGCAGGGACCCTAACTGTTGAAAACTGGCCCTAACTCAACCCCTAGTCTACACACCGATCGGAATCCTCACTCGGGGCACCAACATGTGGGGGATAATATGGCCAAAGGTTATCTCTTACCACACCAATCGAAATCTAAAATTAATAAACATAAATAAAATTAAAGTCTGAATATTGCCTACCTTATGGCATGAACTATGGTAGCCTATCTCTCAGGATGCCCTAACTAAACATTGTATCAATGGCCATGTATATCAATGACTTAGCTATACTAGGGTCCTGGTGTAGTTTCGAGGATTCCGGCTTCGGTAGACCAGGGTTAAAGGGTCAGGACTCCGGGCCTGGCGCGGGGATTGTGGTGGAGGAGATCACGGGACGTCTCTACCGTTCAGATGTTTACTAGCGTCTGATCGGAACTTCAATTTCCGACTCTTAAATAAACTATATATTAATTCGTTACCAAGGGTTCATTCCCTCTTCACGAAATCATATAAATAATTATCAGCATTTAAATTATATAATTATAAAGGTGAACATCGTTTCACAACGATTTAGTGAACATAATATATTAACGACCCTAAAGCAAACGGTGGATCGCGTATGCGGTCGCGGGAATATTTAAACTGATCCTCTTTACAGTTCTTCTAAACTTATTTCTACAAGGTTTTATAACTAAATTAACTTGATCAAGGTAATCTTATACAGTACTAAATTACCTAACATTAATTAATCTCTACAATATATACAATCACCGGGTTCTGGTAGGAAATTGTTCACTCTAGTGAGGTTACCCTATCGGAAGGTTGTTGCCAACATTCCCCAAATACCGGTGTAGTCAATTTATTTCTCACACTCGGGTACAGGAAGCAAGGGAGGTCCCACAGGATTCTCAGACTTCTCACGAGGAGGACCAGGAGGATGCTTGGCAACAGAGGAGACTCGTGAAGGAAGTCCCTTTCGTGGAGCGGAAGACTGGTGACGGCTCACAGAAGGAACATGATGCATAGGTGCAGCAGGCTTGGACTTTGTGAGGAGAGATGCAAATGAAACACCAGGTCTAACAAACATAGATGACACACGATCTTTAGCTTCAGCAAAACTCAGTTTCTCTTTTGCACGAACAGACAATGCCTCCTGTTCAAATCTATATCGATCACAAGACTTGGACGAAGCAGTGTGTCCACCACCACAATTCACGCAGGATACCGGACCCCAACAGGAGACGCACACAGACGGTATGGGTTAAAAGAAATATATTTAATTCTCTAAGACGCTCCTCGTATGGTTTGTTCTTTAGGCAAGGTACAATTTGGTAACTCTACGTTGAACTCGTTCTAGCTTGTCTATATCTTTTTAGTAATAAGGGCACCAGGATTGACCACAGAAGAAGGCGGATTAAGGAATAAAGGTGAAGTAAGGATAACTTTTTTGGATTTATGCTCAAATGACCTGCCTATAAAGCCAATTATTTTGTTTGCTTTCTTAACGGCTTCTGAATATTGTTTACTCGGTTTTAGGTTACTCAATATTGTTACTTCCAAATCAGTTTCTCTGTCTACAATCTTAAGCTGAGTGCCATTCATCAAATAGTTTGCTATCTCATTTCTGTTATTTATCCAATATTTATCCGCACGTGAACAAGGCCTGGTGATCTCAAAAGTGCAAGAGTTGGTGTTGCTATATCTGACACAGGAATAAAAGACCCGGAAATTACATTGAATCAACCTTTAGATGTACAGTTGCCTGCTTAATTATACCAATTCCCTGCAAGTAAATTTTCTTAAAACTGTATGATAGTTGTATTATTAATTCCTATATTTATTACAAATATGACTTGTATTATAATCATAGAATCGTATGACTTCCATGAGCTTCGGCGAGCACCTTTCATAAACCATCGATAGCAAGCACGCCACTTTGTGAAATTAAACATTAAGAAAGAGAACCTCACGGTTTGCATAGTATCGACGAGCAGCAGCTATATAAACCCCCTGAGCAAAAGAGCAGGCTGCAGTCCACCACGGCATTGGTCACCGGGAATATATACCCGAAGGCCCTGGAATGGAACGAAGCCTCGCCCGAAACAGTCATAGTAAAATAATGTTGAGCATCATCAATAGCTGGGAAATCATGTACAGCCAAGTCAAACTCACAGAGTTGCCCAAGAAGAGGCCAGTCAGCCCTACCCAGACACCAGCGAGGCAGATGGGTAGTGGGAACAAAGCGAGAGGACTGGACCAACACTGGATAATTGGTCACTACCATGCAGATCATCCAAAACGTACCAGGAAAATTCAAGGGCACAGTCAGAAGAAGTAATAGTGAGGTCAAGAACAGAAAAAGTGTCAGTCTGAAAATCGATTTTTTTTTTTCTATATTCCAACTACTCCCTCTCGGGCATAGGCTGAGAGCCTGTACATTCCACCATTCATCACGGTGAAGCCCGTGAGGTCTTGTTCCAGCCTGGGGAGTGAGACATGTGAAGCATCCATCATGGCTCGAAGCAGCTCCATCTCTGAAGCGGCCGATTGCTTCGCTCAAGTGCTTCACCGTCTCACCCTCCAGACTCGGACCCTCACTCTCAGAACGCCATCTATTGAGCAGTAAACTCACTAGGCATTGTCACCCTGTAATATATATTGAATATGGGAATATTCATACAGTGTTATTTAATCAGGGAACAATGAGGGTATTTTTTTGGCATTTCGGTGGGCTTTGTGGTAATGCACTGATACTAGGTACAGCACAAATTCAATCCCAATAATATCTTCCCATTGACATATCGGGATTTGAACCTGGGTCCATTGGATTACCAATCCAGTGGCATGACCACTCCACCACACCTCCCCTGGGTTGGGTTGGGAAAATGGGTTGGCCTCCCATTGTTCAAGACAACCAAATCCAGATCATCAACTAAGGAGGCCAGAAGCTCACCCCGAGGATTGGAAAGTGAATCACCCCACATAGGATGGCGGCCATTAAGATCGCCAAGGAGAACAAGAGGAGTTGGAAGTTATCGGATAATGGTCTCTAAATCATCTTTTATTACTGGGATTGAAGGTGGAAGGTACAAGCAACAGATGGCAAAACACCTAGCTATGTTAGTGCACTACCGAATCTGGTTTAGGGAGGCGTTTGTTTTTTGTGGTCCTGTACTTGGAGTGAGTTTATTTAAATTTTTATAAATCTAGAACTCTCGGTATGAAAAGGAAAAAGTGCAATGTATCATGGAATTGTAGTGCCAACAGTGATGTATGAGGCAAAGACATGGGCTCTGAAGAAAAAAGAGAGAAGAAAGCTGGATGTGATGGAGATGAGCTGCTTGAGGAGTATGTGTGGAGTTACTCGTAGAGACAGATTGAGGAATGAAGAGATACGTAGGAGAGTGGGGCAGCAGGAACATTTGTCAGCCAGAGTGGACAGAAGGGTGCTGAGCTGGTATGGTTATGTTGAACGAATGGAAGATGAAAGGCTTACAAAGAGAATATGTGTCAGATACAAGGGGAGATAGAAGAGCAGGAAGACCCCAATTGAGATGGAGAGACTGTGTAAGACAAGCTTTGGATGATAGAGGAATGACTATAGATCAGACAAGAGAAGTAGTAATAAACAGGAATGAAAGGAGAATGCTTGTAAATAGATGAGTGAACACGTGGTTATTTGGGGGAAGGGGTCGGGCGCACGTTCGACTAGATAATAGTCCATCAGGCGCCTGGCCCGGGAAACGATTAATATGAAGGGTGCGCCTGGAAGTATGGTGGGCGGGCTTGTGGCTTCGGCTCTGCTGCATGTCTGCCTGCCGAGATCTGAGCCTCTCCAGGTGGTCGGGGGCCGGGGAAGTGCTGGAGGGACCTTGGTGACCCTGGTCTCTGGGTCTTCTCCTGGATGACCTAAATGTGTGTGAATTTGTATTTTGTTTTTGTGTGTTCGTTGTTTTCTGTTGTGTTTTGTGTTGTTCCTATTCTTGCTCTGTCTTGAGTCGGCCCCCCCCCCCAAAAAAAATAATAATAAAATAAAATAAAATAAAATACAAAATAGGAAAAGTGTGAATTGGGCCTGAGTAAATAGATAGATAGATAGAACTTAATATATCTAGGTAGGTTTAGTAGTTGATTGCGATGTATTTAAACAAAAACAAGCTCTCCCTCACACAGCTCTGGCTTAAGTCAGGGACAACGTTAGTGCACCACCTAGCCTTTTTCCGTGACATGTTTTCATTAATTTAATTGGGTGGTGTTTGGTGTTGGGAGTGAAATATATAAAATTAGATTAATAATAGGTTCAAGAATATATATATATATACCGGTATATATATATATATATACTGTATACCGGTATATATATATATATATATATATATATATATATATATATATATATATATATATATTATATATATTATTCCCAGCCGGCCTCGAACCACCGACAGAACGAGTTTCCATTTTGTAATCCACTACACCATGGAGCGATACAGGATACTTAACCTTTTCCTATTTATATTTAGGAGAAGAGAAATCCTACTTGGGTCATGTATTGCAATTCAACATCATTCGTAGGATCTATATTCCAGGATACCATACAGGGATTTTTACAAGTACCCCCTCGCAACTTTGGTTATAGAGTGGTGTAGTGGATTATAGAATAGACACTATTCCTGACTATCAGCGGTTCGAGTCCGGCTGGGAGTATAAAGCATTTAGTAGCTCACATGTATTTGTGAGATGTACTTGATATAATATGATTCAATGAATCTCATGTTTGGCTGGACGAGAATTCAAAGAATTCTCTATAACCAGAGTGCGTGGTGGTACTTGTAAATATTCATGTATGGTATCCTGGAATATGGGTCCAACGACCTGTGTTGAATTGAAATACATTCTCCAAGTAGGATTTCACTTCTCTTTATTATACATAAGAAACAGTTAAGTATCCTTTATCACATCATGGTGTAGTGGATTAAAGCATGGACACTCGTCTTGACTGTCGGTGGTTCGAGTCCGGCTAAGAAATATATATATACAGTATATATATATATATATGTTTTTTTTGTAGGTGCTCTTGAATAGTATGAATTGCCACGTTTCCGAGCAGCTTGGAGGTGGCTTTTTGTTTAGTTGAGCCTCAGTAATAGTTAGCTCTTTAACCCTTTCCCTGCGGGTGACATTCCGGAACGCATAGACAATTTACAGCAATTTCCAGGCTTTATAAGCCTGTAAAAGCCGTAGAAATCGAGTTTCAGTGGCAGGGAGCATGAGGGACCCACCTCCGACCCTCAGAGCAGCCAGCCGCTCACTAAGGGTGTCTCGTGCGAGTGTCTCACAACAGTGTTGCCGAGCAAGCGAGAGCTAATAATTAGCGAGTTTTCCCGAATGTCTATGGCAACGCTGCGGGTGAACCCCGCCACCTACGAAGCTCGTTCTGGTCTCATTTTGAAGCTATTTTCACCTAATTTTCGGCAGAATACAGTTCATTTAATGCTGCTGCTTGATTAATCATTCAGGTGTGCCTGAATATGCCCAAAATAGAGCAAATATAGCCGCAGCCAAGGTGTTAAGCACCTCACCGCTAAGGTGTTTAGAATTAGTCTTAGAAATTTTTCTGGGGCGGCTGGGCGAGGTTTTGCTGACGGGACAACATTGGGAGGGAGGCCGCGGGCGGTGGCAATAAATCTGTTTATGGCGTAGGCACTAGGCTGTAAGGGATTTTTTACCCATTCTGAACACCACTAGATAGAATTAGGGCGCAAGATAAGGCTACACCCGTAAATCCTAGGGCACAAACGTCGGGGCTGTGATGTTAACCACTCCGTTAGAACCGCATGGCTTGTCCTACAGTGACTCGCCAGGACAGTGGATGTGGCTACAGTTTGTGTACTGTTGTGTGCTTTATTTCATATGAAAGCTCGTGTCATGGGCAGTCCAGAAAGGCTCTTTGTTTTCACCCATGTCAAGGCTTTATATATTTAATTGCAAAGTATATGTTTTATCATTAAGTAGTAATGATAGGAATTGAGAGAGAGAGAGAGTAGAACAGAGTGAGAGGAGGCGCGTAGTGTTTTGCTATACTCGATGACGTCATAGCTGGCTGGCCTCGTGGGGATTGGTTGAGGGAGTTCTTTACCATGGTTGGTGACGTAATGTTTTGCTAGCTACTTTGGTAGTGGTTAGAGGACTTGTTACCGCTTTTTTCCCACACGGCTCGAGCTAGTGCGAGTATATATACAGCCCTCTCGCCACTTTCTCCCTCAGATCTGGTTTCTAGAACGCATCCCTCTTATCCTTTGATACCTGTCTCCCGCTCTGCACCTGAGAATCTTTTCCTCTGCCTATCTCTCTCATTTTCCATACCTCTCACCACCTTTTATTCATATTATCTCTCCTCTGGTTAACTCTGCATAATCAGCTTAATGCTGGCCAGTTGTATTGTGCGTTAAGGTCTGATATAACCCATGTATGTTAGTGTTAAGATAAGTTGATCACGAAGCATTGGTTGGCATTCATATTGTTTAGTACCGCTTCCTATAATTATTAGTGTTCTGCTGGATTAGATAATGCTAGACTAGGAGTCTGATATTATAAGGTATTGTTTCCTATGAGTGCTGGCTTTAGTTAAAAGCTGCATGACATACCTGACAACTGGAGTTGATTGAGTAAATTCTAGTCTGTGTGCCATTGAGAGTAGAGCATGCACGATTGTGGGATTTTTGCCTATACCATTCTGCACTGTTCTAAGCTCGTTGTTTGTCTTTGAGGTACGCCAGGAGAACGCTTAATACTTCGGTATTAAGGTTTCTCAAGAGAGCTACCCTTCCCTATAACGTAATATTTGACGCACAGACTTGAGATTTGCACTAGGCTATGCGGCATGCCATGCGCACCAGTATCTCGTATCATTGACTCTAGGCTAGACTTTATCAGTCACAGTAGACATTAAGTATATTAACCTAATTACTCTTTTTATGCATACCCATTTATGATTACACAAGCATTTCGCAGCCTAGTTTGATGTATGGAGACACAAACGACTTAGGCTCTTTTTGTTGATAGGAATACTGCATTGTCGTGGCGATTATTATTGTTGTAGTGTTTAGGATATTCTTGGCTCCGACGGCATTATATATTCTGCCTTTTTGTGTGCATAGCCTGCACAAGCATTGTTCCGCTGCCTGCCTTTTTGGGTTCCATTTCCGATACGAGCATCTTTATAGCATCTAACATTTAAAGAAGATTCCTTGTTGGTGTTGAAGGACTTTAGTGCACTTTCTTTCATGCAGGAGTGCCTGACATTTATTGATTAAAGTAACGTAAGCTGTAACTTCTCTTACCACCTTACTTTGCATACCATAACCAAGCACCTTCGGTTATAGGTAGTAATAGGCTGTTTTCACATAACATTAAGCCTAGAGTAGACACACATTTATTGAGAGTTTAATAACCTATTATTACATATAGAACTCTGTAGAGTATTTGTGTTCTTTGTTCACTGGGAATATACATCAGAGGTTGGATCTAGCGCTTTCCGTTGTAGCATTTATGCCATTACTAGTCCAATGAATAAGAGCCCTGATATATTTAAACCTCAGTCGTAACAGGGCGCTCAACACTATGTGTGCTCATGACAATGCTTTGGCAGCTGTGGTATTGGGATCGGCTGGTAGACCCTGCCAGATATGCCAGATGTCACCAGAACAGTGTTGCTCCTCTCCGTATGACAGAAACACAGATAAAGACAACCGCGATTTTCCATACAATTCAAAGCACTGCGCTCCTCTTTTTCCGCATACACTATATATATATATATATATATATATTTATAGATCTCACTAGATTGAATACAATGTTTTTGTTCACTGCCTTGATGGTATAATGGTTAGAGTTTTTAAAATGTGTATGTCGAATCCCGGTGGATCACATGCTTGCTTTCATTAATTTCGTTGGGAGGTGTTTGGTATTGGAGTGAAATTAATACAAAACAAAAAATAGGATATGTCATCATCTAAGACATATACAGTATTGAAGTAATAATAATTAACCCGTCCAATCCCAGCGACGGCTACCAGCCGTCAGTAGATAAGTCACTCCCCAGTCCCAGTGACGGTTGGGAGCCGCCAGTAATGTAATTTCCTTGTAACTGCCTGTATCAGGCTGAGCCTAGTACCACGACCATTTAAGCACTTCTCTCGATATGGCAACACTTCTCAGCTTATATAAAACCCACTGAAGGCTTGGAGAGCCATTCTTTCTTCATCTCTTGAGGTGGAAGGTTGTTCTATCTTGCCATTTTGGCCTCATTGCTTGGGACTGGGGGGGACTTTTATTACTGTATACTCCAGTACAGTAGGGGTTAACTACTCGAGTACAAGAGGCCAATGTTTATAACATATGAGTTAAATTCCAAAAACTCATTATCCACTGTTCAGTGCTGACATTGCTATAATAGGAATGGGATAACGGTACATTTATATTCAAAACACTGTTATTCTGTTATAGGCTCTTTCACTCTTCTATCGCTATTACAACAATCAATGTTCTTCAGAACTCTCTCAGTGCATACCCCCTCCCATGTGGCGAGTGCAAGGCACCCGTCTTTCAACATAGTCCCACTCCTATTCTGTCCGGATCTCCAACCCAAGAATTGGCAAAACATTTCAATATCTTTCTTCTGCTCAACAAGTGAACTTTGGAACTCTCACCCTCAATCAATCATTCCTTCATCCTATGACTTAAACTGTTTAAAACTTTGTGTGTCCAGGCATTTTGACTCCAACGTCCCCTGAATTTGGCTCTGTCACTCATTTAGCTTTGGGCTAACCTGCCTTTTGCATCCTTCATACACATAGAAAAAGAAGGCGAAATTACAGTAAATTATAAAATGTTTAAAGATCATCAAATCATTCAGATCTGTGACTTTATTTATAATGTAATAGAAAAGAACAACACAAAAATGATACGAACGTTTCAAAATAATAATTTTACAAATTTCACGCATTCAGTTACATTTGGATTATGTTCTTAAGATTTGCTTTCAGTAATCTGAAATGGTACAAAGGACTGAAAGATGTCTAGGCTTTTGCTAGAAACCATAATTCAGTAACTAAAAAAACGCAAACATTGGTTGAAAGCCATAGGCCTTTCTTGGTTGGGAATATCATGCAATCAAGTGTAATAAAAGAGCTTAATAAAGAGGACAATAGCAAGTTTCCAAAAGCTTGGCTATGAATACTACAGTAATACTGCCGGAAGAAAAAATTTCATATTACACCTACAACGAACCTAACGTAATCCAATGCTAATTGACAAATCTCTCTCTCTCTCTTACACATATATTACATATTAGATTCGGTAATTATTATAGGAATCATTATTTACAACTCTCGTATAACTTTAAGCTGGTTTACTTACTGTGTCTATATATTTATGTTGATGACTGTACATTCAAGAGGTTATTCATTGTAGCTTCCTGGTTCCTTTGGTCATGTCAGTCTTCTTTTCCACGCATTTTAAGCTTACCTCGCACTAAGCTTATGAGCACCAGGGACTGTACACGTGAATCGGAAGTTAAGATCACATGTTAGAGGTGTGCATGGAGGTGTGCAGGAGAGGTAGGAGGTATGAAGAAGATTTTGACGGCACAGACACAAGCATTGGGGGCAATCACAACCCCGGGAGATTCCCTCTAGTCTAGGGAATTATCTTTGTAATATTTTAAATCTACTTTTGTTTGAATAAATCAACGTGGATTGGATATCAGAGATCTTTACCTTTACCTAAAGTAAGGGTGGTGGCGGCGATTATCTATCACATCTATTTATCTACCAATTTACGAGAGAGCAGGACGAAGAGCGGAGAACCTACCAGTATACTTCAATCCACCTAAAACTACATTAAACCATACTATAACCTACAGTATATTGGAACGTACCACAAACCGTGACACGTCTTACTAACATGGTTAACCCCTTTTGAACATTGGTACTAAACGTCATTGTTACATGATAACAGTGGTGTCAAAAGCCATTTGTTACACATACACACAAACACACACACACACACACACTCGTTCACCTCCCCCTCTTGTTAAGCCTCTATCTGAAGTCTACACTCTTTCGAATAAAATGTATTGCCCCTCTCCCTGTTTGTCTTTAGCTGTTCCATTCATGTTATTCTTACATTACTTCTCTTCATCATAACGAATTCCCCTACTCCTAATGTATTGCCCCTCTCCCTGTTTGTCTTTAGCTGTTCCATTCATGTTATTCTTACATTACTTCTCTTCATCATAACGAATTCCCCTACTCCTAATGTATTGCCCCTCTCCCTGTTTGTCTTTAGCTGTTCCATTCATGTTATTCTTACATTACTTCTCTTCATCATAACGAATTCCCCTACTCCTAATGTATTGCCCCTCTCCCTGTTTGTCTTTAGCTGTTCCATTCATGTTATTCTTACATTACTTCTCTTCATCATAACGTATTCCCCTACTCCTAATGTATTGCCCCTCTCCCTGTTTGTCTTTAGCTGTTCCATTCATGTTATTCTTACATTACTTCTCTTCATCATAACGTATTCCCCTACTCCTAATTTATATGTTTTTGTTTCCTGTTGACATATTATTTCAACTTTAACATCCTTCCTTGCACCATTGTAATTTTTTCTTTCCCCGACTGTGCCTCCCAGAGGGAGGCACTCGATACAGGCAGTTCTGCCTTTTGTTTCCCTCACTCACATAGAAAAATAACAAAAATGAGTGAAGGCACGTCCCGCACTATGGCTGCTCGATTATCCTGACCCTTATAATAGTCGGTGATGAATTTTTGTTCCGGTACTCTTGGGTACGTGGTCTTTAATGAAAAGTCGCTCAAGTCATGACAGAGTAAGTATTCATCAGACTAACGTGGGGAAGAAGTGTGACCATGGCCATAATATCTTTCCCAACTGTCTTGACCTTTCTAAGAGTATTCAAAGAACCCTGATGATTGGATTTTTATGCCTTATTACAAGAATATGCCCTCGACCATGGTTCTGGCACATTATGGTGTAAGGACTTTATCTGCAGAGTCCCATTTAGGTGAGGGTATTTCGCAAAGCCCTGACTATTGTTGAGATCTTGCCATGGCAAAGACTTATCTAAGAGTGTTGAATTGATATTAAGAGTGTTTTGGGGACATGTCCTTATTTCCACTTTTATGTCAAAACTGCAAGCCTAGAAAAGATTCTAATGTATCTCAGGCACCATGGTGGGAGGGACAATAGATCTTAGGTAGGGAAAAGAACTCTCAGACAATTTGGTCTACATCCATGGCATGTAATACTCAGGTGAATGAGAGGGTAATTCTCGGACTCAAGTCTCACATGTAAGTCTACTCGAGCCCTTCGAATCTCTGACTCTACCTTGGTTAAGTCGAGATGGTCATGACTTGTGCTGCTATGTCCCAGGTACGTTGGTTGAGGGTCAGAAGGTCACAGGTACGGGGAGGGGGCAGATTAAGGGCTTGAGGTAAGCCCCTCAGAAGTTTCCGCCATGATGTGGGACGAGCTGCGCGGAAGAGCGGCGCATCTGGAGAGGAGATATCTGGGACCTTTTGTATTTTGGTAAGTCCTCGTGTTCTTCCTTCCTTTTGGTGGACCCGGAATTGGTGATGGTAATGCGTATATTTTTTTTGGGTGTGGGCGGCAGAGTGGGTGTGATGGCAGCGACTCGAGCATAAGACTAAAAGTGTTTAACACTGTTAGTCTTTTACACATACTACTACTTGGAGCAGTATTTTTAACTGTACACTTTCAAAAACATTGCAAGCACTGTGCAACACATTTGATAACCTGCAAAGAAAATATTATTCCTGAGAAAGTACAATTTTTGGAAATATGACAAATTAGTGAAACTTCATTGTCGATGTGCAACCTCTAAATATTGTTTCTAATCTTTTATATTCTTTTCCTGGGGCTTTGGGACCCAAAGGTACACTTTTGAGCGGTAGGAGCAAAACATATAAAAAAAAGGTGGGACTATGGATGAAGAAGTGTGGGAGAGGGTACAACAGGGGAAGAGGGTTGTAGGAACGCTAAAAGCAGTAACAAGAAATAGGGTGGTCAGTATGGAAGTGAAGAAGGCCTTGCATGACAGTGTGGTAATCCCGACACTGACTTACGGAAGCGAAGCATGGACGTTGGTTGAGAGACTCAGACCAAGAGTGAGAGCAGTGGAAATGAATTACTTAAGGAGTGCGTGCGGAGTTACATGGAGGGATAGACAGACTAATGAGGAAGTAAGAAGGAGGTGTGGTGTGAAGGTAGATGTGCTGGAAAGTGTGAAAAGGAACAACTTGAGATGGTTCGGCCATATGGAACGTATGGAAAGCGAGAGAATGACTAAGAGGGTGTACGAGAGCGAGGTGGAGGGACAGAGGGAGAGATAGACCGAATATGAGGTGGAAGGATGGAGTGAGGAAGTACATGAACGAGGGCGGTGCAGGTTGGGGGGAGGGGTGTCGACTGACTGGGGACAGAGGTGCATGGGGGCGGTTCGTTCGTGGCCACCCCTTCGGGGATCACGGCGTCAGGCAATAAATAGATAGATAGAAGGACCACCCTAAATTATCCGTGAAAGGACGATAATAGCGCTTTCCAATGACACCTGAATCATCCTTGTACGACATCTGGTTATCTTGCAACGGTCGTGCAACCGAAGGGCAAAATCGGTAAATTATTGTCAATTTTGCTGTTTTTGGTGTGTGAGAGAGAGCCCATGAGTGAGGAAGGTGTGTGTAGGTCTTCAGTCTACGCCGCGCGGCCGTGGCGAGCGGTTGAAGCCCGCCTATCGTCCATCCAATGCTCGGTTTCTCTCTCATCGCTCATAATAGCCTCAAAATGGCGCCCGTCATATAACGGATGCCGCAGGATAGGCCAAATTTCTCTCTCCGGTCATATAATGGACGCCGCGAATTGAGGGATGAGTTAAATTTCCAGGCATTTTGACCCCAACGTCCTTTGAATTTGGCACTCTGTCAGTCATTTGGCTTTGAGACACTCGCTACTGGCAACCTTTATTTGTTTCTGTTCTTCTATATTCCAACTACTCCCTCTCGGGCGTAGGCTGAGAGCCTGTACATTCAACCGTACATTCAACGGTGAAGCACGTGAAGTCTCGTTCCAGTCTAGGGAGTGAGACATGTGAAGCACTTTGAGATGCAACCAAACTTCATTATCTTGCCTTCGCAATATGCGCGGTGCACGATTCCCCCCCCCCCCACCCCCTTACAGCTCGAAGCAGACCCATCTCTGAAGCTGCATCGCCCCTGTGCTTCATTGTCTCATGCCCTAGACTCGGACCATCACTCTCAGAACGTCACCTATTGAGCAATGAACTCACTAGGCATTGCCCCCCTGTAGCATATTTTGGATATGGGAATATTCATGCAGTCCTATTTAATCAGGGAACAATGAGGGTATTTTGTTGGCGTTTCGGTGGGCACTGTGGTAATGCACTGATACTAGGTACAACACAAATTCCATCCCAATACTATCTTCCCATTGACATATCGGGATTCGAACCCGGGTCCATTGGATTACCAGTCCAGTGGCATGACCACTTCACCACACCTCCCCATTAACCTGCCTATATTCTCCTTCATACACATAGAAACCAAACATAAGTCAAATCAATATATACTGTATAACTATTAAAATATATGAGGATGTGATAGTGATGTGTTCCTTATAATGTGAAATAATTTCAAGCGTGATCTTGGGGGAACTAGGTGGATATTCATATTACTCGATTATGGGCCCATTTCCAAAAAAAATATGTGCATGTATGTATGTATGTACAGTATGTACTCTGGCACTTACCCCATTTTTCCTCTATTGTTTTATTTATGTGTATACACATTGCATACACACAATGTTCAGGCCAAAGGCCGATTCCTCCAAAATTACAGCCTCGCCATGAAAACAAATTGACACCTAAATGACACGAAAGGTTTTGATATTGATAAAGAAATAGAACGTAGGGTATTATAATCGACAAACTAATGGGGCTAAACATGAAAGAGAAGGGGGTCCAAATAATAAAGCCACTACCTCCCCCTCAAGTTACTATCAATATTCCTAGCAAGTCCTCATGTGTTTTTAATACACCGTGACTAGTACTATTATGTTTATTGTCGTAGAAATGTTGAGGAGGAGAAAGAGGTGAGGGGAAGAAGTGAGGGGAGGGGTGAAATAGGTAAGTAAGAGAAGTGGTGAGGGGAAGAAGTGAGGGCAGAGGTGAAATGGGGAAGTGAGTAGGGAGGAGGGGAAGAGGTGAGGGGCTGTGAGGGAAGGAAGTAAGGGGAGATGTGAGACAAGGAAGGGGGGAGGGGTGAAGGGAAGAACAGAGGGGAGAAGTGGCCAACCTTTTATATGCCAATCGTGGGACAATACCACGGCATTCGGAAACGGTCGGAAGTGTATGCTGGGCTGCAGCCTCATATGGTCGGTGGCATTCTTTTGTGGTCGTTTGTCGGTCTGAATCGGTCGTGATTGGTCGGTGTCGGTCGGCTTCCGGAAATGACCGTTAAATTCCCATTTTTCGGCGGTCGGTGATATGCCTACGATGTTCGGTTGTCGGACGGTTTTCGGTCGGTTGTATGCGGTTATTGTCTGATGAATGCGTAACAAAATTGCAGTCGGGGCCACATTTCTCAGGACCGAGGCCAAACACGGAGGCGCCGGTATGTGGTATTGTATTCTTGAATGTGTGAAAGCTATCACTGAGCTAGCCGCGCGGATTTTCATTCTTACGTTTACATTACTATTCTACCTCCCCACTGTCTCAGTTTTCAATCCAACTCTTTCCCTCTTCCTCCCGGTTCAATTTCAATCCAACTCTTTCCCTCTGTCTCCTGGTTCTATCTTCTTCTTGGTGCCCTATTAACTCCAATATTTCTCTACCCCTGTCATATCTTTCTCATCCTAATACCTCCTTCATCACAACGCCTCCTTCCGTATGTTCTAACATGCCGTCTATTTTGTTTTCGTTTCCACCCCTGCCTTCTCATGTCCCTTGTTCTCATCCATCCACTTTGATTATTTGTTCTCTGTCAAATATTATCATTCGAGCTTAACTTTTTGCCCCGCATGATTCCCTCTACCAGCTCCCCCCTTTCAATATTTATTTGTTTTCCCTAACACTGTTCATCTATTCGCACTTTTCTCCATTTTGCCTTTAGAATTCGCATCCATACCCTATTAACCCTTTCACGTTTTTATGACGCAGGGGTTGCCAGATTAGCAATAATAAATAGAGTTCTCTCACTCTTATAATTACCTCTCCAAAATTAGTTTTCTGCCCACAGCTAACTCAAAGACAACTGCAGAAGTTGAAGTAATTAAACTAAAGGTTTCTAAATACCCCTGATGGTAACAAAGGCTTTAAAGTATCCCTAATAGGC
Source organism: Paralithodes platypus (assembly GCA_032716605.1). Taxonomy (NCBI): domain Eukaryota; kingdom Metazoa; phylum Arthropoda; class Malacostraca; order Decapoda; family Lithodidae; genus Paralithodes; species Paralithodes platypus. The sequence goes on along the minus strand of CM064576.1, from coordinate 9,966,469 downwards.
TCAAAATTGCGTCAAGAACGTGAGAGGGTTAACTCCCCTCTAATCCTCACTTTCTTTCTCTCTTTCTCTCTCTCTCTCTCTCTCTCTCTCTGTTTCGATAAGATATATTGTCCCCTCATCTGGCACGTTCCCACATAATTTCTTCTTACGTTCTGCATCTCCTTCATCGTTCATCACCTTAATGCGTATACCCTGTCCACATGATTTTACTTTTTCTGCTCCATTCATCTTCACCACTCGATTCTTTTTCTTCGCTTGCCTCTTTAGATACTCCCTATTTATATCTAGTTTCTTGCTTTCGCGTTTCATCTTCGTTATCTCCGGACAATGTTTTAATGATTATCTCGGTTGACTTGTTTTGTTTTCCTTTGTTCTGAGTAATACCCTCTACAGTTTGGTGTACTGTTATCGATAACGATATACAGTATGTACCTTGAATAACACCAGTGAGTGGTGATGGGCTGGTCTATCAGAATGAGAGCTGAGCAATCTCTGCCATACCCATAGCTTACTCTGACTGTTCCTTTAACTTATATATTTTCTAGATCTCAAGTGACGGCGTCTCTAACGTGGATTGACCTCCCAATCTACCAAGATTGGAAGCTAAAGCGTCACATTTTTCCCTTGCCCCTAAACTTTCTCTTCAAAATTGCTGAGGGGCGTTTCCGCACCCTCCTCAGCTCCCCGCTATGGAGTGGCTTCGGTCACCCAGGCTTTATTGTGGTCGGCGGGGAGGGTTCTGTGGGGGCGCTCGGTTATGGCCTTGGAATTGCTCGGGGCCTTGGGGCTGTTCGGCCAGGCAGCTTGGGGAACAACAACAACAACAACAACCACCAAAAGTGATGTAGTGGATTAAAGCATCGACACTCGCCCTGATTTTCGGTGGTACGAGTCCGGCTGAGAGTATAAAAACATTTAGTAGCTCACGTGTGTTTTTGAGATATACTTGATATTTATGAGTCTCATGTTTGGCTGGATTCAATGAAATCTCTATAACCCGAGTTGCGTGGAGAAACTTGTTAAAATCACTGTATGATATCCTGGAATATGGATTCTACTACATGTGTATGAATGTAATACATTCTCCAAGTAGGATATCCCTTCTTATTATAAATGGGAAAAGGTTAAGTTTCCTTTATCATGCCGTGGTGTAGTGGTTTAAGCATCGACACTCGTCCTGACTTTCGGTGGTTTGAATCCGGCTGGGAGTGTTCAAATATCTATACCTACACGACCTTAGCATTGCCATGTACTTAAGTACATTGGTATGTGCAGTCACGATTCCTAATTATTTTACCCAGTGGATGGAGGCGAGTAGTAGCCAGGATTAAAGAAGCGTCAGGCGAGCGAACACGGTCACTTATATAAGATGCTAACTCACCTGCACCACAACTCATGATCATATAATGTTATGAAGCAGTATTGAATCCATTGCTATAACATGATACCATGTTTTTATTTCATTGTATATATGTGTTTCAAGGAAAAACAACAGAAACAAAGATGTGTAGTTACTATTGTAATAAGTATTAAAAGTATAAATAATAACAGTAATATTCGAAGTATTATTATTATTATTATTATCATTATACAAATACAGAAGTCTCCCAGTGGAAAGGGCAAATTCAAATTTTGCCAAAATTAATGCAAAGAAGGAACGTAAAACAGCATCATTATTGCCAAAAGTGTTGTCTGCATTTTTTAAGTAGTCCAGTCTTCTGAGCAATGGACGAAGACACTGAACGTATATGAGCTTCAAAAGTAAGCTTACTATCCAAAGTAACACCAAGTAGATTAAGATTATTAGAAGAATCAAGAAAAGTATTGTTAAGTAATAAAGGTGGATGATTGGGATTTAAAGTTCTACTACGGCTAAAGATAATTGATTGTGATTTCTCAGCATTCAAAATCATGCCCCAATTAGTACACCCACTAGAAAGTTTTGCCAAATCTATATAATTATATAGAATTGGCCACGTCAGCTCAATGTCTTGGTGAGGGAATAAATGAGTACAATGATGTGTCGGCAGGATAGGCCATCAAGTAATTCTCTAAATTCTGCCACATATCAGCGGTATATAATGTAAACAAAACAGGTCCAAGGACACTAGCCTGCGGAACACCAGAAACCACATCAAACATCGACTACATTTCCAGTCAAAAACAACCACACATTGCTTCCGATTAGATAAAAAATTATCTAAAATGGAATAAAAAGGGCCACCTATGCCCATTAATTTTAGTTTATATAACAAAGCTTTATGGTTAACTCTATCAAAGGCAGAACTGAAGTCCAGTGATACTAATCTGGCTTCAAATCCTGTATCAATATTATATTGCAGCTGCTGAACCAAATAGGACAAGGCATCACAGGTGCCAACATCCTTCCTAAACCCAAATTCAGTGGAAGGTAGTACATTTTGTTTTGTAATGAACTTATTAAGACATCTAGCCAATAATTTCTCAAAACATCTTTGATATGAAAGGTGTTATTGAGATAGGCCTATACTTAGATGGTAAATGAGAAGCAGAGGCACCTTTGGAATGGTAGTTATCCAAGAAAGCGGGAATTTACCGGCGCGAAAAAAATGTCTAAATAGGTTAGCCAGTTTAGGGGCCAATATTGCAGCATTGTTCTTTAAAAATAAAGGAAATATTCCAGTAGGATCTGTACCACCATAAGCATCCAAGTCTAACATATAGGACTTTAATTCAGACAATCGAAAGGCCCACTTAGTCAAAACTGGATCAGGAAATCAGTTCAAGGTCCTGGTGACATTGTTTCTTCTGAAAGGACGATGACAAAAGTTCAGCTTTCTCTATCGGGGAATATATAGGGACACCATCCGCATTACGAAGAGGAGGGAGTGATGAATCTTCCCAATAAATAATTTTGTTTTAAAGTGGTCCAACATGTATGTGGTTGTGTGAGGCCAGTTAAGTTTTCACAAATATTATTAAGTATTGTTAGGAATTGTTAAGAATGTTGATGATGAAGACTCATATAATATTCCTTGACATTAGTTGTTGTATACTGAGGAGATCATGTATTTGAATGCAAAACACATAAAATCATAGTAAAAGTATTGAACGAATAACATCTGGCTTAACAAGTTTGGAAAGTAAAATAGTTATTCATAATAGAATGATAAGAAGAACGTATTATTTTTTTTATTTTTTTTATATGTGATTAAGGGAGGCAAAAGGCAGAACTGCCTAAAGCGAGTACCTCCCCCATAGTTGAAAGAGTGACCGGGCCAAAATCAAGGGACGTTCGAGCCAAAATGCCTGGACACACGGAGTTTGAAGCAATTTAAGTCATAGGAAGAGGGAAATGCTGATTCTGGGAGAGAGTTCCAGAGCTCAGCTGTTGAGTAGAAGAAAGTTTGAGAGTAACATTTCACTCTTGGGTTGGAGAGTTGCACAGAGTAGGGGTGGGATTGAGTTGCAAGACGGGTACCACGTGCCCTACGTAAAGGAGGTGGTATACACTGTGAAAGCTCTGAGGAACACTGATCATTATAGTAGCGATAGAATAGCGAGAGAGATGCAACATTGCGGCGGAGAGAGAGAGATTGCAGAGAGTTGGTGAGTGGACGGGAGTTAATGATACGAAAGGCCTTCCTTTCAACTTTGTCTAGGAGAGCGGTGTGAGAGGAACCTCACCACACATGTGAACAATACTCAATACAAGGACGCACTATGGCCCTGTACAGAGCAAGAAGCTGTGTAGGGGAAAAGAACCCCCAAAGGCAGTTGAGTACACCCAGCTTCTGGGGGGCTTTCTTAGCAAGACTGGTAATATGATCCTTCCAACTGAGAGCAGAAGAAAAAGAGACACCAAGAATATTGAGAGAAGATGAAGGATTGATTTTTGTATTGTTGAAGAACAAGGGATAGTCCGCTGGGAGTTCCTTACGGGTAAATAGATGGAGAAATTGGGTTTTGTAAGCATTAAAGGTAACAAGGTTTTCTCTGCCCCAATTGGAGACAGTATTTAGATCAGAATTTAAGAGTTCTATGGCTTCATTACGTTTGTCGTTGAGGGATTGCTGGCTGGGGCGTTCTGAAAAATTAATGGAGTAGTGTAAGGTTGAGTCGTCTGTGTATGAATGGATGGGAATTGAGGTACAGTTGAGGAGATCATTTATAAAAATTAGAAAGAGAATAGGAGATAGGACAGAGCCCTGAGGAACACCGGAGTTTATAGAGTGAGGAAGTGAACAATGGCCGTCCACAACCGCGGCTATGGAACGGCCGGAAAGGAAATTAGAGACAAAGGCACAGATGGAGGGATAGAAACCGAAGGAGGGTAGTTTAGAAATTAAAGATTTGTGCCAGACTCTATCGAAGGCTTTCGATATGTCTAGTGCAATAGAAAAAGTCTCACCGAATTCCCGAAAGGAGGATGACCAAGAGTTAGTAAGATATGAAAGAAGATCACCAGTAGAGCGACCCTTAACCCGTCCGGCGCCAGCGACGCGTCTGGCGCGTCGCCTATGTATGTAACGCACAGCCCCAGCGATGCGTCTGACGAGTCACCCTAATTGCTCCGACCGTAACCTCAGGTGTAGCCACTCGAGAGGGCTCAGATTTGTATGGGAACTGTGTACGTATCCCACGCAACCGTGCAGATGGTTGAAAACTCTCAAAGTCCACGTGCGTGCGCGTGAGCGCGCAATAACCTGTTTTTTGGGGGAAATTGCCTTCAATTTTTTACTCTTGTAAAATACGTTTTTGGGGGCTCTGTAGGACCATTCTTTAAGCTTTTTGAGCGGTTTTTCGTGGTTTTTCCTTCATTCCTAACCCATTCGCTATTGTTTCTGGAATAAAAAAAAAAATTGAAAACGGGCCGGGTTCTGGTGAACAAAAAATACAAAACCAGCCGGGGCTCGACGGGTTAAGGAAGCCATACTGGCGATCTGAGAGCAGATTATGAGAAGAGAAATGCTTTAGAAATTTGGAAGCAAGAATAGTTTCAAGAACTTTAGAAAAACAAGAGATGAGAGCAATTGGACGATAGTTGGAGGGTTGAGAGCGGTCACCCTTCTTTGGGACAGGTTGAATGTGAGCAAATTTCCAGCATGAAGGGAAGACGTTAGAGGATAGACAGAGACGAAAGAGTTTGCCTAGGCAGGGAGTCAGCACAGAAGCACAATTTTTGAGAACAGCAGGAGGAACACCGTCAGGATCGTACGCCTTATTAGTATTAAGCCCAGAGAGGGTAGAAAGTACATCTTTAGAAGAGATTAGGATATTAGGGTTCCATGTCACTTCAACCAGTAGACCATTTCAACCAGTAGCTCTCAACCAGTGCCAAATTAACCAAGACCATCCAAACCAGTGCCAAAATATAGTACTAACCTAACCTAACCTAACCTAACCTAACCGTATTGGTTGATTTGGTACTGGTTGAGAGCTACTGGTTGAAGTGACCAGTCACCGGATATTAGGCATAAGTAAGAGAGATGAGGGTGGAGAGGGAGCAATAGCACCGGAATCATCCAAGGTGGAGTTTCTAGCAAAAGTTTGAGCGAAGAGTTTAGCTTTGTCAGAGGAAGAAGTGATGGTTGTGCCATCAGAGTGGAAAATGGGAGGGACAGACGAGGAAGAGAAATTGTTGGAGAGGTTTTTGGATAGATGCCAGAAAGCTTGGGAAGAGCTAGAGTTGTTGTTGTTGTTGTTCCCCAAGCTGCCTGGCTGAACAGCCCCAAGGCCCCGAGCAAGGCCAAGGCCATAACCGAATACCCACACAGAACCCTCCCTGCCGACCACAATAAAGCCTGGGTGACCGAAGCCACTCCATGGCGGGGAGCTGAGGAGGGTGCGGAAACGCCCCGGAAACCAAAGCCCCACCCAGGGCCCTGTGCCCCTCAGCAATTATGAAGAAAAAGTTGAGGGGCAAAGGAAAAATGTGACCCTTTGGCTTCCAATCTTGGTAGATTGGGAGGTCAATCCACGGAAGAGACGCCGTCACTTGAGATCTAGAAGATATATAAGTAAAAGGAACAGTCAGAGTAAGCTATGGGTATGGCAGAGATCGCTCCGTTCTCATTCTGATAGACCAGCCCATCACCACATGACTAGAACCCAATCCTCTCAGCATCAGCTAGGAAAGGCACTAGAGAGCCACCTTTGGCGGGGGGATAGCTCCCCTATTTCAACCCCTTTCGGAGTTTGGGCACCCGCCCAGAGCTAGAGTTGGATAGTTCAGTGCATTTATTATTGATGAAAGAGTGTTTGGCAAGTCGAAGAACAGATTTTGGCTTGATTCCGGGCAGAAACATAGGAAGAATGAGAGTCTTGAGTTTTAAGGCGTCGGTACCATTTGAATGCTTCCTCCTTATTGTGGACAGCAGTAGAACAGGCGTGAGTAAACCAAGATTTTTTAGCATTAGTCTGAGAGAAAGAGAATTGAATGTATGCTTCCATGCCCGATAGGATTACATCGGTAATGCGTTCAGCACTCTCCGAGGGTCCCCGGCCACGGAAGCAGAAATCATTCCATGGGAAATCAAAGAAGTACTGCCGGAGAGCCTCCCAGTCGGTAGCGCCGAAGTGCCACAAGCGCCGCCGGCTAGGAGGATCGGGTGGCTGTACTGGAGAGATAGGACAGGTGACGGAGATAATTTTTGTGGTCGGAGGAGCCCAAAGGAGAGAAAAGATCAACAGTATAAGAAGAAGGGTTAGAAGTTAGAAACTAGTCAAGAATGTTGGGCCGATCTCCGAGGCGATCCGGGATACGGGTGGGTTGCTGAACTAACTGCTCTAGGTCATTTAGTATAGAAAAGACGTAGGCTTGTTCACCAGCTGGGTCAGTAGTGTGAGAGGAGAGCCACTGGTGGTGGTGAACGTTGAAATCTCCTAAGATGGAGATTTCTGAGAAAGGAGAAATGGATAGAATGTGTTCCACTGTAGAGTTTAAATAGTCAAAGAATTTGAGAAAGTTGGTAGAGTTAGGGGAAAGATAGACAGCACAGAAATATTTAGTTAGAGAATGACAGGAAAGTTTGAGCCATAAAGTTGAGAATTCAGAGGAGTCGAAATTGGGAACACGAGAGCAAGTGAGTTTGTTGTGCACATATGCACAACATCCGCCTTTGGCTTTGAAACTAGGATAGAGAAAGTAGGAGGATACAGAGAAGGGGCTGCTGGATGTTGCTACAGACACCTGAGTTTCGGTGAGAAAGAGAAGATCAGGTTTGTAGAGGAGAGATGGTGTTCAACAGAGTGAAAGTTAGAGGAAAGTCCGCGAATGTTGCAGAAATCAATAGAAAGAGTAACAGACCGAGGTCCAGGTAATTTTGTGGGGTCGTCAGGGGATGGTCGGTCGGGTTTGGGGGCTTTTATGGTCCCCCCCCTGGGGACTCCGAGGCTGGGCTAAAATTAATCATTTTTTAAAATTTTGGTGTGGAGGAATGAAGTGTGGTGTGCATGTTTAGTGTAGTGAAGTGGATAGGAAGACCAGGTATTAGAAAAGAAGACAAGAAAAAGAAAACCTCGGGTAGAGATTAAAGTGTATTTGTATATTTATATAGCTTACTTCAACCGTTCATTTCCTTGGCAATGAGCCTGGTTAATCACTGTTTTGAAAATAGGCAGGGAGCCCGTCTCTTATCTTCTTCAGTAACAATAGGGGAAGGGCGCTGCATATCAAGAACTGGTCACTTCAGGTCGAGAGTCAGGGAGCTCGTCTCTATTCAGCTTCGGGAACAAAGGGTGAAGGGTGCTGCTTCTTCAGGAACACATGGCAGAGAACTGATGCTTCAGGAACAATGGATCTGGTTAGAGAAGCAGGGAGCTCGTCTCTATTCTTCTTCAGCATATAGGGGGATTACTGTGATTTCAAGAACAAGGGGGTGGGTGCTTCTACTTCAGGAATTGGTCACATCAGGAACACCAGTGGGTAGATTTGCTACTTCAGGAATAAGGAGTTTGGTTAGAGAGGCAGGGAAGTTGTCTCTTGGCTTCTTCAGAAACGACGGGGGTATACTGCTGCTTCAGGACACACGGGGGACTACTGTTGTTTCAGAAACAAGGGAACGGCTTGTACGTCGAGGGGTAGTCGTCATTCCCGTCAGCCGTGCCTTCCAATACTAATGTATTCAACTCTATCCACTTGGAGCATTTTGGTAATAGTTGAGTCTTTTGTTGGCTGTGACAGGCAAGAAGTATTTTTCATTTTTCTCTTAACTTGGGATGTCAGCCTTTTGTGCGTATGGCGAGAATCATAGACTTTGAATGTGCAGTGCGCAAGGGAGAATTTGTGTTAAATGACATGCCTGTTAGTATTTATTTCGAAAGGATAACGCTGGAGTGCGTGAATAAATTCTACTATTTGGGCGATGCGGTTTCCGTCGGAGGTGGCACTGAAGCTGGCTCCATTGCTAGAGTCAGAATTGGCTGGGGGAAGTTTAGAGAGCTGTTGCCACTCCTGACCAAGAGAGGACTCCCACTTCACATTATAGGGAAGGTGTATGCCTTGTGTGTTCGGAGTGCGATGACCTGACACTCGGAGACGGTTAAAGCGGAATATATAAATAGAATGGAACGAATGAGAAGAGAATGTCCCGTCCCTCAGGGACGGGGTATCGAGCGAGGAATTAAGAAGGCGTCTGGGCATTAGGAGTATCAGTGAAGTGATGCGCACAAGCCTACTTGGTTGGTTTGGACACATGGAGAGAACGGATGATCATAATTGGGTGAAGAAATGCCGGACTGTGAACTTGGGGGGGAGTTTCGTGTAAGGGTAGACCTAGAAGGACGTGGGATCAGGTACCCCGGTCCAATCTCAAAATAAAGAACTTGACAACAGAGGCAGCCCTTGAAAGAGCCACCTGGAAAGCCGCCATTTAGGACGTGAGACTGTAACCACATTATCTGTGGACAAAACGTCTTGTTTACTTGTATGTGTGTATGTTTTCCTCTGCAGTAAATTTCCTTTTATTTTGCCAAAGCCATCCACCGAATCGGTCTCAAACAATCAGGCCCTTCTGTCCTCTAGGGTTACTGCTGGTGTAGATGAAGTGCGGGGGGGAGGGGGGGGGGATGGTTTGGGCTAAACGGCAGGAATGAATGGATGGATGGCTGGAGTAAAGTAAGAACACTGATTATTGTATGTCGGGAAAAATGGGGTGGGTGTAGAAGAATATTGCAAGTGTTAATTGTTGGGCATCTGGGTTAGGCTAAATCTTAAAATAAATTAATTACAGGAGGCGACTAAAGAACCTGGGTTCAACCAGGTAGCTCCAATAGTTTCTTATAAAAGTATTGTATGTATTATTTTATCAGTGGTGTAATTTATGGTGACTCCTTTTTTGTTGTTAGCTTAGTGGGGGTTTTTTTTTTTATTAATCTTGTATCATCTAAAACCATCACACTTTTATTTTGTTGATTTATAATGTCAGACTGCGAAGACACCATGATGTCTTTGGAGTCCGCTCACTCTACTTATATTAAGTAACCATTTCAGTGTGGGGAGTTTTATAGGGAAGAATACGCCCAGGTGGGGACTTTCCTGCTCTTTCCACTCGATATATGTCACCATAGCGCCATATCCGTAGCCCTTACCAAATTCAAACGAGTTCCAATATAAAGATTGGGTAAAATTCTCCCCATAAATGTCTTCAGTCATTCATTCTCACACTCGTGATCTTGGAAATATTGAGCCAGACTTTCCTTGTTCCTGGATATATTGAGCCAGACTTTCCTTGTTCCTGGATATATTGAGCCACACTTTCCTTGTTCCTGGAAATATTGAGCCAGACTTTCCTTGTACCTGGATATATTGAGCCAGACTTTCCTTGTTCCTGGATATATTGAGCCAGACTTTCCTTGTTCCTGGATATATTGAGCCAGACTTTCCTTGTTCCTGGATATATTGAGCCTAACTTTCCTTGTTCCTGGATATATTGAGCCAGACTTTCCTTGTTCCTGGATATATTGAGCCAGACTTTCCTTGTTCCTCGTGCTAAAGGGCCATTTGTCAAGTGTATATTATAAGCTCCTGTGTCTCCCTCTTTCATATTTTTACTTTCTTGACAACTCAATGAAATGAAAAGTAAATTATCAAGATTTGTCTTTAGAAGACAGTATGAGTGATGACCTATACTATGAAGTGAACCTCACATTAGCACCTGGTATATAACTGGCACAATTACATATAAAAGTGGTCCTGTTATTATATGTAAAACTTCAGCTTCAATTATACCTCTTGCTTGGACACAGACCCTCTCACAAACAATGCTTGGAGCAACTGATATTATTATGGGAAGGGAGCGAAGAAGCCTATGGAAGCATCTGGCAGTAGTGGTGCGGCCCAGTGCTACCAACTAAGTCGATAATACCAAATCGTATAGGTACATTGCCCACAGAATGGGCTTTATTTAAACATAATGCATGAATACGTCGCTTGCAAGGAATGAGTTAAAGTAGTTTGGAGACAAATCTATACAAATACGTAATATTGCATCCACAGGCCCATTCATAAACTCGGCACAGCAGGGTTCACAACTATGATCTACAGATATTGCCAGTGGTAATGTTTACTCATATCCACATGTATGCAATTTGCATACATACATGTGTTTCATGCATACCTCATATTCATACCATATGTTGATTATATAATAATAGGATCATCCACTCCACTGTCACAAACAGATGCATGCTAATGTTTCTCTGTTGTGTAATTCATATTTTTACCAACCCACCAATTAACTTACAAATAAACCTGATCAATAAAATTAATAAAATTAATGAAAGTATGTGGTACTCCAACAATTCGAACCTAGGATACTCACACCGAAATTAATGGCACTAACCATTACGCAGTTAAAGGTTTAACCCAGGAAATACTAGACACCCCTAGGACTTACCATTGCCCTGTGCTAGACCTAGGCCAATTTGGCGACTCTTCCAAAATGAAACAAAAACCACATCATCGTGTAGGAAATGCAAGAGCGCCTCCAACCTTATATATATATATATATATATATATGAATACCTAAGAGATGCGTGGTTGAGGTGTTACAGTGGTCTGTAGTTGAACATGTGGCGCAAAATCGGCAACGAACGGCTGTGCGTATTGGAGTATTGGTCGGGTGGTGGGAGGAAATGGGAGGAGCAGGGTGGAGGCATGATGAAGTACAGTAAATGTCATTGGATTTTCACTCCTATAGCCCTGACAGTCACACTTGTTGTTTTTGTTATTGGGAGTGTTTTGGTATGTGTTTGACATATCTTCTTCCAAAAGGAGTGTCACAGCCCACCAGTAAAACCTCTCGAGAGGATTGTTGCAGCCGCTGGGTTAAGCACAAGCTCATGATATATTATCCATTCTCGAATACTGGATATAAATCTAAGCATGTATGTATACCCAACTGCACTATGATAGCCTAATAATTACACACATGGAAAGATCAGAAAAGCTAGTTGATTATTTTAAGGGAGAGTCATGAGCATATGAATGGATAGGACTGGAGGTACAGCTGAGAAGATCATTAGTGAAAATTAGAAAGAGAACTTGAGATAGGACAGAACCCTGAGGAACGCTGGAGTTGATAGGTTGAGGAAGTTAACGATGGCCGTTCACAAACGCAGCTATGGAACGGCCAGAAAGGAAATATGAGATAAAGGCCAAGATGAAGGGGTAGAAACCGAAGGAGGGTAATTTAGAAATTAGAGATTTGCGCCAGACTCCTATCGAAGGCCTTCGATATGTCTAGTGCAATAGAAATGGTCTTACCGAAGTCCCGAAAGGAGAATGACCTAGAGTAAGTAACACATGAAAGAAGATCACCAGTAGAATGACCCACAAGGAAGCCTTACTGGCGATCTGAGAGTAGATTATGGGAAGAGAGATGCTTAAGAAATTTTGAATTGAGAAGAGTTTTAAAAAATTTGGAGATGAAAGAAATGAGAACAATTAGTGATGGGCTGGCCTATCAGAGTGAGAACTGAGCAATCTCTGCCATACCCATAGCTTACTCTGACTGTTCCTTTTACTTATATATTTTCTAGATCTCAAGTGACGGCGTCTCTTCCGTGGATTGACCTCCCAATCTACCAAGATTGGAAGCCAAAGCGTCACATTTTTCCTTTGCCCCTCAACTTTCTCTTCATAATTGCTGAGGGGCACAGGGCCCTGTGTGGGGCTTTGGTTTCCCGGGCGTTTCTGCACCCTCCTCAGCTCCCCGCCATGAGTGGCTTCGGTCACCCAGGCTTTATTGTGGTCGGCGGAGAGGGTTCTGTGGGGGCGCTCGGTTATGGCCTTGACCTTGTTGGGGCCTTGGGGCTGTTCGGCCAGGCAGCTTGGGGAACAACAACAACAACAACAACAACAATTGGACGATAGTTGGAGGGATGAGACCACCCTTCTTTGGGACAGGTTGAATAAGAGCAAACTTCCAGCCAGAAGGGAAGACGTTAGAGGTTATACCCTATAATAGTACCGGTGACTTTGGTACCCTTAGATGATCAGGCCATGGTAAGCGGCGAGAGAGTGTTGTCAGTATCTTATTAACGTATCTATGAGGGCAGGTCTGGGGTTTATATAGTTCTGCCCCAGATTAAACAGCCTTCTTCCCAGACTGGGCTGAGCCAATCAGCAACTCGTGTGGTGCTGCCAACTTTTCTTTTGATCCAGATCGATTAGCAAGCTTTGGGAGTCTTGTGGTGCTGAGCCGAGTGAGCAAATAGCCTGGAGAATATGTAAGGTTGGCGAGTGGAGTGGGGAAGGTGAGCTAGACTGGCAGGTGGGCCAATCAGGGCTCATCTATTCGACAAGGTTAACCCTTTCACGCACGTGTGCACGCAGGGGTTGCCGATTAGCAATCAGAATTAGAGTTCTCTCAATCTTATGATTACCTCTCCATAACTAGTTTTCTGCCCACAGCTAACTCAAAGACAACTGCAGAGGTTGAAGTAACTAAACTAAAGATTTCTAAACACCACTGATGGACACAAAGGCTTTAAAATATCCCAGAATCGGCTCAAATCGCGTCCTATGCGTGAAAGGGTTAAGTAGTGTGCGATCTGGTCAGTAGCTTGATGGTTATTACCGCCTGGGACACTGTCATGTTCGCTATTGTGTTGTTATGGTCACACATTATGTATATATATATATATATATATATATATATATTTGTTTTTTTCTAAAAATGCAAAATGCCAGAGGAAGCCCAAAAGAGCTGCACTCTATAACACAAATCTTTGCACAATACAACACATTGATCAGCACAAACCTACCTTCAAAAGTAATCTGTTAGGCAAAAAAATATAACAAATATTTACATAAATAAATATAGGGAAAATTCGACTTAAGCCGTAACCACGTCGGAAATGTAAGACCAGAATCTATGTCCTAGGGTGTACAATCCTCAGTGGAACACCTTCCTAACTGTAGTAGTGGCACGGTCATTAACACTATCCAGACAACGCACACAGTTAACAAGAGCGGAGCACAAAGGGAGATTATATCGAACCAACATTCCATTGTTCACAGCGCTATCCTAAGCCTTTCCAGACAATAGTGATGCCTCAGACCATTACATATATAATGTGTCATTTATGTTCATTCAGACAAAGAAGCAACTTGGTTGACCCGAGAACTTTCAGTTTTCTACTGTACTTCTCACTTCCTAGCCAAGCTTGTTCTTCCTCTGTCCAATTACTCTTCGTTCCTATTTTACCCCAGCCATCTGGTCTGGATTCAGAAACAATCGGTTTAGAAGTTTTATGTTTCTTGCTCTCCTCCACCTAACTGATACCAAACTTTGGGCCAAAGTCTCAATATTTATTATAATAAATACCATATTTATGATGATTTAACCAACATGAAGTATTTGTGTCAAATAGCCAATCCAACTATACAAACTGACAGATCTCTCTCCTTTATCAACATTCAATCCCGAAGGTTTCGTTCGTTAGGGAATAGAGAAAGGTAGTCATTATTATAGTAACATATTTGTACAGATATACTGTGAATAAACGTAGCGATCCATACTAGGCAGGTTGGACTTAAATCTGTCATACATAAGGACAGCATAGCAGAAAGCTCTCTTCCCACCCAACAGCAGTAGTAGGACAAATTTTTGAGAAACCACCTTTAATAGATTAAGACAAATGTCTACTTTACTAGGAAACTGATGATGATGTTGACAAATAGTGTATGCTGTCTAAATTAGTTTTCACTATTTTTGTCTATGTGTATGAACGAGACACAAGGCAGGTTGCCTGTAATGAGTATCTCCACCACAGCCAAAAGAGTGACAGGGCTAAATTCAGGAGACGTTGGGGTCAAAATGCCTGGACATAAAAAGTTTAAAACAGTTTAAGTCATAGGATGAAGGAAAAATTGATTGAGGGAGATAGTTCCAGAGTTCACTTGTTGAGTAGAAGAAAGACTGAGAAAATTGGCCAATTCTTGGGTTGGAGAGCTGGACAGGATAGCAGTGGTACTGTGTTGAAAGGCGGATGCCTCACACTCGCCACAAGGAAGGTGGTATGCACTGAGAGAGCTCTGATGAAAACTGATTGTTGTAATAGCCATAGTAGAGTGAAAGAGATGCAACATTGCAGCGTGTAGAAAGAGATTGTAGGGAACTAGTAAGAGGAAGTGAGTTGATGAGACAAAATGCTTTTGAACCTACTCTTTTGAGAAGTGGGATATGGTAGGAGCCTCCCCACACATGCGAACAATACTCATACAGGGGCGCACTGTGCCCCGATACAGAGCAATAATCTGTGCGGGAGTGAAGAAACCACGGAGACGATTGAGCACAGCTAACTTTTGGGAATCTGTTTTAGCAAGAGTGGTAATATAATCTTTCCAAGAAAGGTCGGATGAAAAAGATACACCTAGAATATTGAGAGAAGATGAAGGGTTGATTTGTGTATTGTTGAATATTTCATATTTTTGAGTAATTGCATCCTGGGTTAATGGGAAAAATTAGTTGAATAGTGTAAGGTAGTCATCAGCATATGAGTAGACATGACTAGAGGTACAGTTGAGGAGATCATTAACCCAGCAAGCGCATTGCCATGATAACTTCTACCATTGCCTCAGGCGAAGGCATGGCCATTTTGGCGGCTATTCCAAATCGCAACGAAAACTACATCAGCGTGTAGGAATGCGCGAGTGCATCCAACCATATATTTTTGGATACCAAAAAAATTTGGAGGGTGGGTCCGTAGTTGATAAATGTGGCGCAATTGGCATCGCGCAGCAATCTTACCACTACCGTTAGTCGTGCATATAGGATGTGGTACCAAGGTGAGGGAATGGAGAGTTGATAATGAATATTGCATATGTATCGATTGTTGAGCACTTTCATGCTTTATAATGTGCATGTACAAAGGAGTACAAAGGAAATCAAGCAACAACAGGTCTGGTGACCCTTCTAGGCTGCTTGTCCTCCAAAACACTGAGGATCAATTGTCCAAACAGTGGTTTGGAGTGGGTAAGGGAACATTGGAAAGGGAACTACTGCCCTGGAACTAATGTCCGTGGCAGGATTAGGAAGTTAGTAGGGGACAGATGGGTTAGTAACTGAGGGGGCTAAAATAAAGTTATTAATTTACAAACGCAGTCAGTCGCGGGTTTGATGCAAGATATTTGTCTAGGCGAAGCTTAAATGAAGCAACGGTGCTGCAGTCTATAACGTCTCGGGGAAGCCCATTCCACAAGTTGACAACTCGATTGAAGAAGAAATTCTTAGATTCGTGTGAGATAAAAGATTTACCGATAATTTTGCAACCGTTTACCCGCGTGTAATTAGATTGGTCGATAGTGAAGTACTTATTACAGTTCATATTGTCGATGCCTTTGATAATTTTGAACACTTGAATTAAGTCGCCTCTTAATCTGCGCTGGGTTAAAGGAAATAGATTTAATTCTCTAAGATGCTCCTCGTATGGTTTGTTCTTTAGGCTAGGTATCATGTACGTATATAGGCGACCCATCTGGATACTATGTGGCAATAAATAAGCCGCACATAGAGAATAAACGTATAAATAGGCAACATTTATAGGGAGAAAGAGTGATGGTCACAGTGGATAGGGGATCAAGGTAAAGGAGGTGTGATAAAGGAATATTGTGTATATCGTGCCTTTTGAGCACCTACATGCTTTCTAATGTACTTGTACCAATATGCCAAGCAATTCTAAATATTACACAGCAATAAATAAACTGAACATAGACATTAATCGCGATAAATAGCGAACATTATGGTGAGAATGAGGGAAGAGAGAGTACAAAGAAGTACAAAGGAAATCAAGCAACAACAGATCTAGTGACCCCTCTAGGCTGCTTGTACTCCAAAACCCTGATGATCAAGTGTCCAAACAGTGGTTTAGAGTGGGTAAGGGACAATTGGAAAGGGAACTACTGCCCTGGAACTAATGTCCATGGCAGGATTAGGAAGTTAGTAGGGGACAGATTGGTTAGTAACATAACACAGTTAAACTGTAGGTGATCTTTCGTATATCTGGGAAAAGAGAGTAACGGCTTAGTCATAAATATACGTAATAATCCTTGATGAATCTGAGGGGGGAATAAAATAAAGTTATTCATTTACAAATGCAGTCAGTCGCGGGTTTGATGCAAGATATTTGTCTATGCAAACTTTAAAAGAATCAACGTTACTGCAGTCTATAACGTCTCGGGGAAGCCCATTCCACAAGTTGCCAACTCGATTGAAGAAGAAATTCTTAGATTCGTGCGAGTTAAATGATATACCAATAATATTGCAACCATTTCCCTGTGTGTAATTAGATTGATTGATATTGAAATACTTACTACAGTTAATATTGTCGATGCCTTTGATAATTTTGAACACTTGAATTAAGTTGCCTCTTAATCTGCGCTGGGTTAAAGGAAATAGATTTAATTATCTAAGACGCTCCTCGTATGGTTTGTTCTTTAGGCTAGGTATCATGTTGGTAACTCTACGTTGAATTTGTTCTAGCTTGTCTATATCCTTTTAGTAATAAGGGTACCAGGATTGAACGCAGTATTCCAGAAGAGGGCGGACTAAGGAATTGTAAAGAGTTAGGATAACTTCTTTGGATTTATGCTCAAATGACCTGCCTATAAAACCAATTATTGTGTTTGCCTTCTTAACAAGTTCTGACCATTGTTGACTCGGTTTTAGGGTACTCGATATTGTTACTCCCAGATCGGTTTCTCGGTCTACACTCTTAAGCTGAGTGCCATTCATCCAATACTTTGCTTTCTCATTTCGGTAGCCAATATGTAGTACTTTACATTTATCCACATAGAAACTCATTTGCCAAATTTGGGCCCAACTTATCTAGATTGTGTTGCATATCGTCAACTTTTTCTTTTGAGAGTACGCTATTTGCATTTTTTGTATCGTCAGCAAACTTTGAAATTGTACAGGTGAGACCGTCATCTATGTCGTTGATGTAAATTAGAAAGATAATTGGTCATGGTAACGATCCCTGAGGTACCCCGCTACTTACATTGGTCCCTTTAGATGCCTTACTGTTTTATTATTATTATTATTATTATAGAAGCTGTCTAAGCCTCCCAACAGGGTGCAGATACACCTATAAAAGATGAATCCCCACAAAATACCCGTAAGCACTGGAGAGAGACTAAGACAACTAAGAAAAAGGAAAAGGGCTACAGTAGTTAGAGAGCCCAGAAGAAAAGATCAGTTTGTCAATTAAAACACCATTCTAAAAAGAATAAAAGCAAATCATGATTAAAACAAAAATTTACTGCTGTAATAAAACATTAACTCTGGACGACTTAAAAGCTGAGATATGGGTTGACTGTACAACCTCATTTGGCAAATGATTCCAAAAGGGAATCATTGAAGGAATAAAACACCGACAAAACTGAGATGTAGAAACATTAATTGGAGTCATGGCAAGGTCATTAACACCTTAAGAGCGGCCTATGCGGTTTATTTATATGTACCGCCCAGCGGGGTGTTTTTAGCCAAAATAGGGCTGTTTACGTGATCATTTTCATGCCTAAATAAGTCCCAGAACGTAAAACAAGTATCTATCCCTGAAAGGGCATAAACAGAGCTTTCGAATGACACCATAACGATCCTTTTATGATGGCTAGTTTTCTTGCAATAACCGTGCAACGCGAGTGCAAAAAGCATGTAATTAGGCACTTTCCCCATACAATTCCTTATATAGCGAGTGAGAGAGGTAGGAGGGAGGTGAGATTCGTGTCAGTAGGTTCGCCGCGGTGGTCTGGAGCAGTCATACGCTCGCTACTCTCCTGCCACCACTTGTCTCTCTCTCTCAGCAACATTACGTGCTGAAATTGCCACTCGAGTTATGTCGAGCGCCGCCACATAGTCCAGCTTTATTTAACTCGACTTATGTGGTGAGCCGCTAATTAAGGGTTAAGACTCCTCGTAAATCTTGTTGCGCGAATTGGAATAAAAGGTTCTGGTAAAACACTATGCAATGGATGCTGAGTATTGTTAAAAAATTTAAATAAAAGACTAAGGGCACCAACCCGACGCCGATGATGAAGATCAAGAGATAGAGCAGGGAGAATAAATTTAATAGAATTAAGAGCTTTATCAAGCAATTTCAAATGACAGTCAGCAGCCGAGTTCCAAACAGGAGAGCAATACTCAAAATGAGGCAAAATAAAAGCATAAAAAGATTTTATGACTGTGGTTTCACAAGCGAATGTTTTATAACACTTGCGAAGTAAACCAATCTTTTGAGCAATAGTAGAAGACAAGGAACGAATATGCTTCTCAAATGTCAACTTAGGATCGAGAGTCACTCCAAGCAAACGCAAACCTGACACATCCTCAATTTGTTCACCATAAACATTCAAACAAGGATGAGGAGGAGCCAAAGTACGTGATCTACTGATTATCATGAGTGAGTTTTCTTAGCATTAAGCTTCATACCCCAAAGTTCACACCAAGAGGTAATCTTAGCCAAGTCCCTGTTTAGAGATGCTGCAACTTCGATTCTACTCTCTGGAGATAGAATTGATGAGTATAAAGTTATGTCATCGGCATAAGAAACTAGTTTATTTTCAGGCTCAGAGCACAAGCAAGCAATAAAAATAATGAAAAACAGAGGCCCAAGAACACTGCCCTGTGGAACACCCGAAACAACAGGCACAGAAACAGAAGTGCACCCATCAACAACAACATGCTGAGACCTGTCTGTCAAAAAATCTTTAAAAATAGATAAAAGACTACCACCAATACCATAAAGTTGTAGCTTATATAAAAGGGCTTTATGATTAACAAGATCAAAAGCAGAACTAAAATCAATAGCCACAACACGAGATTCATACCCTTTGTCCAACGAAGACTGAAGATCATGAGGTAAAGTTAAAAGCGCATCGCAAGTACCCAAACCTTTGCGAAAACCAAACTGTGAATTGGGTATTATATCAAGACGATTACAGTATGAAGAAAGGCGTCTAGCTAAAAGCCTCTCAAAGATCTTCGAGAGAATAGGCGTTATGGATATAGGACGATACTCAGATGGGGATGACGAAGCAGTAGCTCCCTTCGGAATTGGAGTGATGCTAGCTTTTCGCCAGCAAAGAGGAAAACTACCAGATTTCAAGAGCAACCTAAATACTATAGCCAATTTAGGTGCTAAGACAACAGCAATCTTCTTAAAGAAGAGAGGAAAAAATCCATCTGGGTCAATCCCACCATAAGTGTCAAGATCCAATAAATATTGTCTCAATTCAGCTGATTTGAATGCTATCGACTTTAGATTAGGACTAGGGAAACATGTCAAGGGCAATTGCAATTCCTGATCACTCTGCTTACCTATGAAAATATTAGAAAGCATATTACCCTTAGTTAATGGATCAAAAGAGATAGAACCATCAGAATCACGAAGTGGAGGCATGGTGGAGTCAATTCCAAATAGTGAGGCCTTAAGTGAGGCCCACCATTTATGTGGCTGAGTAGCACCTGCGAGAACTTCCTGCAAATGGGAATTGTAATCCCTCTCGGCTGTACTATATACTCTTATGACTACTCTTTGCTTTCTGTCTCTGAGCCAATTTTCTATCCATTTCAACACACCGTCTTGTATTCCATGCGGTTTTAGTTTTAGCAGTGAACATTTGTGAGGAACTTTGTCCAAGGCCTTTTAAAAATCAAGGTATATAATATCTACAGCTTTACTCTCATCATAGAGGTTAGATATATCATGGAAGAAGTCCAAGAGGTTTGTTAAGCAGGAACGTTTGTTACGAAAGCTGTGTTGAGTATCTTTAAGTATGTTATTTTCCTCTAAGTGATTTACGAGTCTGTCTCTTATGAGTGTTTCTAGCATTTTATATACAACTGAGGTTAAGCTAATTGGACGATAGTTACTGGGTAGGGATTTGCTGTTTTGTTTTTTAATATCGGTGTTACGTTGGCTAGCTTCCACTGAGCAGGCATAATTCCAGACTGCAAGGATTTATTGAATAGCAATGTCAGTGGTTTGGAGAGCTCATCCTAAGCTTCCTTTAGAACTCTAGGTGATATTGTATCAGATCCGGGCAATTTATTTACCTTGAGTTTATCTAAACATTTCAATTCTTCTCTCTCTGTAATGGTGATATTGCTTAGAACATCAGAATTATCAATCTGAATCGGCGATACTGTATGGATATCAATGAGGTCTTCTGTTATAAAAACTGATGCAAAGAAGGTATTGAGGGCATTACTCATTTGTTCTTCGTCTTTGGTGTATTCTCCATTTTCATCAACTAACGGTCCAACAGTTGAAGTAACTACTTTCTTCTTTCTGATATACAGTGAACCCTCAAATTACGCGCAATTTATCTACGCGTAATCAAAACTACGCTTGAACCACAATTGAGGCAACAAATCGAAAAGTACTCTCAATTATTCGAATGTACGCGCCGAGCGTACGAGCGGGAGTCAATTCGTATCTGTTGGAGAGTTTCGGGCGGCCATATTGACGTGACGCCAAGCCCTCCAACGTCGTCACTGTTGACTGTGGAAAGAGACACATCTCCTGTACCAAACGATTATGTATCTATAAAGCACAACAGAATATTATGAATCTATTAAAAGACTGTTCTTCGTTTTACATTGCATGTATCATTTATTGAGCTAACAAAATCGGAAATGGAAAATCTGTTTCTGTTCGGTAGTTGGAGGCGAGATTGTTTACACTTCTTTCGAAAGTCGCTTGAACTATCTCACTTGACACTATGTAGGCTATATGAAAATATAGGCTTTACAGGGTGTATTACTTTTCGACTCAAAGCTTTACCAGTAAGCCTAGGCGGCTAGGCCTATTATTTCGGTCGATCCGTTTCGGGCGCAGTGCTATCGATCGATGGCGCAGATCCGGCATTGCTCAACCACTACCAATGTGAGTTAATTTACGTTTGTGTCTTATTTGTATACATTAAATGTATTTTGTGTGGTAGATTAGGTTATGAAAACATATTTGTACAGTAATATGTTATATATTTGTGGATTTTAGGTGATGAAAGGTAGAAATAGTACAACTTTCGGTCAGACCCAGACCAATACCTATTTTCCCCATTTATATTTAACTCCCATGTAAGCGCAAACGAACGTACGCGCCGACAGCACAGTACGCATCCCACGCGTAGTTTGAGGGTTCACTGTACTGTAAATATAAAATTATTTCGGGTTTGTTTTACTTTGATTCGCAACATGTTATTCCAGTGTCCTTTTACTTTGCTTAATTAGCTTTTTGGTTTTGCGTCGTAGTTCTACAAATTTCACCCGTTCTTCGTCATTTTGTGAGGATTTTAATCTATCATTAGCAAACTTTATAGCAAGCAAACAGTCTGAAATCTCTTTATTCCACCATTTGGGCTTATCATTATGGCCTGTATGACGTATTTTCGATGGTATGCAGTCTTGCACTGATTTTAGGTAAGTGTTTGCAAATAATTCTCAAGATGTATTTATGTAGTTATCGTTAACTAGATAGCTCCAGTCAGTTTCTTTAAACATTGCTCTAAGTTTACGAAAGCTTGCTTTCTTGAAATTATGGACTTTCTCGATGCTGCTATTTGGTTCGTTACTAGTAAACTTTAAACTGAAAGCTATCGTACGATGATCGCTTTTACTGAATTCATCACCGACATTCAAATTCTCTATCAATTCTTCTTATAAGGTCAAGGACGTTATTTCCACGGGTTGGAGATCTAACAAATTTATATAGCGAACTCTCTTGTAAGTTTGCATACAGGTCTTGTCCAGAGTGTGAAGTAATTCTATTTCCCCACTTGGTCACAGGTATATTGAAGTCGCCAAACATTACGGTATCTTGCGAGTTACTTAGGTCTGCAATTTGCTCATAAATTTCTCGGTCAGTTTACACTGATTGAGCTGGAGGTCTGTATATTAATGCAAGTATTATTTTTGTACCTTATTAGCACAAAGGATGTGTCGACGTTCACAATTTTAGGCTTTGACAAGAGGGTCGGGTTAAGACTTTCTTTAATAAAAAATAAAACGCCACCTCCATTTTTATGTATTCGGCTTTTCTCAAAGATTACATAACCAGGAAGTGAATACTCTGCTAAAAAGTCTCTGTCTTCTGTATTGAGCCAAGATTCTGTTATGCAATAACATCGTAATTTTCTGTAAACACTAGTTCCTCTAAATCTTAACATTTATTGCGTATGCTACGAGCGTTTGAATAGAAAATCTTTAAACTTTTGGATTTGGAATTCACGGAATGCTCTTTATTCAAATTCTTGGTTCTGGTCGGATCTACATTTATGTACCTGTCTGTCTTCGGTCCTCGATTTTCGTCCCTGGTTGTTGAGAGAGAGAGGAAGAGATAACATGACAGGTTTACTCAGCACCCTTTGGGTAAGGAGGAGGAGGGGGGGGGGGAGATAGAAAGGGACCCCGATATAACAGAGACATTGCTTTATATCGCGCGTATTGATAACTTTCATGCTTGTATTTATGCATGCAGATGTAACAGGAGAGCTATGTGAACAGTGAATATCAATAACTTTGCCATAAACAGTAAATAAGACGAAAATAATAGGGTAGATATGAGGGATAGGATACAAGAGAGAGAGAGAGGGGGGCAGAGAGATGTCGTGTTGTGAGACAGACTTTGACGGCAGTGTATACAAATAGAACTGGGTCACATTCCACAGTCCAGTGGCGCGGTAATTTCGGCATTATCGAGTTGTGACATAGGGAAAGGGAAATGGTAGAGGGTGGTTGGTTGTGGTAGTACTGGTGGCAGTGGTGGGTGATACGTGATAACATGGCTGTTGGTAGTGGTGGTTGTGGTGTCATTAAATGACACCGATCTTTTAGTATGTGCACCGCCAATTGCACGTGCATTACGTGCATTCTTTGTTGCAGAAGAACTTCTATGAGTAAAAAGTGGAGGTAAGAAGGCTTTCTGGAAGCCACACTGTAGGTGTAGGGATGTGGCGACCCCATCGCCCTTCACTGTGTGGCGCAGATAGCCCCTGGAGGGTGGGATTGTTTAAAATCACTAAAGCTGTATTCGTTGGAACGTAGAAGGGAACGATACTTTATAATATATACGTGGAAAATCGCAGAGGGTTTTGTACCAAATCTACATACCCCAATAGCAATGAAATTCAGTGATAGGAGAGCCTGGGAATGCGGTATCCCCAAGATGAAAAATCGAGGTGCTATGGGCTCTCTGCAAGAGGGCTGATTATCACATAGAGGAGCACGTCTCTTCAACAAACTCCCGCGGCGAGTAAGAGACTTGAGAGGTGTCTCATTAGACAGCTTCAAGAGAGCTTTCGATGTCGAACTACAAAAAGTGCCAGACGAGCCAATCTTCACAAAGGTGCGCTCCACCGCTTCGAATAGTCTGCTGCACCAATTCTCAAACAACAACGTAGGGCGGTGCGCTCTTCGGTGCCACTAGCAAGAGTGACGAACTCCACATAGGTGACATAGGTAGGTGTAGGCACCAGCCGAACAGGGAGGTACACCTGGGCAGTGTTGGTGGCTGATAAGGACAGCTGGAACTCCTGTTTCACCACCTGGCCTCTCTAACTGATCCTTTCTGTGCATCATCAAAATTGAGGGCAACCACAGCCTGCCCTCCTAAACACCTTTTCCTCCTATCAATACATTATATTACAAACACCTAATTACATACTACACTATCTTTCCTAAAACAAAATTATACGATAATGACCCGCCTCAGAGTCCCCAGTGGGGGGGACCAGAAATGCCCCCATCAGTTTAACCCCAGGAAAACTCCCCTAAATGCCCTGGACCCACTACCTTCTACTCTTACTTAAAATGTCTGCAACATTCGTGGCCTTTCCTCTAACTTCCACTCTGTGTAATAATCGGAACTCTTGTACTTGTACTAATTTTATTATGATTAATTTCTCCCGTCCTCTCACCAACTCTCTGCAATCTCTCTCGCTATTCTATCGCTACTACAATAAACAGTGTTCCTCAGAGCATTCCCAGTGTATACACCCTCCTCTACGTAGGGTACGTAGTACCCATCTTGCAACACAATCCCTCCCCTACTCTGTGCAACTGTTCAACCCATGAGTGAAACGCTATTCTCAGTCTTTCTTCTAGTCAACTGCTGAGCTCTGGAACTCTCTCCCAGAATCAGTCTTTCCCTCTTCCTATGACTTAAATTGCTTCAAACTTCGTGTGTCCAGGCATTTTGGCTTGAACGTCCCTTGATTTTGGCCCTGTCACTCTTTCAACTCTGGGGGAGGCACTCGCTACAGGCAGTTCTGCCTTTTGTCTCCCTCACTCACAAGGGAAAATAAAAAAGAAACACTCCGTCATCCACGACCGCTGTCGGGTCATCGTGAAGCGCAGGAGAGGGACGTGAGTGCTCCATGACAACTGCTTGATAACTGACTGTGTGAGAGCGACCAGAGTGTGTATTGTGGTGGTATTGAGATCTTTCATATAGGCCTAGTCACACACAAATGTGTAGCCGCTGTTACGACTGGGGTTTAAATATATCAGGGTTCTTATTCATTGGACTAGTAATGGCATAAATGTTACAACGGAAAGCGCTAGCTCCAACCTCTGATGTATATTCCCAGTGAACAAAGAACACAAATACTCTACAGAGTTCTATATGCAATAATAGGCTATCAAACTCTCAATAAATGTGCGTCTACTCTAGGCTTAATGTTATGTGAAAACAGCCTATTACTACCTATAACCGAAGGTGCTTGGTTATGGTATGCAAAGTAAGGTGGTAAGAGAAGTTACAGCTTACGTTACTTTAATCAATAAATGTCAGGCACTCCTGCATGAAAGAAAGTGCACTAAAGTCCTTCAACACTAACAAGGAATCTTCTTTAAATGTTAGATGCTATAAAGATGCTCGTTTCGGAAATGGAACCCAAAAAGGCAGGCAGCGGAACAATGCTCGTGCAGGCTATGCACACAAAAAGGCAGAATATATAATGCCGTCGGAGCCAAGAACATCCTAAACACTCCAACAATAATAATCGCCACGACAATGCAGTATTCCTATCAACAAAAAGAGCCTAAGTCGTTTGTGTCTCCATACATCAAACTAGGTTGCGAAATGCTTGTATAATCATAAATGGGTATGCATAAAAAAAGAGTAATTAGGTTAATATACTTAATGTCTACTTTGACTGATAAAGTCTAGCTAGAGTCAATGATACGAGATACTGGTGCGCATGGCATGCCGCATAGCTTAGTGCAAATCTCAAGTCTGTGCGTCAAATATTACGTTATAGGGAAGGGTAGCTCTCTTGAGAAACCTTAATACCGAAGTATTAAGCGTTCTCCTGGCGTACCTCAAAGACAAACAATCGAGACTAGAACAGTGCAGAATGGTATAGGCAAAAAGCCCTCATTCGTGCATGCTCTACTCTCAATGGCACACAGACTAGAATTTACTCAATCAACTCCAGTTCTCAGGTATGTCGTGCAGCTTTTAACTAAAGCCAGCACTCATAGGAAACAATACCTTATAATATCGGACTCCTAGTCTAGCATTATCTAATCCAGCAGAACACTAATAATTAAAGGAAGCAGTACTAAACAATATGAATGTCAACCAATGCTTCGTGATCCACTTATCTTAACAACTAACATACATAGGTTATATCAGACCTTAACGCA
>CM064576.1:9120330-9340234 GCA_032716605.1 Paralithodes platypus | reverse complement strand
TCGTGTTGGGGGTATGTTCGTGAGAACTGTATTCCTGAAAGCTTTGACTCGGAAAGTACGATCACTGGAGAAAGTTTCTTCAAGAATACTGCCATGTTGCCAAGACACAGCGACCATAACGTAAGAGTGGTAATGAAAGGATGTTGTATTTTCCAGGCAGTATCATAAGCTTTTTTCAAGCATCGAAGAATACAGCTAAAACTGACTTAGTGGGCCGAAAAGGCGTCGCTGGATAAGACGTTGATGGTCCAGTCTCATTAATGGGTCCAATGTGCTACGAACCCTTACGAAATCCATATTGAAAAGGTGAACAGTATGCCATCTTGAATTCTAGTAGCCCACATTCGCAGGAGTGAACCATGCGTTTCTAATTAATTTGGCCTACACAACTTACGCATGGCAATTGGGGGGACGGTAATCTGCTGGTGCATGGCCCGACTTACCCAGCTTAAGGAATGGTAGAAGGATGGCATGCCTCCACTCAGCCGGAAAAAAGACGTGGACCACAGACGTTGTGATGGTATAAAGAGAAAGTCAAGCGCCCAGGTGGATATAAGTTGCTTCCAGCATCAATTAATGGACTCCGTCCAGGGCCCTTCACATGTATCCTTATCGGGCGCACAGGCTAGACTCAAGCTCACTGCCCTGGAGAAGGGTGGCATTGAAAAACTGGTCAGCACGATAAGTGCGTAAGGTCAAGTCCGCTTAAGTTTCAGAGACGGCGTTTTATGCATCTGGCGGGAATGAGGGCGGGAGTATGGTAGCCAGTGGGAACATCACCTGAAAATGGTTGTCCTACCATATTGGCCAGCCAGAAGATGGGGAAACTACGCTTGATCGCGCCACGAACGCCAGTGTTGGTATGGAGGACTGGGGCCGAGCGTAGGCGCATGTTTCCCCTGCACTCTTCCTGACCACGAGCCCAGACTTTTGCGTAACAGGTGTAAGCTGCATGATAGTAGAGGCATCATGATATCCAGCTTTTAGATTTTTGTAGCAGAGCGGATTGATTACGACGGAAGACGGCAATAGCCTGTTTGAATAGAGTATAGAAGGCCCACGTCTGCGATCTCCACTCTCCCCGCCGTCATATGGAGATCCTTTTTTTCCTTTTTTTTTTTTTTTTTTTTTTTTTCTTGTTCCGACGGAAATCTCTTCCACTTGTCTCTTTTATTGCGGTAACTGAGCTCGAACTGTGTGCAAGCTGAGCATTCCACCACGGTAACACACTTAGAAGACATACTCCGAGTGGTGCGCGGGAATACAAGTTAATAGGCATAGCATTGAGCACAAACATCAGGAAACTGGGTAACCTGGCATCAGGATCCGGGAAGGCGGGGGGTTGGATTAGTGCGGAACGGCGAGGATCAGCGAAAGATGTCCAGTCGCTCCGAATCGAACACCAACGGGGAGGGCGTGGCACTGGAGAGTAAGTCGTAGGGGAGAGGACAATCGGGAAGTGGTCAGTCGCACAGTAATCATCAAAGACCTTCCAAGTAAAATCCAAGGATATTGTAGGGGAACACAGAGACAAGTCAAGACATGAGAAGGTACGGGCGCCGCTATCAAAATGCGTAGAGGAACCAGTGTTTAAAATAAAATCTACATCCGTTACGGAATCAGAGCCTCAAGGGAACGACCTCGTGTATTAACGGTAGAGTCACCCCACAGGGAATGCCTGCAATTAAAATCCCCTAAAAGGAGGAAATATGGAGGTAATAGAGAAATGATTCTATTTAATTCTGGAACATCGATCGGGATCGAGGGGGAAAGGTATATGGAAACTACTGTAAGCTAGCGTGAAAGGAACACTCTGGCAAGCGTGCATTTAAGAGATGTATGGATAGTTATCGGGGACACGGCGACATCATGATGTATGAGGAGGCAAGTATCATACTGGGATTGGGGAGAACTTATATAGGTGTAAAAAGGTATGGGGGGGGGGGGCCTTAGATAAACGCGATTCTTGTAAGCTAATAACAAGTGGGCTAAACCTAGATATAAGGTAACGAAGATCAACACGATGTGCTGTTAAACTACGAATGTTCCATTGTAAAATGGACATTAAAAAGTAAAAAAAGTAAAAAAAGGTTAAAAAGAATACTCGTACAAGAGGGAAGAAAATATGTACACTATATACAACATATTTACAAAATACAGTTAACACCGTGGGTGGAAAATATAGCCAAGAGAGGCTAACGAATAGGGAATGGTAGGAGGACGAGAAGACGCTGAAGGGGAAGACTGGAAACCGGGAGGCATAGAGAGGTCTAACAGAGAAAGAGGAGAGGAAGGAGGAGGGCAGGAAGAGGTAGTAAGGACAGAGGACGGGTGGGAAGAGAAGGACGGGGTAAGGTCAGGAGAAGGAAGAGGGGGAGGGTCAGGAGGAGGAATAGGAGGAGGGCCAGGAGTGGGCCAGAATGGAGGAGCGGAGGAAGAGGACGGGGTAGGGGAAGGCGGGAGAGGAGTAGGGGGGAAAGAAGAGGGGGTAGGATGAACTTCGGCATGAACGGTTGAAGGCGGTGGGTGGGAAAAACGGATAAATTCATAAATTTTAGGTAGGGTTTCGTAGGACAAATTTAGGGACGCAGTGACGGGAGGAGGAGGAGACTGGATGGAGGGAGGAGAAAGGGAAACAGATGGAGAAGTAGGCGTCTTCTTCTTCTCGCGGGGACTTGAGCTCCGCACGTCACGGAGACCACCCTTACGTTTAGAAGAGGAAGTGGGAGAGCAAGAACGGAGCGCATGAGCCCGTTTGGTAGAGGGGATGGGAAGTTTAGAGCGAGTAGGAGAATTGGGGCGACTAGAAGAGGAAGATGACTGAGATCGGGGGAGGCTTTGAACGGTGAGAGCGTTGAGGGAGACTAGAAGAGAATGAACAAGGAATAGAGCTAGATGAAGTTTTAGAAGTAGGAGTAGAAGGACTGAGAACAGAGAAAGTGTTAGACAAAGGTACGAAAAGGAAAAGGACTAACGGAGGAGACAGAAGATGAGGAAGGAGAAAATCTGGTAGAAGCACCGGTAGAAGGAAGATAGGTAGATGACGAACGTGCTACTGGGGGGCAGAATGGGGTCGTGAGGCAGTGGAAGGAAATGAGGAACCAGAAAAAAGGGGGGGCATGGTAGAGGGAGGCGTAAGCAGAGGAGGGAGGAGACAGAGTACTGGAAAATGACTGAGGGGTGAAGCCCGAGCGACGAGCCTCTTGACGGGCTACAGTGAGCGTAAGGCCGTGTCTCGCTTTGATGACAGCAACTTCAGACTCAAACAGATGAACGGGGCAAATCCTAGAGTCGGCCGAATGAGACCCGCGGCAATTAAGGCAGAACTGGGACGTTGACTGGCATTCTCCAACGGCATGTCTGGACTGCGCACAGCGTGGGCAGAGTGGGCTCTCAGCGGCTGTACGGCAGAACTTCGCCGGGTGGCCGAAACGCCAGCAGCTGCGACACTGGAGTGGACGAGGAAGAGACGCAGTCACGGGTGGCGAGTACCACCGACAATACATATTGCAGGAAGGGAAAGTCCATCAAAAGAGATCTTGGCAATGTTTGCGGGATTGCGGCGAAGGTTGTGAGGAGGGATAGTGTAGCACACCACACTAACTACCTTGTGGCCTTCAGCAACAATGATGTCCTTGACGAGGTCGGCGCAATCCGCGAATGGACGACCCCCGAGACGGATGGAAGCGGGGATCAGGACAGTCCCTGTACAGGAGTTGAGTTGTTGATCTTTTTGATCCGGTATGGGGGTGCCAGAACAATCGACGAATGAGGTCATAGCAGTAGCCTGAAGTTCGTTTTGGACGGTAACAAGACGGGAGGCATCATGACGAGAGTGGAAGGTGACGTCCTTTCCCACCTGTTGAAGGAGACGCAGTGGAAGAGGAGGTCATCACCGGCTAGAGGCGCAGATGCAGGGATGGTGAAAAACTTATTAAAGGAAGGAGGCGCAAAGAGAGAGGACAGAGCGAGGACGAGAAGAGGACGAAACTGGAGAAGAAGAGGAAAGAGAACGAGGGAGGGAGGGCAGAAAAGGGTCGAGGGTGACAGTACTAGAGGGAGAAGGGGAAGACTCAGAAATAACTACTGGAGAGGAGATTAAAGCCTGAGTAGTGGAGGTCGGAGGAAGACGTGATGAAGACATAAGGGCAGTAGAAGGATTCGGAACGGTAATGGACGAGAGGGACGAGCGTTGATCAAGGGACATTTCAGCGGGCTGGTCGAGAGCATCCAAAACCATCCCCGACTCACCGTGCTCCCGCGGTGAATCGGACTAACAGCCAGACAACAGATCCCCAAGCGGCAGGCTGCATGCCACAAGGGGCTCACGCACCGGAACCTCGAAAGCAGAAGCCATAAACAGGGAAGAACAGTGAAAAAAGCATACGTTGTCACCATTGCAAGAGAAAAGGGGGTAAAGCATGGAAGAAGATACTGCGGTTACCAGGTGCCCCTGGCAACGAAAGGGAGGAAGACCTCCGCAGGGCCATGAAACCCAGAATGCGGCCAATTGAGATGGGACAGGCCTCAGCTTTGAGCTAGGGACCTTGTACAACTCGGGCATTTGTCCTGCAGCTTTGTCCCATGAAGATTGGGGCCGGCGTAGTCACCTGACACACTCACTGGGAAGAGAGAAGGGAGTCAGAAACCCCAAAGCAACCCTATAGTGCCTATCCTCCAGCAACGAGCCTTGCGAGCCCTCGCCGGCAGCACCTGTCGCCAGGTGGACTCTGCCAACTCAGCAGTGATCAGAGACACCAAGGCGAAACCCTAAGGAAACTAGAACCTCTGAAGTAGTTAAAGAGAAAGGAAGGAAGCAAACCGGGAAGTCAACTGGAAGGGAAGGGAGGGACGGGACCACAAAAGTTCAATGGTGGGAGACCGGCCTCTGTTGGCTGCCCCAGGAGAAAGCGGAAGAGGGAAAAACGAAAACTAGAAAGGAGGAGAAAGAAAAGGACATGACAAAATTAGTTGGAGGTGATAGGGAGAGCGGTCAAGAACTATGGCCGCTCCACCTACTAGCCCGGAAGCCCCCGAATGTCGGCAACGAGTCATGTGTCAAGGGGGTCTAGCATAATAGCTTACTTGTCCTCTGTGCCGTTCCATAGCTGAGGTAGCAAATGGCCATCGCTCACTTCCTCAACCTACCAACCGCGGTGTTCCTCAGTGTTCTGTTCCATCTCCAGTTTGCTTTTTAACCCTCAACCGACGGTGAACATCATATGACGGGAGAGAGAATATTGGCCACCCCTGCGGTACCCATCATATGCTGGGTGCCATTTTGAGGACGTTATGAGCTCTGAAAGAGAGTCCTCGCGTTGGGAGGACGATAGCTGGGCTTGGACCGCTCGTCACCACGTTGGGGCCGTCACTGACACGTAGTATGCCTCATCCATACCGCCGTACCAAGTGCGACAAGGAAAAAAACTTGAAAATTACCTTATTTTGGGGTATTTTCACCTCCGGTTACGCGATCGCTGCAAGATAACCCGTGGTCGTACAAGGATGATTCAGGTCTCATTGGAAAGCTCTATTATCGCCCTTTCACGGATATATAAATGTATTTCGCACTGGCTCTTGTTTTTGCCTGAAAAAAGAAGAATTAATTTAGTTTTCGGTAAATATACCCGCCCAGCAATACCGTCAGTATACAAAGCATGCCCGCTTTTTTAGGAGTTAATATTCATTACTGATCTCATCTATTGCTATCCACTCCTCAGATGCTCATGACTCTTATCATACACATTTGACTAGTTTTCTATACAACCCAGCACGCAATTACTCTAAAACTCACACAATTTTATATTTGTATATTTTATTGACCAATGTTACGATCCAGGTTCTCAAAGACACAGGGCTATTCAACATTGGACTAGATAATGTCAAAATGCAACAACGGTAACACTAGATCCAACCCCTGCCTTAAACACTGGAAAACAAAACACCATTACCGCCCTGAGTCGTGCCTGGACCACGAGGTATCCAATGACTCGGTAACTGGTGCACACACACTAGGCTGACGCTCGATGAAACAGCCTATTCTCAAACAGTAAAAGATTACTCGTTTAGGTTACACAAAGAAAAGATAAGTAACGTGATTATTAACGTTACGGTAGATACTCAAATAACTGGCACTCCTGTATTAAAGAAAGTGCAATGCTAGTCCTGCAACATCAACTGGAAACTTCTGAAATAAGTCTGATGCTGGGAAGATGTTCGTAAAGAATCTTGAACAATTATAATGCAGAATACGGGTCACAATAAATACTAGGACATATAGTAATAATAGGCAAGCGAATCATAAAGACTGCGCAAAGGTAGTAATGCTCGACAACTAAAGAAATGCTTCGTGACACAACGCAACAGCCTACTAGGGTTGTGCAACTCAACAACAACCTCGGCTCAAAAGTGCAGTGAATAATAATGTGGCATACATATAATAATAGAGCTTATCTCTAACCAGTGTCTGCTCGGTTAATAAAGTCTAGCTGGGATATCAAGGCAGGGCAACAATGGGCGAGCATGCGGCTCGTAGCCTAACATTGTCCGAAGGTGGTATAATGAAGATTACGTCAATTAGTTAATTCAGCTAATATCTCCATTTTTAAGTCTAGAGTTAATGCTTTTTTGCAGCATTAATTCTAATTTTTAAACTTATTTTATTCTATTTGATTGTATTATATTTAAGCTCGATATCCTCCACTGCATAATATGTTATCTGTATTTAATATGTGTATATGTACAGTACAGTATACAGTGTATGTTTTTATTTTTTCCTAAGTTGCCATAGTCTCTCTCCAGTGCCTCCGGGTGTTTTGTGTGGATTGATCTTGATGGTGTTTCTGCACCCTGGTTGGAGACTTCGGCATCTCATATAATAATAATAATAATAATAATAATGACGGGGATGCTCTCTTGATAAATCTAGGTCTCTAGTACCTAGTTCTATCCTGGCGATCCCTCAGAAGTCAACACAAAGAGGCAGCACTATGTTGTGAGGGATAGGCTATGGCCCTCTCACACCACAGTGCTGTGCTCGCAAAGTAAACCCACCCGAAGACAACCTAGGCCCCCACAGTACCTGTCGATGTCGTGCAGGGCTTAGCTAACACTGCACACATCGGAGACAACGACACAGTAACCTTACCCCTAGTCTAGCTTTAAATAACTAAGCAGAATCACTCAACACCCTGCCAGGGAGACATATACCGGTCTACAACCTTCCCGAGAGAGGACACACACGGAAAAGTCCGTCTCTCCAAACCTCATTAAAGCCTAATACATAGAAATATCTGAGAGCTTCGCGTACAATACGACTGGCCGACGGTGAACGTCTATGCTGAAACCAGAAGGGATGTTGAGTTTAATAAAGATTAGAGAATGAGAAAGGAGAAGTCGAGAGAGAGAAATAGTGGCGAGTATGGGGGACAGAATTGCAAAGGATGTATACGATACGCGTGTCAGGCCAGCTCTGAGCTGGTAAAAAACACGAGGCCGCGATGAGCAGGGACTAGTTGACCACCCGGCCGCCAACGCCGTCAGCGCCCGAGCGGGCCGCGTGATAGCTCGCCCCGCTGCCAGGTTTACCCCGTCACCCTCTCTCGCTCGCCTCTCACACAAGCAACATTTATATTATAGCGAATATAAAATACAAGGCGTGGTCACAGACCAAAACAAAGACCATTTCTAGACTGTCTGTGGCAACACGACACTAATAACATAAAGCAGATCATTCTAGGACAACTGTAGCCCATCCCCCCATCCTGGCGAGCGCTAGCGAGGTGCAATGCCCCACGCAACCATTCTGCCAGCGCCGGGAGGCGTCACACGATATGGGACACTCAACCATGAGCCCATATCTGAACAGGCAGAATGTCGCTAGAATCTGCCACTCCTAGCCACTCTGCCACTCATGGAATGCAAGCTCAGTCTCCTCAAAAAAAAAAAAAATACAACAACATTTTATATATAAACAAATCTTATCACCCTTCCCAAACATAATACATTAATTCATAACATTGTGCTCCCAGAGCGAGCTTTAAGAAGCACAGCCTACTGAGAGAAAATCATCTGCACTAAGTACTCAGCTACAATATTATCTTAAAATTAATTATTAAAAAGAAAGAGTTTTTATTTAATTTTTCATATTTTATTTTAATGTTGTTTTTGGCGGCTACTATAGATGTAGCCTAATTTTCGTCTAATCAAAGCCAACAACTCCTGCCCTGCGACCCTATGCTGATGCTACACACGCGAGCCAACAAGCACCAGCGCAAAAATACACCGCGAGCCAAGACAGGAGGCTATACCAACATACTGTGGTAGCCTACCCCGGATCCTCCACCCACGACAGACACTGACTGAACAGCGAGGGTTCTCCTGCAAACAAAGCCAAAACATTATCAGTGCCCCGAGCATGCCACACATCCAACTTGTGTTCCGGCAGCACAACAACACCTGGCACTGACAAACTGCCCAGCTCATCGCAAAACTGGCACTTCTCTTCGCTCTTCCGGCAACGGGGCCTGCCAATAACCCTTCACTAGTTCTACCTTCGTGATGAGCGAGGCAGCCCCGAAGCGGTCTATGGTGTCGTCAACTCTGGCTAAGGATAGGCGTTATCAGGGATATGCTTCCACACTCTTGCAATCAACACACACACGGACTCTGCCACCAAACTCAGGTTGCAAAGCCACTGGCAACGACCACTCACGACATTCCTCCTCCCTCAGACCCCCTCTCCACACGCTGTCCAGCTCTGCCCTCACAACAGGCTGTCGAGCAGGATTCACACGGCAGGGAACCAACTCGAGCCCTGCACCGTCTCCAGCCTCCGTGTCGGATTCTACCCCGCACATCAGGCCTGGAGAAGCAACAAACATGCGGACGGACTGCCACAGCCTAGCAAACAACTCCTCTTGTCGCGCAGGAACAAGAGGTTGCAACTTATCTCGCAGAACAACATGCCCAGTTCCCTCCCACATCTCCTTCACCCAGAGGGCCCTCACCCGATGCCCGAAAACAAGCTCATTCGGACTGAAACCGAGACTCTCTCCAGGTACTTCTCTTGCCGCGAACAAAACATACGGCAGACCAAGGTCCCAATCCTTTCCGTTCTCTGCGCAATAACATCGAAGCATGCTTTTCAGCGCGGCGTGCCACCTCTCCAACACCCTTGACTCCCGGGTGATACGCAGAAGAGACGACAGTGCTGATGCCATGCTGAATCATAGTTTGTTTGAACAGATTAGATGTAACCCTAGAACCTTGGTCCGATTGCCACCTCCTGCGGGTAACCATACCGCGAGCAATACCAGAGCAGGTTCCGGACAACAGTTTTCGCCGTGCCATTTCTCATTGGATATGCATCAGGATAACGAGGGGCCACATCCATGATAGTTACTAGAAATTTATTACCGGCACTAGTAGGGGGTAGGGGTCCGCCCATATCAATGATGACCTTACTGAAGGGCGGTCCACTGACAGGAATGGGGTGCAACGGGGCTCTCGGAATTGTTTGGTTAGGTTTTCCAACCCTCTGGCACGTATGACACCTTGCTATCCAGGTTGCCACCTGCCCCTTCAACCCCGGCCACCAAAACAATTTTTCTAAAGCCGCCACCGTTTTTCTCACCCCTAGATGTCCTGCCAGTGGTGTGTCATGCGCCAACCTCAGTAGGCTATCCCTGCACTCCCGTGGCACCACCAACTGGTCCACTACTCCGGACCCCTCTTGCCAACTACGTTTAGGGTCTTGAAAACGCCTATAGAGGATGCCTTCTAAATAAAAATAATCTTCCGGCTGTGCATCGCCGTCCTCGTCGAGCTCTAAAGCTCCATTAGCACACGTTTGGAGCTCAGGGTCCTCTAGTTGCAACCGACGTATATCTGAGGGTGCCAAGCGATCTAACTGCTCCCGGAGCAATGCATGACCCTCCCCGATACTGGGCTGCTCCCTCTGTCTCTCTCGATGTACATAACGTTGCTGTCGTGGAGACTCGTCATGCCCAGCCTCGTCACTCTCGATGACAGGCCCAGGGGCTACTCCAGAATTAAGTAATGGTGCTAATACTGAATCACCCAGGAGAGCCACCGAGTCAAAACTCTTAAAACCAACTCCAGCTTTAGCCTCCTCCTGTTGATCGTTCCTCCGCTGGTCTGAAGACGGAGGACTAGGCTGTGACACTTTAGCTGCCCGAGCTCGGGTGACAACACACGCCATGGGTTGTGTCTGGCACCGCTCGACCCACTCTTGCTCTTCCCTACTCACGTCGGCCGGCCTCTCGGCAACGACTAAGGGTAGAACCTCAGAAGCGGGCATTGCAAAGTCGTTGCCGAGAAGAAGGTCGACGCCCTCCACTGGCAGTTTCTCCACAATCCCGACATCCAATTCACGTGCCACACCATCCACCTCCAACTCCAACCGCACCAGTGGGTATGACCGAGTTGCATTAATACCCTGCACCACCACCACCCGAGCCGCGTTTATAGGGTAGCCAGTCAAGTTTTTCATCAGAGTCTGGGAAGCACCTGTATCGCGCAAGACCTCTACTCCATGCTTGCGCCCCGCCCACATCACGCAACCCCGCCCTCTATGGTCGCAAAAAACATCCTGAGCAGGGTTCGAGCCTCCCAGGTGCTTCTGCATTGGCTGTGCCTCAGCCTCTGACGAACTGCCCCGGGCAAACTCTGATGACTTCGGAGACACACCAATGTTGCAGGCCAAAGACACAGCTGCTGTAGGTGGTTTGCTAGGACAGACTCTTGCAAAGTGCCCCTTTTTATGACAATGAAAACACTCCCACTCCCCTTTGGGCTTCCCTTGGTACGGGGAAGGGCCCGGCCCCTTCTTAAATGGGACGGTGCTAGTCTTGTGGTCAGTCTTGGTATCATGGCTCTTGTACTTGTTTGCATAAGGTATATCACTAACTCGGGGGGGTGGGGCGTCACGCCCCTTGTTACCTGCCTCACTACGCTGGGCAGACCCGCACCCACGAATTAGTGATAGCCGGAGGTCAGCCATCTCAGCTGCCTCCTGTAGGGTTTTTGGTTGCTTTTCTTTAAGGTTTAACGTCAGGTCGCCGCCCATTTGAAAAACTGCTCTAAAAGCACCAACTGTTTAATGTCGTCAAACGTAGTAGCTTTCTCCGACCTCAGCCAATTCCCAAAAGCATCGGACAGCTCCCGGGCATGCTCCAAAAAGGTGCTCTCCCGACCCTTGGTAACACCCCGGAACTTCAACCTGTACGTCTCTGGTTGTAATTCGTATGCTCTCAGGACAGCCTCCTTGAGTTCCTCATAGATAATACAAGACTCTATAGGCAACGCATCATAGGCTTTAAGACCCTTGCCTATTAATCTAGAGGATACAAGTGCTGCCCATTTATTCTCTGGCCACTGGTGTTCCTGGCACTTCTTCTCAAAGCGTGCAAAAAATTCTGTAACACCACTCTCATCAAACACCGGAACCAGTTTCATTAAGTGCGAGAGAGATTGCTCATGAACACGGTTACCAGCCCCAAGTCGCTGTCCCGTTGCCTCTACTCGCGACTTCTCTACGTCCATGTCGGCACAGTACCTAGTCGACTCTAAGTCAGCTTGGATTTTTGCTAGCTCTATGTGCTGCTGACTGATATTTTTTCTCTCTTCTATCTTGGCTCTCTCTTCTATCTTGGCTAATTCTATTTGCTGCTCACCTGCCCTGATAGCCTTTCTCTCTTCGATCTTAGCTAATTCGAGCTGAAGCAATAATTCTGGAGATAACCCTTGAGGAGGTGAAGGTGCTACAATGTTTGAAATTACCGGTGGTCCCCCCAGGGGCAACCCACCCTGCCAGTCACCACCCAACTGCGGAAGCGTACCCGGGGTCGGCAAACTACTGAGATGGCTGGGAGTCGAGTGTAGGGGAAGCATGGCCGAAGGGCTCTGAGCACTCAACCCATCTCGCTCACCAGTGACCCTGCCCAGTACACACGTTATCAAGTTATCCTTGGTCATGCTGCTAGTAACCGCATGACCGATAGCTGTGGCCAGGCATTGAAGACCGTACCGATCCATACCCTCCAACCGCTCGGCAGTAACAGGCCATTGCAAAAATATCCTAGCATCCTCCTCACAGTTCACCCGATTAACCCTTTCATCATGCTGCTGTTCCTCAGTTTCGACATTACGTACTGTGTCTCCATTCTCCTCTGACCCGGTATAAGACATCATGCTCACAAAAATTTCTCACCACAATATTCAGAAAAGAAGTACCCCAAACTCTTATGTAGCACTATTCACTTGCCAAAAATGTCTGAAGACTCTCAAGTGCTATACTACTTTGCCAAAAAAAAAAATAACGTGCCCACTATATTCCTCAATAAAACAAATGACCACAACAATCCTGCAATTATCTCTTAGTTCACAAGATCCTGAGCTAGGTCGCCATTTGTTACGATCCAGGTTCTCAAAGACACAGGGCTCTTCAACATTGGACTAGATAATGGCAAAATGCAACAACGGTAACACTAGATCCAACCCCTGCCTTAAACACTGGAAAACAAAACACCATTACCGCCCTGAGTCGTGCCTGGACAACGAGGTATCCTATGACTCGGTAACTGGTGCACACACACTAGGCTGACGCTCGATGAAACAGCCTATTCTCAAACAGTAAAAGATTACTCGTTTAGGTTACACAAAGAAAAGATAAGTAACGTGATTATTTAACGTTACGGTAGATACTCAAATAACTGGCACTCCTGTATTAAAGAAAGTGCAATGCTAGTCCTGCAACATCAACTGGAAACTTCTGAAATAAGTCTGATGCTGGGAAGATGTTCGTAAAGAATCTTGAACAATTATAATGCAGAATACGGGTCACAATAAATACTAGGACATATAGTAATTATAGGCAGGCGAATCATAAAGACTGCGCAAAGGTAGTAATACTCGACAACTAAAGAAATGCTTCGTGACACAATGCAACAGCCTACTAGGGTTGTGCAACTCAACAACAACCTCGGCTCAAAAGTGCAGTGAAT
This sequence comes from Paralithodes platypus, assembly GCA_032716605.1. Taxonomy (NCBI): domain Eukaryota; kingdom Metazoa; phylum Arthropoda; class Malacostraca; order Decapoda; family Lithodidae; genus Paralithodes; species Paralithodes platypus. Next base: position 9,327,209 of record CM064576.1, on the reverse strand, counting down.
AATAATGTGGCATACATATAATAATAGAGCTTATCTCTAACCAGTGTCTGCTCGGTTAATAAAGTCTAGCTGGGGTATCAAGGCAGGGCAACAATGGGCGAGCATGCGGCTCGTAGCCTAACGTTGTCCGAAGGTGGTATAATGAAGATTACGTTATATGACGGGGATGCTCTCTTGATAAATCTAGGTCTCTAGTACCTAGTTCTATCCTGGCGATCCCTCAGAAGTCAACACAAAGAGGCAGCACTATGTTGTGAGGGATAGGCTATGGCCCTCTCACACCACAGTGCTGTGCTCCCAAAGTAAACCCACCCGAAGACAACCTAGGCTCCCACAGTACCTGTCGATGTCGTGCAGGGCTTAGCTAACACTGCACACATCGGAGACAACGACACAGTAACCTTACCCCAAGTCTAGCTTTAAATAACTAAGCAGAATCACTCAACACCCTGCCAGGGAGACATATACCGGTCTACAACCTTCCCGAGAGAGGACACACACGGAAAAGTCCGTCTCTCCTAACCTCATTAAAGCCTAATACATAGAAATATCTGAGAGCTTCGCGTACAATACGACTGGCCGACGGTGAACGTCTATGCTGAAACCAGAAGGGATGTTGAGTTTAATAAAGATTAGAGAATGAGAAAGGAGAAGTCGAGAGAGAGAAATAGTATGCAAAAGTGGCGAGTATGGGGGACAGAATTGCAAAGGATGTAGACGATACGCGTGTCAGGCCAGCTCTGAGCTGGTAAAAAACACGAGGCCGCGATGAGCAGGGACTAGTTGACCACCCGGTCGCCAACGCCGTCAGCGCCCGAGCGGGCCGCGTGATAGCTCGCCCCGCTGCCAGGTGTACCCCGTCACCCTCTCTCGCTCGCCTCTCACACAAGCAACATTTATATTATAGCGAATATAAAATACAAGGCGCGGTCACAGACCAAAACAAAGACCATTTCTAGACTGTCTGTGGCAACACGACACTAATAACATAAAGCAGATCATTCTAGGACAACTGTAGCCCATCCCCCCATCCTGGCGAGCGGTAGCGAGCTGCAATGCCCCACGCAACCATTCTGCCAGCGCCGGGAGGCGTCACAACAAATAAATACATACATATAATATAATTATATATTCACGTTTATATGAGTAATTTACGAGTATGGCTAGCCAAGCAAAACTCGATGTAGCTAGCTTTATAGGTGTAAGTAAATATTTAAATCAAGGTACCACACGGTTTTACAAACTTACAAATTATGCTTAGTAATGTTAAATTTAGAAGTTGGAAAGAATCCGCTAAATTAGTTTAGGGGGAAGTAGTTGTTTCTTTCTGGACACCCTTCTCCATCATCTTTAGGCCCGTTAGTTTTGAGATTTTAAGACATTCACCTCATTAGTTTGACGATATTAAGACCTTTCGTCCCATTTCTGTATCAATTATCAAGATAGTTCTCTTTTCCTGCCGAGCGAAAGCGAGCCTGTAATTTTGGAGAATCTGGCCTTCGGCCAGAACATATATCCACTGAAAAATGTACACATTTATCACAAATGGGGATCATGAGGATAATGTATTATGCTTGGTGGAGGTCTAGGGAGGTTATTAAAACAATTATAGATATAAAACATAATTAAACAAATAAATAAACCCTACCCAATTAAAATTCATTCCTGTAGCCTGTGTTACGGCCCAGGGTCCAAGAAAATAATATGTTACGGCCCAGGGTCCAAGAAAAAACAGGCCTGATTACATAGGGGTAGAGGACACCCTGGTAGCAACACATTAAGACTGATTGGATATGACTTTACAGTTAAATATTATACCAAGACATCCAGTGTTATTGATTTTTAACTAGGAAGATTGAATTAACCCACTGTACACCAATACTGAGGTATTGAATAATAATTATATTTTCTCCAACTGTACACTAAGACTTAGTTGTATTTTACCGGCAGTTCAAACTCCTGACTTATTTATAGGCCTTAAACTAAATGGATAGAGAATAGACAATAATTAAATTTTAATTTATTATTATAAAGAATATGCAAACAAATATATAGGGCCTATTACTGATAATTACTTATTAAATAATGGTTAATGAAAATAATAATAATATTCTTAACAAAATAAACAATAGCAATTAGATATATAAATATTCTTATTTAAATTTATATTTACATTTAATTAAACAAAAAGGAAGCAAATATTATAGTATCACCAACTCGGGTCTCATCCACCTGGTAACTCCTAATCGTATCCTCCTGAGATTTGTGAATGATGGAGTACACGAGTAGAAGTTGACACTGGTAGAGGTAAGTACTCCAACACACACAACACCACCGAGGTAAATCCAGAATATGACTGCCTAGAGGACGTAGATGACGGTGGAAGAGACCTCGGGTGTATATAGGAGGGTCAGTCAGAGAGGAATCTCCACCAAATCCTTGTCAGCGCCCTCTAGGATCCAGGAATCACTAATATAAGTGTAGGTATGAAGTAACAGGTGAAGCGAGACATGCCGGAGACGGGAGCCACGAAGCAGTGGTGAAGCAGGGCAGTGTATGAATCCCCCTCACACGAACCAAGTGAAGCTTCAACAACTCATATAGAGGTTCAGGGTGTAATAATCCTCCCCCACGAAGACCTCGGCAACGGAGTGAAGAGGACTAAGCCGGACCGTCCGGGGACCCCGTCTCTGGAGAATGGTCCCTTGAAAGGGCATCAGCGATGAGATTGTCTACGCCCCTGATGTGTCTCATCTGAAGATCGTACTCCTTCAGCATGAGAGACCATCTGAGGATGCGTTGATTGGTGTCTTTCATACGTCGAATAAAGGCCAAGGGATTATGGTCCGTGTAGACATGTAAAGGTGAGTAGTTCTTGTTAATGTAGCATTCAAACTTCTTGATAGCCAGGATCAGGGCAAGGGCTTCTTTCTCAATGGTGGAATAATTACGTTGATGATTCTTGAGCTTGGCCGAGAAGTATGAAACTGGGTGGAGAATGTCATCTGAATGGCCCTTTTGCAGCAACACAGCACCAACCCCTTGGTCACAGGCATCCACTTGGAGATGATAGGGCAGTGAAGGGTCTGGTGTCTGCAGTACTGGGTGTGTAGAGAGGAGCTTCTTCAGTTGTCCGAAAGCAGCCTCACATGCAGGACTCCAATGAAACCTGGCCTTAGTACTGGTGAGATCCGTGAGTGGAGCCGTGACCGAAGAAAAGTTGGGGCAGAACCGACGGTAGAAACCAGCCATCCCGATGAAGCGTAGAAGGGCCTTGCGAGTAGTAGGCCGAGGATACTCTAGGATGGCTTGGATGTTGGCGGCCTTCGGACGAGTAACTCCTTGTTCCACCTCATGCCTTAAGTAGGAGACTGTAGCCTGGCCAAAGCTAGACTTGGCGAGGTTGATGGTGAACCCAGAGGAGGCGAGTCGTCCCAGCAGTCTCTCCAGACGGACAAGGTGGTCACTCCAAGAGGCTGAAAATATGATGATGTCGTCTAAGTAAGATTCCACACCTTCTAACCCTTGAATAGTATTAGTTATTATCCTCTGAAAAGTGGCGGGTGCATTGATCCTACCAAAAGGCATAACTTTATATTGGAAAAGGCCACAATGGGTAGTGAAGGCTGATATTATTTTTGCACGTTCTGTCAAACCTATTTGATAGTAGCCTTTTTGTAAATCTATGGTTGACACATACTGAGCATGCCCTACTTGATCTATCAAGTCATCAATACAAGGCAAAGGATAGGCATCAAGAATCGTGATTGCGTTTACCTTACGATAGTCTGTGCATAACCTTGGTTTTGTTAATATTGACTCTTAAACTAAACCCTTGCTCGCTATGCCCTCTCTCCACTCTTTGAATTTGGCCTCAGCATCTTGTATACTGTCAGCTATTAGGACTAAATCGTCTGCATAAAACAGTTCCAACGGAGTCCGCCTCTAAAAACTCTAGACAGTGCTCCAAGACCATAATAAAGAGGAGGGGGCTTAACACTGAACCCTGATGGACTCCAACACGAACTGCAAATTCATCACTCAGTATACCCTTCACCCTCACCGCACTTCGCGAATCCTCATACATCTTCATTATCACACGCACCAGCCACTTTTCCACACCAAATTTCCTCATATCCCACTGCACAACATCTCTAGGCACCCTATCAAAGGCCTTCTCCAGGTCTACAAACACAAAGTAAAGATCCCTGCCTTTTAGTAAGTATCTTTCCTGTATCTGCCTGACTATGAAGATAGCATCGGTTGTACCCCTTCCTGGCATAAAACCAAACTGCATATCATCAATAGAGATGCTTTGCCTGATCAAAACCTCAAGGACTCTCTCATAGACCTTCATGATTTGGTCAAGCATTTTCAGGCCCCTATAATTTCCTCTATCTAGATTCTAGCGCATCCCCTTTTCCTTTGTATATATTTACTATTACACTTTTGAGCCAATCCTGTGGGATTTTCTCATCTTTAATAATGGTGTTTATCAACTCAGTGACTAAGTTTACACCAATCTCCCCTGAGGCTTTTATCATCTCAGCGACAATGTCGGAGCAACCTGGAGCTTTACCGTCCTTCATTTTATTGATTGCGTCGCTCACTACAGCTGGTGCTATCAAAGGAGGGGGCCCAGATATTGGTTTTTCGATACTAAGCTGTTCCTTATCCCATTCAAACTCTACCTTTAGCAATCGTCCATGCTTCTCTGATTTCATTTTCTGCATACACAATCTTCCCATTATCATTTCTAACACACTGTTCACCTATAATATCCCTACTGTCATTTTTAACTCGCCTAGCTAGGTTGAAGATCCCATTGGGATTGTCAGTGTTACACACTTGTTCGAGGACCAGGTCCTTAATGCGACTTTTAGCATTGTAAATAACTCTTTTGGCAGTTCGTTTAGCTGCCTGGTATTCCTCCTTGCTGCCTGCTTTCTTCCATGCTTTGAAGCATCTCCTTTTCTCTTTCACAGCATGTTCTACCTAATCGTTCCACCACGAGGAGGTCTTATTCCTGGGGTGACCCTTTGTTTTCCCACAGACTTTGTCAGTGGCAGCGATAAGGCTATGCTTAAGAAAGTTCCATTGGCTATTTACATCGTTAGGCCTAGCTTCCTTATTTCTATTCATTTCCTCCAGTTCATTATGAAACCTATCCCTAACTTCCTTGTCCTTCAGCAGCCATACTTTCCTTTTGGGTATGTAAACCTTCTTGCGATTAGGATCTCTGTATAAGCTTATGTCGCACACAAGTAGCTTTTGCTGGGGGATACATTCTTCGCTCGGGATGACTTTTACATCTCGAACTAGTTTCCAGGCTTTCCTGTTAACCAAGAAGTAATCTATCTGGCTACTGGAGACCCCAGAGTTATATGTGATCAGCTGGCTCTGTCTCTTCTTGAACTTTGTGTTACACACAACCATGTTGAGTGCAACGCAGGACTCCAATATATATTCGCCTTCTAGATTTGTCCTTCCGTAACCATTTCCTCCATGTACCCCCTCGTATCCATCTGCAGATGCTCCCACGTGACCATTGAGGTCCCCCTCCACGATTGTTATTTCGTTCTCCGAGAGGCCTGAAATGACACTGACGGTGTCATTCCAGAAGTCCTCTTTTATCTCTTTCTGTAAACCAGCCTGTGGGGCATATGCAGATATCACATTCAGAATTCTTTCACCAACTTTCAACTTCAAAACAATCAGCCTTTCACTAACTCTCGTAATCTGAAGCACACTTTCCGCCAGCTCTTCAGCCACCAGAACACCCACTCCTCCTTTCGCTTTATCAGTCTCCACACCCATCCAGTATATCCTATATCTTTTCCTCCTTCCAACAATCCACTGTACCCCATGCCTCTTCCAGATTGTTTCCTGGGTACAGCAGACATCCACTCGCCTCCTCTCACACATCTCGGCCACTTCATTCGCACGCAGATTCAAACTACCAACATTCACACTAGCAAGTCTGAGATTGTGGGGGGCATTTGTCCTTATCCTGTGCGGTTTTGATTCATCGGACTTACGTTTATTTTCTTTGGTTTTAGTCATAATTAGGTAGGTTGACTGGCAGATGGGCATCACCCCCCCCCAGAACTCCGGCTCCAGTCTACCCCGGGACCATTCCCAGCACCTTCCCCCAAGAGATTACAAGGGGGTAGGATCCAGTGGCCTCGGTACGCCCCACCAGAACCAGCCACAGGGACGCACCCCGTGCGCGTACACGGCGCTACGACTGGCCTGGTATTTTTCGCCCAATGACAGGGCAGCCCCCTGGAGTGCTACCACCAGGTTCGGGCCCCTATACTATTGGGCGGAAAGTGCCAGTCTGGGGAAACACTACGTACTGTACCCTCTGGATCCATTTCGTCCAGGTTGGGCCCAGGGCGCCAGGGCCGGGTCCAGAGGGAGCGACACCCACCGCCAGTGTGCCGCCATTAGGCAACTTGGAGCAAGTACAATGAAGCCCTGTCACAGCACTGTCATATGGAGACAATGCCAGTGCCAATAACAAGGCTTCATTGTATAGTGATGACTACTTGGTCCGCAAGTCTAACACCATCTCCCCTATTAGTCGCCTTGTACGACATGCAGTAGGATGCGTGAGGCATATTCTTTTTTTCCTCCACCATTAGATTATGGTCTCATTCGATTTCTCTTGATCCGAGGTTGTAGAGGCAGCCCGAGCCCTGGTAACCGCACACACTGGATACATAATTATGAGGTTGTTCTTCATCTATCTGGGCTGTAGGGCTAGTGGCAAGAGGCTGATCTTTTATGATTGGGTTTGGAATGAGACCACTACCAGCAAGGTCATTACCTAAGAGAAAATTAACATTAGAATCAGGAAGATCACCATCAAGAATAGCTACCTTAAATTCACCAGTTAGCAGATCACTGTTCAATTTTACAATACCCATGTCCACCGTTGAACTAGAACCTAAAGATCTAAGGTTAATAGTGTCTCCTGAGAGTTGTGAAGAGACATCTGGCAACGGTTTTCTGCAAAGTATACTCTGGGCTGATCCGGTTTCCCGCAGTATGGTCACAGGGAAGGCTTGATCCTGGTTAGGGAGAGACACTGTTCTCTTACTTTGAAAGCTGAAAAGAGGTCATGATCAGGTTTAGGTACATGGACACAGGACGCTGGTCTAGCAGTAGATTGTGGATTGCCTGAATTGGTAGCTACCGTCAATTTGTAAGCAGAAGAGGTCTTACATTTTGGATGATTACAGTTTAAGATGGTATGATCAGTCTTCTTACAGTAAGTACATAAATCCTTAATACCCTTCCTATCACTAAGAGCTGGACGCACAGATTTACCATCCTCAGAGACAGGGTGTTTACCAGAGAAGGGCTTTACAAAGTTGGATTTTGGTTTGTCACGAGAGAAGGACTTATGAATTAATGCATATGAATCTGCAAGTTGCGCTGCTTTCTTTATATCTGTTTCTCCCTTTTCTTCTACATAGGCCATGACATTGAATGGCAACCTTCTTTTTCATTCTTCTAGAACTACACAATTCACCAGGTCTTCAAAGGTGTCAATATTAGAAGCATGTAACCACTTCCTGAATAAGCGTAATTTCTTTATGGCGAACTCCAGGAAAGTGATTTGATCAGACTTTAAGCGATTCCTAAATTGCCTTCTGTAGTTATCTGGAGTGATGGTGTATGCATCCAGAATGACCTTCTTGACAAAGTCATAATCCATTATGTTGTCTAAGTAAGTTAAAGTAAGAGCAGCCTTACCCGTTAGTTTATGTTGTAGAAGCCATACCCAGTCTTCCTTCGCCCATTTTAAATGTTCTGCTGTCTTCTCGAAGGTCTCGAAGGACTTCTCAGGTTCACGCTCATCAAAGGTAGGAACCAGCTGAATAGCTTTGGCTAGAATAGAGGCTTTGTGAGACTTGTCGAATTCTAGTTTATCTAATTTAATTTTATGAGTGTCCTCGAGCTGCTGTACTTTGCTTCTTTCTATCTGTCTATCTTTCTCTCTTTGTTCTAGATCAAGCTGAAACCTCTGTTGTTCTAACTGGAACTTATGGTGTTCTAACTGAAGCCTCTGTTGTTCTAACTGTTGTTGCTACTGGAGCTTCGTTTGTTCTAACTGGTTATGTAGATGGAGACGTTCTCTCTCAAAAGCTAAGCGAGAAGCATCCCAGACAACAGAAGTATCGTTACCTGCATCTGCTTGAAGTTGGGACTCATTCATAGAGAGTGACATAGGAGTGAATTCATCTATGGCCTCCGCTGGAAGTTTGCCAAGGGAGACTAAAGATTCTAAGACTATGTTTTTTACTTGCTCTTTAGTATGGCTACTCTCATATGAAATGCTAAAATATTGTGCAGTGAACTTCCAGTTGTCCTTGTTGATTACTTCCTCTCTTAATCTACCAAGGGAAGGTTCATTGCAAAATCCCATACAATCAAATGAAGCAGGCATGATTATATATTAAAATTACAGATAACAGATTAAAGATTACTGTTTTAAATTTACCAATGACATAACACTATAAAGGAATAGGATCGTCATGGCTCAATAAACTGACTGGGGGACTATTACTAGTGACTAGGACCCTACAATAGTAGTTGCCTAGGGAGACGTATTACAGAATGAAGCAGGGGAGATACAACACAATTCCAGCCAGATTAATGCTGTATGATTAGAGCAATGACAGACAGAACACCAATAGAATCTCGGCAACTACTGACGTTACCCCACTGCACAATGCAAGACATGAAACACACACCCGATGCAATATAGGACAAGGGAAGAGGCATTAAGGCACTGAAAGAAAATTCCAGTAGGATCCTACTTCTATCCTATTTGCGACTTTATGGCTTGGGTTGAAGTGTTTAAATAGGTTATATACATGAAAGCTTGTCTATTCTGTTATATAATAAGGACACAGTGACTGCTTGAAGCGCAGAAGAGATTACTTCTATCACTAAGGATTAATGAAAGACTCTGAAAACTCGCAACTGTCTGTCCTAGTTTTAACGAGCCATGACGAGTCAAAGAGTTAGCATATTCTGGATAAGATCTAATGTTGAGAGGTTGAACCACTGTACTTGGACTTAAACTGTAGTATTACCACACCACACAAGACAACTTGAAAGAAGAGATAATTTAAGTAGTAACCGGTAATACTTACAGGCAGACCGCAGCTGTGTGATACAATAATAAATGAACCAATGGATTTAAGTTACATGAAAGAATGGCTGTACAAATGAAGCACGAACTCGAACTACCCGGTTAAACATCCATATGAAAAAAGAATCCCGGACAGGCCCCCATAATATGTTACGGTCCAGGGTCCAAGAAAAAAACAGGTCTGATTATATAGGGGTAGAGGACACCCTGGTAGCAACACATTAAGACTGACTGGATATGACTTTACAGTTAAATATTATACCAAGACATCCAGTGTTACTGATTTTTAACTATGAAGATTGAATTAACCCACTGTACACCAATACTGAGGTATTGAATAATAATTATATTTTCTCCAACTGTACACTAACACTGAGTTGTATATTACCGGCAGTTCAAACTCCTGACTCATTTATAGGCCTTAAACTGAATGGATAGAGAATAGACAATAATTAAATTTTAAGGTCAATATATAGGACGCGCTACAATATTGGTAAAAAATTTAACTCAATACCATGTGATTAAGCGATTTTTGTTCTCCAAATGTTTGATGTAGGTGTTATTCCCAGGAAACTAACATAATACATATTATATGGATATTTACGTTTTAAGGGTTTGTTTACACTTCTTTTTTTTCGTCTTCTTCTGGGAGAGCTCTTTTGCGTGACTGTCAGTCAACAACGGAGACATCTGGTGGCGAATGCAATGAACTATACTGGTGGCGTCGTGGCGAAAGTATCACCCTACCTAATTCATGCCAAGAGTACTCGCGTTCACTGACACGTGATGTCTATCGACCAATCAGGTGATGCCATGATTTGGAAAACAGGTGGCCCGGGATATAAGCTATCAGTTTGACTCTGGCCAGCTTGTGTAGAGGGTGTGAGCCGATCAAAGCTTTTTTCACCGTCTTTATAAACACTGAGGCTGCTTAAGACATTTTCGCCTTCCATTAAGTGTAAACTGTCCAAAGTGCAATAACCAGTGTTCCAAATACAGCCGATGAGGGCATCTGGTTTTGAAATGCACATACAGTTTTTTGACATGGAAAAATTCGAAACACAAATCCACCAGCTGTTGACCAAGATGAGTGGTGATCGAGCCTCCAGCGGCCAGCCAGGCAGCCACTCAAGCCAAGGACCCTCAACCCAGTACCTCCTCTGTTCATTAAGGTTAATTGGTTGGTTGGGACAGTATAAAGGAGCCGGACCACAGCTAGCTCGGGAATCTTAATGGGTGATCGCAAAGTAACATAAAGTAAAAAAAAAATTTGCATATGTTTAAACTGGCATGCAAGGGCTAGTTTTGTATCCTACGTACTGAGTACTTTGAACCCTTAGTTGCTGGCATGCAAGGGCTAGTTTTGTATTCCACGTACTGGGTACTATGCACCCACAGTAGCTGGCATGCAAGGGCTAGTTTTGTATTCCACGTACTGGATACTATGCACCCACAGTAGCTGGCATGCAAGGGCTAGTTTTGTATTCCACGTACTGGGTATACTATGCACCCCCAGTAGCTAGCATGCAAGGGCTAGTTTTGTATCCAACGTACTGGGTATACTATGCACCCAAAGTAGCTGGCATGCAAGGGCTAGTTTTGTATCCCACGTACTGGGTATACTATGCACCCAAAGTAGCTGGCATGCAAGCAATAGTTTTGTATTCCACGTACTGGGTATACTATGCACCCAAAGTAGCTGGCATGCAAGGGCTAGTTTTGTATCCCACGTACTGGGTATACTATGCACCCAAAGTAGCTGGCATGCAAGGGCTAGTTTTGTATCCCACGTACTGGGTATACTATGCACCCAAAGTAGCTGGCATGCAAGGGCTAGTTTTGTATCCCACGTACTGGGTATACTATGCACCCAAAGTAGCTGGCATGCAAGGGCTAGTTTTGTATCCCACGTACTGGGTATACTATGCACCCAAAGTAGCTGGCATGCAAGGGCTAGTTTTGTATCCCACGTACTGGGTATACTATGCACCCAAAGTAGCTGGCATGCAAGGGCTAGTTTTGTATCCAACGTACTGGGTATACTATGCACCCAAAGTAGCTGGCATGCAAGGGCTAGTTTTGTATCCAACGTACTGGGTATACTATGCACCCAAAGTAGCTGGCATGCAAGGGCTAGTTTTGTATCCCACGTACTGGGTATACTATGCACCCAAAGTAGCTGGCATGCAAGGGCTAGTTTTGTATCCCACGTACTAGGTCTAGGTTAGGTTGGATTGTTAGGTTAGGCTCATGTTAACCCCATTCTTACTAGGTTAGGTTAGGTAAGGTAGTTAGGTTAGGCTAATGTTAACCCCATTCTTACTAGGGTAGGTTAGGTAAGGTTGTTAGGTTAGGCTAATGTTAACCCCATTCTTACTTCGTTAGGTAAGGCTAATGTTAACCCTATGAAACCCCAAACAAAGATTTTATTAGGGTTACTGTGTAATTTTAACATGAAAATTAGTAAAATCCGAGCCAAGTTTCGTCAAAACTTGGCTCGTGTTTTCAAAATGTCGGGTTATATGGGTATGGAAATTTACAAAACCCGAGCCAACATTTTAATAAGGATATTGTGTTATTTTCATTTTTAAATTAGTTAAATCCGAGACAACTTTCGTCAAAACTTGGCTCGGGTTTTCAAAAAGTCAGGTTTTATGGGTCTGGAAATTGTCAAAACCCGAGTCAAATTTTGGTTACAAATGTGTATTATCGTGTTCTATACGCTTTTTACCCCTCAATTTCCCTGATCTTCATAGCCCTCCCCACTATCGGGGGGCGTGTCATTAGATTGATGGATAATGGGTAAATGCTTAATTCACATTCAATTTCATCACTAGATTCCACTAAAACACCAAAAACAAAATCAAAATACCAAAAAAAAATACCTGAAAAACACGTTGTTGCGTCTCCTGTATATTAACCAATTTTAATTTATTATTATAAAGAATATGCAAACAAATATATAATACCGGTACTGATAATTATTTATTAAATAATGGTTAATGAAAATAATAATAATATTCTTAACAAAATAAACAATAGCAATTAGATATATAAATATTCTTATTTAAATGTATATTTACATTTAATTAAAAACAAAGGAAGCCAATATTATAGTATCACCAACTCGGGTCTCGTCCACCTGGTAACTCCTAATCGTATCCTCCTGAGATTTGTGAATGATGGAGTACACACTAGAAGTTGACACAGGTAGAGGTAAATACTCCAACACACACAACACCACCGAGTTAAGTCCAGAATATGACTGACTAGAGGACGCAGATGACGGTGGAAGGGACCTCGGGTGTATAGGAGGCTCAGAGAGGAAACTCCACCAAATCCTTGTCAGCGCCCTCTAGGATCCAGGAATCACGAATATAAGTGTAGGTATGAAGTAACAGGTGAAGCGAGACATGCCGGAAACGGGAGCCACGAAGCAGTGGTGAAGCAGGGCAGTGTATGAATCCCCCTCACACGAACCAAGTGAAGCTTCAACAACTCATACAGAGGTTCAGGGCGTAATACCTGTTAGAATAGGTTGTAAAGTAGTATTGTAACTATCATGGAAACTATTGAGATAAAATATAGTTAAAAAAGGTGTTAGTATTATTTTCTAAACTGTCAATTTTAGAGTTGAACTGACTGACCAAAACATCTGTAGCATTCCGGTAGGCATTTCTTGGGATTCCAAAAGCAGCTTAAGCATAAAGGTTTCCTTTGTTTGATCTCCGAGTTTAGCAAAACAGTCTTTGTTTATGCACCATATGGAGTCACCTATTCAAAATGTGGCTTTAATTATTTTGTTATATCCTCAGACTCAGAGTATTATCAATTTTGTATGGCGTCAATGCAGATCAGATACAGCACCGAAACTCAGGTGTCTGAAGCAACTGCCAGCAGCCCCTTCTCTGTATCCTCCTACTTTCTCTATCCTAGTTGCAAAGCCAAAGGCGGATGTTGTGCATACGTGCGCAACAAACTCACTTGCTCTCTTGCTCCCGATTTTGACTCTTCTGAATTCTCAACTTTATGGCTCAAAATATCCTGTCATTCTCATACTAAATATTTCTGTGCTGTCTACCTTTCCCCTAACTCTACCGACTTTCCAAAAATCTTCGACTATCTAAACTCTAAAGTGGAACACATTCTATCTATCTCTCCCTTCTCTGAAATATCCATCTTAGGAGATTTCAACGTTCACCACCGCCAATGGCTCTCCTCTCACTCTACTGACCCACCTGGTGAACAAGCCTATATCTTTTCTATCATAAATGACCTAGATCAGCTGGTCCAGCAACCCACCCGTATCCCGGATCCCTTCGGAGATCGGCCCAACATTCTTGACTTATTTCTGACTTCTAACCCTTCTTCTTATACTGTCAATCTTTTCTCCCCATTGGGCTCCTCCGACCATAAACTTATCTCTGTCACCTGTCCTATCTCTTCAGTACGGCCATCCGATCCTCCCAACCGGTGGCGCTTGTGGCACTTTGGCGCTGCCGACTGGGAGGCTCTGGCAGTACTTCTTTGATTCCCCATGGAATGACTTCTGCTTCCGTGGCCGAGGACCCTCAGAGAGTGCTGAACGCATTACCAAGGTAATCCTCTAAGGCATGGAAGCGTACATTCCATTTTCTTTCTTTCAGTCTAATGCAAAAAAATCTTTGTTTACTCACACTTGTTCTACTGCTGTCCGCAAAAAGGAGGAAGCATTCAAACAGTACTGTTACGTCCTGGGATATATAAACACTGGGCTCTTTCTATTGGACTAGGTATGCGGCAACAAGCAACAACGGAAAACGCTAGATCCAACTCTTATCTATAAACCCAGCCAACAAACCACCCTAAACCGTCAAGAGTCCTGCCTGGACAACGAGGTATCCTATGACTCGGTTACAGGGTGCACGCACTATAGACTGCTGATAGTCAAGCAGGCTATATAAAAGATCACACAATTAAGTTGACTTAAAGCTTCAAGGAAAAGATAGATAACGGAATTAAATTGCAGAAACAATTTAATAACAAACTAGAAGAAAGTACATTTAACGTTACGTTAATTAATACAACTAATCACCCCTGCGTGAAAGAAGGTGAAAGCAAACAGTCCTCAAAACATCGTACAGGTAGACAAGATGCGGGTTTCTAAACTGCATGCGGCTACTGTAGGGCCTGATGCTTAGCAAAGAAAGTAAGTTACGGATTTAGAGAACTCTTAACTCATAAGCAGGAAAAAATACCTGTGATAGGCCATACAGTGTATAATGACATAGGTATAATTAAATAAAGGTAGCAACTCGCAACATGACCACATACAGGTGTACTTCTCACTCTTAGTCAGGCAAGCCTGCTCAGACAGAGTCTCTAAGCCACACCCTGACTCACAATGCTCACAAAAACGGTAAACTGTGGCACAATAACAAGCATACAGAGAGAATAAACCCCTAGCTGTTAATCTGCCAGGTGGCAGAGGTCTAGCCGGAAGGATATAGGCTTCGGATACCCGGGCTGAGCCACCTGCTCTAGCCTAGGGACGTTCCCAAGTCTGTGCGCCAAATTACTCTAATTGAAAGGGTGCTCTCTTGAGAGACTCAGATCCCAAGTATCTGACTCTCTCCTGGCGACCCTAAAACAAAAGCAAGACGTGCTAGCGCAGTGCTGAGTGGACTAGGCAAGGGCCCTCACACAACACAACACTAGACACACAGGGACACAGACAAGAAAATGCCCCCAGACTCCCACGGGTATCCTAGTAAAGTCGTGCGGGTCCACAGGACTCGCACCAGCAGACTTTACTTGAAGGATCGCAAAAAGCCTCCCCTCCGGTCTAGCCCCTGCTAACCTGACACAAGAACACACTAGCAACCATGAAACCACCAAATATGAGACAACAAAAAAGCTTCCTAGGTCTCACTAACAATTACGTCTCTGCATAAGGCCCAAAATCCTATCTAGTTATCTGAGAGCTCGTCGTTAATACAATAATAGATATAAGGTCTATCAAGGGGATGGGATAATTAAATAGATTGGTGAAGTAGTGGAAAGAAGGTATACAAAGTAAGAGAGAACGTTTCTAAGGGGGGTTGAGAGGGATAGATATCAAGGGGGTCCGAAGGGTACGACAGTGAGGTGAGCTCTGAGTCTTGAATCTGTCTAGACCCCACCCTAGGCATACAAAATACATCCCAGGCTTGGCAACACTCAACACTGTTGCCTGGTCAAAATCCTCTACCCCGTGCGTGAGTCGAAACTAAGCCTAACGTTGCAATCAAATGCATATGGCAACGCTTCAGGCTCGTCCCAAGCTGGCAAGCGAAGCAACGTCCCAAGCCGGTCTCTCTCTCCCGCTCGTCTCCTCCCACCCTCACTAGACTTACATCTTATATATTATAATGAAATAATCAACTATCGAGAATAAAATATACTAAGATGCGTTGGTTAAGAATAAGGGCAGCTTCAAGCTGTGAAACAACATAAGAATATCCCAGACATTAGTTACGTTGTCGTAGGATATATACTAAGGAATAGCTTGCCGACTGGCTGCCATCAGCCGGTTTCTAAACGGCTGGGCAGCCGACGCGCGCGCATGCCCGCACGTGGCTACTATGCAGAAGCGTCACATTACCGACACCTTAAAACTCAAGAATCTCATTCTTCTTATGTTTCTGCCCGGAATCAAGACAAATCTGTTCTTCGACTTGCCAAGCACTCTTGCATCAATAATAAATGCACTGAACTATCCAACTCTAGCTCTTCCCAAGCTTTCTGGCATCTAGCCAAAAACCTCTCCAACAACCTTTCTTCCTCGTCTTTCCCTCCCCTTTTCCACTCTGATGGCACAACCATCACTTCTTCCTCTGACAAAGCTGAACTCTTTGCTCAAACTTTTGCCAGAAACTCTACCTTGGATGATTCAAAGGAGTACAAAGGAGTACAAAGGAAATCAAGCAACAACAGATATAGTGACCCTTCTAGGCTGCTTGTCCTCCAAAACACTGAGGATCAAGTGTCCAAACAGTGGTTTAGAGTGGGTAAGGGAACATTGGAAAGGGAACTACTGCCCTGCCACTAACGTGGCAGGACTAGGAAGTTAGTAGGGGACATATGGGTTAGTAACTGAGGGGAGGATAAAGTTATTCATTTACAAACGCAGTCAGTCGCGGGTTTGATGCGAGATATTTGTCTAGGCGGAATTAAAATGAATCAACGGTGCTGCAGTCTATAACGTCTCGGGGAAGCCCATTCCACAAGTTGACAACTCGATTGAAGAAGAAATTCTTAAATTCGTGCGAGTTAAAAGATTTACCAATAATTTTGCAACCGTTTCCCCGCGTGTAATTAGATTGGTCGATAGTGAAGTACTTACTACAGTTCATATTGTCGATGCCTTTGATGATTTTGAACACTTGAATTAAGTCGCCTCTTAATCTGCGCTGGGTTAAAGGAAATAGATTTAATTCTCTAAGACGCTCTTCGTATGGTTTGTTCTTTAGGCTAGGTATCATTTTGGTAACTCTACGTTGAACTCGTTCTAGCTTGTTTATATCTTTTTGGTAATAAGGGCACCAGGATTGAACGCAGTATTCCAGAAGAGGGCGGACTAAGGAATTGTAAAGGGTTAGGATAACTTCTTTGGATTTATGCTCAAATGACCTGCCTATAAAGCCAATTTTGTTTGCCTTCTTAACAACTTCTGAACATTGTTGACTCGGTTTTAGGTTACTCGATATTGTTACTCCCAGATCAGTTTCTCTGTTTACATTCTTAAGCTGAGTGCCATTCATCGAATAGTTTGCTTTCTCATTTAGGTATCCGACATGTAGTACTTTACATTTATCCGCATTGAAACTCATTTGCCAAATTTGGGCCCAACATGACAATTTATCTAGATTGTGTTGCATATCGTCAACTTGTTCTTTTGAGAGTACGCTATTTGCAATTTTTGTATCGTCAGCAAATTTTGAGATTGTGCAGGTGAGACCCTCATCTATGTCGTTGATGTAAATTAGAAAGAGAATTGGTCCTAGTACCGATCCCTGGGGTACCCCGCTACTTACATTGGTCCCTTTAGATGCCTTACCGTTTATGACTACCCTTTGCTTTCTGTTGCTGAGCCAATTTTCTATCCATTTCAACACACCGTCTTGTATTCCATGCGCTTTTAGTTTTAGCAGTAAACGTTTGTGGGGAACTTTGTCAAAGGCCTTTTGAAAATCAAGGTATATAATATCTACAGCTTTACTCTCATCGTAGAGGTTGAGGATATCGTGGAAGAAGTCTAAGAGGTTTGTTAAACAGGAACGTTTTTTACGAAAGCCGTGTTGAGTATCTTTAAGTATGTTATTTTCCTCTAAGTGATTTACGAGTCTGTCTCGTATGACCGTTTCTAGCATTTTACATACAACTGAGGTTAAGCTAATTGGACGATAGTTACTGGGTAGGGATTTGCTGCCTTTTTTGAATATCGGTGTTACGTTGGCTAGCTTCCACTGATCAGGCATAGTTCCAGACTGCAAGGATTTATTGAATAGTAATGTCAGTGGTTTGGAGAGCTCATTCTTAGCTTCCTTTAGAACTCTAGGCGAGATTGTATCAGGTCCTGGCGTTTTATTTACCTTGATTCCGGTGCTATTCCTCCCTCTCCTACTTATGCATAATATCCTAATCTCTTCTAAAGATGTACTTTCTACCCTCTCTGGGCTTAATACTAAGAAGATGTACGGTCCGGACGGTGTTCCTCCTGTTGTACTTAAAAACTGTGCTTCCGTGCTGACCCCCTGCCAAAGCAAACTCTTTCGTCTCTGTCTCTCCTCTAACGTCTTTCCTTCTTGCTGGAAGTCTGCTTTCATTCAACCTGTCCCAAAGAAGGGTGACCGCTCTCAACCCTCCAACTATCGTCCAATTGCTCTCATCTCTTGTATCTTTAAAGTTTTTTAAACTATTCTTGCTTCCAAATTTCTTAAGCATTTCTCTCTCATAATCGGCTCTCAGATCGCCAGTCTGGCTTCCTTAACCCATTGGCTGCGGCCATTTTTGGGCTGTTTAGGGCATATTCAGGCACTCCTGAATGATAAATCAAGCATCTGCATTAAATAAAGTGTATTCTGCCGAAAACTAGGCGAGAATAGCTTCAAAATGACACCAGAACGGGCCTCATACGTGGTCTGGTTCACCCGCAGTGGTGCCAGTGAAACGCGGGAAACCCGCTATTATGTAACACTCGCTCGCTTGGCTACACTGCTGGGAGACACAGAGAGAGGCCCACGCGAGACACAGTCAACCTCAGTGAGCCGCTCGGTGCTCTGAGGGTCGGAGGTGGGCCCCTCACGCTCTCGCTCACTGGCACTCGATTTTTACGGTTTTTACAGGCTTTTAAAGCCTGGAAATTGCTGTAACTTTCCAGGACGTTCCAGAACGTTACCCGCAGCGAAAGGATTAAGGGTCGCTCTACTGGTGATCTTCTTTCATATCTTACTATCTCTTGGTCATCCAACTTTCTGGACTTCGGTGAGACTTTTCTGTTGCACTAAACATATCGAAGGCCTTCGATAGAGTCTGGCACAAATCTTTAATTTCCAAACTGCCCTCCTTCAGTTTTTTCCCTCCATCTGTGCCTTTGTCTCTAATTTCCTTTCCGGCCATTCCATTGCTGCGGTTGTGGACAGCCATCGCTTATTTCCTCATCCTATCAACTCCGGTGTTCCTCAGGGTTCTGTCCTATCTCTTATTCTCTTTCTAATTTTCATAAATGATCTTCTCAACTGTACATCCAGTCCCATCTATGCATATGCAGACGACTCTACTTTACACCTTTCAATTAGTTTTCCAGAACGCCCCAGCCAGCAATCCCTCAAAAGTAAACGTAATGAAGCCATAAAATGCTTATCTTTTGATCTAGCTACTATTTCCAATTGGGGCAGAGAAAACCTTGTTGCATTTAATGCTTCCAAAACTCAATTTATCCATCTTACTACCCGTCAAGAACCTTCATAGGACTATTCCTTATTCTTCAACAATACAAAAATCAACCCTTCATCTTCCCTCAATGTTCTCGGTGTCTCTTTTTCTTCTGCTCTCACTTAGAGAGACCATATTACCAGTCTCGCTAAGGCAGCCTCCCAGAAGCTGGGTGTGCTCAACCGCCTCAAGGGGTTCTGTTTTACCCCTGCGCAGCTTCTTGCTCTGTACAGGGGCACAGTGCGTCCTTGTATTGAGTATTGTTCACATGTGTGGGAGGATCCTCTCACACCACACTCCTAGATAAGGTAGAAAGGAATGCCTTTCGTATCATTAACTCCCGTCCACTCACCAACTCTCTGCAATCTCTCTCTCTTCACCGCAATGTTGCATCTCTCTCGCTATTCTATCGCTACTGCAATAATCAGTGTTCCTCGGAGCTTTCCCAGTGTATACCACCTCCTCTATGTAGAATACGTAGTACCCACCTTGCAACACAATCCCACCCCTACTCTGTGCAACTCTCCAACCCAAGAGTGAAACTTTATTCTCAGACTTTCTTCTATTCAACTGCTGAGCTCTGGAACTCTCTCCCGGAATCAGTCTTTCCCTCTTCCTATAACTTAAATTGCTTCAAACTCCGTGTGTCCAGGCATTTTAGCTCGAACGTCCCTTGATTTCGGCCCTGTCACTCTTTGAAATCTGGGGGAGGCACTCGCTGCAGGCAGTTATACCTTTTGTCTCCCTCATTCACATAGGAAAAATATAATAAAACAAAAGTTATAGTGTCTGTCGAATGAAGACGTTCTTAATTTCACTATTAGAAATGTGATGATTTATAAGGAGCGTCTGAATGTCCGCGTGCCTAGCGGCTGTTAGTCGAAGATTAACACCTTACGAGCGGCCTATGCGGTTTATTTATGTGTACCGCACAGCGGGGTGTTTTTAGCCAAAATAGGGCTGTTTACGTGATCATTTGCATGCCTAAATAAGACCCAGAACGTAAAACAAGTACCTATCCCTGAAAGGGCATAAACAGAGCTTTCGAATGACACCATAACGATCCTTGTATGATGGATAGTTTTCTTGCAATAACCGTGCAACGCGAGTGCAAAAAGCAGGTAATTCGGTACTTTCAGTACATAATTGAGTATGTAGCGAGTGAGAGAGGGAGGAGGGAGCTGAGATTTGTGTCAGTAGGTTCGCCGCGGTGGTCTGGAGCAGTCATACGCTCGCTAGTCTCCTGCCACCACTTGTCTCTCTCTCTCAGCCACATTACGTGCTGAAATTGCCACTCGAGTTATGTCGAGCGCCGCCACATAGTCCAGCTTTATTTAACTCGACTTATGTTGCTCGCCGCTAAATAAGGGTTAAAGAAGCCATAGCATCCTTATCTTCTGATCTATCAACTATTTCTGATTGGAGCAGAGAAAATCTGGTTACTTTCAATGCATCCAAAACCCAGTTTCGACATCTACCCGTCACAATCTTCCCCCTGATTATCCTGTATTCTTCAATAATAGACAAAACAACCCATCATCATCTCTCAGCCTTTTTGTTACTTTTCTCCTGATATTTCTTGAAAAAATCATATTACCACTCTTGCTAAATCAGCTTTCCAGAAATAAGGTGTGCTCAACAGCCCTCGGGGGTTCTTCACGCCCGCACAGCATCTTGCTCTGTATCGGGGCACAGTGCGCCCATGTATTGAGTATTGTTCAAATGTGTGGGGAGGTTCCACCCATACCGCACATTTTGAAAGGGTAGAGTTAAAACCATTTTGTCTCATCAACTCACCTTCTCTTACTAATTCCCTACAACCTCTCTTTACATGCTGCAATGTTGCACCTCTCTCACTCTTCTACCGCTATTATAATAATAAGTGTTGAAAAGAGCTTTCACAGTGTATACCACCTTCGGAGAGTGGGAGGCACCCACCTTTCAACACATCCTACCCCAATTCTGCCCAACTCTCTACTCAAGAGTGAACCGATTATCCCAGGCTTTTTCTACTCAACAAGTAAGGCCTGGAACTCTCTCCCTCATTTTGCTTTCCCTAATCATATGACTTAAATTGTTTCAAGCTCCGCGTGTCCAGACATATTAACTCTATCGCACCTGGAGAAATACCAGGTAGTCTGAAAAACAGAATAATTGCCCCTCTGCATAAATGCAGTAGTAAAGCACTAACAAAACATTATCGCACGGCACCTCTAACCTCCCATATCATCCAAATTTTCGAGCGAGTCCTATGAGGCAAAATCTCGAAATTTATGGAGCAAATGATCTACACAACATGGGTTCAGAGCGGGAAAATTGTGTATCTCATCGCTTTTAGAACACTATGACAGAATTACCGGTTCCTCAGAAAAAAGGAAAAACATAGATGTCATTTACACCGATTTTACGAAAGCTTTTGATAAATGTGACCATGGTATAATCGCCCACAATTTTAAAGCAAAAGTTATAACGAGTAGAATTGGAAGGTGGATGTACAATTTCCTCGTTAACAGGATCAGTAACAGGCAATCAGTAGCAGTCAACCAAGCTATATCTGAGCTCAATTCTCCAAGGAACAGTGCTAGCACCACTTCTCTTCCTCATTCTGATTAATGTCATAGATGCGAACACAAGACTCAGTACAGCGTCTTCCTTTACAGATGACACAAAACGAAGTATGATAATAAACACACAGGAAGACATGGGTAGGTTGCAGGCAGACATAAAGGGGATGTTCCAGTGGACTATGGAAAACAACATGTAGTTTAACAAGGAAAAATTCCAACTAATGCATTATGGAAAGGATGATGTTGTTACAAGGGAACACAAATTACATAATAAATGAATCAAATGATAGAACATAGAGATAATATGAAAGACCTTGGGGTGTTAATACCGGAAAACATGAGTTTCAAAGATCATAACCAGGTCATAGTTGCAGATGCAAAACAGCTAACAGGTTGGATTCTATGTACATTTAGAATGTGTGTTGAGTTGCCAATGATATCGCTCTTAACCCTCCCGCATCTATAGGACGCGATCGAGTCATAACGCCACCCCTCCAAGAGTGCTCGTATTTTTTTTTTTTTTTTTTTTTTTTTTTTTTCTATATTCCAACTACTCCCTCTCGGGCATAGGCTGAGAGCCTGTACATTCCACCGCTCAACACGGTGAAGCCCGTGAGGTCTTGTTCCAGCCTGGGGAGTGAGAAATGTGAAGCATCCATCATGGCTCGAAGCAGCTCCATCTCTGAAGCGGCCGGTTGCTTCGCTCAAGTGCTTCACCGTCTCACCCTCCAGACTCAGACCCTCACTCTCAGAACGCCACCTATTGAGCAGTGAACTCACTAGGCATTGCCCCCCTGTAACATATTTTGAATATGGGAATATTCATACAGTGTTATTTAATCAAGGAACAATGAGGGTATTTTTTTGGCATTTCGGTGGGCTTTGTGGTAATGCACTGATACTAGGTACAGCACAATTTCAATCCCAATAATATCTTCCCATTGACATATCGGGATTTGAACCCGGGTCCATTGGATTACCAATGGAGTGGCATGACCACTCCACCACACCTCCCCTGACGCAATCGCGTCATAATGCCACCTGTAAGTTAGAAATATTCGCCAAAAATAAGTTTATGACTCAATTTGGACTGGTAAGTTAGGCATCAGTAAGTTACAAAAGGAAGTATCTAGCAACCCCATAGCGTCCCTCTCTGAGGAGCGCGGGCCTCTGTAAAGTCAGTAGTTTCCTGGCCCCCAGACTGTGAGGCAGGGTCCCGGCCCTTTAAATTCTGGGCTCCCTCCCTCTGGCCCACCATGCCTAGCTATAGGCAGGCAATTATGGATTATTTCATCTACCCAGTGAAAGTGTTTAGTGAATAATTCGAACTATATATGTATATAAGATGTTACTTGTGACTTTTGGTGACTGAGGGGAGTGAATCTTGGTTAACCCCTTGAGTATTGATGCAGTTTTGTCTAGGTATCATTGATGACTTTACACTATTTTTGCTTGAAAGACAAATATAATTATCAATAAATACTGCCTACGAAATAAATACATTATAATCACGAAGATGTCACAGGAATGCTTACAGGAAGTATGGTAAGTACTATGGAATTTTAGTTATATTACAGTATATTATATATATATATATATATTATCTATAGCCTATATACAGTTTATTAGACCCCCAACGTCCCGAGCAAGGCCAATGCCAATAATCGAGTATTTATTATTATATTTTGTATTTTATTTATATATTTATAATTTCATTTATTAGTTTTTATTTATTTTATTTTATTTATTTCATTTTATTTATGTTTACTTTATTTTTTTTTAATATATATACCGCGTATATTTGTTTTGTTATTCCTGTTGCCCAGGGTCTCTAACTGATCAACCCCAAGGTCCTGAGCAAGCCCAAGGCCCATAATTGAGTATTTGTATTATTAAATTTTTATTTTATTTATTTATTTATATATACAGTACATATATATATATATATATATATAGATATATAGATATATAATATATATACATATTGTATATATATATATATATATATATAATATATATATATATATATATATTTTTTTCTTTATTATTCCTGTTCCCCAGGCTGTCTAGCGGATCAGCCCCAAGGTCCCGAGCAAGCCCAAGGCCCATAATCGAGTATTTATATTATTATTAGTTTTTTTTTTTTTTTTTTTTTTTATTTATTTTATTTATATAACAGTATAATAATATAATATATATATATATATATATATATATATATATATACGTATATACCCGGTATATATATTTTTTTCTTTATTATTCCTGTTCCCCAGGCTGTCTAGCGGATCAGCCCCAAGGTCCCGAGCAAGCCCAAGGCCCATAATCGAGTATTTATATTATTATTATATTTTTTAAATTTAGGCTGTATGAATACGGCAAATAATGCTGATGAGTATAAAACAAACTAGAAGTTCCTAGGACAAATACTTTTTACGCTATGAATATTTGAAATTAAGAGCCAAAATGCGAATATTTATGCTTCACCCATCTCTGTTCCGGCGATGCTAGCCGGGTTCCGAGCTGTTCCCCACCTCGTGGTGGGGACACTGACTTACGGAAGCGAAGCATGGACGTTGGTTGAGAGACTCAGACCAAGAGTGAGAGCAGTGGAAATGAATTACTTAAGGAGTGCGTGCGGAGTTACATGGAGGGATAGACAGACTAATGAGGAAGTAAGAAGGAGGTGTGGTGTGGAGGTAGATGTGCTGGAAAGTGTGAAAAGGAACAACTTGAGATGGTTCGGCCATATGGAACGTATGGAAAGCGAGAGAATGACTAAGAGGGTGTACGAGAGCGAGTGGAGGGACAGAGGGGGAGAGGTAGACCGAATATGAGGTGGAAGGATGGAGTGAGGAACTACATGAACGAAGGCGGTGCTGGTTGGGGGAGGGGCGTCGACTGACTGGGGACAGAGGTGCATGGGGGCGGTTCGTTCGTGGCCACACCTCTGGGGATCACGGCGTCAGGCAATAGATAGATAGATAGATTATATTTTTATTTTTATTTTATTTTATTTATATATACAGTATATATATATATAATAATATATATATATATATATATATATATTATATATATATATATATACCCGGTATATATATTTTTTTTTTTTATTCCTGTTCCCCAGGGTGTCTAAAGGATCAGCCCCAAGGTCCCGAGCAAGCCCAAGGCGCATAATCGAGTAATTATATTATTACATTTTTATTTTATTTATAAATTAAATTTATTTCATTTGATTTATTTCATTTATTTATATTTTGATTTCATTTATTTTATATATATATTATATATATATATATATATATATATTATATACCGTATATATATATATATATATATATATATATATATAATATATATTATATTTATATTTATATAAATGTTGTACATTGTGGCAAAGATATACAACTGTATAAACATTCTCATATATTTACATAACAATAACAATGCATGGAAACAATTGCGCATAGCTCGCGAACCAATAACGCTATATTATTTTTGTTTTCACCATTAGAAAGAGCATAATTTTCCGATGACGGTGATATAAACAGTTGTATACGTATCCGAGCAAATAAACCCATGCCGAGGTGGGGAACAGCTCGGAACCCGGCTAGCATTGGCGGAAAAGAGACGGGTGAAGCGTAAATATTCGCATTTTGGCTCTTCATTTCAAATATTCATAGCGCAAAAAGTATTTGTCCTAGGAACTTCTAGTTTATTTTATACTCATCAGCATTATTTGCCGTATTCATACAGCTTAAATTTAAAACCATACACTTCGTAGCAACGAAATAAATCGAAAATGTTATAAACCATATCTATTTTATTTTGTTCGGTCACTGCATGGAAACAATTGCGCATAGCTCGCGAACCAATTACGCTATATTATTTTTGTTTTCACCATTGGAAAGAGCAAAATGTTTCGATTCTGGTGATATATACAGTTATATACGTATCCGAGCAAATAACGCAACCACGAGGTGGGGAACAGCTCGGAACCCGGCTAGCATCGCCGGAACAGAGATGGGTGAAGCATAAATATTCGCATTTTGGCTCTTAATTTCAAATATTCATAGCGTAAAAAGTATTTGTCCTAGGAACTTCTAGTTTGTTTTATACTCATCAGCATTATTTGCCGTATTCATACAGCCTAAATTTAAAACCATACACTTCGTAGCAACGAAATAATTCGAAAATGTTATAAACCATATCAATCAAAATATTTTTGTTTTGTTTTCGGTCACTGCTTGAGAACTATTGAAGATAAACAATTTCTGTTTTCAGATTTGGAAAGAGGAGAAAAAATACTATTATTTGAGCAAAACAAAATATATGGTCATCACTCACAATTTAGAGCTAGGATGGTGTGAAGACAATTGCATGGGAAATAATTGTATTCCGGACTCATTTACACTTTCATATTTCGATTTATTTACATTTTTGTTTGTTTTATCATGTACTATAAATATTCCTCTTTCCATTGACATATGATACATCACAATAAACAGCATTCTGGTGGATGAAAATACAGAAAAACACAAGGCTTCGAAAACTCGCCCAGCCTGATATTTCATGGCAAATTAGAGAATGTCTTAACGTAAGTTAGATAATTAAGTTGCTGGATGCGGGAGGGTTAAAATCCCTGGTTCTACCGCTGCTAGAGTACTGTAACCTATTAACATCAAGGACTTAAAAGAGAATGCAGAAAAACTTCCCCTCACATATAAATTCAGTAAAACATCTACACTTTGCCCTTGTATTGAGTATTGTTCACATGTTTGGGGAGGTTCCTCTCACACCGCTCTCCTAGACAAAGTTGAAAGGAAGGCCTTTCGTATCATTGACTACCGTCCACTCACCAACTCTCTGCAATCTCTCTCTCTCCGCCGCAATGTTGCATCTCTCTCGCTATTCTATCGCTACTATAATAATCAGTGTTCCTCAGAGCTATCCCAGTGCATACCACCTCCTTTACGTAGGGCACGTGGTACCCGTCTTGCAACTCAATCCCACCCCTACTCTGTGCAACTCTCCAACCCAAGAGTGAAACGTTACTCTCAAACTTTCTTCTACTCAACAGCTGAGCTCTGGAACTCTCTCCCAGAATCAGTCTTTCCCTCTTCCTATGACTTAAATTGCTTCAAACTCCGTGTGTCCAGGCATTTTGGCTCGAACGTCCCTTGATTTTGGCCCTGTCACACTTTCAACTATGGGGGAGGCACTCGCTATAGGCAGTTATGCCTTTTGCCTCCCTCAATCACATAGAAAAAAAAAAAAAAAAAAAAAAAATATTGGGAGTGTTAAAGATCACTGAAACTGTACTCGTTGGAATGTAGACAGGAGAATTAATTAAGGCCAACTTAATTGAGCTTCATTCCCTGCACATGTTCATGCATAAACAAAAGCCAGAACTACAATGATATATATTTGAAAGTAAAGTAATTGAGCTTTCCAAAGACGCCTGAATCATCTCTGTACGACGTCTGGTTGTCTTGCAACTATCTTGCAAATGTCGACCAAAGTTGCTAAAAATTTGCGGTTTTGAGCTGTTTTTGCTGTGTAACGCTGTAGTGAGCTAGCAGACAACTGTATAGACGTGATTTTCCGGTCCCGTCGCAAGACCATCGTCGTAAGATCTACCCCGAAAACTGTTTTTCCGGTCCCGTCGCAAGCCCACCTTTAGCAAGCGAGACACAAATATTCTCTTGCGACGTCAAGAGAGCTCCGGAGCTGGGTTGACGGCAAGCTGAAACATCTCACTCAACTTACTGTTTCTTCATTCTAATTTATTACGGTATATTTGTTTATCCAAACATGATATCTTATAATTTACTTGCCTATTATTATAGGAAGTAGAGTAATAAGATCCCACAGTAACGAATATCCAATTGTTGATAATAAAATAATGTCGGACAGTACGCTTGGTTAGATTTTGTCCATGAAACAACAACAAACCCCAGCTGTGACTATGCTATTTACCGATTGTTTTTTCACATCAGAATTGCATTTATATAATCCTTATGATAATTAAATTGGCGGTGAATGTTATTCCGATGAAATGGAAGTTGTATAGCCTAGCCTATATATTTGTAAAATGGTGCGCTGGCTTGGAGCAAGCCTGTGTTGTTTATCCCGCCTTGTGATGATCTTACGACGGCTCGGTTGAGACGGTGGTCTTGCGACGGGACCCGAAAATCACGTCTTAAGTTACATTAGTGTCGGCCCAAACTTAGTGGGCAGCAGATGAAGGGGTCCTGTGCTGCCTGCAACCACTTGCCTCACTCCCGGGATACATAATTAGCGGACTTTGGTGCCCATTTGGTGATGGGACCTATCAGGAAGGGGTTAATAATATACATGTGAAATATCACTGAGCGAATAGTAATAAATCTATACACCCCGATAGTCATGAAGTTCAGTTATAGGAGAGGCTAGGTATGTGATTTCTCCAGGATGACAAATTGAGGTGCTATGAGCTCGCTATTAAAGGCCTGGCTATCACGTAGAGGACCATTTTTCTTCAGCAAACTTCCACGGCCCCTGTCACCAGACGGGCACCCAATTCTGCTGATTATATATCCTGGGAGTGAGGCAAACAGTTGCAGGTAGTACAGGACCCCTTCATCCATCGCCCACCAAGTCTGAGAAAGCATTGATGTAACTTACAGCCTTCTCTTGCCTTACTGCAGCTTACACATAGCGAAAACATCTCAAAACCTCTATTCTTTAGTGATTTTGGTCAACCTTTCCAAGATCGTTGCAAGACAACCAGACGTCATACAGAGATGATTCAGGAGTTATTGGAAAGCTGAATTGCTCTACTTTCACGGTTAAATCATTGTATTACGTTCTGGCTCTTGTTTTTGCATGAACATGTGAAGGGAATGAAGCTCAATTAAGGCCAAAACACCTAAAATGAAAGAGTTAACTCTGATAAGTATGTTTCTAGTAGCATTTGAAAATAATACCGATACTTTAGATTCTGCCCAAAATTATCAATCAATCATACAAAGCAATAGTAGAGTTCTGAAGACAAAATCCACAAAAAGATAATGATTAGATAAACATTATGCTTAGTTAGCTGCCATGGACCTGGAAATATTTAGGAAGAAGACAATCAACTGTCTGTTTCGTGGGAGAGGATGCTCTTTTTACCTCTTTAACCCAGGGAGAACGACACTGCTGGCCGTGCACAAAATTAGCTTTAATTCTGAAAAAAATATTTATATATACCATATAAAGGAATATTACTGCTCCATATGAGTATAATTTACTTTTGTATTGAACATGTGAACATTGAAGAATCAGAAAATAGGTGTAAAGACGAAATATCCTGTGTGAAACTTTATAATTGTGACGGGAGGGGTGGGGAGGGAGCACGGCATAGGTGTGCTTTCTAGGCAATCTTGAGAGATACTGGTAGGTCCAGGCTGGTTTTGTGCCTGTATGAGGGAGGAGTGTACAGGAGGTTGACTAAACATTTTTGAGAGGGGAGAGACAATTTATAAGGAGTGGGAAAGGGAAAATATTGGATAAATAAGGAGGAAGAACGAGGAGAGAGGGGGGGGGGGGGGGGGGAGCACGTGTTGGGGGAAGGCAGGAGGTGGTGGTAAGGAGACATACCAGCTAATCAAATATTGCTTCCATTTCACTGGTACTGGGACACTTTTGTTCTTATTTTTGTTATGGGCTGTCTTCCGTTAAGCCTATCTTGTTCGCTATGGACATTACATACAGAAGACCTATTGCACTTCCCGGGTTAACACAGGCTATGTGGAGTAAATTTAGATACGATACATCCTTCCGCTGGTACAACCAATATTGCAATTGCTTCAACTGTATATCCGACACCATGATACTACTGTATTCTTTATAGCAGAGTCTGCCTTTTACCTGTTACCCAGGCTTCTGATACACATTTTCTTTAACACTAAAGCCGCGGGGCCCGACATATGTCAAGTGAGAGAATCATGGCCACCCCTGCGGTGCCCGACATATGTCATAAGGGATGTTGAGCACATTATTGGCTCTGAGAGAGAGTCCACGCGTTGGGAGGACGATAGGCGGGATCTGACCGCTCGGCACGGACCCAGTGCCGCGACTGACACTACCTCCGCAACATTCCGCACCCACGGCCTCGCGAGACCAGGAAAAAACTTGGGAAATTACAGTATTTTAGGGTTTTTCCCCTCGTGTTGCGCAATCGCTACAGGATAACCTGTGGTCGTACAAGGATGATTCAGGTGTCATTAGAAAGCTCTATTATCGCCCTTTCAAGGATACATAATTGTATTACGCTTTGGCTCTTGTTAATGTATGAAAAAGAACATTGAATGAAGCTCGTTTAGGGTAAATATGCCCGCCTGCCAGGTCGTAGAAGTTACAAACATCCCCGTTGGACAGGGGTTAAGTGAGTAATTTTGATATGATTATATTTATTATCTAAATGTAATATAGAAAGGCTGATGCCGGGTCTGGAGAGATAAATAAGTGGAAAGGGGCCATCTCGATATATTTGTTTTCAATTATTTGTTCTCTGTATTGTTGTCTTTCTGTACTATTGATTTAGCAGAATTAATGTATTGTTAGTCCTGGCACATAGTGCATATTATTCTTTATTTTTTAGGTCCCTTTATTTTGATTAATTAGTATATATATATAAATATTCAGCACCGGTCTCCTCCAATTCATCCCAACTACCATGTCCTTCGGTAATATAATGTGTTTCCGTCTTATTTGATTTAGTCCAATATCTCTATCCCTCTTTCTTATAATTCTATTAATTTGTTCACAACTTTGTATGTGTATATATATCACGATTATCTCATTGAATTAATTTTACATGCCTACATTAGTGTTTTATAAATTTATTTCAAATGCTCTTATTCGTATTACTATTTTCACTATACTAATATTCTGCATACGTTTGTTTGTTTATGTATCCTCAACTCATCTTCTGCTTTCTTTAATTTCTTTTCATATATCGTCATACCCTTTTTTATTCTCAAATGTTCTCTTTTAATCTAACTCAATTCCATGTGTCCCTATATTTTCAAGTGCTTTTGAGTTATATTTCCTTGTCACCTATAATTGTGTATCCCTGTAGCTCATCTAGTGGTTTAATCACGCTAAAAAAAAACATTTGTCATCAACCATGTTTTAATTAAATTGTTCTCTCTCTCTCTCCATGAGATTAAATACCAGAAGGGCAAATCCTCTTTACCATTTCTTCACCTACAGTGTGTTAAACGAATGGAACAAATTGTCTGAGGACAGTAGTACAATATGATACAATTGAAGCATTTAAAAGGAGTCTAGGCATTCATTTCGAGGAGTTTGGCGTAATATGGTTAAAACACACACACAGAGACTTTAAGTATCAGTAATACCCACTATTTCTCAATTATTTTTAAAAAGCTTTGAAACCATTAATCATTACTGAATCTGGTATATCTTGCATGTCGATACTATTACAACCCATCACACATTGTTAACCCATGTTCCACAACATGAGTCTATAATGTGTGATGGGTTGGAATAGTATCCTCGTGCCAGAGGTACTTTTTTATTGTTTATCATTAGTTATTTTCTTGATTATCTCATGGTTTCGAATTTGTCTCATAACAATTGATATATCGACGGGATGGTGTGCCTTTTCGTTGATATGTGTTATAGAAGTGCTATGCACGAGAGGTTTATGAACTAATTTGTTTTTCTCAATTACATGTATAACAACTTCCTAATGGTTTGTTGTCCAGTATCCACTATGGAAGCTTGTTTGTTCTCTTTGCTAATTTGAATTTCGTGTTCCTTCTATTCGGTTAGGGACGATAATATTAAAACAAAGCAGTGTATACAATACAGAGTGATTAAAGCATATTGGTCTGAGTTTGCTTCAAGTCTTTAGCACATTTCTATTCATGTATTAGAATAATGGTGGGATTTGTATAGGTTAGGAACGTTTCTTAACAGGAAGACTGTGTAAAGGCTGCCTTCTATAATGCAACAACAATTGCATATTTGATTGTCACCATCACTTGCTTTACTTCTTGCATCTCTTAAAGCTGTCCTAATATTATATATATATATATATATATATATATATATATATATATATATATATATATATATATAACTAGAGGAAGAATAGAGATAGAGCTGCGCCATACGCCATGTATATTACTCGAATGTTCGGCATCAACAAGGTGCCATCTTCAGGTTATACAGACTGATCCTAAAAATATACAAAATAAGTATTATACTATTAGAAAGAAAATGGATCTAATGTAATACATTTTATCACTTAATAAGCTGAAATATACCTAGTGAAAAAGCTCCCAAATACATACAAAACAACATTAATCATAACCCACTGGCCTCAAACTTCATCCTGTAAACAATGAACATCAAACAAAAAAGCCAAAATTCTTTGATAATTGATAAGCACACAATCACAAAAATACAAAAAAACACCCATGTACAGTACCTCAAAAACCTAAGCACATCGAAAGAGATCCACACCCCATGATAGCTAAGGGACAACTAAACTAACCCAACTCAACCAAACACAACTGTTCATACAACCAATCCCCAAGTTTCGGACGCTAATTGCAGAGAATGATATACAATAAAACATTATGAATTGTGTGAAACGTTAAGTTCTGGATTGATCTTTTGTATTAGTAATTTTTCACAAATAAGTGCTTCATAGCGGCTCCAAAACTTGGCAACTATTTGAAAATCCTCAGGAGTGTAGGGATGGTTTTGTTCTCTAGCATGATTACGAATGGCCGAAAAAGACATTTTTTGCACAAATTTACCTGATCAGGCTAGTTATGATGTTGAATCGCTATTTACCAACGTCCCATTAGCAGAAACTATTGACATAATATTAGACAAATGCGAACCTCAAAATTTCAATGATATAAATAAGAGTACACTTAAGAAATTACTTAAGTTTGCCACATCTGAATCTTGTTTTTTGTTTGATGGTACTTTGTATAATTAGGAGATGGTTTAAGCATGGGATCTTGCTTAGCTCCCTTGTTTTCTGAAGCCTTCCTGTGCACCAAAGAGGTGAGTTGGCTTAATAACTGTCCCTTAGATTGCAAACCTTTGTATTACCGTAGATACGTTGATGATCTGTTTTTTTATTTTCGATAATGATGATGCTAATGCCTAATTTTTACAATATATGAACAGTCAACACAAGAATATAAATTTTACTTGTGAATTAGAAGAAAATAGTTCATTAGCTTTTCTAGATGTAAATGTTAATAATACGGAACAGGGACTCACAACGGGTGTGTATAGAAAGCCAAGCTTCACAAATCAAGGACTCAATTGGTTAAGTTTCACTCCAGATATATACAAGCTAAATTCCATTAAAACCCTGTTAAATAGAGCGTATGATATATGTTCCACGTATCATCTTTTACATGAAGAAATAGGCAAACTTAGAGATTATTTTGTTAACAATAATTATGTCAGGGATTTATTTGACAAGGTGTTGAAGAGGTTTCTTTACAGTAAACTATGTGCTCCTGATCAGGCTAAATCCAATGTTCCTAAATTGATAAAATACATTAACCCTTCTTTAGCGGCGCGCATCATATGTCGAGTGAAAGAAATTGGGACTATGTGGCGGCTCACAACATAAGTCGTGTGGCATTTTCAGCAAGTAATGTTGCTGAGAGAGAGAGACAAGTAGAGGCAGGAGAGTAGCGAGCGTATGACTTCTCCAGACCACCGCGGTGGACCAACTGACATGAATCCCACCCTCCTCCACCCTCTCACACTCGCTACACAGTGAATTGTTTAGGGAAAGTACCGAATTACATGGTTTTTGCACTCGTGTTGCGCGATTGTTGCAAGAGAACTAGCGGTCATACAAGGATCATTGGGGTGTCATTGGAAAGCTCTGTTTATGCCCTTTCACGGATAGATACTTGTTTTACGCTCTGGGTCTTATTTAGGCATGAAAATTATCACGTAAACAGCCCTATTTTGGGTAAAAACACCCCGCTGGTGGCTACATATTATTTACCGCCTAGGCCGCTCGTTAGGTGTTAAAATGCCCTTTTACGGTAAAGTAAGTTATCAGTACAGAAAATACATATCAAAATTGTTGAGTACTAGTTTTCCCGCGGTTAATTTTAGAATTATATTCACGAATGAGTTTACCATAAGAAATTTCTTCTCATTTAAAGATCGAGTGCCTGACCAATTGTGCTCGAACATCGTATATAAATTTAATTGTCCTGGTTGTCAGACCAGGTATATATGATGTTCTGGACGTGTCTTTAAAGTGCGAATGTTCGAGCACATTGGTAAAAGTCATCGATCAGGTAAATTTTTGCAAAAAAAATCTTTTTCGGCCATTCGTAATCATGCTAGAGAACAAAACCATCCCTACACTCCTGAGGATTTTCAAATAGTTGCCAAGTTTCGGAGCCGCTATGAAGCACTTATTTGGTGAAAAATTACTAATAAAAAAGATCAATCCTGAACTTAACGTTTCACACAATTCATAATGTTTTATTGTATATCATTCTCTGCAATTAGTGTCCGAAACTTGGGGATTGGTTGTATGAACAGTTGTGTTTGGTTGAGTTGGGTTAGTTTAGTTGTCCCTTAGCTATCATGGGGTGTGGATCTCTTTCGATGTGCTTAGGTTTTTGAGGTACTGTACATGGGTGTTTTTTGTATTTTTG
This sequence comes from Paralithodes platypus, assembly GCA_032716605.1. Classification (NCBI taxonomy): domain Eukaryota; kingdom Metazoa; phylum Arthropoda; class Malacostraca; order Decapoda; family Lithodidae; genus Paralithodes; species Paralithodes platypus. Next base: position 9,292,803 of record CM064576.1, on the reverse strand, counting down.
TGATTGTGTGCTTATCAATTATCAAAGAATTTTGGCTTTTTTGTTTGATGTTCATTGTTTACAGGATGAAGTTTGAGGCCAGTGGGTTATGATTAATGTTGTTTTGTATGTATTTGGGAGCTTTTTCACTAGGTATATTTCAGCTTATTAAGTGATAAAATGTATTACATTAGATCCATTTTCTTTCTAATAGTATAATACTTATTTTGTATATTTTTAGGATCAGTCTGTATAACCTAAAGATGGCACCTTGTTGATGCCGAAAATTCGAGTAATAAACATGGCGTATGGCGCAGCTCTATCTCTATTCTTCTTCTTGTTATGGAAATTGCGGTGCCCTCGGCCCCCTACTGATGTCTTATATATATATATATATATATATATATATATATATATATATATAGAGAGAGAGAGAGAGAGAGAGAGAGATTGGCTGAGGGTAAACATAGGAAAGAGCTTTAACTCTTTATTGTCTAACGTTTTGTTCTATGGATAACCCATCGTCAGAGAGTCTAACACAAATTGGATGGGATCACAAATATATACAAGTGTAAATTGATATTTAGCAACATGGACCAGAACTGTCATAGTGAGTATTTATTTTGCATACTTGTCCTATTATTCTACTTAATCACTCTTAACCTTTCCAACCCTTGATCTTAAACCAATATTTGCCGCAGGTACTGACCATCTGACAAAGCCCTCCCTATGGTTGGTCACAGGTGTAATCCATATTGCTTTTTTTTTTTTCTCTTTTTTTTTTTTTTTTTTTTTTTTTTTTTTTTTTTTTTTTTTTTTTTTTTTTTTTACTGTATATAAAATCAAACTTAAATGTTACCATGAGTTACCAGACAAATTGAAATAAATATTATGAAAAGCTTACCAACATATGTTTCGGGTTCATAAAAAAGCTTCGGCTTAATAAACCCTAGCTTCTGCAATGACATGTATAAGAATCACAACAATTGTATTAATCTGTATCTGGAAGCAACAATACAAATGTGTATCCTAAATGTGTATCCCTTCTTGTTTAGTTATATAGGCGGCTTCTCATGTTTTTCTCATTTTCTTTTTCAGAGCTATCCTTACCTTTGTTGCTTCCTCCTATTGTGGTAGATGTTTGTGACTATCTATAAGTAGAACCAGAGAGTTGTAAGTTCTGTGTCTTTTCACATTGCTCTTGTGTTCCTCTATTCTTTTCACCAAATATCATCCTGTTTCACCTATATACTTGTTTGTACAACTCTTACAGGGTATATATTATGTATTACACTTTTGTTTGTTGACAATATGGGTATTCCTACTATTTATCAATTTGTTGTCAATATATATATATATATATATATACCGGTATATATATATAGATAGATGTGTGAGTGTGTGTGTGTGTGTGTGTGTGTGTGTGTGTGTGTGTGTGTGATAACAATCAAGATGTTTGCTAGATGTCATAACTCCAGATATGTTTCATTTAATATACATGACAGACACGTCAAACACATTTTAGAGTTTAGACGGACCATCAATATATAAGGCATATGGCCTTTATGAAATACTGTGCTGTAGTCAGGCCTTTTCCTCTCTGTTTGGGTGACACGAATAAAGTCATGCCTGTTATTGCACACCGAATTTAACAATCTAAACCCTCAAAAACACTCTCTCCTCCTATCAAAACATTACACTTCAAACACCTTCCATAATATAACTACCTTTCTTACCTAAAAATTACTATTACACGACCAGCCTCGGAGTCCCCAAGGGGTGTGGGGGGGGGGGCATCCGACTGACCCCTGGCAATGACTCCCCAAAATGCCCTGGACCACTACCTTCTACTCTTACTATTAATTTCTGCAACATTCGTGGCCTCTCCTCTAACTTCCACCACCTCTCCTCTGCCAACCCTAACCAGAGCTGAGCTCTGGAACTCTCTCTCAGAATCAGTATTTCCCTCTTCCTATGACTTAAATTGCTTCAAACTCCGTGTGTCCAGGCATTTTGGCTCTAACGTCCCTTGATTTTGGCCCTGTCACTCTTTCAACTCTGGGGGAGGCATTCGCTACAGGCAGTTCTGCCATTTGCCTCCCTCACTCACATAGAACAAAAAAATCAATATTAGTTTGCAATAGCCATTTTCCCCGTCATCCCGTGTCAGAGATAATATTATGTGTCAACGTGTGACCCACCAAGGAAAATAATGTACAGATGGACACTCTTACGACTCACTCTGTCATTCCTGTATTGCCTTTATTGCAGCATATGCGGTATAACTATTTATGCAATCTTTGGAGTTGGTAATGTATGCTATCGTTTCTTCCACTATCAAATCAATAAAACAAATGCCTTCATTATTTCAAAAATATATAAAACACATGCACACACACATACACACACAGGCATACTTCGTAATAATTAAGTTAGGACTCAACATTAATAGAAAGATAAATAAGATTACGTGTTATCATCGTGTGAACCCACGTCAAATATAGATAAATAAGATTACGTGTTATCATCGTGTGAACCCACATCAAATATAGATAAATAAGATTACGTGTTATCATCGTGTGAACCCACGTAAAATATAGATAAATAATATTAAGTGTTATCATCGTGTGAACCCACATCAAATATAGATAAATAAGATTACGTGTTATCATCGTGTGAACCCACGTAAAATATAGATAAATAATATTAAGTGTTATCATCGTGTGAACCCACATCAAATATAGATAAATAAGATTACGTGTTATCATCGTGTGAACCCACGTCAAATATAGATAAATAATATTAAGTGTTATCATCGTGTGAACCCACATCAAATATAGATAAATAAGATTACGTGTTATCATCGTGTGAACCCACGTCAAATATAGATAAATAATATTAAGTGTTATCATCGTGTGAACCCACGTCAAATATAGATAAATAATATTAAGTGTTATCATCGTGTGAACCCACATCAAATATAGATAGCAAATGAGGTAATAGAAGCAGTTGAAAAATACGTATTCATATTTATTCACCAATCCATCAATTAACTTACAAATATACGTAATTGATTAAATCAATGAAACTAATGAATATATGTGGTACTCCAAGGACTCGAACCTAGGATACTCACACCGAAATTCGGCGCACTAAGATTACGCAGGTTGTAAAGGCAAACCCAGAACGCTCAAGAGATCTCAAGTGAAGGATAGCCATAGGATAGAGTTTATTTGTTAACTAGGTATAGTATGAAAAGCAAGCTACAACTGTCTTCAGCAAGAAAAGCGTGCAACCAATGTGTCCTCCCTGTACTAATGTGTGGATCAGAAACTTGGATTATAACAAAGTGTGTAGAACACATAAAGAGGAATGGAAAGGATAATGTTAGGCATAACTTGGAGACACAAGAAGAGAGCATCTTGGATAAGAGAACAAACGCAACCAGAAGATATTCTCACTACTATAAAACAGAGCAAATGGTCCTGGGCTGCCTATCTACTTAAAACAGATGATAACAAGTGGACTACTAGAGCAACATAATAGGAAGGGTCGCCAATGGGGAAATATTAGTGACTATTGCGACCCCAAGTTAGTTTGCTGCCTAACCCAAGTTTTGCTAGTTTGACCTATATATAATTTCTTCTCAGCACATTACTTGTCAATTAACATTAACTATACTCGTATTAATGCACGCCCCCCCCCCCCCCGCCCCTCTCTCTCTCTCTCTTTCTCTCTCTCGTACTGTAGTATTATGTTTGTTGTATAATATACTGTATATTCTATCTCACTACATATCCTAAATCATTCACTCCATGTTTGGGTACATAGTATTATGCAAAAGTGTGTATATTTTTTTGAAGATGAAGCAACAATATCTATATTGTAATAGATAAAACTCAAATGTAGTCTTTACTAGGTTAACCCTGTCTGTACCAGCGACGTCTATTATATTTTATTCTAGCTATATGTAGACGATTTTATGCAGCTTAGGAAGGATCTTTGAAAGTTAAAAGGTTTGATTGAGATTGTTCGAATCCTTAGAATTGCTAGAGATTCTTCCTAAAAAGAATACATTCGATTGGTAGTACCCATAATTAAATATATAGTTTGTCGACGGTATAGAAGGAGTTTAATGTTATTCTATGACTTCTAGCTGGTGTGTTACATTAAATTGTATGCATTCCATTGTCTTCGTATGTTAGGGCGTGTCTTTCTTTATGCTGCAACCATCTTGATACTTACTTGGAATGATATGGCTTTCATAAATAACTTGATAATTTCGCCCTGGTACTACACTTGTTGATTAGTTCTTAAATATAATATGATTCAGGAACAAAATCTTTGAATCGGTTAAACTCTTATACGAATGTTTAAATACGTTTCTTCTGAGTTTTCTTAATTTCAATATGCTATTTGTGGGTAATTCGACTCCCTTAGTCTGCTACCTACTTTGTGTACAGGTGGGTGTAACAAACATTACCTTTCCAAGCGGCAGGGTCCACTCTGTAGTCGGTATAGCTGGTCGGAAGTTCTAGCAAGTTCTGCTTACGACTAGGTAATAATTATATCAAAGTTATTGGCCAACAGAAACACAGTGTAGGATTTTGTTATCTTTAATATAAAAGCAAAGTCAATATACACATTTGATTAACAATTATAATATTCAGTGTACTTGAATTTGAGAGTGAAATTACTTCTGATGATACAACACAATTCGGGAGGGTGCTTTTGTCACGTTCGTGTCTAAGCTGACTGAAATATCCGTGTGGCCTTCTAGATGCAGCCTAGGGAGCCACAGCCCTGCCACACAGGTCAGGTTTATATATATATTTGTTTTCTCCGAAAGTGTATGAAGGCGCCAAAATGCAAAGCTGCCTGTAACAATTGTCTCCCCCAAAGTTGAGAGTGAGAGAGCCAAATTAACCTTTGTTCTTAATTTGTTTTCTATATTTCTGTATTTTATTGGTTTATTGTGTGTACAAGATTGGAAAGAAGAGTGGTGTGCTTGTTTAGTGTGGTGAAACTGATAGGAGGAGAAGGTGTTTGTGAGAGCTAGGTGGATTACACTCTGCGTAGATGAGACAGAAACAGGAGTTCCAGCAACTTCTTATCACATGCCTATGAGGCCTTCCTTGTGTATTGCCCTGCTCGATTGATGTCTACAATCTACCCAATGTAATGCTATACTGGATGACACGGGGTCATGAGAACCCAAAGTGATTCGGCGCTATTGTAGAGTAGTGGGGTTTCTGAAAAATGTGAATGTTAGGAGCATTTTTAGGTAAAAGTTGGGAACCAGAATTTTTAGCATATTTCAGGTATGCTGAATTCGATAAACCCGGTTCCCAAGCGAAATTTTGAGTTTTTGACCATCTAATTTGCATAAACAAAATGGCCGCCAAATTGGAAATTTTTGACACTTCATGAACCATTTTCTCCAATATCTCTCTAACTAGGCAAGCAAAAATGACAAATAAAGTGTCTATACTTATGTTTTGAGGGTCAGAGAATGTGATTAAGGCCTCTTTAAAGTGATTAGTGATAAGCCTTCACGTAAATGTGCAAATTAGTGGCTGCAATTATAGAAAAATCAATTTCTCCAATATCTAATGCTAATACTAATACTAATTGTTTCTTTTATTTGCAGACTACAATGGATCCAGTAGTTACTTTGAAGAGGCCTTCACCTGTAGATTACAGCTTGTGCATCTTCTGCCAAACTCACACAGCCAGTGTTATTCCTAGTAATGCAATTGACCATGGACTCTGAGTGTAGCACAGGATCTAGTTTACTGTATGAGCGGCGGCAGAAAATGGACTCCCAAACATATTGGTCTTGCCAATACACTACATCAAGCCACACGATCAAAAGATCTGGTGGAGTTGTTCCACAAGGCAGGCCACTGTTTGAGCTATGAACAGGTGTTGCAAGTAGACACTTCCTTAGCTGAGAGCACCCTGAAATCTATGGACCAAGCAACCGGGGCCATTATTCCACCAAACATTGTAGCCAATGAATTTATCCACTACACTGCAGATAACATTGACATTCTTGATGAGACACTTGATGGAAAAAATGCTTTCCAAGCAACTCAAATGGCAACATGGCAGCGGGGACAGAAAGCCGATGCTGAACTTCGGATGTTAGAGCCATCTGCTAGACATACACTGATCGTGCCAGATGTCCTAGAGAACCTGTATCCTGTCAATATAAATCCTGCCACAAGTGAGCCAGTATTCACAGCCCCTGTTGAAAAGGTATGGTTCATGAAACCTGAAGGAGACAGTGATTGTGTAAAACAAGCACAAGCAACGGACATGACTTTTTTCCTGCGGACGTCAAGATTCTGCCACAAAACCTTCTTGGACAGTATTCAATCAGTCAGTCTCAACAGAGGAACCAGAGCAGACAGCAGTAGGGTATTTGCCCATAATTCTTGCTCCTGCTCACGAGTTAGATACGCTAAATACAGTTGTGAAGAGGTGCATGGCGATATCTTCACATTTCGGACAGGAGCATACAGTCCTTACAGTGGACCAAGCCTTATACTGCAAAACTCATGGAACTGAAGTGGTCTGTGGAAGAATATCGGGATAAATTAATCCCTCGCCTTGGTGGACTTTCATACCGCGATGAACTTCCTGAAGGCTATAGGAGATCACATGGCTGGATCTGGTTTAGCTGAAGTGTGGCTAGAGAGTGGACTGCTTGGGGAGGGTGCTGTGCAGCTTGTCCTGTCAGGAAAAGCGTACAATAAGGCTATGAGAGCTCACAAACTTACTTTGCAAGCTCTTTGGCGGCTTTTGTTGCCAACATTTCTCCTGTTTGCTGCAGAGTCAGACAAGGAATACCATGATGAAGTTTCTGCGATAGCTGCTGATGACAATCCCGAAAGAATTCCAGAGCTGATAAGATGTCAGAAGCAGGAACAGTTTCACAATCTTCTGAAAGGTTTCATAGCAAGTAAATCTGATGATGTGAACTTTGTCTTCTGGTGGAACTATATGGACATGGTCTCAATACTGTTGCAGTTCACTCGAGCTCAGCGTGATGGAATCTGGGACCTTCATCTCCACTCCTTCAGTCTGATGTTGCCATACTTCATGCGGTATGACCACCTGAACTATGCAAGATGGGGTACAGTGTATATAGCCGAGATGAACCAACTACCAGAATCCGTGTTATCAGAGTTTCAAAGGGGCAACTTTGTTGTAAAACGTTCTGTTCAAAAGTTCAACCAAGTAGATCCAGACCAAGCCATGGAGTGGATAAATGGTACAGGAAAGAAAGCAGGTGGAATCATTGGCATCATAAAGACAACATCAGCGCTTTGTAGATGGACCCTTTCGTATAATATGAGGTCTCACATTGCAGCTGAAACGCATGCAATGTACAACAACTGTCCTGGTAGTGCAAATGTTCACAATGAAGCTACCAAATCACAGCAAAAGCGGGACAACGATGACGAGATGGCATTCCTCTCGGCCTTCCAGGGATTCAAGGTTTTTGCATCGGTTTCACCAGCGTCATTGCAGAATCTGGCCACAAAAGACCTAGCAACAGAGGCAATCCAAAACTCATTACTTTGTGCCAAAGAACTCGGACAAGAAAAAGTGAATACATTCGTTGAGGAGAGGATGATTGTACCTGAGCAAGGTGACAAGCCAGATGTCAGAATCCATGCACCCCTACACAGGAGTAATGCCAAAACGTTTGCATCTCTGTATGAAGTGGTCAAAGACAATAAAGAGAAAGACAAGAGAACTATCCTGAAGGCAGATAGAAACGTGCTTCAACGCCTTCTTACTGCCTATGAGGCAGGTCGTCCAGTTGACTTGCCAGCTGTCCTAAAGCACGAGCTTCTGCTTGTTCCTGTATCACTCGCTGAAATGAATGGTACACTCCGCACTGGAAATAAGTCCATACTGGCAGATAAGTTAACGGAAGACATAATCTGCCCTGAAGCTATTGAACTTCACGACTCATCATCCTGCCTAATCATTGATGGACAAGCACTGGTGGTTGCTCTGGGAAAGCCTGACAATGCAATGACCTTTGGGGATTTGGCCGACACATACGTAAGAGCAGTATTAAAGGCAGGTTCTAACTATCAACGGGTAGACATTGTGTTCGACAGATATAGAGAAGCGACAATCAAGGGTGGTACGAGGACACGACGCACGAAAGCAGATCGACCAATCAGACGAATTGTTGAGGGACGTGATGTGCCTCTTCCAAAAAAATTGACTAACTTTGTGTCGCTCCCTGCTAATAAAGCTGATCTTGCAAATTTCCTGTCTGAGGAACTGTGTTCTCAGGCACCTGATGATAAGGAGATTGTAGTTGCCGGGGGATTCAGAGAAGAAATTGAGGTTAGGTCATCAAAGACAATCACTGATTTAACTCAACTGAGAGCCACACATGAAGAAGCTGACACTAGGTTGGTGTTACATGCTGTGCACAGCCAGTTCAATACAGTTGTTGTGTCATCAAGGGACACTGATGTTCTCGTGCTTTTGGTTTCCCACTTCCCACGTGTACAATGTGAACACCTCTGGATGATGTCTGGTACCACCAAGAAAAGGCGATATATACCCATTGATGCAGTTTTCAACAACCTACCAAGAGATTCAACAACAACTCTTTTACCATTTCATGCATTAACCGGGTGCGACACCACCTCCTACATCGCAAATCACACCAAAAGGTCATCATGGAAAGTCTTCAAACAGCACCATCAATTGCTCATAAACTTGGGAATCGGTGAACTCACAGAGGAGACCATTCGATCATCAGAAACGTTTGTCTGCAGAATATATGATGTGCACAAAACAGACTCTGTTGATGCAGCAAGGCATATACTGTTCTCAAAGACTGCCAAACCAGAAGCTATGCCACCAACACGTGATGCTCTCCGCTTCCATTTGATGCGAGTACACTATCAAGCAATGATTTGGAGGAATGCTCACTGTGCTGTACCTGAGCTTCCTGCACCCACAGACATGGGATTCAAACATGACGATTCAGGACTACAACCCATTCTGATGTCATTGAGTCCGATCCCACAAAGTTGCCTGGAAATTATTGCATGTGCCTGCCAGAAACAATGCAGGACGCGTCGGTGCAAATGCCGCAAATCCGGGTTACGATGCACAGCAATGTGTGCATGTCAGCAACAGAGTGATGATCAAACTCCTTGTATTGCATGAATATGGTCTACTCCAATAAATAGTTCAGGTGAGTGACAGATATTGCCCTGTTTTGCTTGCATAAGCATCAAGGAGTATCTTGGGGTAAAGTTGGGAACCATTGATTTTTCTCTAATGACAGCCGCTAATATGTATATTAAAGTCTTGGCTTATTACTGATTCCTTTAAAAATGCCTCAGTGACATTCCCTGACCCTCAAAACATAGGTATAGATGCTTCACTTGTGATATTTGCTTGCCTAGTTAGAGAGATATTGGAGAAAATGGTTCAAGAAGTGTCAAAAATGTCCAATTTGGCGGCCATTTTGTTTATGCAAATTAGACGGTCAAAACTCAAAATTTCGCTTGGAAACCGGGTTTATCGAATTCGGCATGCCTGAATTATGCTAAAAAGTCTGGTTCCCAACTTTTACCCAAAAATGCTCCTTGATTCTTATAGAGGGCCTTTTTTAGGAAATCCCACTATACTATTGAGGCCAGAGCCTTTTAACTAAGAGCCATTTCCTATCTATAGATGTTATCTCACTTATATTGTAATGTGTACTTCTGGTTAGCAAGAGTACTTAGGGTAAGTTATGTCCCTAGACTTAATATACGGTACTGAATGAGGTATTGGATTACAATAGTGTATTGTACTACCATATGAGAATAGTGAAAATATCATTGCGCTATTACAGCATTATGGGCATGTTCAGTGTCTCATAATTGCTGTATTCCATAATGTAGCCTTGTACAATAATAATTGTAATTAATGTTTGTGTGTTTATTGGTGATAACCTATATGTGTTGGTTATGAAGTCTTGATATGAGAAAAAGTAAATTACTCTGGACATAATACATGCCCTATTATCTAGGTCAGAGAATGTAAACTGTGAGGTCCATATGTAAAGCTGTGTACCATAGAACTAATTACAAGGAGGATCTAATGCTGAATGACCTGCCCGAAGGGGTTAACTTTGACAGTGTCAGGCAGTGTGTAAATATTATTTGTTACTAGGGAGATCTAATTTTGTTTTTTCCGATGGTGGGGCACAACACTGCCACTCTTACTACAGTCAGAAAAAGTTGGAGAACTACTTCCGACCTTAACCACGACAGGCTTCCCACTTTACTTGGAATGTAATGAGTATGTTTCGTGTATCAGAAGCGTAATGACGTACTTTGGGAACAGCACCGAGGGTTAGACCTAGATAGACACAGGATCATGGCGTACGATCTGATTTATAATTCTAACAACTGACAGTAAGGCAGCACATACAAGGTTGCCTGGATCACCGACATAGAATATAAGACTGAAACCGAATCACATATCGACCACTCGTTATTGTTTTGTTGTTTATGTTATTTTGTGTCAATTATGTATGTAATTATAAGTAGCATGGTAGTAAACTTACTCTCGTTCACATATTATGTATGTAATTATAAGTAGCATGGTAGTAAACTTACTCTCGTTCACATATTATGTATGTAATTATAAGTAGCATGGTAGTAAACTTACTCTCGTTCACATATTATATATGTAATTATAAGTAGCATGGTAGTAAACTTACTCTCGTTCACATATTATGTATGTAATTATAAGTAGCATGGTAGTAAACTTACTCTCGTTCACATATTATATATGTAATTATAAGTAGCATGGTAGTAAACTTACTCTCGTTCACATATTATGTATGTAATTATAAGTAGCATGGTAGTAAACTTACTCTCGTTCACATATTTTGTATGTAATTATAAGTAGCATGGTAGTAAACTTACTCTCGTTCACATATTTTGTATGTAATTATAAGTAGCATGGTAGTAAACTTACTCTCGTTCACATATTTTGTGTCAATTATGTATGTAATTATAAGTAGCATGGTAGTAAACTTACTCTCGTTCACATATTTTGTCACCAATGTACTAATATTTTAATGTAAACTTACTGAAGCAAATATGCTGATTGAAACTGTAAACCTTAAAACAAATTCGCTACAATAATGTGTTACTAAATAGCAGTGACGCCATCATGCCTGTTGTAAATATTAGTGCCTTCCTGCGATTGGTCCCATCATCACTGTGACCCTACTAACCCATTAACCCCTTCTGTGCCGGTGACGTCTTTGTAACTTTATTTAGACGATTTTATTAAGTTTAGAATGGTATATGTTAACTAAAACGATAATTAAGATAGGCTGTAGCCTTTTAATGGGTAGACGTCCTTCCTAAGCTGACTACAACCATCTAGTAGTTGCCAGAGTGTAACGAAAATTAAATCACCGGTACTGTATAGGTTAATATATTCGCGATGTTTAAAATACAGAACAAAATACTGTATGACCGAAAAGAAAAAAATAATAATGAATGACCAGGATGTGTATTTTTAAGGTGTGTAGGTCTCATCTGGAGATCTATAATTCAATTGCAGCGTATTATGTTTCATCAAAGTCTCTAATAATACAGCAGTACATAGCTAATACAAAGGAATACATAGGAAGATAAACAACAACAGACCTAATGGTCATTACTAGACCGCTTGTAAAAACAAAAAAAGATTGCCACAGCCAACAACTGAAGGGCTTTAGCTCCAGTAAAAACTGTAGTTTCAGAATACAAAACTATTGTACTATGTACGAAACTGACATTGTTACACTACTTGGGCACAAAAACAGTCAGTCGGCGATTAATGACAATATATTTAGCAAGGCGATATTTAAATGTCTGGACTGTAATGGCACTCTACAACTTTTCTAGGCAATGTATTCCATAAGTTGATCACTCTATTGAAAGAGAAGTGCTTCACTTCATGTGTATGAAACGCCTTTTCCGACAGCTTTGTAATCCAGGAATTTAACTAAATTTTATAACAAATTCAGCCATCAAGAGGAGATTGTAGGCACCAATCGAACATGGCTAAATCCGGGGAGGAGGAGGGGGGAGGGGGGGGGGGGGGGGGGGGGGGGGGGGGGGGGGGGGGGGGGGGGGGGGGGGGGGGGGGGGACCTTAAATGCCCCTACACCATACACTGAACACCCACCCAAGGACTGATCAAAATGTCTTGGACCTCGGCCTGACACTCTTACTATCAACTTCTTCAACATTCGTAGCCTTTCCTCCAACACTACCTCTGCTCTGCCAACCCTGATCTTCTCTTTAGTACCGAAACCCAGCTTTATGGGACTATTGACAGCAAACCCTTCTCAGTATCCTCCTACTATCTCTATCCTCAGTTTCAAGCCAAAGGAGGATGTAGTGTATATGTACGCAACAATCTTGCTTTCTCCTGTGTTCCCATCTTTGATTCTTCTGAATTCTCAACTCCCTGGCTAAAGCCTGGTTCACACATAGCCGAGTCGGTGCCCGAGTCTAACACGAATCACACTCGTCGATTATCGCCGTTGCTGGAGGCCGAGTAGGCCGCGAGTAGCAATTGATCCTGAGTCAACAAGAGTGTAACACAAGTTAACACGAATTAATACGGTCAACACGTGTTCATGCAAGAGTTTGTACGAATAACTGAGAGTCAACATGAGTGTAACACGAACCCAAGACGAGTGTCAAAAATTTGAAAAATAACGGGCAAATTCCAGGGTACAAAGACAAAGAGTAGGTACGAGTCACGACGAATGTAACACGGGTCAACACGAGTGTAACACGGGTCAACACGAGTGTAACACGGGTCAACACGAGTGTAACACGGGTCAACACGAGTGTAACACGGGTCAACACGAGTGTCAATATCAACAATCCTCGTACATAATAATTTATTTTCTATATATATTTCAGCGATAATATTCATTACTATGATTTTATTTATATTTTTCTCATATATTTGGGTATTGTTCACCAGAGAAATTGAGATATATATTTTTTCTGTCTATTTAATGCATCTATCTCCCTTATACATATATATAACTATGTCTTTGGTCTTTTTTTAATCTATGAATCATTTCTAATATGATGGAATTGAAAACAATATTACCCTTCTGACATACGGAGCCCTGTATGTTAATTTAAGAGTTAGAATTAGAGTTCAAGGAGCCAAACTACCCAAGTGGTGAAGCAGACTAGCGAGCGAACGAGCGAGTGGGCAAACCATCTCGCCCCATACCAGCTCGCCCCATACCTCGATGACCGATGCTATGACGTATGATCGACGCCAGGAGCTGTGAGTGGACGACACACCTGTTATGTGATTCGAGGAGCTATGATTGGAGCGCGCACCATCACTCGCCTCCTGATTCGTTCCTACACCATCATTGTTTGGTATATAAGACCCGAGTTGTGGGCATTCAAATCAGTCTCATTTGGAGTTGGGGAAGGTGAACTTGCAGCTGGAGGAAGACGGGGTGAAGTATTATAATGGGATTGTGACTGTCAGTCAGATTATATAAATGTGTGTTAAGTGTGTTCGGTGTAAACACTTACGTTATGTTGGTTAGTGAGATATGTGATTGGGAATTAACGTGATGTGTTTAATGTGTGTAATGTGTTTAACTATTTAATTGGGAATTAACGTGAACACTACTATTATGTGTTTAACGATTTAATTGGGAATTAACGTGAACGCTACTATTATGTGTTTAACTATTTGATTGCGAATTAACGTTAACGCTATTATTATGTACTTAACTATTTTAGTTGACTAACTTGTGGACTAAAGCAACTCTTTAAGTAATTGGGTTATGATGAAAGTAATACTATTGTTTTATATTAATACTTACGAGTTCTTTCATTTTCTTTGAATTAAGCTTACATTGCTTAATGGTGCTTAGTACGGTGATGCTATTGTCTCGTATTAGTAATATCGCCTTAGACTAACATGGCTGTGTTAATATTACTTCTAGTGATTTCCTAAGCTGAAGAAAATTCTTTTGCTTCAAAATATTATATTTTGCTTTTCATATTATTTGAGTGAGACCTGAATCGAATCTATGAAACGATCCTGTAACTTTATTTACTCATAATCAAACCTCAATGTTACGTGGTTAAGAAATAAATTTAACTAATTATTAAATATATCTAACTTTTTATGTGACTTTGATATTACTCCTGATGATAATAATAATATAATACTATTAACGTAAGACAAGAACCAAGAATAATTACATTAAATATAAATAAAAGGACATAGAAGAAAACTATCTATTCATTTCAAAAAGGGTAAGAGACAGAAATATTCTTACTTTAATATTTATCTTTCAAGACTTTTTATAAAATTAATAGTCCTTCTTTAGCTATAACTTATTCGGTTCATAACCATAGCCTACTAAGCTTCGGTTAAATAATAATTCTTTATAAATACTACATGACTTTAATTAGTTTCAGTATTTTTATAATTAAAGAGTATCAGTCAATAAAGGATACTAAGTCCTAAGATCCAAAAGAAAGGAAGCAACAACAGGAAATTATTTTATTAGATTTTACTTTTGTTTTGCCTTCAGCTGACTGATACCTTAATATATATCTCTGTGCTATCTAGATTCATCAAGTTAACCACTTGAGGATCAAGATACGTAACAGAAGAGTGGCGACCTTGCCAGGATTCGTTTCATACAGTTTCACTCAGTTTCATTAACGTTTCACTACTTAACAATCAAATATTAATCATGCCTCAACTAATTAATAACGAAGATGCTCGAGTTTTCATAGAATCAGAACCCACATCCCCTGATATTGACTGTCTGTCAAAATCCGAACTGAAAGTGCTTGCCTCACATCTCCAATTAACTGTCTCAAACATGTCTAAAGTAGAGGTGGCTCAGACCATAAAAACCCACTTGTTCCCTGTAGAAGGCGGGGAGGGTGACGGAGCAGTTGGTGGGATCCCTAGTAAACCTAGCCAACTTGATATACAATTGCCACCTGGTTTGACCGGTGATCAAATATTCGAACTAGAACTAGCCAGAATAAAAGCAACGACCGAACAAGCCAACGCAAGTATAGAACTAGCCAGAATAAATAATATTACCGAAGAAGCCAGAATAAATGCCGAAGCAAAGACCGAACAAGTCAGACTAAATGCCAGTGCAACGACCGAACAATGTGAATATCAATATCGTACGGCTCAACTAAATGTCAATACAAATGCTCCCGTAATTGCTCCCCCTCTGGGATTGACTATGACTAGTGTCATTCCACCTTTCACTGAGGATAATGTGCAGGATTTCTTTGTTTTGTTTGAGGAAGTTGCTGGAGGTATGAAGTGGACAAGAGATCAATGGCCTTTTATGTTACAAACTGTTTTGACAGGGCAGGCTCGAGCCACGTATTTGTCAGAAGTAGCAGAAGTTAGGCAGGATTATGACAATCTCAAAGAAGCTATCCTAAAAACCTATCAATTGCAGCCTGAGGCTTACAGGCAATCTTTCCGAAAAAAACAGAAGAAAGTAGAAGAAACCCATAAGGTATTTGCCAGGACCATGACTAAAACTTTCAATCATTGGGTCAAGAGTAAGAAAGTCACAAGCTACAACGATCTGAAGGAGTTGGTCCTGTTAGAAAATTTCCTATGGAAAATTGATTCTTCTGTATCCTATCACTTAAAGGGGAAAAAGGTAGATTGTCTTGCCGACATGGCTGACACATACGTGCTCAACAACAAATTTCGTGGAAAGAAGCCCTACGATAATTCTAGCTCTAATTTTAAGTATCCCAATCACAAATCTGACCGACCCAGTCACAAGCCTATAACGTCTTCCCCAGTTAGCCAAAATAGAAATGTTCCCCCAACTAAAAATGCGACTCAGGGCAATGGTAACAGAGGTGGGCCCCAAACTAATAATGCTCAAAGAGGGAACTTTCCCGTATCCCCTAAAGTATGTACTTTTTGTGGCATGAGAGGCCACCTAGCTTATCAGTGCTGGGCCAAGGAAAAAACCGAGAGATCGGGGCAGACAGTTGCCGCCGTATCTCAAATTCCATGTGTGCCTTTAATGCAGGGCTCCCGACAGAAGGAGTACCTAGCACCAAATGTTCCTTTAATGCAGGACTCCCGACAGAAGGAGTACCTAGCACCAAAAGTTCCTTTAATGCAGGACTCTCGACAGAAGGAGTACCTAGCAGCTAACGTAAATCATCTAGACAGGGGTGTAGTAGCATGTGTGGTGCAACCCACTAGGGTTAAGCCAATAATAATTTCACCATCAGTGCAGGACAGTTACCGTCCCTTTATTTCATCTGGCAACGTGAGATTAAATGGTTGCATGCATGAGGTAAAAATTCTGAGAGACACAGGTTCTACTAGCACCCTCATGGTGAATCCTTACACTGAGTGCCCACCTGGCGAACCAGTTGTAATGAGAGGTGCTGGAGGCCAGTTTTATGCATACTTGGTAAAAGGCGAAATTGAATGTGAGTTACTACAGGGTGAGGCCACCATAGCTTTGTGTAGGTCCCAAGATATCCCTGTGCCTGGGGTAACACTCCTTTTGGGGAATGATGTAGCAGGTGAGAAGGTCCGACCAGACTCCATTTTGTCACTTTCCCCTGTTAACGAGCCACTAACCGGTGAGCTCGACAAGGAGTTGCCAACTGTTTTCCCTGTGTGTGCTGACAAACGTTCAATGTCTCAAGTAGCAGTTCCCTCAGACAGAAATGTACCGAATGTAAGAGTTGATGAAAGGGATGATGAGAGTGTGAATGATGCTCCAACTGTGCCTGATGATGTGACTGAGGTGGATTTATCTGACACCTTTATGGCTCATCTTGACCCTAAAGATGACCATGAAACCCCTCCAAATTGTCCCAGTGGCCTGGTAGAGCTACAGAGAGATTGTGAATGCAAGGAGTTAGCTGCCAGGTCCGTGAGTGAAGAGGAATGTGAGAAGGAGGGTGGTGAATGTTTCTACCTCAAAGGAGGAGTATTGTGGCGAAGATGGAGACCGCCACACAGACCAATCGATGACGGGGCTTGGGACGTCCATCAAGTAGTAGTCCCCAAACCTTGTCGTAGAGATATAATGGAAATGGCACATTGTATACCATTGGCAGGACACCTAGGTGTGAGAAAAACTCTAGACAGAATCAGAGCCCACTTTTACTGGCCAGGAATGCGTGCAGATGTAGTGGAGTGTTGTAGAGTGTGTCACACTTGCCAGATGACAGGAAAACCCAATCAGAAGGTGCCTGTACATCCTCTGGTGCCCTTGCCCGTTTTCGAGAATCCTTTTACTCGGGTGGTAGTGGACATTGTAGGCCCATTGCCTAAGACTTCCCAAGGTAACCTTTATTTATTAACTATCATGGACATGGCAACTCGCTACCCAGAGGCTATACCCTTAAGGACTACCTCTGCTCCAACTGTAATCAAGGAACTGCTCAAATTTTTCACCAGAATGGGTTTCCCCCATGAGGTGCAAAGTGATCAAGGAACTAATTTTACCTCTAACATTTTCCAGCAGTCCCTGAAGGAGTTGGGTATCGAGCATGTAAAGTCTAGCACCTACCACCCAGAGAGTCAAGGGGTTCTCGAACGATATCATCAGACATTAAAGGGAATGTTACGTAAGTATTGTACAGAGACCGGAGTTGAGTGGGATAAGGGGGTACCTTTTCTTTTATTTGCTACTCGTGAGGTTCCAACTGAATCCCTGGGTTTTTCCCCTAATGAGCTAGTTTTCGGTCACCAGGTAAGAGGTCCTTTGCAACTATTGCAAGATAACCTAGTTGGCCAGGAGGGGAACCAAAACCTCAAGTATGTTTCAGATTTCAAAACCCGGCTGAGATCCTCATGTGAGTTTGCCGCTCAAAACTTGACAGTGGCTAAAAGCTCCATGAAGAAATGGTATGACAGAAAAGCCCGTGAGAGGGAGTTTAAGCCCGGTGATGAGGTTTTGGTCCTGCTCCCCCTTTTTGGCCAACCTTTATCTGCCAAGTTCAGGGGCCCATATAAGATCATTCGGAGGGTGAGCATTACCGATTATCTAGTAACTACCCCAGACAGGAGAAAGCCCACGCAAGTATTCCATATAAATATGTTGAAGCCCTACCATAGGTCCCCTGATTCCTCTCCTCCAGATTCTCCCACTGTGGCAGTGAATGTCAGGACCTGTGAGCAGCCTGGTGCGGACAAAGTCTTCAGTTCTCTTACTGATCCGCAACAGACTGTTCCAGAGCCTGAAGGTATCCATGCAGACTTTGACTTGTCATGTAGCCTATCCAACTTTCAGTATAATTCAGTGGTTTGAGGGAATTACCATCTAAACTATGTCATCTTCCCTCTGATCAAGCGAACCAACTAATCTCTGTTTTATCTCTGTCTCCAAATGTGTTCCGTGATACTCCAGGGCTCACTTCTTTGGCCGTGCACGACATCGACGTAGGGGATGCAACTCCCATTAAACTATCCCCCTACCGTGTCTCGCCACAACGCAGGAGTATACTGCAGGTCGAGCTTGACTTAATTTTTTCAAACCAGCTGATCACAAGGGCCTTCAGCCAGTGGAGTAGTCCGGTCATACTTGTGCCGAAGCCAGACGGGAGCCATGGGTTTTGTAGGGACTATAGGCAAGTCAATGCTGTCACAAAGAACGATACCTACCCACTGCCACGGATCAAAGATTGCATTTACCAGTTTGGCCTCATGCAGCAGTAAGTATAATTTAATGAGAGGATTTTGGCAATTAGCTCTCCCTTGTAGCGAGGTAAATATCATGCTTTTGTAGTGCGCTTTTAAGCCTTCAGCTGTGAGATGCCTTGCAGTTCGAATAACGCTCCAGCTACGTTCCGGCTATGTTCTGATGTGGTACCTGGAGACGTTGCCTACTTTGGGTGATATCCTTATTATATCCTCATTTATAATCTTGCTGTTGCCAATCTGGTGGTGAATCTATTTATGTATTATGTTTAATATTATGTACTATACTCCTTAAACTCTTTTCTAGGGGGAGGTCTGACATACGGAGCCCTGTATGTTAATTTAAGAGTTAGAATTAGAGTTCAAGGAGCCAAACTACCCAAGTGGTGAAGCAGACTAGCGAGCGAACGAGCGAGTGGGCAAACCATCTCGCCCCATACCAGCTCGCCCCATACCTCGATGACCGATGCTATGACGTATGATCGACGCCAGGAGCTGTGAGTGGACGACACACCTGTTATGTGATTCGAGGAGCTATGATTGGAGCGCGCACCATCACTCGCCTCCTGATTCGTTCCTACACCATCATTGTTTGGTATATAAGACCCGAGTTGTGGGCATTCAAATCAGTCTCATTTGGAGTTGGGGAAGGTGAACTTGCAGCTGGAGGAAGACGGGGTGAAGTATTATAATGGGATTGTGACTGTCAGTCAGATTATATAAATGTGTGTTAAGTGTGTTCGGTGTAAACACTTACGTTATGTTGGTTAGTGAGATATGTGATTGGGAATTAACGTGATGTGTTTAATGTGTGTAATGTGTTTAACTATTTAATTGGGAATTAACGTGAACACTACTATTATGTGTTTAACGATTTAATTGGGAATTAACGTGAACGCTACTATTATGTGTTTAACTATTTGATTGCGAATTAACGTTAACGCTATTATTATGTACTTAACTATTTTAGTTGACTAACTTGTGGACTAAAGCAACTCTTTAAGTAATTGGGTTATGATGAAAGTAATACTATTGTTTTATATTAATACTTACGAGTTCTTTCATTTTCTTTGAATTAAGCTTACATTGCTTAATGGTGCTTAGTACGGTGATGCTATTGTCTCGTATTAGTAATATCGCCTTAGACTAACATGGCTGTGTTAATATTACTTCTAGTGATTTCCTAAGCTGAAGAAAATTCTTTTGCTTCAAAATATTATATTTTGCTTTTCATATTATTTGAGTGAGACCTGAATCGAATCTATGAAACGATCCTGTAACTTTATTTACTCATAATCAAACCTCAATGTTACGTGGTTAAGAAATAAATTTAACTAATTTTTAAATATATATCTAACTTTTATGTGACTTTGATATTACTCCTGATGATAATAATAATATAATACTATTAACGTAAGACAAGAACCAAGAATAATTACATTAAATATAAATAAAAGGACATAGAAGAAAACTATCTATTCATTTCAAAAAGGGTAAGAGACAGAAATATTCTTACTTTAATATTTATCTTTCAAGACTTTTTATAAAATTAATAGTCCTTCTTTAGCTATAACTTATTCGGTTCATAACCATAGCCTACTAAGCTTCGGTTAAATAATAATTCTTTATAAATACTACATGACTTTAATTAGTTTCAGTATTTTTATAATTAAAGAGTATCAGTCAATAAAGGATACTAAGTCCTAAGATCCAAAAGGAAAGGAAGCAACAACAGGAAATTATTTTATTAGATTTTACTTTTGTTTTGCCTTCAGCTGACTGATACCTTAATATATATCTCTGTGCTATCTAGATTCATCAAGTTAACCACTTGAGGATCAAGATACGTAACACCCTTCTAACACACAAATATTAACATGAAAAAGAGTCAATAAAAATTTCTCCTTTGTCTTTTCAGAACCAATTAAGTCCGTCTGTCTCATAATCTCATAATAGTCGTGTTATCGTTATCGCTCACTTCCCCCTCTGCAACTCTCTATCTATCTATCTCTCTAATGCATCTACCTAACTCCCTTATACATTAACATAACTATGTCTTATTTGGACTTTTTGTAATCTTTGAATAATTTCTAATGCGATGGAATTGAAAAATATAATATCCTTCCAGCACATAGATAAACAATAAATAAGATAGTCAACACAATATTTCAACCCTCCCCTCTGTCTTGCTGTGGAGGCGCTGAGCTTCGGAGACAGACGGAAGATTTTACGTTTGATATATATTTTTTTATTTTTTTCCCACGGTATACACAAAATGATGGGGAAATATTGTAACATGTTTTAATTGACATTGTGTGTCGTTTATGCTGATTATGAGTTGGTGGGAAAAAAACATTCTTTAATTCGATCATATCGGAAATGATTCACAGATTATATAGAGACCCAATAACATACACTTTTAAGTATGTTCAATAGTTTTGCATTATCAATAGGGTGTAGCACAAGGCTTATCAACATCATCACAATAACGGGTCGGGGTTGAGGCTGGGGACGGGGAGGGGAGGGAGTAGGCCTACAGCGGCGGGGATATAATTTTTTTTTTTCATGTGAAATTTATCATATTGATGACAAATACGACCCTTATTATGTTTTCAGGGACAGTACAGTGCATAGTATATGTTCTTATATCCATAACAGTATTATAATAATTTTCAGCATATTTCCCTTATATGTTCTACCATGAACTATGTCCTTTCAAATTGCTTAATCATCATTATTATTTTATCTATTCTTACAAAAAGTATTTAATTCACTTATTTGTTTCTCTGTTAACAAGTCATTTAAAACTTGAGTAAAGTAAAATTGTAAATGAAACTTATATGAATAAAGTAACTATAAATATTAATTGGATGCAAAGCAACACCTGGAGTCACATACATTTTATTTTGACACACAAAATATGACATGGAAATGTTCACCATAATCGACGAATCACCAAAGAGTGTTACACGAGTTAACACAAGTTAACACAAGTTAACACGCATAACGAATAGTTATTCAGAGTCAAACATGAGTATACACGAATAAACACGTATGTACACGAGTCTACACGTATTTAGGCCACACTCGTGGCGCGGCCCAACAATGTCATGCATGCATGAAACTTTTGGACCACGCCACAAGTACCTTCGAGAGTGGCGAGTCCACGGAGAGTATACACGAGTGTAACACGAGTATACACGAGTGTTGAGGAGTATTAATGAGTCATTGCCGAATAGTAAAATGTCATCACTCGTGTTGGACTCGGGCACCGACTCGGCTATGTGTGAACCAGGCTTAAAGCTTTCTCGTCACTCTCAAACTAAATATTTCTGTGCTGTTCATCTCTTCCCCAATGTTACTGACTATCTAAAATTCTATGACTATCTAACTTCTTAAGTAGAACACAATCTATCCATATCTCCTTTTGCAGAAATCTCCATCATAGGACACGTCAATAATCACCACTGCCAATGGCTCTCCTCTCTTTTCACTGACCAACCTGGTGAACAGGCCTACATTTTTTCCATTTTAAATGACCTAGAGCACTTAATCCAGCACCCTACTCATATTCTTGATCGCCTTGGAGATCGGTTCAACATTCTTGACTTATTCCTAATTTATGATCCTTCTACATACGCTGTAAACCTTTTCTCTTAGGTGTGCTCCTCAAATCCCAACCTCTTCTCTTTACCTGTCATACCTCTCCAGTACGGCCATCTGATCCTCCCAGCCGGCGGTGCTTCTAGCACTTTGGCGCTGCTGACTGTGAGGCTCTTTGGCAGTACTTCTTTGATTTCCAATGTAATTATTTTTGCTTCTGTGGCAGAGGACACTCAGAGTGCGCTTGGTGCATTATTGATCCTCTCGGGCACGGAGGCATACATTACATTTTCTTTTTCTCAGTCTAAGGCAAACAAATCTAGGTTTACTCACATTTGTTCTACTGCTGTCCGAACAAGGAGGAAGCATACAAACGGTACTGTTGCCTTCAAACTAAAGAATCTTGCTCTTTTTATGTTTCTGTTCAGAATCAAGCCAAATATTGTCTTTGACTCGCCAAAGATTCTTGCATCAATCATAAATGTTCTGAACTTTCCAACTCTAGCTCCTCCCAAGCTTTCTGGCATCTAGCCATAAACATCAAAATTTTTACTTCCTCCTTGTTCCCTTCTTTTTTCCACTCTGACAATACCACCTCTAAAAAAGCTGAACTCTTTGTTCAATCCTTCGCTAAAAACTCTACCTTGGATGATTCCAGTGTTATTCCTTCCTCTCTACCCCCCTCTCACCTACTTATGGCTATTATCATAAAGAGAGATGTACAGTACTTTCTACCTATCTAGGCTAAATATTAAGAAACCGTACGGACCAGATGGTGTTCCTCCTGTTGTACTCAAAAACAGTTCTTTTGTGCCGACTCCCTGCCTAGGAAAACTCTCATTTCTCTGTTTTTCCTCTAACGTCTTCCCTTGCTGGAAGTTTGCCTCATTCAAGCTGTCCCAAAGAATGGTGACCACTCTCAACCTTCTATCTTCTAATTGCTCGCATCTCTTGTATCTCTAAAGTTTATTAAACTGTTCAGAACTTAAAATATATTAAGCATTTATGTTCCCATAATCTATTTCAGATCGCCAGTATGGTTTCCTTGAGGGCCGCTCTACTGTTGATCTTTCTTATTGTACTATCTCTAGGTCATCCCCTTTTTAGTACTATGGTGAGACCTTTTATACTGCGCTAGACATATTGAAAGCCTTTGATAGAGTCTGGCACAACTCTCTAATCTCCAAACTGTCCTCTTACGGTTCCTATTCCTCAATCTGTGCCTTTGTCTTCAATTCCATTTTGGGTCGTTCCATAGCTGCGGTTGTGGATAGTCGACGAAAAAGATTTTGCATCCCAGGAGCTGGACTGGACGACATTTTGGAAGCCTTCGAAGATACCACAAAGGATGCAAATGAAAATACCCTTTTTGTCATCCATGCTGGTTCAAATGACGTCATGCGCACCGTATCCGAA
Organism: Paralithodes platypus; assembly: GCA_032716605.1. Lineage (NCBI taxonomy): Eukaryota > Metazoa > Arthropoda > Malacostraca > Decapoda > Lithodidae > Paralithodes > Paralithodes platypus. The sequence goes on along the minus strand of CM064576.1, from coordinate 9,269,037 downwards.
GAGTTGATGGAGAAATATCACAAGATGATCCAGCACTACAAAAACAAGTCAAAGAATATCATCATCTCAGGCATTCTCTCCAAGATCGACGCATCTGACAAATTCTACGACAAGGCCTTCAGCACAAATAGTCGACTAAAATATTTGTGTCTGAAGGAAGAAGTTGAATTCATCAACCTCTGGGACAACTTCTACAACCAGCCAACTCTGTTCTGCAAGGATGGCACTCATCTAAACCCTGTGGGTTCAGCACACATGGGTCGTCTCCTACACGAAGCAGTCCGCAGCCATGGATCAAAAAACGCCATCCGAGAGGAAGCAGCAGTGACATAAATCATCCAACGCCAAGCAAAAAACAGAGGCAACCGAGGACCACCAGCGATAAGGACCGAAGACAGCGAGGACCGAGGACAGCCATGAACATAAATGTAGATCCGACAAGAACCAAAAATATTATTAAAGAGCGTTCCGTGAGTTCTAAAATAACAAATTTAAAGTTTTTTTATGCAAACGCTCGTAGCATACGAAATAAATTTTCAGATTTAGACGAGCTAGTGTTTACAGAAAATTATGATGTGATTGGCATAACAGAATCTTGGCTCAATACAGAAGATAGAGACTTTTTAGCAGAGTATTCACTTCCCGGTTATGTAATGTTTGAGTAAAGCCGAATAAATCGAAATGGAGGTGGCGTTTTACTTTATATCAAAGAAAGTCTTAACCCTACCCTCTTGTCAAAACCTCAAATTGTGAACGTCGACACATTTTTTGTGCTAATAAAGAATAATAAAGGTACAAAAATAATACTTGCGTTAATATACAGACCTCCAGCTCAATCAGTGCAAACTGACCGAGAAATTTACGAACAAATTGCAGATGTAAGAAACTCACAAGATACCGTTATTTTTGGCGACTTTAATTTACCTGTGACCAAGTGGGGCGATACTCTTACTTCACACTCCGGACATGACTTGTATACGAACTTGCAAGAGAGTTCGCTTTATCAATTTGTTCGAAAGCCGACCCGTGGTAATAACGTTCTTGACATTGTACTTGCAACAAAAGAAGAATTGATAGAGAATTTGAATGTTGGTGATGAATTCAGTAACAGCGACCATCGTACGATAACTTTCACTTTGAAGTTATCTAGTAACGAACCAAATAGTAGCATCGAAAAAGTCCCAAATTTCAAGAAAGCAAACTTGCATAAACTTAGAGCTATGTTTAAAGAAACTGACTGGAGCTTTTTAATTAACAATAACGACATAAATACATCTTTGAAGTTATTCGAAACCACTTACCTAAAAGCAGTGCAAGACTGCATACCATCGAAAATACGGCGTCCAGGCCATAATAAGCCCAAATGGTGGAATAAAGATATTTCAAACTGCCTGCTTGCTAAAAAAATTTGCTAATGATAGATTAAAATCCTCACAAAATGACGAAGAACGGGTGAAATTTGTAGAGCTACGACGCAAAGCCAAAAAGTTAATTAAGCAAAGTAAAAAGACCTTAGAGTTACATATTGCGAATCAAAGTAATACAAACCGTAAAGAATTCTATTGTTATATCAGAATCCAAAAAGTAGTTACTTCAACTGTTGGACCGTTAGTCGATGAAATGGAGAATACACCAAAGACGAAGTACAAATGAGTAATGCCCTCAATACCTTCTTTGCATCAGTTTTTACAACAGAAGACCTCAGTGATATCCCTACACCATCGCCGATTCAGATTGATAATTCAGATGTTCTAAGCAATATCACTGTTACAGAGAGAGAAGTATTGAATTGTTTAGATAAACTCAAGGTAATAAAACGCCTGGACCTGATACAATCTCGCCTAGAGTTCTAAAGGAAGCTAAGGATGAGCTCTCCAAACACTGACATTACTATTCAATAAATCCTTGCAGTCTGGAACTATGCCTGATCAGTGGAAGCTAGCCAACGTAACACCGATATTCAAAAAAGGCAGCAAATCCCTACCCCGTAACTATCATCCAATTAGCTTAACCTCAGTTGTATGTAAAATGCTAGAAACGGTCATACGAGACAGACTCGTAAATCACTTAGAGGAAAATAACATACCTAAAGATACTCAACACGGCTTTCATAAAAAACGTTCCTGTTTAACCCTTAACTGTTGGCGCGCATCATTAGTCGAGTTAAATAAAGCTGGACTATGTGGTGGCGCTCGACATAGGTCGTGTGGCAATTTCAGCACGTAATGTTGCTGAGAGAGAGAGACAAGTGGTGGCAGGAGAGTAGCGAGCGTATGACTGCTCCAGACCACCGCGGCGAACCTACTGACATGAATCCCACCTCCTCCCTCCCTCTGTCACTCGCTATATATGGAATTGTATGGGGAAAGTGCCTAATTACATGCTTTTTGCACTCGTGTTGCACGGTTGTTGCAAGAAAACTAGCCATCATAAAAGGATCGTTATGGTGTCATTCGAAAGCTCTGTTTATGCCCTTTCAGGGATAGATACTTGTTTTACGTTCTGGGTCTTATTTAGGCATGAAAATGATCACGTAAACAGCCCTATTTTGGCTAAAAACACCCCGCTGGGCGGTACATATAAATAAACCGCCTAGGCCGCTAATAATGTGTTAACAAACCTCTTAGATTTCTTCCACGATATCCTCAACCTCTACGATGAGAGTAAAGCTGTAGATATTATATACCTTGATTTTCAAAAGGCCTTTGACAAAGTTCCCCACAAACGTTTACTGCTAAAACTAAAAGCGCATGGAATACAAGACGGTGTGTTGAAATGGATAGCAAGTTGGCTCAGCAACAGAAAGCAAAGAGTAGTCATAAACGGTAAGGCATCTAAATGGACCAATGTAAGTAGCGGGGTACCCTAGGGATCGGTACTAGGACCAATTATCTTTCTAATTTACATCAACGACATAGATGAGGGTCTCACCTGTACAATCTCAAAATTTGCTGACGATACAAAAATTGCAAATAGCGTACTCTCAAAAGAACAAGTTGACGATATGCAACACAATCTAGATAAATTGTCATGTTGGGCCCAAATTTGGCAAATGAGTTTCAATGCGAATAAATGTAAAGTACTACATATCGGATACCTAAATGAGAAAGCAAACTATTCGATGAATGGCACTCAGCTTAAGAATGTAAACAGAGAAACCGATCTGGGAGTAACAATATCGAGTAACCTAAAACCGAGTCAACAATGTTCAGAAGTTGTTAAGAAGGCAAACAAATTAATTGGCTTTATAGGCAGGTCATTTGAGCATAAATCCAAAGAAGTTATCCTAACCCTTTACAATTCCTTAGTCCGCCCTCTTCTGGAATACTGCGTTCAATCCTGGTGCACTTATTACCAAAAAGATATAAACAAGCTAGAACGAGTTCAAGATAGAGTTACCAAAATGATACCTAGCCTAAAGAACAAACCATACGAAGAGCGTCTTAGAGAATTAAATCTATTTCCTTTAACCCAGCGCAGATTAAGAGGTGACTTAATTCAAGTGTTCAAAATCATCAAAGGCATCGACAATATGAACTGTAGTAAGTATTTCACTACCAATCTTATTACACGCGGGGAAACGGTTGCAAAATTATTGGTAAATCTTTTAACTCGCACGAATCTAAGAATTATTTCTTCAATCGAGTTGTCAACTTGTGGAATGGGCTTCCCCGAAACGTTATAGACTGCATCACCGTTGATTCATTTAAACTCCGCCTAGACAAATATCTCGCATCAAACCCGCGACTGACTGCGTTTGTAAATGAATAACTTTATTTTATCCCCCCCTCAGTTACTAACCCCTCTGTCCTCTACTAACTTCCTAATCCTTCCACGGACATTAGTTCCAGGGCAGTAATTCCCTTTCCAATGTTCCCTTACCCACTCTAAACCACTGTTTGGACACTTGATCCTCAGTGTTTTGGAGGACAAGCAACCTAGAAGGGTCACTAGATCTGTTGTTGCTTGATTTCCTTTGTACTGTTGGTGAATGTTGGTTGAATGTTGGTGATGATTTCAGTAACAGCGACCATCGTACGATAACTTTCACTTTAAAGTTTACTAGTAACGAACCAAATAGTAGCATCGAAAAAGTCCCTAATTTCAAGAAAGCAAACTTCCATAAACTTAGAGCTATGTTTAAAGAAACTAACTGGAGCTTTTTAATTCACAATAACGACATAAATACATCTTGGAAGTTATTCGAAGCCACTTACCTAAAAGCAGTGCAAGACTGCATACCATCGAAAATACGGCGTCCAGGCCATAATAATAAGCCCAAATGGTGGAATAAAGATATTTCAAACTGCCTGCTTGCTAAAAAATTTGCTAATGATAGATTAAAATCCTCTCAAAATGACGAAGAACGGCTGAAATTTGTAGAGCTACGACGCAAAGCCAAAAAGTTAATTAAGCAAAGTAAAAAGACCCTAGAGTTACATCTTGCGAATCAAAGTAAAACAAACCCGAAAGAATTCTATAGTTATATCAGAAAGAAAAAAGTAGTTACTTCAACTGTTGGACCGTTAGTCGATGAAAATGGAGAATACACCAAAGACGAAGTACAAATGAGTAATGCCCTCAATACCTTCTTTGCATCAGTTTTTACAACAGAAGACCTCAGTGATATCCCTACACCATCGCCGATTCAGATTGATAATTCAGATGTTCTAAGCAATATCACCGTTACAGAGAGAGAAGTATTGAATTGTTTAGATAAACTCAAGGTAAATAAAACGCCTGGACCTGATACAATCTCGCCTAGAGTTCTAAAGGAAGCTAAGGATGAGCTCTCCAAACCACTGACATTACTATTCAATAAATCCTTGCAGTCTGGAACTATGCCCGATCAGTGGAAGCTAGCCAACGTAACACCGATATTCAAAAAAGGCAGCAAATCCCTACCCAGTAACTATCGTCCAATTAGCTTAACCTCAGTTGTATGTAAAATGCTAGAAACGGTCATACGAGACAGACTCGTAAATCACTTAGAGGAAAATAACATACTTAAAGATACTCAACACGGCTTTCGTAAAAAACGTTCCTGTTTAACAAACCTCTTAGACTTCTTCCACGATATCCTCAACCTCTACGATGAGAGTAACGCTGCAGATATTAAATACCTTGATTTTCAAAAGGCCTTTGACAAAGTTCCCCACAAACGTTTACTGCTAAAACTAAAAGCGCATGGAATACAAGACGGTGTGTTGAAATGGATAGAAAATTGGCTCAGCGACAGAAAGCAAAGAGTAGTCATAAACGGTAAGGCATCTAAATGGACCAATGTAAGTAGCGGGGTACCCAAGGGATCGGTACTAGGACCAATTCTCTTTCTAATTTACATCAACGACATAGATGAGGGTCTCACCTGTACAATCTCAAAATTTGCTGACGATACAAAAATTGCAAATAGCGTACTCTCAAAAGAACAAGTTGACGATATGCAACACAATCTAGATAAATTGTCATGTTGGGCCCAAATTTGGCAAATGAGTTTCAATGCGGATAAATGTAAAGTACTACATATCGGATACCTAAATGAGAAAGCAAACTATTCGATGAATGGCACTCAGCTTAAGAATGTAAACAGAGAAACCGATCTGGGAGTAACAATATCGAGTAACCTAAAACCGAGTCAACAATGTTCAGAAGTTGTTAAGAAGGCAAACAAAATAATTGGCTTTATAGGCAGGTCATTTGAGCATAAATCCAAAGAAGTTATCCTAACCCTTTACAATTCCTTAGTCCGCCCTCTTCTGGAATACTGCGTTCAATCCTGGTGCACTTATTACCAAAAAGATATAAACAAGCTAGAACGAGTTCAACATAGAGTTACCAAAATGATACCTAGCCTAAAGAACAAACCATACGAAGAGCGTCTTAGAGAATTAAATCTATTTCCTTTAACCCAGCGCAGATTAAGAGGTGACTTAATTCAAGTGTTCAAAATCATCAAAGGCATCGACAATATGAACTGTAGTAAGTATTTCACTACCAATCTTATTACACGCGGGGAAACGGTTGCAAAATTATTGGTAAATCTTTTAACTCGCACGAATCTAAGAATTTCTTCTTCAATCGAGTTGTCAACTTGTGGAATGGGCTTCCCCGAAACGTTATAGACTGCATCACCGTTGATTCATTTAAACTCCGCCTAGACAAATATCTCGCATCAAACCCGCGACTGACTGCGTTTGTAAATGAATAACTTTATTTTATCCCCCCCTCAGTTACTAACCCATCTGTCCTCTACTAACTTCCTAATCCTTCCACGGACATTATTTCCAGGGCAGTAATTCCCTTTCCAATGTTCCCTTTCCCACTCTAAACCACTGTTTGGACACTTGATCCTCAGTGTTTTGGAGGACAAGCACCCTCACTAGATCTTGTTGTATTTGTTTGTACTGTTGGTGAATGTTGGTGATGATTTCAGTAACAGCGACCATCGTACGATAACTTTCACTTTAAAGTTTACTAGTAACGAACCAAATAGTAGCATCGAAAAAGTCCCTAATTTCAAGAAAGCAAACTTCCATAAACTTAGAGCTATGTTTAAAGAAACTAACTGGAGCTTTTTAATTCACAATAACGACATAAATACATCTTGGAAGTTATTCGAAGCCGCTTACCTAAAAGCAGTGCAAGACTGCATACCATCGAAAATACGGCGTCCAGGCCATAATAATAAGCCCAAATGGTGGAATAAAGATATTTCAAACTGCCTGCTTGCTAAAAAATTTGCTAATGATAGATTAAAATCCTCTCAAAATGACGAAGAACGGCTGAAATTTGTAGAGCTACGACGCAAAGCCAAAAAGTTAATTAAGCAAAGTAAAAAGACCCTAGAGTTACATATTGCGAATCAAAGTAAAACAAACCCGAAAGAATTCTATAGTTATATCAGAAAGAAAAAAGTAGTTACTTCAACTGTTGGACCGTTAGTCGATGAAAATGGAGAATACACCAAAGACGAAGTACAAATGAGTAATGCCCTCAATACCTTCTTTGCATCAGTTTTTACAACAGAAGACCTCAGTGATATCCCTACACCATCGCCGATTCAGATTGATAATTCAGATGATCTAAGCAATATCACCGTTACAGAGAGAGAAGTATTGAATTGTTTAGATAAACTCAAGGTAAATAAAACGCCTGGACCTGATACAATCTCGCCTAGAGTTCTAAAGGAAGCTAAGGATGAGCTCTCCAAACCACTGACATTACTATTCAATAAATCCTTGCAGTCTGGAACTATGCCCGATCAGTGGAAGCTAGCCAACGTAACACCGATATTCAAAAAAGGCAGCAAATCCCTACCCAGTAACTATCGTCCAATTAGCTTAACCTCAGTTGTATGTAAAATGCTAGAAACGGTCATACGAGACAGACTCGTAAATCACTTAGAGGAAAATAACATACTTAAAGATACTCAACACGGCTTTCGTAAAAAACGTTCCTGTTTAACAAACCTCTTAGACTTCTTCCACGATATCCTCAACCTCTACGATGAGAGTAACGCTGCAGATATTATATACCTTGATTTTCAAAAGGCCTTTGACAAAGTCCCCCACAAACGTTTACTGCTAAAACTAAAAGCGCATGGAATACAAGACGGTGTGTTGAAATGGATAGAAAATTGGCTCAGCGACAGAAAGCAAAGAGTAGTCATAAACGGTAAGGCATCTAAATGGACCAATGTAAGTAGCGGGGTACCCCAGGGATCGGTACTAGGACCAATTATCTTTCTAATTTACATCAACGACATAGATGAGGGTCTCACCTGTACAATCTCAAAATTTGCTGACGATACAAAAATTGCAAATAGCGTACTCTCAAAAGAACAAGTTGACGATATGCAACACAATCTAGATAAATTGTCATGTTGGGCCCAAATTTGGCAAATGAGTTTCAATGCGGATAAATGTAAAGTACTACATATCGGATACCTAAATGAGAAAGCAAACTATTCGATGAATGGCACTCAGCTTAAGAATGTAAACAGAGAAACCGATCTGGGAGTAACAATATCGAGTAACCTAAAACCGAGTCAACAATGTTCAGAAGTTGTTAAGAAGGCAAACAAAATAATTGGCTTTATAGGCAGGTCATTTGAGCATAAATCCAAAGAAGTTATCCTAACCCTTTACAATTCATTAGTCCGCCCTCTTCTGGAATACTGCGTTCAATCCTGGTGCCCTTATTACCAAAAAGATATAAACAAGCTAGAACGAGTTCAACATAGAGTTACCAAAATTATACCTAGCCTAAAGAACAAACCATACGAAGAGCGTCTTAGAGAATTAAATCTATTTCCTTTAACCCAGCGCAGATTAAGAGGTGACTTAATTCAAGTGTTCAAAATCATCAAAGGCATCGACAATATGAACTGTAGTAAGTACTTCAATATCGACCAATCTAATTACACGCGGGGAAACGGTTGCAAAATTATTGGTAAATCTTTTAACTCACACGAATCTAAGAATTTCTTCTTCAATCGAGTTGTCAACTTGTGGAATGGGCTTCCCCGAAACGTTATAGACTGCATCACCGTTGATTCATTTAAACTCCGCCTAGACAAATATCTCGCATCAAACCCGCGACTGACTGAGTTTGTAAATGAATAACTTTATTTTACCCCCCCCTCAGTTACTAACCTATCTGTCCCCTACTAACTTCCTAATCCTGCCACGGACATTAGTTCCAGGGCAGTAATTCCCTTTCCAATGTTCCCTTACCCACTCTAAACCACTGTTTGGACACTTGATCCTCAGTGTTTTGGAGGACAAGCAACCTAGAAGGGTCACTAGATCTGTTGTTGTTTGATTTCCTTTGTACTCCTTTGTACTCCTTTGTACTCATTCCTCACTTCCTCAACCTATCAACTTCAGAGAACCCTGAGGATTCTCTGTTGTCTCCAGTTATCTCTCTGATATTCATTAATTAATGATCTCCCCAACTTTACCTCCATTTCTATCTATTCATATACTGATGACTCTACTTTACAGTATTCATATACTGATGACTCTACCTTACAGTATTCATATACTGATGACTCTACCTTACAGTATTCATATACTGATGACTCTACCTTACAGTATTCATATACTGATGACTCTACCTTACAGTATTCATATACTGATGACTCTACTTTACAGTATTCATATACTGATGACTCTACCTTACAGTATTCATATACTGATGACTCTACCTTACAGTATTCATATACTGATGACTCTACTTTACAGTATTCATATACTGATGACTCTACCTTACAGTATTCATACTGATGACTCTACCTTACAGTATTCATATACTGATGACTCTACCTTACAGTATTCATATACTGATGACTCTACCTTACAGTATTCATATACTGATGACTCTACTTTACAGTATTCATATACTGATGACTCTACCTTACAGTATTCATATACTGATGATTCTACCTTACAGTATTCATATACTGATGACTCTACTTTACAGTATTCATATACTGATGACTCTACCTTACAGTATTCATATACTGATAACTCTACCTTACAGTATTCATATACTGATGACTCTACCTTACAGTATTCATATACTGATGACTCTACCTTACAGTATTCATATACTGATGACTCTACTTTACAGTATTCATATACTGATGACTCTACCTTACAGTATTCATATACTGATGACTCTACCTTACAGTATTCATATACTGATGACTCTACTTTACAGTATTCATATACTGATGACTCTACCTTACAGTATTCATATACTGATGACTCTACCTTACAGTATTCATATACTGATGACTCTACCTTACAGTATTCATATACTGATGACTCTACCTTACAGTATTCATATACTGATGACTCTACCTTACAGTATTCAACTAATTTTAGAGAACAACCCAGCATGCAATCGCTCAAAAAATCATGTGTTGTAGCCATAGCACACTTATCTTTTTGACCTATCAACTATTTCCAATTGGGGCAGAGATAATCTTGTTACTTTCAATGCTTCCAAAACCCAATTTCTTCATTTATCTACCCATCAAGAACTTCCACAGGTCTATCCCTTATACTTCAACAATACACAAATCATCCCCTCATCTTCTCTCAGTAGTCTTCGAGTTTCTTTTTCTTCTGGCCTTTCTTGGACAGATCATATTACCACTCTTGCAAAAACAGCTTCCCAGAAGTTAGGTGTGCTCAACTGTCTCTGTGGGTTCTTTACTCCCGCACTGATTCTTGATCTGTATAGGGGCGCAGTGCGTTCATGTATTGTTCACATGTGTGGGGAGGTTCCCCCCATACCACGCTTTTCGAAAGGGTAGAGTCAAAAGCGTTTTGTCTCATCAATTCATCTCCTCTCACTACCTAGCTACAACATCTCTCTAGACGCTGCAATGTTACATCTCCGTCACTCTTCTACCGCTATTACAATAATCAATGTTCTTCATAGAAATCTCAGTGTATACCCCTTCCTTATGGAGAGTGGGCAACACCCACCTCTTAACACACTCCCACCACTACTCTGTCCATCTCTCAAACCTAAATTGAACATATTTTCCCAGTCTTTCTTCAACTCAACAAGCAAGCTTTGGAACTCTCTCCCTCAATAGTATCTATCCCTCATTCTATGCATGAAACTACTTCAAGCTCCGTATGTCCAGACATTTTTACTCTAACGGGGGATACACTTGTTACAGGCAGCTTTGCCTTTTGTCTCCTTCATTCATTTAGTAAATGAATAATCATGATAAGTTTGAGCAGTTCGATATGACCCAGTTTCGGTTAGCTTTCAGGAATTACTAAGTAACGAAATATTTTAGTACTCTCCCACCGAGATTCGAACTTAAAACACCAAGACGTCTCAGCTACGAAATCCACTACATCATATTGTTGCTGAGACGACAACCATGATGTTCTAAGTTCGAATCTTGATCGAGGAGAAACAATACTATATCTACACATGTGTATTTGTGTGAATAACAACATACCGAATGAATATTAAACCATTGGATAATTTCATTGTTTGAACAAGCTTTGGATTAGTCTGGTTCGTTGAAATGTAGAACAAAATAGCGTGAGGGTCATGCATAATTCATATTGGAAAGGCAGATAAATTACAGTCGTTGCTCGATTTTTTAGACCGTGTTAATTTGGGTGGCGTTGGTGTCAACATTACGTGCTGATCTGTATCAAAAGGGAATATTTGGGGTACGGTAACAATTACTGTGTGCTCAATAGTCGCATATTGTACACACCAAGTATCGCACATATATATGTATCAGTTTAGATACTTGAACACATATTATTTGCAGATTAATGTGCGGATTTAGGATGCCACATAGAGTGTCATTCTCTGACTAATGTATGATCTGTCAAAAATAACAAATACAAACCATTTACTCTCCTGCTTCGGCTTATTGCCCCAGCACGGACTAGACTAATTGCCTTTCCCTTTGCTAGGCCTATTTCATCTCATTAGGCGAACATGTTATATTTCTTACTCTAAACCTAAAAGGGCTACCATAATGATATAATATATATTAGGCGAACATGTTATCTTTCTTACTCTAAACCTAAAAGGGCTACCATATTGATATAATATATATTGTTACTCTAAACCTAAAAGGGCTACCATAATGATATAATATATATTGTTACGGTGATCCACCGTCGTAAATTTAATTAAGTTAATTAATGTCCATAAATTACTATCTTGCCTTGGTCATATATTATGGTGAACATATTATACCGCAATGTGGTAATTTCGTTGCATCGTGAAGGAGTGATCGATATTATCCATATATTATTGTGTGTTTCATATATGTGCATTTCCGTTCAATCGCAGGTTCTCTTAGGTTTTCCTGTTCTCCAGGAGCTGGGTTTTCGCTTTTCCGGTATATTGATAAAGTGCGCATATGGTTTTATGCATTGTATAATTATTTTGTACATAGTTGTTTAATCCTATGTGATCCCACTTGTCATAGTTGCATTATTCATGTAAGGATTTACATTATATTAAAAACCATCAGGCTGGTTGAAGTGACGCCATCTGTTGCCGTCGGTAGGTACCGCCTGTACGAATATGTGTCCGCTTTAGAGAGAGAAACATCTCTCGCTTCTCCATCGTTTGTTTAATTATGTCTTTATTGGCATCAATTTATTAATTGGCATTTTAACGTATCATCAGACGATTTCTAAAGTGGCTTGTGTGTCCCTCGTATTGTGACTGCATATTTTATTGTGTTTTCCATATATGTTTCTTTCCTTCTGTTTTTAGCTAGGCTTAGTAGAGCCGCAAACCTTGGCCTTGTTAAGGTGTGGTAGCGCCAGTATACTTTGGTGTTGGTGGAGGGCTAAGAGAATTATTCCTCGCTGGCATAATAGCTAGACCTAGTATTCTTTATAATGTTCCTAATATTCCTGCAGTGGTTTGTGTTGATCCCAGCCGATCTTTATTTATTGCATGTGCATTGTTTTAGCTAGGGTTCCAGACTAGTGGAGTGCCTAGTTCGAAGTAGAGGGTGAAGGACTTCATTAGTCTTCAGTTACAGGGAGGATTACTTTGGCCCAGGCAGGCTAATAGTCTAGACAAAATAGACTTTGGCATTTAATATTTGTGTTACAGTGCGCCGTAGGCTGTGCTTATTGTTTTCTATGTGATGAGACACAAGGCAGGTTGCCTGTAACGAGTGTCTCCCCCCAAAGTTAAATGAGTGACAGAGCCAAATTCAAGGTACGTTGGAGTCAAAATGCCTGGACAGACGGAGTTTAAAGCAGTCTAAGTCATAGGAAGGAAAGATTAATTGAGGGAGAGAGTTCCAGAGTTCACTTGTTGAGTAGAAGAAAATTTGCCAATTCTTGGGTTGGAGAGCTGGACAGAATAGGAGTGGGACTGTGTTGAAAAGCAGGTGCCTCGCACTCACCGTAATGGAGGGGGTATACACTAGGAGAGCTCTGAAGAACACTGATTGTTGTAGTAGCGATAGAAGAGTGAAAGAGATACAAACATTGCGGCGTGCCTACCTGGGTATTATTTCTCCGCTAAGCACTAGCCCTGGCACAATTATAAAAACCCTTTGAGTTGAAATCGGATTAGGACGCCTCAACTATTGTTAGGATAGTTAGGTGGTGGTGGTTGATAGGTGTTTGTTTGATCCTTAATTCAATTGTTTATGCTTGATACTTGCTTCATTATTTTGGCATTCATTGTTGGTATGTATTTACCGTAATTTGTTAACGTAAATTAAATCTGAGTTTTCTCTTCTTTGTGCAACTTAGGAAGGATCCTCCTCAGTATTGCCATTTCGGTATTTTTGTTGTATACTGTAGTTGTGGCTCGAAATATCTTTTCACCACAACTAGGGGTTCCAGTTGCTTGCATTGTTTGTATAACAGAACCAGTTGGGGGATTGTCTGCACCTTTGGTCCCCAGAGAGCCTGAAGTTATGAATTAGCTCTGTTCTGTTGCGATAGGCTGTATTACGAGTTGAGGCTACAGAGGTGCTGAGTATTCAATTGTCCGTGTTAGTCCAAGGACTACTGTCAATCGTAGCAATATATATACCGGTGTATATATATATATATATTTTTTTTTTTTTTTTTTTCTATTTAAGTGAGGGAGACAAAAGGCAGAACTACCTGTAGCGAGTGCCTCCCTCATAGTTGAAAGAGTGACAGGGCCAAAATCAATGGACGTTCGAGCCAAAATGCCTCGACACGCGGAGTTTGAAGCAATTTAAGTCATATGAGGAGGGAGAGAGTTCCAGAGCTCAGCTGTTGAATAGAAGAAAGACAGAGTAACATTTCACTCTTGGGTTGGAGAGATGCACAGAGTAGGGGTGGGATTGTGTTGCAAGACGGGTAGGTGTGGTGGAGTGGTCTTGCCACTGGCCTGGTAATCCAAAGGTCCCGGGTTCAAATCCCAATGTATCAATGGGAAGATATTATTGGGATGGAATTTGTGCTGTACCTAGTATCAGTGCATTACCACAAGCCCACCGAAACGTCAATAAAATACCCTCATTGTTCCCTGATTAAATAGCACTGTATGAATATTCCCATATTCAAAATATGCTATAGGGGTGCAATGCCTGGTGAGTTATCTGCTCAACAGGTGGCGTTGTGTGTGTGTAAGTGTGAGAGTCCGAGTGTAAGGGGTGAGACAGTGAAGCACGGGAACGAGGTGGCTTCAGAAATGGGGTCGTTTCGGGCCATGAGTGAGCACCGTGCCTCATGTGAAGGCAAGATGGCAGGTGCTCGTTGTACTCTACGTGCTTCACATGTCTCACTCCCTAGACTGGAACAAGACCTCACGGGCTTCACTGCTCATTGTAAAGCGGTGAATGTTAACCCGTACAGCCCCAGCGACGCGCCTGACGCGTCGGCGATGTATGTAACGCACAGCCCCAGAGACGCGCCTGGCGCGTCGCCCCAATTGCGCCGACCGTGACCTCAGGTGTAGCCACTCAAGAGGGCTCAGATTTGTATGGGAACTGTGTACGTATCCCACGCACCCGTGCCGATGGTTGAAAACTCTCAAAGTCCACGTGCGTGCGCGCGAGCACGCAATAACCTGGTTTTTTGGGATAATTGCCTTCAATTTTTTACTCTTATAAAATCCGTTTTCGGGGGCTCTGTAGGACCATTTTTTAAGCTTTTTGAGCGGTTTTTTCGGGTTTTCCTTCATTCCTAACCCATTCGCTATTGTTTCTGGAATAAAACCATTTTTTGAAAACCGGCCGGGTTCTGGTGCGCAAACATTACAAAACTAGCCGGGGCTCCACGGGTTAAGGCTCTCAGCCTATGCCCGAGAGGAAGTAAGTTGGAATATAGAAAAAAAAAAAAAAAAAAAAAAAAAAAAACATACCCTGCATAGAGGAGCTGGTATACACTGGGAGAGCTCTGAGGAGCACAGATTATTGTAGTAGCGATAGAATAGCGAGAGAGAAGCAACATTGCGGCGAAGAGAGAGAGTTTGCAGAGAGTTGGTGAGTGGGCGGGAATTAATGATACGAAAGGCCCTCCTTTCTACTTCGTCTAGAAGTGCAGTGTGAGAGGATCCTCCCCACACATGTGAACAATACTCAATACTAGGATACGCTGTACCCCTGTACAGAGCAATAAGCTGTGCAGGGCTAGAGAACCCTGTGAGGCGGTTGAGCACACCCAGCTTCTGGGAGGCTGCCTTGGCAAGACTGTTAATATGGTCCTTCCAAGTGAGAGCCAAAGAAAATGAGATATCAAGAATATTGAGAGAAGATGAAGGATTGATTTTTGCATTGTTGAAGAATAAGGGATAGTCCGCAGGGAGTTCCGGACGGGTAGATAGATGGAGAAATTGGGTTTTGGAAGCATTAAAGACAACAAGGTTTTCTCTGCCCCATTTTGGAAATAGTAATTAGATCAGCAGATAAGTGCTGTATGGCTTCATTACGTTTGTTTTTGAGGGATTGCTGGCTATGGCGTCCCAGAAAACTAAATGAGTACTCTAAGGTAGAGTCGTCTGTGTATGAATGGATGGGACTAGAGGTACAGTTGAGAAAATCATTTATGAAAATTAGAATTAGAATAGGAGATAGAACAGAGCCCTGAGAAACACCGGAGTTGATGTGTTGAGGAAGTGAGCGATGGCCATCCACAACCGCAGCTATGGAATGGCTGGAAAGGAAATTAGAGACAAAGGCACAGAAGGAGGGTAGTTTAGAAATTAAAGATTTCTGATAGACTCTATCGAAGGCCTTCGATATTATCTAGCACAATAGAAAAGGTCTCACCGAAGTCCCGAAAGGAGGATGACCAAGTGTTAGTAAGATATGAAAGAAGATCACCAGTAGAGCGACCCTTGACGAAACCATACTGGCGATCTGAGAGTAGATTATGAGAAGAGAAATGCTTAAGAAATGTGGAAGCAAGAATAGTTCACACTACTAGACAAAGTAGAAAAAAAGCCTTCCGTCTCATTAACTCACATCCACTCACCAACTATTTGCAGTCTGTCTCTCTTCGCCGCAATGTTGCATCTCTCTCACTATTCTACCGCTATTACAATAATCAGTTACCTCAGAGCTCTCTCAGTGTATACCACCCTCTCTTCGTAGAGCACGTGGCACCCATCTTGCAACACAATCCAACCCTTACTCTGTGCAACTACCAGCCCAAGAGTGAAATGTTATTCTCAATCTTTCTTCTATTCAACAGCTGAGCTCTGGAACACTCTCTCATAATCAGTCTTTCCCTCTTCCTATGAATTAAATTACTTCAACTACATGTGTCCAGGCATTTTGGCTCGAATGTCCCGTGATTTTGGCACTGTCACTCTTTCAACTCTGGGGGAGGCACTTGCTACAGGCAGTTCTGCCTTTTGGCTCCCTCACTAATATAGAAAAAAAAAATAATATATATATATATATATATACAGTATATACTGTATATGTATATATATTCCATTAACGCAATTACTGCGGTGCCCGTCACCTGAAGGGACCCGATTTCCGCATATCATGTGGCCTGGGAGCTAGGAAAGTTGTTGCAGGCAGCAGAGAAGGGCCTCATCTAGAGCCCACAGAGTCTGGGCGCGAGAGACAGCCTCCTCTCATACCACTGCAGCGTTACACATAGCGAAAACAGCAAATTTTTAGCGATTTTGGCCGACCTATGCAAGATCGTTGCAAGACAACCAGACATCGTACAGAGATGATTCAGGTGTCATTGGAAAGCTCTATTACTGTACTTTCACGGATCATTATAATTGTATTATACTCTGGCTCTTGCTTTGGCATGAAAATGAGCATGGAATGAAGGTAAATTTACATCAATATGCCTGATCAACAGGGGTTAATGTTGAAAATATTTATTTTCTGATGTGCGTGTTTTTACTTTAATTCTATTTTAGCTTTAGTAATTTCTTTAGTTTTCTTATCTTTCTAGATTTCATAATATTAATTATTGTAAGTAGGATAGCTCTAATCGAGTTATAATATATATTAATTATTGTAAGTAGGATAGCTCTAATCGAGTTATAATATATATTAATTATTGTAAGTAGGAGAGCTCTAATCGAGTTATAATATATATTAATTATTGTAAGTAGGATAGCTCTAATCGAGTTATAATATATATTAATTATTGTAAGTAGGATAGCTCTAATCGAGTTATAATATATATTTTTTAAAGATAGCTTTAGTAATCATTGGTGCATATTTTGTAAATGTATATCTCTTTATGCTCACTCTAAACCTTTCAGAAGAAGTTTTGTCTTCAAAAGACTAGGCCAAATGTGTCATCGTTTCATGAGATTTTTTTTAAGTAGCGTGTTTAATACTATGTACAAATTGATGGCTAATAAATATTTGAATTTGAATGTATAATTACATTCAGATAATCTAATACATAAATGTTGAGGCGGTAGAAAATCATGATGATATGGTGGATTACGGCTCTCTCTCTCTCTCTCTCTCTCTCTCTCTCTCTCTCTCTCTCTCTCTCTCTCTCTCTCTCTCTCTCTCTCTCTCTCTCTCTCAACATAAGTATATCCAGTCTTAAATTTACCAGAAGTATTAAATATAAATCAATATTAATTCTAAAATTGAATGCATAATTTGACATTTTGTATACCTTGGATGTATATATATTATTTCTTTGTATGCTGACACGGTTTTCCAATATACAAATAGGTAATGGAACCGTTCACATTTATAAACGTTTATATATATATATAGAGTGTTTATGAACTACACTTACAGACTTTGAGGAACAAATGTAAAAGCGAAAATAAGCAATTATTCACGTATATCATTTTACCCATATTGGCTGTATAAATAAGATAGAGGCTTATTTAGAAATGTAGCGAAAGTGTTACGAGTCAAGCACACATAATTTATATTATGATTACTATGTAAATTATGGACCTAACTACAATGGTAGTTTAGGCTTACCTATTAACCCACTTGACCCCAAGCGATATAATAATAAATGCCACTCCAGGACCAGCCAAATTTATTTGTTTTGTTTTCCGGATAACACTTGGGTTGGGTTAGTAATGAAGGAAAAATAACATAAAATCGCTCACCTAGTTAATTTGGGGGTCCTGGGGGGCGGGGAGGGGTGACCAAACCATCACTGGGTAATGGGTAGGCATTATACTGGCTTCTCACTCCCACGCGGGCCCACACGCACGCGGCTGAATTTGGGGGGTTGCCGATCATCGGTATTGTTCCGTGGGATCCTAAAGTAGTTCCCATACAAATCGGAACCCTCTAGCTGCCATAGGACAAGAGTAATTAAGGCGGTCACATACGCTGCATCGCTGCCACTGTGGGTTACATACATAAGCGACGCATAACGTGCATCCCTGGGGTCGAAGGGGTTAATATGTTTAGAATGACGGCATACAAGTGTCTAAAAATTATGGTGATGATTGTTTGCGGTTAGCAAGAAAATACCCAATTGCCTAAATTAATATAGCAAGAAAAAATATTTGACATTGCAACTCTGTTCACTGGTCATAATTAAGCCCAATGATTAAGCCCAAGTCTGAGCCGGCTATCTGAACACAACAGGAACTAATGCAATCACTTATGAAGCCTAGCCCCATTGAGTACTGCTCGTTATCGTACATGCAGTGAAGATAGTGTAAGTACATTTATGTTCAGGAATACTTAAGACATTTATGGAGGGGTACCACATTTTTATTGACAGTTATGGATTATGAAAAGCTGGATAAGCCAAATGTTACATATTGTCGACTTTTGATCATATTTATACCATACCACATCTTTATGTTGTAACTGAAAGACTGAGCAAATGGCTAAAGAAACACACTCCTATGTGTCCTATTTCTGAAGTTTAATTATGTAAAAAGGTCCATGTACCAAATAGATTATTTAGATAAGTTAAAATATGGCTTAATGACTATCAATCCTTTTGGAATATTAAGCCAGTATAAGTCAGTAATAATTTCAGACCGAAACCTCAAAGTGAGGATTCCAGTCCTTGAGCGAATAGAAGATTGTGTGTGTGTGTGTGTGTGCGTGTTGGGAGTGGTGGTGGGGGAGTCGGTTCGGTTTCATTAGTCATTGCTCATTCTCTCACTTGTTACACAGGCTGATCTGCTTCTTGTCTCCTTCATACATATGTATTGGTTACTTCTAGGGGAGGGGGTAATAGGAGGAGGGGGAAGGCGAAGGCCAGAGTTTGGAGTAGAACACAGGATTGGACAACACTCAATAATATTCTCCAAGTCATATTTATACCATCAATGGTAATTATTTTCATAATTCAGTAGAGTAAAGTAAGTTTGTTTTTCAATGGTTAATTAGTATGACAAGTCTGTAAGTATAGTTCATAAACACCCTACCATGATATAGAAAAACAATTGTATATTGTATACTTTATTCTCACAAAGTAGGAGGCCCAACCGCCACGACATTTGTTTTGTTCACAAGTAAATGTTCTTAGCTAGGTAATGAATGTCACTTATATCTATATGCTGTGGTTTTATTATTATTAGGATTATTAGTATTACTAATAATATCCCCTACCTTCCTCACAACTGATCATACACGTGTTTCAGGCGAGGGTGCCACAATCTCCTGGGGCTCTGAACAAACATGCATTATAACTGAGGCATTGGAGGAGGAAAAACGTATTCTACGAGTGTGTGTGTGTGTGTGTGTGTGTGCGAGGGTAGGGGTGGGGGTATTATATGGTGATCCGTCCCTGTGAAGATTGGGGTTTGTAAAAGTAGTAGCGTTGGAGCCAATACTAGAAATAAGTGTGATGATTATGTCAATGAAAATAATGGGTATCGTAATGGTAGTGGAAGTGTGGGTGAAAGTGAGTAAAGTAGTGCAATGACTTTAGTAATTGTGTTATTTGTGGAAAGCTGTGTGACTTTAGTTTGGCGATTTGATATTTGGTAAATATGATAGTTTAATGTTAAAATGGGATTTACTGCTATTATCGGCTATGTTGTTTATGCTAATGATGACTAGAACCGTTATTATGCCAAAGATGGTAATGTTGACAGTAGAGGTGATACTTATGTTGTTATTAGTGATAGTGGTGGTAGTGGAGGTTTTGGTGGTAGTGACAACGATGGTAATGTTGGCAGCTCTTCTAAGGATGTACATTCTGCTCTCTCTGGGCTGAATACTAAGAAGGCATACAGACCAGAATGATGTGTTCCTCATGTTGTGCTCGAAAACTGTTCTTCCATGCCGACTCCCTACTTAGGCAAACTCTTCCGTCTCTGTCTTTCTTCTAACATCTTCTCTCCTTACTGGGAGCTTACTATCATTCAACCTGTCCCAAAGAATGGTGACTGCTCTCAACCCTCCAACATTCGTTCAATAGTTCTCATTTCGTGTATCTCTAAAGTTTGTTAAACTATTTTGAGTTGAATATTTCTTAAGCAATTGTCTTACCATTATCTACTCTCAGATCACCAATATGGTTTACTTAACCCTCTCACATCCTTATGACCCAGAGGTTGCCAGATTAGCAATAAGAAATAGATTACTCTCACTCTTATAATTACCTATCCAAAATTAGTTTTCTGCCCACAGCTAACTCAAAGACAACTGCAGAGGTTGAAGTAAATAAACTAAAGGTTTATAAATACCCCTGACGGTAACAAAGGCTTTAAAGTATCCCTAATAGGCTCAAAAATTGCGTCAGGACATGAGAGGCCACTCCATAGGTGATCTTCTCTCTTATATAAGCAACTCATGGTCATCCTCATTTTGGGACTTCGGTGAGACCCTTTCTATTACGCTAGACATATATAAATTATTCGACAAAGTATGGCACAAATATATCATTTCTAAACTATTCTCCTTCGTTTTGTTTCCCTCTATTTGTGCCTTTATCTCCATTTTACTTTCTGACCATTCCATAGCTACGGTTGTGGGCGGCCATTGATAATGTATTCAACCTCAGGGTTCTGCCCTGTCTCCAGTTCTCTTTCTAATATATGTTTATTATATTATCAACTGTACCTCTAGTCCTCTCCACTCGTATGCCAATGACTCTATCTTATATTAGTTAACTAAATTTAGACAACTACCCACCATGCAGATACTTCAGAACGCACAGGACGTGCCTATAGTTACCCATCTTCTGACCTATCAACTGTTTTTCGATTGGGGCAGAGAAAACCTTGTTGTTTTGAATGTTTCCCAAATGCAATTTCTCCATATATTCACTCATCACAATCTTCCACACGACTATCCTGGTTAAATGCAACTTGGCATTAATTGCTATTTATGCATGATGACAACTGAAGACGAGTTGTTTCTAAAAAGTGACTGAATAACTGTGTTGCTGAGAACGACCAGCAATTTATGTAAATTGATGAAATTAGCAATTATCTCCAAACATACATCAACAATTACCACTGTGGAGTAAACAGGGAAGAAGAATGAGTACCACGAGTTTCAACTTGATTAACAAATCAGTGAGCAAGATTAGATGTTGCAAATCATGATCTCCGGCGCGGATGTACAGCTACCAGCCTCAATCAGGTAGCTGTGAGTGCAGCCCTGCCTTATGGTGATTAGTCGGCTGTTCCTTATCTTGTAAACCTCCACCAACCCAGACAAGAGACGAGCAGCTTAACACAGAGCTGGTGGCTATATGTATATATATATATATATATATATATATATATATATATATATAGAGAGAGAGAGAGAGAGAGAGAGAGAGAGAGACAGAAAATCCTATGGCTCTGCAAACTGTTAAGAAAGGAATAATAAACTAGACAACCTTTTAATTTAATCGATGTTAGTTTAAGCTCACATTTTAAGACAGATAATGATATAATCAAACAATAATTCCTACGGTTTCACAGCCTACTGACTAAATAGAAATGTTTTGTTGTTGAGTTATATTTTTAGGAAAAACCAAGGCAATGTTGTGCCTATTTGCATACCATAATTCAGCCAACACAGGTTTAAAAGGTGAATATTGAAGGATAATTTCGGAAACAGTTTCATAATGCAATAACACGGCGTACCTCTTGCAAAAATGTTAGATGTGAGCATCAAGCATTGACTGAGTGATTGGGGGCATTAGCGGATGTATGTACGTGATTGCAGACATTCTAATCAGTAATACTTTAATGAAATGCATGTTTATTTGGTGTTTTTGAGCTATAGAGGTTTTTCCAGAGCTCCGTAGACAGTATTGGAATGCGAATGAGGAGTTGAAGTTAAAAGAATGAATAACAGTATTTGTTATTGGTTAAGTATATATTGAGGAGTATACATTATGTGCGTGAAGCGAATGTGTGGGTAGCATTGGTTGTGACAAAATTAAAGTATATGCATAGAAGTATACAATATTTGACCAGTAGATATATATGCAGGTATATTTCCATGGATTGCAAGAAAAGCATAACAAGTGTTATATGCATATATTCTTGTATATGACCTAGAGTATTTTGTGGGAGTCTGTGTTTCGGAGGGTTTCATTCTTATTATTTGTCCATGCAGGAAAACATTGTATATATTAATGCTCCCTTATAATTATGAGCTCGAAGAAAGGTAAGTAACATTGGACTGAATCACTATTTATATCTTTGAATAACCTAGAGTTAGGCAGACTTTAACTGGAGTAACATCCGAAGTAGAGTACTGCACTAGCTTCAGGATATTATTCATAGTTGCTTAGCCTATTTCAGTTAAGGATAGGCTTTGTCCAATTCTAGGACCTTATGAGGTTGAAGATGCAAATGTTTTAATGATAAGATTGAAGTGTTAATTTGTAAGGGAACGGATTGGGAATTAAGTGTTTTGTTTAAGATTGACTGTTTTGCATCCATTTAAAATCTAATAAAATTGTAAAATGTACTACAACCACAACTGTGTATTTACAAAAAAATAAAAATAAATAATAATAAAAACACTACCACCATGTATTACCATTATTCCTGCTGCTAATGGAACAATTATTATAAACTTCATAATCATATATATCAAATAATTCACTGCCTGGAACAACCCCTTCATATTAATTATCAATATCATTACCAGCACCACATCCACCAATACATTATCACAAGAAGCTAATTTGATTATTACTTCCTCCATTACATATCTCATTATCGCAATAATCACCACCTCCACGCCAGCTTCATTACTATCATCAGCATGATCACTGCCACCCTCACCATTTATTTACCATGACGGTCTCCACTCAAACCTCATCACTGTTACCTGCACAACCACTACCAGCTTCACCAATACTACCATAATCCCATTCAAATGTTCAGCATTACCATCACCAACACGACCACTACCACCTTCACCATTGCTACCATAACCCCATTCAAATGTTCAGCATTACTATCACCAACGCGACCACTACCACTCTCACCTTTGCTACCATAACCCCATTCAAATGTTCAGCATTACTATCACCAACGCGACCACCACCACCCTCACCATTGCTACCATAACCTCATTCAAATGTTCAGGATTACTATCACCAACGCGACCACTACCACCCTTACCTTTGGTACCATAACGCCATTCAAATGTTCAGCATTACTATCACCAACGCGACCACTAACACCCTCACCATTGCTACCATAACCCCATTCAAATGTTCAGCATTACCATCACCAACGCGACCACTACCACCCTCACCTTTGGTACCATAACCCCATTCAAATGTTCAGCATTTCTATCACCAACGCGACCACTACCACCCTCACCTTTGCTACCATAACCCCATTCAAATGTTCAGCATTACTATCACCAAAGCGACCACTACCACCCTCACCTTTGCTACCATAACCCCATTCAAATGTTCAGCATTACTATCACCAACGCGACCACTACCACCCTCACCAATACCATGACAACCACCACCATTATCTACATCACTATCATCAGACGGCTTCAGAGCCTTGTTTACATCAACATGACAATTGCCCTGGTGTGTCGTGGCGGCCGTGTGGTGTGTTGTGCATGTGTTGACAACTTGAACATAAACCTGTGCATGGATTATGGTTAGGCCGGTATCACACGAGCGCTTTTTCTCTCAACATTTATCCTTAACACTGGTGTGGCAGCTTATGAGGCGAACATTTACAATATTTCGGCTACCTAAACTCATCTATCTTCACTCTAGTTTCCGATACCAGTGCAAAATATTCCAGAAATGTTGCTAGAATAATATTGATCATCGAATGTTGACTATAAAAGCTCTCGTGTGATACCGGCTTTAGCAACATGACCAGGTTGTGATTGTGACACACTCTCAACATTGGTCAAATTGTTAAACGCAGATTGAATACAAGCCAAGTTCCTATTATTAGCTGTGTGCGTGAGTGTGAACTTATGTCTGCTAACATTAGCCAGGAATTGTGGTGTGGGATAGCTATACAATGTTAATTGAGGATTCACAATTTTCCTTTATATCTTCATTTCTTATTAATGGCCATTGTGTGTCCACGCTCCTGTTGAATATTGACTTTAATTCGTATGTAAATAAATAAACATCATAATGCAAGGAAGCATAATGTATCATATACGAAACCATCCATTGGGAATCTAATCTTGGCAGCTTTGCTATTGGAATAATAAGGTGTATGTATGATTTATGGTAAGTATATACTGGCGACGTCTTATTTACTTTATTCATGCTACTATTGGATGATTCCATTCAGTTTAACAAGGACTCCAGTAATTAACAGGCTTTGAACTATCTCACTTAAGGGAGGGAGGGGAGCGTATGTATTTGTTCATTTATATATATATATATATATATATATATATATATATATATATATATATATATATATATATATATATGTTTTATTTTCCTACCTAGAAATCCATGAAACTTTGAAGAAAAAAAACTCTTTCAAGATAAATGTGTACATTTTTCGATAGAAACATTTCCCGGCCGTTCCTCTCAAACTACAGGTTCACTCTCACTCGTCAGGAAAACAATATACACCTAAGTGACGCGAAAAGTCTTAATATTGACATAAAATTGGGTGAAAGGTCTTAAAATCGCCAAACTAATGAACAGAACGTCATAAAATCTTAAAACTAATAGGGCTAAAGATGAGGAAGAAGAGGGTCCAGAAAAACGACCTATCTGCCCTTAACCATATTTACTATAACAAATATCTCTTAGACTGCACAAATTCGTCTAAATATAGCTAGAATAATCTTTAAAATACGTATCCGGTACATAGGGGGTTAAACTAAGTGTTAGCTGATTCTAGTGTGTGTGTCTGTGTGTGAATTATAAGGACGCCGTTACACAGGTGTGGTGGTGTGGGAGGTGTTGTGGAGGCTCTGGGTGTAACAACGGCGGCAGGTAAGGGGTGGAGTGTGGCTGTTACTAGGATTGTTGCCAGGATGGAGATGGATGGGGTGCGGGGGGCTCGTAGTGGGGTGATGGACATAGCGAGGGATTGGGCGGGTACAGGGGCATGGGATGCGAGGAGGGGCACAAGCTACTGAGGTAAGAGCAGTGGCAGATCGTGGAGGAGGAGGGTAGGAGATTGTAGCGGAACAACAACAACAGCAGCACCGATAGCTTTGACAAGGGCAGCACACCGGACAATCGCTAGACGGAAGGGTCCGAGGAGGAACAGGTCGTAGGTTGGGTTTAGGTGCAGTGGCAGTAGAGGAGGGTCGTGGGGCAGCTCTAGGCAAGGTACTACTACCCCAGGATACCCGAGGCTGTTCTTCTGGTTCAGGAGACGAGAACTTCACCTGTCGGAGGGAAAATGATCGTGGTAGAGTGGCGGCGCCTTTAGGAGAGGTTGACCGTTGGTGCAATTCGTTGTGTACTTCAGTCAGGGAGCGGCGACCAATGTTTCCCTTGGATTTATTGTCCCACGGGGGTTTCTTGTTCTGGGGAGACACCTGGTCAGTCAGAGAATGTTGCCCCGTTTCTCCCGTAAACATATTGTCCCACGGAGGCTTCTGGAGTTGATGAGCTACAGTACTTCTGTTACTTTGGTTTAAGCTGTGACTGTGATTTAAACTGTTACTATTACTAAAGCTGTGATTCTGACTAAGGCTGTGACTGAGGGTGCTGTTGCTGAGACTGTCATTGTTGCTGTGGATGTGGTTGTGGTTGAAGTTGTGGGTCAAGGAATGATTGTGGATACTATTATGGTTATGCTTGAGCAGCAACGTCGATCTGGGAAAGAAGAAAAGCAAACTAATGAATCGTGACAAAAATATTGGAATGGTTATTGCATTTACAATCCCCACAAGGTAACACAAATATATGTGAATCTCCAATTAAAAAATACAAGTAAATACCTGTAAAGTATTTCAGAAAGCTATTTCCAAATGACATAAGGTTTCTAAGTAATTCTTGATTGGGAATGATAAAAATGGAAAGTCAAATTAATCGAAATAACGTACACAACTAGAGAACACATATATACACAAACTTTAATTGTTAGATATATGACCAAATGTTAATGCATCGGAAATGCTGAATAATTGCATCGAACAACTAGGTAAGTTGTGTATAATAGCATGAGGTAAAACAAAGCAGATATTTGAGGAAAAGGTACAGCCTTCATTACATTAGACACAACATGACTCAATATGATAATCACATATATTAGGAGCAACGCAACATTCCCACACAGACACAAGTACACTAAAACATATTGCAACACACCATCAGTTACAGGGAGGACACAACGCAACATACATACAGGGTAGCAACACAACACCAATCAAACACAGGGTCAGCAACATTATATTCACACACACACACACATACAGAGTAGCAACACAACACCAATCAAACACAGGGTCAGCAACATTATATTCACACACACACACACACATACAGAGTAGCAACACAACATCAATCAAACACAGGGTCAGCAACATTATATTCACACACACACACACATACAGAGTAGCAACACAACACTAATCAAACACAGGGTCAGCAACATTATATTCACACACACACACACATACAGAGTAGCAACACAACACCAATCAAACACAGGGTCAGCAACATTATATTCACACACACATACAGAGTAGCAACACAACACCAATCAAACACAGGGTCAGCAACATTATATTCACACACACACACATACAGAGTAGCAACACAACACCAATCAAACACAGGGTCAGCAACATTATATTCACACACACACACATACAGAGTAGCAACACAACACCAATCAAACACAGGGTCAGCAACATTATATTCACACACACATACAGAGTAGCAACACAACACCAATCAAACACAGGGTCAGCAACATTATATTCACACACACATACAGAGTAGCAACACAACACTAATCAAACACAGGGTCAGCAACATTATATTCACACACACACATACAGAGTAGCAACACAACACTAATCAAACACAGGGTCAGCAACATTATATTCACACACACACACACATACAGAGTAGCAACACAACACTAATCAAACACAGGGTCAGCAACATTATATTCACACACACACACACATACAGAGTAGCAACACAACACTAATCAAACACAGGGTCAGCAACATTAGATTCACACACACACACACATACAGAGTAGCAACACAACACTAATCAAACACAGGGTCAGCAACATTATATTCACACACACACACACATACAGAGTAGCAACACAACACCAATCAAACACAGGGTCAGCAACATTATATTCACACACACACACATACAGAGTAGCAACACAACACCAATCAAACACAGGGTCAGCAACATTATATTCACACATACACACATACAGGGTAGTGACACAAAATCAATCAAACACAGGGTCAGCAACATTATATTCAGGGTAGTGACACAAAATCAATCAAACACAGGGTCAATAACATTATATTCACACACACATACATACAGGGTAGC
The DNA here is from genome assembly GCA_032716605.1 of Paralithodes platypus. Taxonomy (NCBI): domain Eukaryota; kingdom Metazoa; phylum Arthropoda; class Malacostraca; order Decapoda; family Lithodidae; genus Paralithodes; species Paralithodes platypus. The sequence continues at coordinate 9,241,150 of CM064576.1, read as the reverse complement.
AGCACAACACCAATCAAACACAGTCAGCAACATTATATTCACACACACACACACACACACACACACACACACACACACACACACACACACACACACACACACACACACACACACACATACACACACACACACACACACACACACACACACACACACACACACACACACACACACACACACACACACACACACACACACACACACACACACACACACACACTCACACTTTCTTTTTCTCAGACTAACGCACATAAACCTTGGTTATTTCACGCTTGTCCTACTGCTGCCCACAATAAAGGGGAAGCTTACACACAGTACCAGCGCCTTCCAACTCCAGAATCTAGGACTCTGTATAATTCTGCCCGGAATCATGCCAAATCTGTACCTCGACTTGCCAATAAAAAAATCATCAATATTAAATGTAATGGACTCTCTAATTGTAGCTCTTCCCAGGCTTTTTGGCACTTAGCCATAAAACCTCTCCAACATATTTACTTCCTCGTCTTTCCCTAATCCTTTCTGCTCAGATGGCACCACCGTTACTCCGTCCTCTGACAAAGATGAACTTTTAGTTCAAACTTTCATTATAAACTTAATCTTGGACGATTCTGGTGCTGTTCCTCACTCACCACCACCCTCTCACCAATTTATAACTAATATCCTAATCTCTTCTCAGGATGTACATTCTGCCTTCACTGGGCTTAACCTGGCAGCTGTGGCATTCCTTCCAGAAGATTTTACTGGGTAAATGTGAACTTCCTTCCAGTATCTTAGACTTAAAAAAAAACACAAAAAAAACACAATAATCCGGTTCTCCATTAGATATTTGCTCTTTGCACCCAATTTATATTGCTTCAATGTTCACATGTTCATTATGCAAGTAAAGTATGTGCCTATGGTGCAATAATATTGCTGTATATAGTAGATATTACAAATTTTGTTCGAATTGAAGTTCAATTTGTCTCACTTGGCACTGGGATATACCGTCCTAACCCAGTTCCCGGTTAATACTAAGAAGGCGTAGGGGCCAGATGGTGTATCTCCTGTTGTACTCAAAAACTCTGATTTTATCATTTACTACCTTCCATTCTTGCTGGAAGCTTGCTCTCAATCAACCTGTCCCAAAGAAGGGTGACCGCTTTCAATCTCCAATTATTGTCCAATTGCCCTCACATCTCACATTTCTCAAATTGTCTAATGTATTCTTAATTCATAATTTCTAAACTATCTGACTTCCCATAACCTTCTTTTTAGATTGCCAGTATCACTTCCTTAAAGACCGTTCTAATGTTGATCTTCTTTCCTACCTTACTAATTCTTGGTCATCTTCCCTTCTGGACTTCGGTGAGACTTTTTATATTGTGTTAGACATATCAAACACCAATGATAGAGTCTGGCACAAATCATTGTCTCATTTCCAAAGTACCATCTTTTGGCATACATCCCTCTATTTGTGCTTTTATTGCTTATTTCCTTTTTGGCAATTCCAAAGCTACGGTTATGAATGGCAATCATTCACTTCCTCAACCTATCAACTCTGGTGTTCCTCAGGGTTCTGTCCTATCCCCAGTCCTATTTCTAATTTTCATTGATGATCTTCTCAACTATACCTCAGTCCTATCCACTTATATGCTGATGACACTATCTTGCACTTTTTAACTAGTTTTCCACAATCTCCCTCCTCTCAGTCTCTCCAAAACTCACGTAAAGAGGCCATGGCGCACCTATCATCTGATCTTTCAATAATTTTTGATTGGGGCAGAGGAAATGTTGTTACTTTCAATGCCTCCAACAATCCATATCTCCATCTGTCTACCCATCACAATCTTCCACAAGACTACCCCTTCCTCTTTAACACACGCATCCACCCCTCATCTTCCCCCAATATACTCGGTGTCTCTTTTCCTTCTAACCTTTCCTGTAAAGACCATATCATCGCTCTTGCTAAATAGCTTCCTAGAGGTTGGATGTGTCCAACTGTCTCCGTGGGTTCTTTAGCCCTGTACAACTTCTTGTTCTGCTGTCCATGTAACAAGTAACGCTCACACGTGTGGGAAGGTCCCCTACATACGACACTTCTCGACTGGATGAAGTCCACAGCATTTTGTCTTATCAACGCACCACCTTCTACTAATTCCCTTCAATCTCTTTCTACAAGCTGCAATGTTGCATATATCTACTCTCCTATCGTTATTGCAAAAATCGGTGTTCTTCAGAGCTCTCTCAGTGCATACCCACTCCCTTACAGAGAGTGGGTGGCACCTGCCTTTCAACACAATCCCACACTCACCCGCCGGCTTTAGCACCGCCTACAGCTCCGCATCGCCACTGAGAAAACTCTATCCTAATTTGAGTATTTCATATCCCAATTCCCTTTATTCATTGCATGAACAGTAGTTAAGTGCTTGTTTAACCTCCACATAGTTCTGTAGTTGCCGTGCATGTTATTTTATTGCTTTTCTGACTGATAAACATTGTTGTTTACATTTGTTATCCTAGCTTGTAGCAGACGACGCACGCGCACCTCTAAATCGACCTAGCTTTTGTATTTTCTTATTAACTCTAGTAGTTATCGTATTCAGTATCCTACTGTAGCTATATATATCTGTAATTTTAGTTGTTGCTTGCATGATCTTGTACTGTAGTCACCTTTGACTGATAACTTTGTTTATCTAAATATAATCCTGCTCGACTAGCCTACAGTGACACCAGCGCCATCTGTTGGTACAGTATATTAACCCCTTGTGTGCATTACACTTTATTTTTATATAATCTCTATTTGGTGAATTGTATATTTTGTCACATATTCTATTATATATATATATATATATATATATATTTGTTTTGCTTTTTTAGGTAGGTAATCACCCCTGGTAGCCTACTTCTGCATATTTCATACTTTTTTTATTTGTGGTTATTTTTGTTTTCGGTTAGTCTAGGCTATCATCCCTGGTGGCCTATTTTCTGCGTACGGTACTTCAATTTTTTAAATTTTCAGTTAGGCTATCACCGCTGGTGTGCCATTTCTGCGTACCGGTATTTCATAATTTTGTTTTCGGTTAATTTTGTTTTCGGTTAGTCTAGGCTATCATCCCTGGTGGCCTATTCTGCGTACTTTCAATTTTAAATTTTCAGTTAGGCTATCACCGCTGGTGGCCTATTTCTGCGTACCAGTATTTCATAATTTTTGTTTTCGGTTATTTTTGTTTTCGGTTAGTCTAGGCTATCACCGCTGGTGCCTATTTCTGCGTACCGGTATTTCATAATTTTTGTTTTCGGTTATTTTTTTGTTTTCGGTTAGTCTAGGGCTATCATCCCTGGTGGCCTATTTCTGCGTACTTCAATTTTTAAATTTTCAGTTAGGCTATCACCGCTGGTGACCTATTTCTGCGTACCGGTATTTCATAATTTTTGTTTTCGGTTAGGATAGGCTATAACCCCTGGTGGCCTATTTCTGTTTAAAAAAACATAAAATTGTTTTCGGTTCGGCTATCACTGCGTATTCAAATTTAATTTTGTTTTGTTTTAATTTTTGGTTAGGCTATCACCGCTGATAACCTATTTGTGTGTATTTCAACATTTTTGTTTTCGGTTAGGCCTATTTAAGTAAGTGAAGCGACCTGAAGGGAGTGAAGTGTTTTTAAAGTGAGTTTAGTGTTTTTAACACCTTACGAGCGGCCTATGCGGTTTATTTATGTGTACCGCACAGCGGGGTGTTTTTAGCCAAAATAGGGCTGTTTACGTGATCATTTTCATGCCTAAATAAGACCCAGAACGTAAAACAAGTACCTATCCCTGAAAGGGCATAAACAGAGCTTTCGAATGACACCATAACAATCCTTGTATGATGGATAGTTTTCTTGCAATAACCGTGCAACGCGAGTGCAAAAAGCAGGTAATTCGGTACTTTCAGTACATAATTGAGTATGTAGCGAGTGAGAGAGGGAGGAGGGAGCTGAGATTTGTGTCAGTAGGTTCGCCGCGGTGGTCTGGAGCAGTCTACGCTCGCTAGTCTCCTGCCACCACTTGTCTCTCTCTCTCAGCCACATTACGTGCTGAAATTGCCACTCGAGTTATGTCGAGCGCCGCCACATAGTCCAGCTTTATTTAACTCGACTTATGTTGCTCGCCGCTAAATAAGGGTTAAAGTGAGTTAAGTGTTTTTAAGTGAGTGAAGTGAACTGAAGAAAGTGATCGTCACCATGCCTCGTGCCTGTACGAACTGCGCCGGTAGGTTTGGTGCTTCCATGTTTGCTCCTGCCGATCCACAAGTCTGCCGACTCTGCCAGCAACGAGGGGATTTGACAGCAAAATTGGATGAAGCCCTCAACAAGATCAACGCCCTCACCAGGAAGCTGGAATCACTCCAAGAGTTTGTAGCACTCAACGTTGGAGTATCACTAACTCAAATTGTTTCAACTCCAGCATCACCACCGCCCCAACGTCATCTGCCAACAATCCAACACCTGCAGTAGACACTGCAGCAGATGCTTCTGATGAACCTGAGCCGACATCAAACCAGGACAGCCGCCCTGTTCACCTTAGTCTCTCCCCCACTCCTCGTGCAAGAAGCCTGCTAGCACGAACAGTACCAACCCCTCGCCCCCGTTCTAACCACTCCTCTCCCCGACCTGTACGTAGAGTCCCGCCACCACAGGTTTCCGGATTTACACCAGTGAGGAACGGTGCACGGCCAACGCAGAAAAGGTCTCATCTACCAGTCACAATGTCCAACAGATTTGAGATATTGGTAGAGATGGAAGACGAACCAGAAGAGACCAGGCTCGTTGGGGATTCCATCCTACGAGGACAGGTCGAAGAGTTCTGCGACAGAGTCCCAAATCAACGAAAAAGATTTTGCATCCCAGGAGCTGGACTGGACGACATTGTGGAAGCCTTCGAAGATACCACAAAGGATGCAAATGAAAATACCCTTTTTGTCATCCATGCTGGTTCAAATGACGTCATGCGCACCAGATCCGAAGAGTTGATGGAGAAATATCGCAAGATGATCCAGCACTACAAAAACAAGTCAAGGAATATCATCATCTCAGGCATTCTCCCCAAGATCGACGCACCTGACAAATTCTACGACAAGGCTTTCAGCACAAATAGCTGACTAAAACATTTGTGTCTGAGGGAAGAAGTTGAATTCATCAACCTCTGGGACAACTTCTACAACCAGCCTACTCTGTTCCGCAAGGATGGCACTCATCTAAACCCTGTGGGTTCAGCACGCATGGGTCGTCTCCTACACGAAGCAGTCCGCAGCCATGGATCAAAAAACGCCATCCGAGAAGAAGCAGCAGTGACATAAATCATCCAACGCCAAGAAAAAAACAGAGGCAACCGAGGACCACCAGCGATAAGGACCGAAGACAGCGAGGACCGAGGACAGCCATGAACATAAATGTCGATCCGACAAGAACCAAAAATATTATTAAAGAGCGTTCCGTGAGTTCTAAAATAACAAATTTAAAGGTTTTCTATGCAAACGCTCGTAGCATACGCAATAAATTTTCAGATTTAGAGGAGCTAGTGTTTACAGAAAATTATGATGTGATTGGCATAACAGAATCTTGGCTCAATACAGAAGATAGAGACTTTTTAGCAGAGTATTCACTTCCCGGTTATGTAATGTTTGAGAAAAGCCGAATAAATCGAAATGGAGGTGGCGTTTTACTTTATATCAGAGAAAGTCTTAACCCTACCCTCTTGTCAAAACCTCAAATTGTGAACGTCGACGCATCTTTTGTGCTAATAAAGAATAATAAAGGTACCAAAATAATACTTGCATTAATATACAGACCTCCAGCTCAATCAGTGCAAACTGACCGAGAAATTTACGAACAAATTGCAGATGTAAGTAACTCACAAGATACCGTAATTTTTGGTGACTTTAATTTACCTGTGACCAAGTGGGGCAATACTCTTACTTCACACTCCGGACATGACTTGTATACGAACTTGCAAGAGAGTTCGCTTTATCAATTTGTTGGAACGCCGACCCGTGGTAATAACGTTCTTGACATTGTACTTGCAACAAAGAAGAATTAATAGAGAATTTGAATGTTGGTGATGAATTCAGTAACAGCGACCATCGTACGATAACTTTCACTTTAAAGTTTACTAGTAACGAACCAAATAGTAGCATCGAAAAAGTCCCTAATTTCAAGAAAGCAAACTTCCATAAACTTAGAGCTATGTTTAAAGAAACTGACTGGAGCTTTTTAATTCACAATAACGACATAAATACATCTTGGAAGTTATTCGAAGCCACTTACCTAAAAGCAGTGCAAGACTGCATACCATCGAAAACTCGGCGTCCAGGCCATAATAATAAGCCCAAATGGTGGAATAAAGATATTTCAAACTGCCTGCTTGCTAAAAAATTTGCTAATGATAGATTAAAATCCTCACAAAATGACGAAGAACGGCTGAAATTTGTAGAGCTACGACGCAAAGCCAAAAAGTTAATTAAGCAAAGTAAAAAGACCTTAGAGTTACATATTGCGAATCAAAGTAAAACAAACCCGAAAGAATTCTATAGTTATATCAGAAAGAAAAAAGTCGTTACTTCAACTGTTGGACCGTTAGTCGATGAAAATGGAGAATACACCAAAGACGAAGAACAAATGAGTAATGCCCTCAATACCTTCTTTGCATCAGTTTTTACAACAGAAGACCTCAGTGATATCCCTACACCATCGCCGATTCAGATTGATAATTCAGATGTTCTAAGCAATATCACCGTTACAGAGAGAGAAGTATTGAATTGTTTAGATAAACTCAAGGTAAATAAAACGCCTGGACCTGATACAATCTCGCCTAGAGTTCTAAAGGAAGCTAAGGATGAGCTCTCTAAACCACTGACATTACTATTCAATAAATCCTTGCAGTCTGGAACTATGCCCGATCAGTGGAAGCTAGCCAACGTAACACCGATATTCAAAAAAGGCAGCAAATCCCTACCCAGTAACTATCGTCCAATTAGCTTAACCTCAGTTGTATGTAAAATGCTAGAAACGGTCATACGAGACAGACTCGTAAATCACTTAGAGGAAAATAACATACTTAAAGATACTCAACACGGCTTTCGTAAAAAACGTTCCTGTTTAACAAACCTCTTAGACTTCTTCCACGATATCCTCAACCTCTACGATGAGAGTAAAGCTGTAGATATTATATACCTTGATTTTCAAAAGGCCTTTGACAAAGTTCCCCACAAACGTTTACTGCTAAAACTAAAAGCGCATGGAATACAAGACGGTGTGTTGAAATGGATAGAAAATTGGCTCAGCGACAGAAAGCAAAGAGTAGTCATAAACGGTAAGGCATCAAAATGGACCAATGTAAGTAGCGGGGTACCCCAGGGATCGGTACTAGGACCAATTCTCTTTCTAATTTACATCAACGACATAGATGAGGGTCTCACCTGTACAATCTCAAAATTTGCTGACGATACAAAAATTGCAAATAGCGTACTCTCAAAAGAACAAGTTGACGATATGCAACACAATCTAGATAAATTGTCATGTTGGGCCCAAATTTGGCAAATGAGTTTCAATGCGGATAAATGTAAAGTACTACATATCGGATACCTAAATGAGAAAGCAAACTATTCGATGAATGGCACTCAGCTTAAGAATGTAAACAGAGAAACCGATCTGGGAGTAACAATATCGAGTAACCTAAAACCGAGTCAACAATGTTCAGAAGTTGTTAAGAAGGCAAACAAAATAATTGGCTTTATAGGCAGGTCATTTGAGCATAAATCCAAAGAAGTTATCCTAACCCTTTACAATTGTCCGCCCTCTTCTGGAATACTGCGTTCAATCCTGGTGCCCTTATTACCAAAAAGATATAAACAAGCTAGAACGAGTTCAACGTAGAGTTACCAAAATGATACCTAGCCTAAAGAACAAACCATACGAAGAGCGTCTTAGAGAATTAAATCTATTTCCTTTAACCCAGCACAGATTAAGAGGTGACTTAATTCAAGTGTTCAAAATCATCAAAGGCATCGACAATATGAACTGTAGTAAGTACTTCACTATCGACCAATCTAATTACACGCGGGGAAACGGTTGCAAAATTATTGGTAAATCTTTTAACTCACACGAATCTAAGAATTTCTTCTTCAATCGAGTTGTCAACTTGTGGAATGGGCTTCCCCGAAACGTTATAGACTGCATCACCGTTGATTCATTTAAACTCCGCCTAGACAAATATCTTGCATCAAACCCGCGACTGACTGCGTTTGTAAATGAATAACTTTATTTTATCCCCCCCTCAGTTACTAACCCATCTGTCCCCTACTAACTTCCTAATCCTGCCACGGACATTAGTTCCAGGGCAGTAATTCCCTTTCCAATGTTCCCTTACCCCCTCTAAACCACTGTTTGGACACTTGATCCTCAGTGTTTTGGAGGACAAGCAACCTAGAAGGGTCACTATATCTGTTGTTGCTTGATTTCCTTTGTACTCCTTTGTACTCTATTATGTCCAGCTTTCCAACCTAAGAATTAATAAATTGATCAGTCTTTCTTCACAGAACAAGTAAGCTCTGGAACTCTCTCCCTCAATTAATATTTCCTTTATCCTATGACTTAGACTGCTTTGTACCTAGTGTGGCCAGGCATTTGACTCCAGCGTTCCTTGAATTTGGCTCTCTGTTAATGCTTTGGCATTGAGGGAGACACTCGTTACAGGTAGCTCTGCCTTTGTGTCTCTTTCATAAACATAGAAAAAAACACACACACACAGGGTAACAACACAACACCAATCAAACACACACACACACACACACACACACACACACACACACACACACACAGGGTAGCAATACAACAACAATCAAACACAGGAACAATATAACAACCACCGCAACAATATAATCATCACTGGGTAGTGTTAGAGACAACTAACATAAAGAATGCTTGATCGATCTAATCTAACACTTTATTTTTTATTTTCGTGTTATTATTGAGCCCTATAATTCTGTTTAGTTACACAAATCGTATGCAGTGGTATTAAATTCACCAATGACATTAACTTGGAAAAATCCTTCATAAACAAAATGGTATTATGTGGGCAGTTAAAACTTGAAAGTTGAAGAGTTAAAGTTAAAACAATAATTATCTTACCCCTTGATATAATACTACCCTATATCGGTAATATAGGAGGGGGTCGTGTAATAGTAGTTCATGACTAGCATCTCTGACAGTGATGTTGTGTTGTGTTATTTTATCCTACTGTATGTTGTATTGTATTAAGGGGGTACTACTGTATGTTGTATTGTATTAAGGGGGTACTACTGTATGTTGTATTGTATTAAGGGGGTACTACTGTATGTTGTATTGTATTAAGGGGGTACTACTGTATGTTGTATTGTATTAAGGGGGTACTACTGTATGTTGTATTGTATTAAGGGGGTACTACTGTATGTTGTATTGTATTAAGGGGGTACTACTGTATGTTGTATTGTATTAAGGGGGTACTACTGTATGTTGTATTGTATTAAGGGGGTACTACTGTATGTTGTATTGTATTAAGGGGGTACTACTGTATGTTGTATTGTATTAAGGGGGTACTACTGTATGTTGTATTGTATTAAGGGGGTACTACTGTATGTTGTATTGTATTAAGGGGGTACTACTGTATGTTGTATTGTATTAAGGGGGTACTACTCGCTTTTTCTAGACCTCCTTTACCTCCATGTTTAGCATATTAGTTTTGAAATTTTAAGACCTTCCTTCCATTAGTTTGTTGATTTTAAGACCTTTCGCCCCATTTCTTTGTCAATTTCAAGACCTTTCGTGCCATTTAGGTGTCGCTTTTTCCTGGCGAGCGAAAGCGAGCCTGTAATTTTAAGAAGAACCAGCCTTCGGCGGGACATTTTTGACATTTGAAGGGGGGTCTAGGGGGTGGTTTCTTAAGCTTGATGGAGGTATAGTGAGAAAACTAAAAACTAAATGAATACATTAATGAATAGCCCCCAAAACGGTCACTAGCCCCTTATCCCGGTGACTGACCTGGGAGGAGGCGGTGGTCCCGGCAGTAGAGATTCACCATCCTTTCTGCTTTTGGACATCCACTCACGCTGACGAAAAAATAAATATGCCAAATATTAATCAGTTATACTCGTAGAAGCTATACAAATAATTGCATAAGCTACTATTCTGACATGTTTTTTCCACACACACACAAGCATATTTAGATTCTTTGGAGTCTTGTCACTATGCCTAAATCATAGTGAATATTTATTTTGATATGTATTCTGTTTCAAGTATATTCTACATCATACATTTTGACCCCGCCAATGGGGAGCCACCTTGCGAGCGGTGGCAGGGCTTGAAGCGTGGCCGATGATCTCACCTATTTAGGTAGTAACCCTATCTTTCTAGGGTTCGAGTTTTATCGACCTCGTGGACCAAGTGCTCCCCCTTCATCACTGGTAAGAGTGGGGCCTTCCAGTGATGTCGTACTCCTCAGCCCTGTCTTACTGTTGATGACTTGGCATACCTTGGATTTCTGTTTTGGCTATTCATTGGTTTTGTTTGAGGGAGTTTGTGGGTGGCTCCTGCTCATTCCCATTGAACAGGGGTCACATCTGTGGCCCCTTTACGCCAAGCAAGGGAGCTAGGTGTTGTGCCGAACTCGACGGATGGAGGCACCTTCATGACACCTTTCTTCCCTGGCGTATGCTCTGGCTGGATCCCTGGGGCAATTTTGTCTTGTCCCCTAAATGTGGCTCCGTGGTGGGTATGGGACCGGCTGCAGTGAATTATTAATTTACGTATTATGGCTTCTACCATCCCTTTAACTGTTGACGACTCTGGCGATCTTTCGGTTTCCCCTCCTGATCCTCCCCCTTCTCTTGTAGTGACTATGCAGCCTTTCCAAGCAGGCAGGACACAAAGACCTCCGTCGAGTATGTCCCGTCGTCCTCAGAGAGCTGTTGGGTCCTTTCATGAGCCGAGTTTAAGAGTTCCCTTTACCAAGTTTGTGGTGGTTCGTGCCCCCGAGGGACTAGATATGTGACGGAATGACATATTCAAAACTAACAGAGATTTAGTTCGTGCCTGTGGTTCTTCCCCGAAGGTGGTTCCGCAAGCCTCCTAGTTGAGGTAGCAGATGAGGAGCAAAGTGCTCGACTTCTGTTCACTACTTCACTTGCGGGCCAGCCGGTTGGGTGTTCTCCGCATGGCACGCTCAATCACTCTCGCGGAGTTGTATGACGAGGTGCATCTCCAGGAAGAATTTGCTTCGCAACATGTACTCAAAGTCGAACGTATTAAGAAGAGGGTTGATGGTGAGCTTGTCCCCACACCGACCCTGTTCCTCACCTTTGACCTCTTAGACCTTCCTGACCTTCTGGTGGCTGCCTGGTACCGTTACATGGTTAAGCCTTATGTTCCGCAACCACGACGTTATTTCCATTGCCAGCTCTTTGGACATATCGGGCGTTCCTGCCGAAATCTTGCCCAGGGACTGCCGTATGTGTGCGTCTCCTGTGGGGGTTCGGTACATGAGGGTATGGACTGCCCGGGTCCGGTGTCTTGCGTGAATTGTGGTGGTGGACACACTGCTTCGTCCAAGTCTTGTGATCGATATAGATTTGAACAGGAGGTATTGTCTGTACGTGCGAAAGAGGAACTGAGCTTTGCTGAAGCTAAAGATCGTGTGTCATCTATGCTTGTTCGACCTGGTGTTTCGTTTGCATCTCTCCTCACAAAGTCCAAGCCTGCTGCACCTATGCATAATGTTCCTTCTGTGAACCGTCACAAGTGTTCTGCTCCACGAACGGGCCTTCCTTCGCGAGTCTCCTCCGATGCCAAGCGTCCTCCTGGTCCTCCTCCTGGGAAGTCTGAGAATCCTGTGGACCCTCCCTTTCCACCTGTACCCGAGGCTGACAGTCCCTCTGTCATTGTGCGACCTCCTTCTGTGACAAGCTCTGTGGCAGGTCGTAATTCCGATTCTGCAAGTACTGGCGTGGAGATTGCCAATCTCAAGCGGGCGAGGAGTGTGGAATCTTTGGAGGAGTCCCGTCCTTCTAAGGTTCAAACAAGCTTGCCTCTCAGGGACTCTGAGAGTGCCTCTCCCTCAGGGTCTAAAGATGATTTGACATCAACGTTGGTGGCTGATAAGGACAGCCTTTCTGGGGTTCCAGTTCCTGCACCTAGCTCCATTGTGACAGTGGATGGGTCTTCGGACGCACACGCGGCTTGCTCACCAGCTCTCTCTGACCCAGCCTCCTGCAAACAGCCTTCGGTTGATTTGATTGAGGACGGTCATGGTCCGGCTGACCCTGTTGTGGCACCTGATCACTCGTTGAGGGATGCGGACAAGGCAGGTATCGTATAAATACGATAGACTATGACTCTTTTGTGATCTTGTATGTCTCTGTGACGTCACGATCTCTCCTACAGCACGATGTAGGACGAGTAGATCGTATATTATAAGATTGTAAATAAGTTAAGTTATAAAAGGCCTAATATGCTATTAAGCAATATTGCCATGGTCTTATGTAGTATATATGAATTTATCGTATATATTAATATAATTTATCGTATAGAGCAACCTAAATGCGGTACGCTAATTTGGGCTCCTGGCGGTTTGCCAAGGCAGCAAGGTGTGCTTTTGAGGTACGCCAGAGCCTTCACGAACACCAACCAGTTAACATCTAATTTTCCGCCCTCAGTTGATCGTGCTTTTGTGCCTCTAATCACAATACACATACAGCAATACACACAGCTACACCATCACGACGCTCTCATCGACATCATGACTGACTGATAGATAAGCATAATATTCATGTCCATTCCCATGTAATCATTTATTCTTTCTTTAACTTGACTCGTGTCTCGGGACCGAAGTCTCGTTCCCCATTGTCCACCGCCATATTGGGTAAAACGTTCTCCCTTGCCTCATTGCCACGTGGAACTATTGGTGAGTTAATTCCTGGCTAATATTAACCCTTATAACCTTACCCTATAATTATATACATTTATTATGTGAGACCTTTGGATATAAATTAGCTTGTTTCAGATTGAATTCAATTTAGAAATAGAGTATTCATTTAGATTGATTTTATTTGATTCATTATAGCTTAGTAATATTTAACTTCCATTGATAGTATACCACATTGGTGCCCAGACCCGGGAATTAGCTACCAGTAAGGGATTTTAAGGCAATGAACAAGGGGACATATAACAGGATGCAGGAACAACTCTATGATAAACTGGCAAGGCTAGCCAAGCGATGGTTAGAGCCGGAAAGCAGGGTCACATCGTTGTGCCTGCCTAAGTCCTGCTTCCCACCCATCGTCTTTCCCCAGTAATGTTCTTTTCAGTTTCAGACTTCCTGTGACATATGACCTGACCTAACATTTTTTCTTGTTCAATATGATCCATTAGTAGGTATTGCTATATAGTGTACTATTTTTTCTCCATAACATAGAAGTCCGCCGGTTGGCGTCTCTTAAGTAGCCTATTATTTGGCCGTTGTTTTTGTAACGTGATATTTAGATACATAGCCTATAGGCTCACATGCAAAATGGATAAAGACCATAAAGAGACACCGTCTAGTGGGGTGCTAAGCAAAGCCCCTAAAAATCAAAGGGCGGGACTTCGGGGAGTGTTAAATAGGCTAATTGTGGACTTAAACACTTTCATCACTACTGCTGATCTAGAGGAATTGGAGGCTAGATTAGATAACGTCCAGGCTACCCACGGTCGTATTACGGCTCTGAGTGAGGTGATTGTGGCTGACATGATAGAGGAGGAAGAGATAGTTACAGAGTGTGATAATCGCGCCCTCTATGACGAACCTGTCTTTAGAGCGAAGCGCCTATTACAGCATGCTGTCGCAAGTAAGAAGGGAGGCGATAATGAGGCCCATAGAAGGGCTGACCCAAAACATACTGTACACCTCCCAAAGCTCAATCTTCCTACATTTGGGGGCAAGTTAACCGAGTGGTTAGCTTTTTGGGACGTATTTCGATCTACGGTTCATGAATCCTCTTTGGATAATGTCCGCAAGTTTCACTATCTGAAGGGACAAATGGAAGGAGAGGCCTTACATTTAATAGAGGGTTTTGCAGTAGTAGGTGGTAGTTATCTTGAAGCGGTACACTTATTAGAGTCCACATACGGGGATAGAGAGCAGTTGAAGATGGCCCATGTCGTTGCCTTGTTGGGGCTCGCAGAACCACAGTATAAGGTTGATGAGTTGACAAACTTCAGGGCAAATATGGAGTGCCATACTCGATCGCTAGATACCCTAGGGCTTACCACGCAGGAAATGATAGTCATTATCTTGCGTCAGAAGCTTCCTATGGCAATACTTGATAAGGTAAGATCATTTGAGCTGGGGGAATTCAAAACTCAGTTCAGTAAGGAGATCAATAATCTACAGTTGAACAAAGGGAGAATGTATGTGTCGGGAGGGAGTGAGAATGTGGAGAAGAGGGGAACAGTAAGCATGACAGTGGGGACTAAAGTAAAGAAAGAGGGTGTGTATAAGAAACCTGCTCAGATTCTATGTAAGCTATGTAACAACAAACATAAATGGAGTTTCTGTGTAAAATACCCGACAAATGAGACAAAACTAGCACAGGCGAGAAGATTGAAGCTATGTGTAGGTTGTCTAAGTGGGGAACATGGTAAGCAGGGACAATGTACTGCTACATACTTAAGGCCCTGTCGGCACTGCAAAGGACATCACTCTGATAAGTTGTGTCCTACTGCAGATAAAGTCAAAGACGTCAAAAATGAGGGTACTACAACTGTGGCACTAGGTAGCACGCAAGACACCACTATATTGCCCACAATACAGATTCCCATGGAAGGTAATGACAGTAACAAAGTTTGTCGGGTACTTCTAGATCAAGGGTCTCAACGTTCCTTTATAAAGAGGTCCGTACTAGTGGGACTGAAGCACCGAATCGTAGGGGCTGAGACTCTTCGATTACAGGGCTTCACAGGGGTTACTGATAAACAAGACTACGAGATAGCGGAGATTTCATATTTCTATCGTAAAAACCGGTACTTTATGACTTGTATCGTAGTAGACACCCTACCAGAATATGTATCTGTGGGTGTGAAGAAGGTGGAACACGCATTACGTAGCAAAGGGGTTAACTTGTCAGATCCCATGGGAAATCAGAGTGAGGTGCATGTTCTACTTGGTGTGGATCATTATTATGAAGTAGTATACCCTGGATTTAAAAAGATGTGTGGTGTAATTTTAATCCCCACTAAATTTGGATACTGCATGAGCGGAAAGGTGCATACTACACAGTCAAAGGTCCTGGTCGACACGGTCTCGATATATAGAGTCAATGTAACCGCGGCAGAGGAGTTGGGAAGGGAGGATTCCCAACCTAGTGACCCTAAGATGGCTGCCGAGTTCGACCTGGAACGACTGTGGAGATTGGATCACATAGGCATTAATCCTATGGAGACTGATTATGACTCGGAAGTTGCGCTACAAAGGTTTGACGAGTCTGTGTGCTACTGTGCCTCAGACAAGCAATATAAAGTTAGTTTACCTTGGAAGAACAGTGAGATAAGCCTACCTACCAACTATGGTTTGGCATTAGGTCGCTTGCGCGCATTGCAGCGGAAATTGTCTAACGAACCGAGCACGCGCCAGGCGTATGACGATGTATTTCGGAGTTATGAGGATAGGGGTTTTATTGAGAGAGTCGATGTCAAGGAACCGTGTAAGAAGGGTAGGGTTCACTATCTGGCCCATCATGGGGTAAAGAAAGACAGCGTCACCACACCAATACGGGTGGTGTATGACTGTTCTGCCCACCAAGGTCAACAACCCAGTCTGAATGACTGCCTGTTGACAGGTCCGTCCATGGTGTCGGACCTGTCCCAACATCTATTGCGGTTTAGGCTGGGAAAGTACGCCTATACCAGTGACATCGAGAAAGCATTCTTGATGGTCAAGCTAAAGGAGGAAGATAGAGATGTTACCCGCTTTCTTTGGTTCAGCGACATTAGCGACTCTGAAAGTCCCATCATAATATACCGTTTTCGGGTTGTACTCTTTGGGGCCACTTGCTCGCAGTTTTTGTTAAATGCCACAATCAGAAAACATCTAGCTGACACTCATGAGGACACAAGTAAACTATCTCGCGGATTATACATTGACAATTTGCAGGGTACTAGCGATAGTCAAGATGATTTGTTGTATGCATACTGGCAAGCACGCAGATTGTTTGCGGATGCACATCTATTTCTCCGCGAGTGGGTTACTAATAGTGAAGATCTTCAGAGTTTAATACAGGTGGATGGTACGGCATCTCTTAACCAGGAAAAGTCCAGAAATTTGGGGATGATCTGGCAACCTAAACATGACATACTAACTTTTCAAACAAGGTCTTTTGCTCAGCAGACAGGAGCGCACACAAAAAGAAGTCTGTTGAGCAAAGTTGCGCAATTTTTTGATCCTTTGGGTCTAGCATTACCTGTTACCATAAGACCTAGGATTCTAATGCAGGAAGTTTGGAGACGTAAAATAGGATGGGATGACAGTTTGCCCGAGGACCTGAATGACCAAGGGACATTGTTGTTGAATGAATATGCCATCCTATGTACTAAACCTATACCTCGTAAAGTGGCGGCGTTCGGTGACGTTACGTTACACACGTTTTGCGATGCTAGCGCCACGGCATACGGGGTAGCCATATATGTTGTTACTTCATTTGGGGCACATTTAGTTACAGCCCGGGCCAAAGTAGCCCCGGTTAAAAAGGTAACTATCCCTAAAATGGAATTGACTGCCATGCTGCTATTAGCACGTCTGGTGCAACATGTACGCGCAGCATACGAGAGCGAATTAAATATTGAAATCGTTCACGTATGGTGCGATAGTCAGGTCGCACTCAACTGGATACATAGCAAGAAGTCTCTGCCAGTTTATGTGCGGAATAGGGTAGATGAGATTAGAGCCCTTTTGCCAGACGTTGCTTATCATTATGTAAATACAAAGGAAAACCCTAGTGATCTCATAACTAGGGGTATAACGGCTAGCCAGTTAATGAAGTCCGAATTGTGGTGGCATGGTCCAAAGTGGCTGCTCCATGAAAGTGAATGGACGATATGGCATGCTGTTGGTGAGGGACTTCTGCCACTGGAAACAGTGGCAGTTACAGCCCAACCAAATGAGCCACCGGGTCCTATCATAAAGTGGGCAAGATTCGGTGACTATAATAAACTAGTCAGAGTTGTAGCTTGGGTGTTGCGATATGTATCCAATCTTAAGCTTAAAGTAACGGGCCAACTCTGCAACAGGGGTCACAACATTGATGCTCGTGAATTTAAAGCAGCTGAAGTAACTTTGATCAAATGGGTTCAAGTAGAAACCTTTTCCAATGAATTAGAATCCTTGAAAGGCTCGAATAAGACATTAATGCCTAATATAGTGCGTCAACTAAGGTTGCACCTAGACAATGGCCTCATCAGGTGTGAGGGTCGCCTGAAGTGGTCGGGTGTACCAGACGGCACAAACCGACCTATACTTATGCCAACAAGACATCACGTTACTGATCTATTGATCATACGTGCACATAGGGAAGTAAAACACTACGGGGTATGTCATATTATATCAAATTTACGTCTCATATGGTGGATACCCAGAGTTCGACAAGTAGCTCGACGCGTAGTGAGAAAGTGTGTAATATGCCAGAGACTAAAGGGTAAACCATATGCAACTGGACCAGCTCCACCTCTACCTGAATGCCGTGTAAAGCACGTAGAACCTTTCCAAGTGGTAGGATTAGATTACACAGGGGCATTGAAGACGAGGGAGCATGAGAAGGTTTATATTATTGTTTACCTGTGCGACGTCTCGAGCGATACACCTAGAACTATGTGATAATATGTCTAGCGAAGAATTTATGCTGGCGTTTAGACGGTTTTGTGCCCGTCGTTCATTCCCTCAACTCATTCTTAGCGACAATGCTCCCACTTATGTCCAAGCATCAAAATATCTAAAGGATATGAGTAGTGATCCTACTATCATCACTTTTTTGGGAGAGAAAAAGTGCGAATGGAAGTTCATTCCAGTTAAGGCACCTTGGTTTGGTGGAATGTGGGAACGGTGTGTCGGCATAGTAAAGTCAGGACTCAGAGCGGTTGTAGGACGTGCTCTATTAAAGAAGAGTGAGTTGACGACAGTCCTCACAGAGATAGAGGCAGTCGTGAATGATCGCCCGCTTACATATGTGTACACCGACCTGCAAGAACCACTACCATTAACGCCAGCTCACTTGCTATATGGAAAACCATTGACTGCGTTTCCATCTTATTTTCAGTCCATAGTAGAGTTAGAGGATCCCTCGTTGTACTCTGCGGTAGCGGTGTCTAGGAGATACCAGTATATATCCAGGATAATCGAGGATTTTAGGAAACGGTGGATTAGTGAATATCTGCTAGCATTGAGGGAAAGGAGTGTTACTCCCTCTGGTAGACCAACGGCCCCTAGAGTTGGTGACGTTGTTTTAATTAAAGAAGATAGTCCTCGTTTATACTGGAAATTAGGCCGCGTATTGGAGGTATACAAGGGGGCAGACTCTGTAGAGCGGGTGGCGCTATTAAAGACAGCCACTGGAACTACTGTTCGTCCTATCGCACGTTTGTACGCTTTGGAGCTAGATTCCGCATTGCAATCTGAGGCTCCACCTGTTATTGCTGGGTCCGAGGATTCTCGAAGGAACGACTCACCTCATACTGATGGTGATCATTCTCGGACCGGGACGCGTCCCAGACGCGCTGCTGCTGGCGCTGTCGACTTGTGGCGTCAGAAGATAGCCTCTGGGCAACTTTAGGTTTAAGGTGGGGTTCAGGTCTTTTTTGTGGGGGGAGTGTATCGTATAAATACGATAGACTATGACTCTTTTGTGATCTTGTATGTCTCTGTGACGTCACGATCTCTCCTACAGCACGATGTAGGACGAGTAGATCGTATATTATAAGATTGTAAATAAGTTAAGTTATAAAAGGCCTAATATGCTATTAAGCAATATTGCCATGGTCTTATGTAGTATATATGAATTTATCGTATATATTAATATAATTTATCGTATAGAGCAACCTAAATGCGGTACGCTAATTTGGGCTCCTGGCGGTTTGCCAAGGCAGCAAGGTGTGCTTTTGAGGTACGCCAGAGCCTTCACGAACACCAACCAGTTAACATCTAATTTTCCGCCCTCAGTTGATCGTGCTTTTGTGCCTCTAATCACAATACACATACAGCAATACACACAGCTACACCATCACGACGCTCTCATCGACATCATGACTGACTGATAGATAAGCATAATATTCATGTCCATTCCCATGTAATCATTTATTCTTTCTTTAACTTGACTCGTGTCTCGGGACCGAAGTCTCGTTCCCCATTGTCCACCGCCATATTGGGTAAAACGTTCTCCCTTGCCTCATTGCCACGTGGAACTATTGGTGAGTTAATTCCTGGCTAATATTAACCCTTATAACCTTACCCTATAATTATATACATTTATTATGTGAGACCTTTGGATATAAATTAGCTTGTTTCAGATTGAATTCAATTTAGAAATAGAGTATTCATTTAGATTGATTTTATTTGATTCATTATAGCTTAGTAATATTTAACTTCCATTGATAGTATACCACAGCAGGTGTGTCTCAGCGGAGGGTCTATATGCCTCGGTCGCGTACTGCTGCTAGGGCGGATGTGACTGTGGATAGAGATTCCTCCAAACGTTGTGACGTTAGATTATCATCATCATCCTCTCAATAGGTTAGACCGGGACCCACCCCTGGGAAGAAAGGCTTTAAAACCCTTCCCAGCGAAAGTCCTACATAGGTATTTGTACTTTTAATCTTTTATATTTTTATTTTTTTATTAGTAACTCCTTATGGCTACAACAATTTGTCTTCAATGGAATTGTCGTGGTGTATTGGCAAACTGGGAGGAATTACAATTACTTCTCTCAGATTTGAATCCATTGTGTGTCTGTCTTCAGGAGACAATGGTGCGGCTTCGACCGTTGCCTTCTCCTAAAGGTTACTCAGACTTCCGTTCCACTCCTCCCCTGGTTGGTGGTCATAGCAGTGGTTGTGCCATTTTATGTCGTTCCGATGTCCCAATCACCTCCTTTGCTGTACAGTCTCCCCTTCAGGTTGTAGCTGTACAGATGCACCTTGAAAGGTGTTTTACCATCTGTTGCCTGTACCTCCCACCTTCATTCCCAATATTGCGATCTGATTTAGAGACCATTATCCGACAACTTCAGGCTCCTTTTATTTTACTTGGCGATCTTAATGGTCGCCATCCAATATGGGGTGATTCAGCTTACAATCCTCGGGGTGAGCTTCTGGCCTCCTTGGTTGGTGATCTGGATTTGGTTGTCTTGAACGATGGGAGACCAACCAATTTCCATGTTAAGACTGGCACTTTTTCTGTTCTTGACCTCACCATTACTTCTCCTGACTGTGCGCTTGATTTTTCCTGGGACGTTTTGGATGATCTGCATGGTAGTGACCAATTACCCAGTGTTGGTCCAGTCCTCTCACTTTACTCCAACTAGCCGTTTGCCTCGCTGGTGTCTGGGTAGGGCTGACTGGCCTCCTTTTGAACAACTCTGTGAGTTTGATTTGACTGTACATGATTTCCCAGCTATTGATGATGCACAACATTATTTTACTACGACTATGATTAAAGCGGGGCTTCGTTCCATTCCACGGTCTTCGGGTGTATATTCCCGGAGACCTGTGCCGTGGTGGACTGCAGCCTGCTCTTTTGCTCAGGGGGTTTATAAAGCTGCATATCGTTGATACCATGCAAACCGAGAGGTTTTCTTTCATAAAGTTCGATTTCGCAAAACGCGAGCTCGCTATCGATGGGTTCTGAAAGATGCTCGCCGAAGCTCGTGGAGGTCCTATGTTTCTACGATTACTTCTTCCACTCCTTTGCCTATGGTGTGGAAGAGAATACGCAAGATATCCGGAAAGTTTTCTCCCTCCTCTCCACCAGTGTTGAGGATCCAAGGTAATCTGGTGTCTGCACCTGGTGAAGTAGCCTCTGCCCTAGCTACTAATTTTTGTAAGGTCTCCCAGAGGGATGATGCCAAACCTTGTGCAAGAGCCCGACGTAGCCAAGAGAGACAGGGTCTTAATTTCCGGTCTCATTGCGGAGAAACTAATAATGTTGACTTCAGTATTCGTGAGCTGCGTGCGGCCCTCTCAGAATGTGGTGACACTGCTCCTGGTCCTGACGACATCCCTTATGCCATGCTTCGTCATCTCCCGAATGCCTACTTGGTGTTTTTATTAGACTTGTTTAATATGATTTGGGGTGAGGGTACTCTACCTACAAGCTGGAAGTTGGGCATTGTCCTTCCTATTCCTAAGCCTGGAAAGGATCATAGTAATGTTTCTAATTACTGCCCAATTTGTTTAACGTTGTGTGTATGCAAATTGTTTGATGAAATTATCAATGTCAGACTTGAATGGTGTCTGGAGAAGGGCGGCCATCTCTCCCCTTCTCAGAGTGGCTTCCGCAAACTATGGTGTACTTCTGACAACCTTATCCGACTTGAATCCTCAATCTGTGAAGCTTTTGCCTATAAACAACATCTTGTGGCTGTGTTTTTTGACCTCGAGAAGGCTTATGACACATCCTGGCGACATGGAATTCAACGGCAACTTCATGCTTTTGGATTACGTGTTCGCCTGCCGGTGTTGCTTAGAGACTTCTTGACTGATCGTGTGTTTCGGGTCCGTGTGGGTTCTTCCCTCTCTGCGCCACTGTGCCAGGAGGAAGGTGTCGCTCAGGATTGTCTTAAGTGAATTATTGTTTGAGGCAGCCGTCAATAGCATTCTAAACGCTGTGGCTGCTGGGGTATCCTCGTCCCTATATGTGGATGACTTGGCTATCTGGTTTTCTGGTTCCCGCATGTCTGCTATTGAGCGACATATGCAACTTGCGTTGGACAGGATTTCTGCATGAGCTGATTCCACGGGCTTTCGGTTTTCCCCATCTAAGACTGTGGCTATGCACTTTTGCAGAATACGAGGGGTTCGCCCAGACCCTGATCTAATGCTCTGTGGCAGGAGACTCGGTTGTGTGGCAGAGACAAAGTACTTGGGTCTCACGTTTGATTGCCGTTTGACTTGGGTTCCGCACTTGACAACTTTGAAGGCATCGTGTATGAAGGCTTTGAATCTGTTAAGGGTTCTGTCACACACCTCTTGGGGTGCTGATCGCAGAACACTACTGCACTTGTTTCAGGCATTTGTCACATCCAAACTGTCGTATGGCTGTGAGGTCTACTCCTCTGCCCCGACTCCAGACTTAAGACTCTAGATGCTGTTCATCATGCTGGTCTCCGTCTTGCAACTGGAGCTTTTCGGTCGTCTCCGATTCCCAGCTTACTGGTGGAGGCTGGTGTACCTCCCTTAGATTTACTGCATCAATCTGTGGTTGTACGTTGTTGGTTTCGGATTCGGCGCCTTCCAGACTTTCTTGTTTGTACCCGTGTCTCGGGTCAATTTGTTTTTTCATATTATGGTCAACATCCTCGAATGCCTCGTCCTTTTGGCTATAGAGTTCGTGAAGTTATGAAGGAGCTTAATCTGTCGACGGTTCCTGTGAGTCCCGTGCAAATTCCAAGGATTGCCCTCTGGGTCCTGCCTGAACCATCATTCTGCGGTTTTTTACAGGCTCAAAGGATTCGGTCACTCCTCAGTCTCTTCTTCATTTGTTTTTGGAACATTCTTCTAGTCATAATAGTTCTGTGCCTGTGTATACTGATAGCTCTAAATCTGCCACCGGTGTTGGTTTTGGTGTTGTGTTTCCTGACTTCAGCCGTGGAGGTAGTCTTCCTTTAGCTGCCTCGGTTTTTACTGCGGAATTGTCTGCTATCATTTTAGCTCTGAAATTGGTGTTTGCTCATCGAAACAATAATTATACTATCTTTAGTGATTCTCAAGGGGCTCTCATGGCTCTTGAATCTTTTAATTCTTCCCATCCTATAGTTTTAGCGATTTTAGAGTGGCTGGTTCTCATTCATCGTCAAGGGAAAAGAGTGGATTTTTGTTGGGTCCCTGCACATGTTGGTGTCAAAGGTAATGAAAGGGTGGATGCTTTGGCAAAAGCTGCAGCTTTGAGACCTTCGAATGTAAATTACCCTCTGCCTGCTTCTGATCTGCGTACTCCTCTCATGTTTGCTGTTCGTGTTTGTTGGCAGGCACGGTGGGATTGTGTTACTGTTAATAACCTCAGGGAAATTAACAAATTAGTCTCGCCAAGAACTTGCCCTACCATCCCTCGCAAATTGGAAACTGCTTCGGCTCGTCTCCGCATTGGACATACCAGACTAACGCACGAGTTCCTTATGTGTGGAGGTGTACCACCATTATGCGACGACTGTATTGTTCCTCTTACTGTCAGGCACTTGCTGGTTGAGTGTCCTAGTTTGGTCGAATTACGCCGGAGGTTGCTTTTGCGGCACCAGAAGGCAGATGGTACTTACTGTCTCTCTTCGGTGCTTGGAGGGGAAGCTGGTTCCCCTGGAGATGATGTATTTTTATTTTTTCAAAAGGCTGACCTCTTTCAGTTTTTATAATTGCAATGAATTTACTTTGATATCTAATTTTACACATGTTGTTTTTACGATTTTAGTTTTCAGCAAATATGTTACCTTGTTCGGCGTCATATGACCTTGTTGTTGCGGTGCCAAGATTTCTATCGACAAATTCATTCAATTAAATTCATAAATTTTGAAAATATATTTAAATACATACTACTGTAATTTTGACACACATTATCTACACTAAAGAGGTGTACTGATTCTGCTGTTAAATATTACTTTTAAAATATACACTACCATCAAATGGTATATTATTATATGAGTTAAGTCTAGTTACATGCAACATAATAGTAAAAAGTCCAGCTAAGAATGTGGCATTTCTATAACAGGCAGCACACTGAAATTATTATAAACCCTTTCAGTTTCCTAATATGCCGCTTTTATATATATACAATTCTCCTAATCTCATAATTAGCTCTCTAAAATTAGTGTTCTGCCATTAAGCTCGCACTAAGACAATTGCAAGGGTTGACAAACATAAAATATAGGTTTCAAAACTCCTGATGGTCACAAAATCTTTTATGTATACCAGGATGATGCAGGTGCGTCTTCTCGTACACGAAAGGCTTAATTCCAATCGTATTCTTTATTCGCAATAAGGTAGAACTCATCTACCTACATTTGTGTGATATGAGTAATAGGTGCAGGAGCTTCATGATTAGTTTTTATGTAATATTTGTTATAACAAATTTGAGATGGAAATATATCAAAGTTACGTCAATATATTTCAATAAATATATACAAATATTGAATTACGTCATGCAGAGAACTGTTATATATCCTTGTGACAAATGCTGGCTTTCAAAATGTCGGGAATTGTCTGCTGCAATAGTTTACTGTTTTTACATAATTATACCAGTCGGGCTTCTTCAATAAAATGAAAACAGAAAACATTATCAATCTCATCACTTCTATCTTTGTGAAAGAACGAAACTACATATGTACATTAACTTCGTCCAAACACAATTTTAGTTTTACATTTTAGTTGAAATATGTTGACAATGTCTGCCCCTTGATTTGCCCATAATAGAACTGTTAATCAATGAATAACAAGACTTCCCTTTGTTTATGTACCCCTATGTTAATGAAATCTTAAACTAAATATTACGTGGGTTATATTTACTATATTGAAGGATGCCCCCCCCCCCCCATCCTTGATCTAGTAAAATTCAACAAGATTTTTAGTTTTCATAAGCTTAAATGGAAAACGCAGAATTTAGTAATTATTGTCATTGAGCTGCTGTCTCCTGCCAATTACTCTTGATTTGTTGTCTATGTGAATGAAGGAGACAAGGCAAATGTTTCTGTAATAAGTCCCCCCCCCCCCCAAGTTGAAAGAGTGATAGAAAACCAACATTAAGGTACATTAGAACTAATGTAGGTGTGTTGGATAGGAGTGTGGTGTGTTTGTTAAGTGTAGTAAAATTAATAATAGGAGGAAGTGTTTGTGAGAGTAAACTGGATTACTCTATATGTAGGTGAGGCACAAGTAGGAACAGTGGGGGAAGCCATTCAAATGAAGCAGAAGTTCCAGGAACTACTTATCATATGCCTATGGAGCTTCCCCTGGGCACTGTCTTGCTCGATTGGTGCCTACAATCTCCCTACTTGGCTCAGCTACACAGAGAGCAATGTAGCTATCTCACACAAACACTTTCTCTCCTAAATACTACATCAAAGGAATACAAAGGAGTACAAAGGAAATCAAGCAACAGCAGATTTAGTGACCCCTCTAGGCTGCTTGTCCTCCAAAACACTGATGATCAAGTGTCCAAACAGTGGTTTAGAGTGGGTAAGGGAACATTGGAAAGAGAACTACTGCCCTGGAACTAATGTCCGTGGCAGGATTAGGAAGTTATAGTAGGGGACAGTGAACAAACCTCGAAACGGCACTATACTATTTTTGCCGACTTGATAATTACTTACAATTACAATTTACAATTTTAACAATCACATCCGAACTGCGTCTGATGCGGAAATTCGCCCCAAATGTTTTTGGGCGCGGCCCTGCCGAGATTCGGGCTTGGGCCCGCCACGTGGAAGGCGAGCGCTTTGTCCACTACACCAAGAGAAGTACTCCGCTCGGCATGATAGCTCAAGCAGATTTCAGCATCGAATGCAGTTACAGAAACTTTGCAACAATTCAGGCATTACATCACATTATCGTCCAGGTAGCGAAGACTCCGAGCGAGCGAAAGCAAGCGAGGCACAAGTCTGAGCGTGTCACCTACAGCGAGGCTCCAAGACAACGATCACCAGCGACATTCCTTATATCCGTCACTTGCCGGGTCACACACCACGGCGAGGAGGAAGTAGAGGAACCACCCCATCTGCTACCATACCTCCCCAATGAACCGGCGTCACTGGGACATCATCTCTGAGAATTTCTGAGAGCTCTAGCCTTAGCAACTATTGTAGCCAACCAGTTAAGGCAAGCCAGTACACCATGGGGATCTACTTAGCCTATATGTACAGCACCCCAACTAAGCCTCTCAGATATCCCTTTACAGCTGCCACCAGTGAAGTAACCTCGAAACAGCACCATACTATTTTTGCCGACTTGACAATTACTTACAATTACAATTTACAATTTTAACAATCACATCCGAACTGCGTCTGATGCGGAAATTCGCCCCAAATGTATTTGGGTGCGGCCCTGCCGAGATTCGATCTCGGGCCCGCCATGTGGGAGGCGAGCGCTTTTTCCACTACACCAAGAGAAGTACTCCGCTTAGCGTGATAACTCAAGCAGATTTCAGCATCAAATGCAGTTACAGATACTTTGCCACAATCCAGGCATTACAACAGATGGGTTAGAAACTGAGGGGGGAATATAATAAACTTATTCATTTACAAACGCAGTCAGTCGCGGGTTTGATGCAAGATATTTGTCTTGGCGAAGTATAAAAGAAACAACGGTGCTGCAGTCAATAACGTCTCGGTGAAGCCCATTTCACAAGTTGACAACTCGATTGCAGAAGAAATTCTTAGATTAGTGTGAGTTGAAAGATTTACCAATAATTTTTCAACCGTTTTCCCGCGTGTAATTAGATTGGTCGATAGTGAAGTACTTACTACAGTTCATATTGTCGATGCCTTTGATGATTTTGAACAATTGAATTAAGTCGCCTCTTAATCTGCACTGGGTTAAAGGAAATAGATTTAATTCTCTAAGACGCTCCTCGTATGGTTTGTTCTTTAGGCTAGGTATCATTTTGGTAACTCTACGTTGAACTCGTTCTAGCTTGTCTATATCTTTTTGGTAATAAGGGCACCAGGATTGAACGCAGTATTCCAGAAGGGGGCGGACTAAGGAATTGTAACGGGTTAGGATAACCTCTTTGGATTTATGCTCAAATGACCTGCCTATAAAGCCAATTATTTTGTTTGCCTTCTTAACAACTTCTGAACATTGCTGACTCGGTTTTAGCTCACTCGATATTGTTATTCCCAAATCGGTTTCTCTGTTTACATTCTTAAGCTGAGTGCCATTCATCGAATAGTTTGCTTTCTCATTTCGGTATCCGATATGTAGTACTTTACATTTATCCGCATTGAAACTCATTTGCCGAATTTGGGCCCAACATGACAACTTATCTAGATTGTGTTGCATATCGTTAACTTGTTCTTTTGAGAGAACGCTATTTGTAATTTTTGTATCGTCAGCAAATTTCGAGATTGTACAGGTGAGACCCTCATCTATGTCGTTGATGTAAATTAGAAAGATAATTGGTCCTAGTACCGATCCCTTGGGTACCCCGCTACTTACATTGGTCCATTTAGATGCCTTACCGTTTATGACTACTCTTTGCGTTCTGTCGCTGAGCCAATTTTCTATCCATTTCAACACACCGTCTTGTATTCCATGCATTTTTAGTTTTAGCAGTAAACGTTTGTGGGGTACTTTGTCAAAGGCCCTTTGAAAATCAAGGTATATACTGTAATATATACAGCTTTCCTCTCATCATAGAGGCTGACAATATCGTGAAAGAAGTCTAAGAGGTTTGTTAAGCAGGAACGTTTTTTACGAAAGCCGTCTTGAGTTATCTTTAAGTATGTTATTTTCCTCTAAGTGATTTACGAGTCTGTCTCTTATGAGTGTTTCTAGCATTTTACATACAACTGAGGTTAAGCTAATTGGACGATAGTTACTGGGTAGGGATTTGCTGCCTTTTGTGAATATCGGTGTTACGTTGGTTAGCTTCCATTGATCAGGCATAGTTCCAGACTGCAAGGATTTATTGAATAGCAATGTCAATGGTTTGGAGAGCTCACTCTTAGCTTCCTTTAGAACTCTAGGTGAGATTGTATCAGGTCCAGGCGTTTTATTCACCTTGAGTTTATCTAAACATTTCAATACTTCTCTATCTGTAATGGTGATTTTGCTTAGAACATCAAAATTATCTATTTGAATGGGCGATGCTGTAGGGATAACACTGAGGTCTTCTGTTGTACAAACTGATGCAAAAAAGGTATTGAAGGCATTACTCATTTGTACTTTGTCTTTGGTGTATTCTCCATTTTCATCGACTAACGGTCCATCAGTTGAAATAACGACTTTTTTCTTTCTGATATAACTATAGAATTATTTCGGGTTTGTTTTACTTTGATTCACAAAAGCACAATATATATACTTCTTTCCAATACACCAACAAAATAAATAAGTAGTATTGATGGCGACCCTATACATATACACAGCTTCGGAATCCTCAGGGAGGGGACCGTCAACGCTTCCATACTACGGCCCAAATATAACAACCCCTCATATTGTCCTGGATAACGGCCTGGCACTCTTTATAAACTTTAGAAACACAAGGCACTTTTAAACACCACCACTTCTCCAACAAACATGATCTTCTTTTCCTCATCGAGACTCAGGTGTCCAATGCAATTGACAGCAGTCACTTCTCTGTCTCCTACTTTATATCTTCTAGTTTCCAAGCCAAAGGTGGATGTTGTGTGTATATTCACAACAAACTCACCTGCTCTCGTGTTCCTAACCTAGACTCATCTGAATTCTCAAGTCTCTGGCTCAAAAATTCCTGTCACTTTCAAACTCAGTATTTCTGACCTGTCTATCTTCCCCCCAACCATCTTAATTTTAAAGTGGCACACATGCAAAACCAAAGAGTGACAGAGAGCCAAATTCAAGGGACGTTGGGGTCAAAATGTCTGGACACACGAAGTTTAAAGCATAGGATAAAGTGAAGGAAAGACAGATTGATGGAGAGAGTTCCAGAGTGTACTTGATGAGTAGAAGAAAGACTGAGAAAATTTGCCAATTCTTGGGATGGAGAGCTGGACATAATACGAGCGGGAATGTGTTGAAAGGCGGATGCCTTGCACTCGCCTCAAGGGAGGGGATATGCACTGAGAGAGCTCTGTTGAACACTGATTGGTTTAATAGCGATAGAAGAGTGAAAGAGTTGCAACATTGCGGTGTGTAGAAAGATATTGTAGGGAACTAGTAAAAAGAAGCGAGTTGATAAGGCGAAAATCTTTAGACTCTACTCTTTCGATAAGTGCAGTATGAGTGGAATTTCACTCATGCGAACAATTCTCAATACATGGGCACTCTGTGCCCCTATACACAGAGCAAGAAGCTGTGCGGGGGTAAAGAACCCAAGGAGACGGTTGACCACACTTAACTTTTGAGAAGCTGTCTTAGCAAGAGTGGTAATATGAGAGGTCGGATGAAAAAGATACACCAAGAATATTGAGAGAAGACGAAGGATTGATTTGTGTATTGTTGAAGAATAATTGATAGTCTTGTGGAAGTTGCAACGGTTAGTTAAATGGAGAAATTGGGTCTTGGAGGCATTGAAAGTAACAAGATTTTATCTACCCCAATCAGAGATGATTCATAGATCAGAAGATAGGCATTTTATGGCCTCGTTACGTGATTCTTGGAGTGATTGCACGCTGGGTTGATGTGAATAACTAATTGAATAGTTTAGGGTAGAGTTATTAGCATATGAGTGGATAGGACTAGAGGTACAGTTGAGGAGATCATTAATGAATATTAGAAAGAGAACTGGGCACCAGGACAGAACCCTGAGGAACACCGGATTTGACAAGTTGAGCAAGTGAGCGATGGCCATCCACAACTGCAGCAATGGAGCAGTCAGAAAGGAAATTAGAGACAAAGGCACAGATAGAGGGATAAAAATCGAAGGAGGGTATTTTGGATAATAGAGATTTGTGCCAGACTCTATCGAAGGCTTTCAATATGTCTAGTGCAATAGAATAAATCTTACCGAATTCACAGAGGGAGGATTACCAAGAAATGGTAAAATAAGCAAACTGATCACCAGTAGAGCGGCCCTTAAGGGGGCATGGGCCGGTTTTCTGGACCACTTTCTCCCTTATGTTTAGCTCCATTAGTTTTCAGATGTTAAGATGTTTGCTCCATTATTTAGTCGATTTTAAGACCTTTCGCCCAATTTCTTCGTCAATATTTAGAGCTTTCGTGCTATTTTAGGTGTCAATTTTTTTCCCTGGCGAACGATAGTGAGCCTGTAATGTTAGAAGAACCGGCCTTCGGCCGGGAAATTTTTCTACCAAAAAATTTACAAATTAAGGAAACTATACTGGCGATCTGAAAGTAGATTATGGGAAGATAAATTCTTAAGAAATTTTGAGTTAAGAATAGTTTATAAAAACTTTGGACATGCTAGAAATGAGAGCAATTGAATGATAGCTAAGAGTGGTCACCCTTCTTTGGAACAGGTTGAATAGGAGCAAACTTCCAGCAAGAAGGGAATACGTTAGAGGAAAGACAGAGACGAAAGAGTTTGCCTAGGCAGGGGGTCAGCACGCGAGAATAGTATTTGAGTGCAACAGGAGGACCACCATCTAGTTCGTACATCTTCTTAGTATTAAGCCCAGCGAGGGCAGAAAGTACAACCTAAGAAGAGTTTATGATATAAGGCATATGTAAGTGAAAGGGGGTGGAGAGGGAGGTATAGTGCCGCCAGAGTGAAAAAGAGTAGGGAAAGACGAGGATGTAAAATTATTGGAGAGGTTCTTGGCTAGATACCAGAAAGCATGGGAAGAGCTAGAGTTGGAAAGTTCAGAACATTTTGTATTGATGAAAGAGTTTTAGGCAAGTTGAAGAACAGATTTGGCTTATTTCCGGGCAGAAACATATATATCACAAAATTCTTGCGTTTGAAGGCGACGGTATCATTTGAATGCTTCCTCAATATTGCGGACAGCAGTAGAACAAGATTGAGTACACCAAGATATTTTTGCATTCGACTAAAAGAAAGAAAATGGAATGTATGCCTCCATTCCTGAGAGGATTATCTGTGCTCGGCACACTCCGAAGGTCCCCGGCCACAGAAGCAAGAATCATTCCATGGGCAATAAAACAAATGTTGCCGAAGAGCCTCCCAGTCACGGCACCGCAAAGTGCCACAAGCGCCGCCGGTTGGGAGGAGCGGATGGCCGTACCGGAGAAATAGGACAGGTGACAGATATTAAGTTATGGTCGGAGGAGCCCAAACAAGAGGAAAGATTTATAGTAAAAGCAGAAGGGTTAGAGGTTAGAAATAAGTCAAGAATGTTGGGCCGATCTCCGAAGCGATCCGGGATACGGGTGGGTTGCTGGACTAACTGCTCTAGGTCGCTTAGGATAGAAAAGATGAAGGCTTGTTCACCAGGTTGGTCAGTGGAAACAGAGGAGAGCCATTGGCGGTGGTGAACGTTGAAATCTCCTAGTATGGAGATTTCTGCGAAAGGAGAGATGGATAGAATGTGTTCCACTTTAGAAGTTAGATTGTCAAAGAATTTTGGATAGTCAGTAGAATTAGGGGAGAGATAAACAGCGCAGAAATATTTAGTTTGAGAGTGACAAGAAAGCTTTAGCCAGAGAGTTGAGGATTCATAAGAATCTAAGTTGAGGACACAAGAGAAAGCAATATTGTTGCGTACATAGATGCAACATCCACCTTTGGGTTTAAACTGAGGATAGAGATAGTAGGAGGATAAAGAGAAGGGTTTGCTGTCAGTAGACCCAGACAACTGCGTTTCGGTGAGAAAGATAAGATCAGGCTGAGGAGAGGTGGTGTTTCACCGAGTGGAAGTTAGAGGAGAGGTCACGAATGTTGCAGAAAGTTAATAGTAAGAGTAGAAGGTAGTCGTCCAAAGCAATTTGTGGAGTCGTTGTCAGGGGACAGTCGGATGGGGGCATTTCTGCACCCCTCCTACCCCCCCCCCCCCGGGACTCCGAGACTGGTCGTAATTTTTTCATAATTTTTTGCTAGAGAGATAGTGCAGTATGTAAGGTGTTTGTAGTATAGTGTGTTGATAGTAGGATAAGGTGTTTTGGAGGGCAGGCTGGGGTTGTCCTCAGTATTGATGAGGCACAGGAAGGATCAGCTAGGGAGGCCAAATGGTGAAATAGGAGTTCCAGCTGCCCTTATCAACCATCTAGCACTCCCCGGGAGTACCGCCCTGTTCGGCTGTTGCCTACAGCCTCCTCCTAACAAAATGGCTAACCTATCATGCTAAAAGGGATTTGGGGTGTGTACAGTTGATGCTATCAAAGCAATTATGTTTCTGCTTGAGCAATCATGTTTATTATTGATCAATGTGAACGACATGATAGCCAAACATTGATTCTGGTCGCTGATTGGTCAGTAGCTGTGAGCGCGAAACTCAAATTGGTCAGCGATTTCCACGAAGGTGTTAGGCCCTGTCAAATGTGCGCTTTTCGGTCAATCAATATATATTCATATGGTACATTGTAATAAAATCAATCAATATATTCGTCGAAGTTTTACACGGTCAGCTACAGTCAGCATAGCATCCTTGCTCAAAGCAGTACAAATGATTACAAAGGAAAACAAGCAACAACAGTCTTGCGACCCCTCAATTATACTTGCCCTCCATAATACTGCTATTTCTAGTGCCCATAAAGGTAGCATGCACATTTTGTCGCTTCTCCTGATTTTCCTCCACAACACATTTCAGGGCAGAAATCTGGTCTACATATTCTCTTCCCTTCTTAACCCTTTCGCTGCGGGTGACGTTCTGGAATGTTTTGGCAAGTTACAGCAATTTTCAGACTTTAAAAGCCTGTAAAAAACTTAAAAATCAAGTGACAGTGGGCGGGAGCGTGAGGGGCCCACCTCCGACCCTCAGAGCACCGAGCGGCTCACTGAGCTAGGCTGTGTCTCGCGCGTGTCTCTCTCTGTCTCTCTCATAAGTGCAGCCAAGCGAGCGAGTGTTACATAATAGCGGGGTTCCCGCATTTCACTGGGATCACTGCGGGTGAACCAGACCACGTATACGGTCCGTTCTGGTGTCATTTTGAAGCTATTTTCGCCTAGTTTTCGGCAGAATACACTTCATTTAATGCAGATGCTTGATTTATCATTCAGGAGTGCCTGAATATGCCCTAAATAGCCCAAACAAGGCCGCAGCCAAAGGGTTAAACCCGGCCTACTTGTCATCTACCTATTTCTCTGTTCTCGTTCTCACTCTTTCGATCACTACCCTACTGTATACCTTCCCTACTACGCTTAGCAGACATATCCCCCGGTGGTTACCACACACTCCTCTTTCCCCTTTACCCTTAACCCTTATTTAGCGGGGTCGGACTTAAGTCCGATACGAGAAAATTGGACTAAATGGCGGGGTCGGACTTAAGTCCGTGGGCGTATTCCCGCCCTAATTTAGGTGGAAAGCGAAACTTGGTGGTCAGGCGGTGTACTACAAGGGCCCACCCACACATCCCCACTGCGTGACCGTGACTAAGTGACCCTCAAGCAGCCATAATGGAAGGTCAAGATTTGCCCGTGTTCGATTCGGTGGCCGCCATCCCTAGTGCGTCGCGCCACCCTACTAACCACGCCCGGCTTACCACCCAGGAACTAGATATCATGCTGAACTCTTCAGAACTTTCTAATAAGCTGTTGGATAAAACCGTCGAAGGTCTGGGTGAGAGTTTTGGTAGTGTGGATGACTCGGAAGACGAAAATAACCCGATCATAGGCTTTCACCCCAAGCATAATTTGCGTGGGGTGGATGTTGTGGTTGATATTGGACAGACCCTTGAGCAAATTGGAGACGTTCCTGACGAAGAACATACTGGTGTGGGTGTTGGTAAGTACAATTTATATTTTATAATTGCTTGAAAATGTGATTGCAAGCATTTTATCACCTTACGAGCGGCTGGTGGAGTATATTTCACTGTGCCGCCCAGCGGTTTTTTTTTTTAACCCTAAATTGGGTTGTTCCGTGCTCTTTTTCATGCATAAACAAGACCCAGAGCGTAATACAAGTATGTATCCTGAAAGTGCGTAAATTGAGCTTTCCAATGACACCCGAACCATCCTTTTACGATCACTGGTTGTCTTTCAACGATCGTAAAACACGAGTGAAAAAACCCTAAAATACGGTAATTTCCTTATATAATTCCCTGTGTGGCGAGCGGTCTTGAGGTAATTTATGCTCCTAATCACCGCTCCGCTCTCTCTCAGAGCACATTACGTCCTCAAAATTGCACTCTACAAGAAATTTCCTTTGCATTTTATAGCGTATTATTTGTAGGCCGTTCGGTAAATTTCTTACGGTAATACAAACAACGAAAGATTGAATATTTGTGCTTGGCATTATATGATTGTGGGGAACAGATGTAGGCCTACCGTATATATTATGTTTTCATATATATGATACATGTGTAACATTTGTATATTATCACGACTCTCTCTCTCTCTCTCTCTCTGTCTCACTCTCTTTGTTTGTACTCCTTTGTACTCTCTTTGTCTGATGTAGGCCAGGGCACGCCCCTAACTAATCTCTTCCCTCTCAGGGGAAATCACACCTAGCAGATGTTTTTGACTTCCCCTCTCTCTCTGTCATTCTCTTCCTCTCTGGGTCTACCTATACTGCATGTGACATTGAAATTGCTTGAGAGTTTGATTGCAAGCATTTTATAGCGTATTATTTGCAGGCGTTCGGTAAATTTCTCACGATAACCAGGGTGTATGGTACATTTCTCACGATAATACAAGCAACAACGAAGCTTGGCGAAGATTGTGGTCTACAATATACCTTTTTATAATTGCATGTGACCTTGTAATTGCTTGAAAGTTTGATTGCAAGCATTTTATAGCGTATTATTTTCAGGCGTTCAATACATTTGATAAATATATCAAAATAAGTCCTGTGGGACTATGAAATAGCTATTATTGGACAAGGACAATATTTTGTTCATCCCTCCACTGGAACATCAACAACAATGTCAACAACGTATCGCCGTCGGCAATCGTAAGATTCAGAGTCGTAAAGATTCCAGGACGAGCTCAATAGAAAATGAATGAATGAAATGAATGAGTGTGCAGTACTGCCAATACGTATAGCGACTTCCGCTAGATCTAGAGACCTTTACTTCGATCTAGCAGCAATGACTTACACTAGCGGTTTTGTTTTGAAATTTCAGAACAATTTCGAAGTGATATTATATGGATTTTGCCAATTCATATTTCTAGTGGTATTTATCATGTCTTACATCTAACAATATATGCTAGCGGATTTAACTTCAATTGGTAACCCTCCCGCTCGAGTCGGCTCCAAGAAAATCGATAATGGTGGCACTTTAGTAAACAGGTGATAAACAAAACCGCATGCGGATCGGTTTGGTGTATCGGTATTATGGTAAGTTGGCTACCTACTATTGTTTATACGATATAGTAAGTAATGATAAGTAAATTACTATATATTATATATAAAACAAAAACAAAATTCCTGCAAAGCAAGCGAAACAGAGAGAGAGAGAGAGAGAGAGAGAATGCAGAAATTTAACTGAAGAAAGAGTGAAAAAGATATAATAATACAGAAATATTACAAGCAAATAAATGAAATAGAGGGATTAGTTAGAGAAAATAATAATGAGAAATACATAATTATACGGATGAGGAAGAGAGAAAGGGATCACAAGAGAGGGAAAGCGAGCGAGCCAGAGAGACAGAATGACAGACAGGAGGAGTGAGAGAGATTAGAGAAAATAATAATGAGAATTACGTATACGGATGAGGAAGAGAGAGAGAGACAGAGCGCGCGAGAGAGGGAAAGCGAGCGAGCCAGAGAGAGAGAGAGAGAGAGAGAGACAGACAGACAGACAGGAGTGAGAGAGAGAGAAAGAAAGAGAGAGAGAGAGAGAGAATACAGAAATAAGGAGAAATAAGAGAAAAATAAGACCGATTACCGAAGGAATAGTAGACGCGCGAGAGGCCGAAGTCAGGCCAAAGCGAACGCAACCGAACGCGCCCGGGAAATAGACCAAAAAGTACCTCCTCTTCCTCACCTCTTCCCACCCTCCACACTCATTCATAACATCCATTCATAGACTTATATGGGGAGACGAAGAGTTGCTCTTTCCAAAAATGATAGTTTCGTTCGCATTGGAGCCATAGTAACGGCGCTAGGGCGAGTGAAATTGAGCGAATATTTCGGGATTATGCCCGCTGAGCGGTACAGTGTAAAATACCTTACCACCCGCTAAATAAGGGTTAAACAATGGGAATATTATGCCTGTCTTCCAGTCATCAGGTGCACATCCCTTCTCCCATGCTAGTTTACACATTTTCCATACCCATTCGATCACTATCTCACCACCATACCCCAGCATTTCCCCACACACTCTATCTATTCCTGATGCTTTCCCCATCTTCACTCTTTTTACGGCTTCACACACTTCTGACCTCCTGATTCCGACCTCCTTCTCCACTGCTTCTCTTCTTCTCCCTCCCATAACCCAATCAACTATGTTTGCTGACGTTTTATTCCTTATGTTCTTCTTGTTTTACTACGCTATAATAATATCCCCGCAAGGTATTTCCCAAATTTTTAAGTGGCTGACAGGAGTATGCGGCTGGCACTGTGGTATTAGAAAACATTATGCTGGGATATATGATACATGAAGTAAGCGATGGCAAGTTATAGTTCAGGCATTTTCAGGGCAGCTGGGCGGATAAGTTGTCAGGCGACAGGGAGCGACGGTGATTGGTGGAGACATTCAGGATGCCAGAGTGACAAGTTAGCTGATTTTTCCTGTGACATACCTGGGAGAATCGTAGCTGCTGATTGGCGCTTGGAATTTTTCCTTCAATAATAATAGTAATAATAATATTGCCCACAACACTTTCAGTATAACACAAAATGTATCATGGACCGTATACTATTTCTCCGATGAATGGAAATTAGCTAATGTGACTTTTATTAATAAAAAATAAAAAACAAAAATCGATACCTTGTAACTATAGTCGTCCAACCAGTTTGACTTCAATCATGTGTAAATTGCTGGAAACGATCATCAGAGACAAACTTGTAAACCAATTACAAAATAAAATATAACAAAAAACAGTATGGCTTCCGAAACAAGTCTTTATGCCTGACAAATCTCCTTGACTTTATTTAACAATATCTTTAATATGCATGGCAAAAATATAGCCGTTGACACTGTCTACCTTGATTTCCTGAAAACCGCCGACAATGGCCCCCACAAGCATGTCTTGATAAAATTATAAGCTCATGGCATAAAAGGGTACGTACTTAGATGGGTTCAGAATTGGCTTACTGGGTGCAAGCAGCCAATAATAATAAATGGTAAAGCCTCGAACTGGAAATGATGTCACAATTGGTGTGCCCCAGGGCTCATTACTTGGACCTGTTCATTTCATGATATATATCAGTGACATCGATGATGATTTTTCATGCACAATTTCAAAATGTGTAGACGATACCAAGATTGAATATTATACATTATAGGGTATCTCCATTATAATCCATAGATACAAAATTATTTACATAAATTAACAAATTAGGCCCAAACCTATCTAATGAGTGTCAATACCGATAAATGGAGAGCACTGCATATAGGTTACAAAATTATAAATACAAATACTGAATAAATGATAGTCATATCAAAAGCACTGACAAATAAACTGACTTAGACGTAACAATATCAAGCAATTTATAACTCGGCCAATAATGTACCGAGGTAGGCAAGAGAGCTCACAAATTAATTGACTTTATTTGGAAGATTGTTTGAATACAAATCTGAGAATGTTATTCTCTCTTTCAGTAATACTTTGTTTCGCCCTCCTTATGAATACTGTGTATAATATTGATGTTCATCGAAAGAATCTAGATAAACTGGAAAGATACAGCACAAATTATTCATGTACAAAGAAATACTGTAAGTCATATGAAGAACGACTAAAAAGAGTTATATTTGGTTAGTTACACAAAGTGCAGGCTAAGAGGGTACCTAATTCAATTGCTTAACATTATTTAAAGGTACTAACAATATGGATGTCAACAAGTACATCACAACTGATCATGCAAATTGAAAAGCCTTTTCACTCACATGATTCAATACATTTTGTTTTCAATTGAATGATAAGCCTATAGAATGGACTACCTAGTAATATTATTGAGTGTAGTACTGTTCAAAGTTTCAAAAATCGACTAGATACATATCTCGGGTTTAACCCCCGATTAACTGCGTTTACAAATGAAGACCACCACTCTTTACTGTGCTATCTTTTCCTTTTTTTCACATAGGCTAGGTACTTTAGTTACAAATCAGCCTTGCAAGGATCAATATATCACAGCAATTGTTCCGAGGAACTTGCTTCAATTGTGCCGCCTCTCCACATCTTTCCCCGTAGAACTAGGGCAGCTGAGAGCGCCCATGAATTTACACTTTCTCCTCCACAATGCAGAACTTCTGCTTATCAGAATTCATTTATCCCCAGAGCTACTACTCTTTGGAATTCACTTCCCTCGAATTGCTTTCCACAAACTTACAATCTACAAATGTTTAAATCCAGTTGTTACAAACATTGTATGAATGGAGGATGCCTTTAGGCACATGGACCTTTTTGTTTATCTGTGTTTTTCCTTCCTCCGTTCATTGTCTCTTAAAAAATACAAATAAAAAAAAAAAAATCTGCTGTTGCTTGTTTTCCTTTGTACCTCCTCTATTTTCCTATCACCCACATGCACATTCATAAATCTCCAATAAAAAATACTACCTCACTTTTTCCAAACCTATTCAGGCATGCCTCAACACTTATCCAAAACTCCTCTTTCAGTCAAATTTCTGACGGTGCATACAAATACGCACGTCTGTACTTCCACTTTCCTTTTTTCCAACACAGTTCTTGAACCCACAGATGCATAAACACTAAAGGCCCGTTTACACGATGCGTTATCTTGTGAGTGGCCACCCTGCCTGCCACCCAGCGTTCCCTGCAACACACCATACATTGGGCACGCAGGGGAAAATATAGGGTTGTTTGGCGTGGCGATCCATCACTGCTGGAGTTCTCCCGCGGGGTGTCTTTGGTGATGCCTCGTACTCCATCTATAAAAGCTTATATCACACCTCCTACTCCATAGTGAAAGGTTATGAATTCGTTTACTAATTAACTATGGGTTGTCTGGGTTTGATCTTTGTTGGAAATATTCGTTTGTGTTATCAAATACCCTATAATATTTATTTGAATAAATCAGAACTTAATAACTGAAGTGCTATATACAGTATATTTACAGTGCTATATACAGTGTGTTTAATCTAATACAATGCACTGTATATACAGTATACTGCTATATTATACAGTCTAAAGTAATCACATATAATTATCATTCATTAATTTATATGACTAGCTATGAAAAATTTAAATTACTTTGAACATTATAATTGTCTTTAATTTATCGTGTTCTTAGCCATTGTTTATATCACGAACGCCTGTTTCTTTTACCTCTTTTCTTAGCACATACTAACAACAGTGCACTGAGAATCTTGGTGCGATCTTACAGATTGTGGGAGCGGGCTGAATTCAAAAGTGAGTAGTGATGGGTCGCGGAAGGCGCGAGTTGCCAACGCTCCTGATTTGGCCGTGTAAACAAACAGGAGGGTGTCACGTTCGACTCGTCAACCACCTGCCTCGATACCCTGCTTATAAACACGCATCTTGTAAACGGCCTTTAGCAAGCTACTTCCACTTATGTATAAACAGGCATACACCTTTTTTCGTCTCATGCTCACTCAGTCCATCACATACAAACATTCTACACTCCCATTCTTTCACACATGTACCTTTCCATTAATTAAGTCTCAGTCAGTCCACATACAGTACATCTATCTTGGTTAAGTCTAACACCCCCAGAATGTCTAGCTGTTTCTTGTCATACTTCACACATACAATCCAGGTCCTAGGTCATAGCCACTTGGTCCATCCAAGTCCGATTTTATTTTTATATTTATATTTTATTTATTATTTTCGTCTTTTTCATTTTCGCCTGTTGATTTTTTTCCAGGGGCGGGGCCCAGCTTACAGGCCAAACAACCCAACCTTTTAGTCAGTGCATATGACACGCAGCAGGCATTTGGGGAATATTCTAACCTCGTATCCCATGGGGTATCTTGATCCCGCTAGTATTTAACATAATATTTATTATGAATGAAATAACGAGGTTGCTTCTAATTTACAAAGCCACTTACCTTCTGCATGACAATGAAGAGGAATATATTAGCCATGCCCGCAGCCATGGTTGTGACGAGGGCCAGAGTAAGTGCAAGGAAGCACCAGCCGTAAGAGTAAGTGAATAGGGGCGGGTGTAGGGACGACCTCGGCCTCATTTTCTCCCCCACCTCACCCTTCAGTGTGGCTATATAGATCACCGCGCCCAGCATCAGAGTCAAACCTGGGCAGAAGAACAGGTTCAACTTATAGATGCTATGGATACAACAGTCTTCACTTATCATCATGGTCAGGCTTGGGTAGGGGAACAGGTCCTCCTGATATAACACAAGTAGAGTTCATATGCGAAGAAATTTGACATATTATTGATAAATTCCAGTGAGATAAGGCCCCTGTTCCAGAGGCATTTACCCTCGAGTTACAAATTAGGTGAAAGAGGTAATTGCTTATCCACTCAGGCATATATTCAATTTGTCACTTCGAAGTAATATAATACCTACAAACTGGATAATGGCAATTATTATATCCATATATACAAAAGGGTGATAGAAGTGATAATAGAGATAATTCTTGAACATCTGAAAAAAACATAACTGATTAGTTCATATTTATTTTCACTAATCCACCAATAAAATTTACAAATAAACCTAACTAGTGAAAACAATGAAAGTAATGAATACATGTGGTGCTCCAAGGACTCGAACCTAGGATACTCACACCGAAATTCCGCACACTAAGCATTACGCTATCAAGACCGTATGGGTTTATTGTTGTGCGATCAACGGTGCTTCAGCTGATCACAGGATGGACAAGTGGACTAATATTATGGATGAAGATGGCGCTGTTAATGTAGCTTTCTGAGACTCATAAAGACCTTTGATATGGTCCTGCATCGACAATATCAGGGGCAACATGTTGGAGTGAATCTCTGCATTTCTCAACGAAAAGAAACAGCGAGTGATTGTTAACGGTGTAGAGTCGGACAGGAAGGAGGTGGAGGGCCCATTATTGTTTGTATTATATGTTAATATTCTTCAAGATTGCATACTAAACCATGAGATATTTGTGTATGCCATTGATACTAAAATGTTCAGGAAAATTTATGAGAGGAATGACTTTGACAAGCTACAGGAGGATCTTGAAAGAATGAGAGACTGGTCAGGGAAGTAGTTATTGCAATGCCATGCAATGTTATGACTATTGAAAAATCAAATGTGGAAAAAGTTATATATACGGTATAATGAATGAAGATTTAAATGACTTTTAAGTAATCAAAGACCTGGGGGATATGATTGACTATGAACTGAAGTTCACGGAGCATCTGGCAGAACAAAACAAAGAAAGGTAACAAGATGGTTGGCATGATTAAAAGGACCTTTACGGCATTGGATTAGTCAATATTCAGGGCTCTGTATGTGGCACTAGTGTCGACTACACTTTGGATATGCATATCAAGCATGGTGCCCATATAAGAAAAATGATATATAGGCAGTTCAAGCAGTCCAGAGAAGTGCAACAAAGCTACCGTCATCTTTGACAGAGCTGTCATATCAAGAAAGACTGAAGAAGTTAGATCTTCCTATTTTGGCATATAGGAGGTCAGGAAGCGTTATGCTAGAAATGTGTAGATGGCTAATGGTGTGTACCATGGTGCAGAATATGTGGGACTATTCAATGAACAGACTTACCCAGTGACAAGAGGGCAAGATAAGATGATTTATATACAGGGGTAAAGATTGGACATAAACAAATATACCTTTTGCAATAGAGTAGTGAACAAATGGGACAATCTCCCAGAGTCGGAGTAAATGCAAAGTCAGTGATGGAGCTTGAAAAGAAGTTGGATGGTGTTTGGGTATTCCAGAAACAGACGCCTCAGTCACAATGACTATCTGCCCGTAATACATAATAAAAGTGATAATGGTAATTTAGAACTGCATTCACACAGGCTCTTTAGCCTCTTCCAGGAGTCTTCTGTATCTGTGAGTATGAGAGTACAAAGTACAAAGGAGTACAAAGGAGTACACAGGAAATCAAGCAACAACAGGTATAGTGACCCTTCTAGGCTGCTTGTCCTCCAAAACACTGAGGATCAAGTGTCCAAACAGTGGTTTAGAGTGGGTAAGGGAACATTGGAAAGGGAACTACTGCCCTGGAACTAATGTCCGTGGCAGGACTAGGAAGTTAGTAGGGGACATATTGGTTAGTAACTGAGGGGAGGATAAAATAAAGTTATTCATTTACAAATGCAGTCAGTCGCGGGTTTGATGCGAGATATTTGTCTAAGCGGAGTTTAAATGAATCAACGGTGCTGCAGTCTATAACGTCTCGGGGAAGCCCATTCCACAAGTTGACAACTCGATTGAAGAAGAAATTCTTAGATTCGTGCGAGCTAAAGATTTAACAATAATTTTGCAACCGTTTCCCTGCGTGTAATTAGATTGCTCGATAGTGAAGTACTTACTACAGTTCATATTGTCGATGCCTTTGATGATTTTGAACACGTGAATTAAGTCACCTCTTAATCTGCGGTGGGTTAAAGGAAATAGATTTAATTCTCTAAGATGCTCTTCGTATGGTTTGTTCTCTAGGTATCATTTTGGTAACTCTACGTTGAACTCGTTCTAGCTTGTTTATGTCTTTTTGGTAATAAGGGCACCAGCATTGAGCGCAGTATTCTAGAAGAGGGCGGACTAAGGAATTGTAAAGGGTTAGGATAATGTCTTTGGATTTATGCTCAAATGACCTGCCAATAAAGCCAATTATTTGGTTTGCCTTCTTAACAACTTCTGAACATTGTTGACTCGGTTTTAGGTTACTCGATATTGTTACTCCCAGATCGGTTTCTCTGTTTACATTCTTAAGCTGAGTGCCATTCATCGAATAGTTTGCTTTCTCATTTAGGTATCCGATATGTAGTACTTTACATTTATCCGCATTGAAGCTCATTTGCCAAATTTGGGCCCAATGTGACAATTTATCTAGATTGTGTTGCATATCATCAACTTGTTCCTTTGAGAGTACACTATTTGCAATTTTTGTATCGTCAGCAAATTTTGAGGTTGTACAGGTGAGACCCTCATCTATGTCGTTGATGTAAATTAGAAAGAGAATTGGTCCTAGCACCGATCCCTGAGGTACCCCGCTACTTACATTGGTCCATTTAGATGCCTTACCGTTTATGACTACTCTTTGCTTTCTGTTGTTGAGCCAATTTTCTATCTATTTCAACACACCGTCTTGTATTCCAGGCGCTTTTAGTTTTAGCAGTAAATGTTTGTGGGGAACTTTGTCAAAGGCCTTTTGAAAATCAAGGTATATAATATCTACAGCTTTACTCTCATCGTAGAGGTTGAGGATATCTTGGAAGAAGTCTAAAAGGTTTGTTAACCCTTCCTACCCGGGCTGCCTTAGGTAAGGACAGCTCGGCAGAAGGGCAGCTACCCGGCCGTCCTTACCTAAGACAGCAGCTTAATAGCCTAATTAAGCTTGGTCTGAACGCCGTGCATACGACGTATGTCAACAAACCCAAGCGTTGCGTCACCGCACCTCCGAAAACAAGAAGGAGAAGGCTCTTCAATGTTATTGTTCTGACGTCAGACGAAATTAGTGTCTGAAAAGCCCCCATATTGGCAACATCTCTGCAATATTTGCTCCACTGAAATCGTCATCACAACTGACCCAGTTGACTTACAGAGCTCTACTCAACGCCAAAATACAG
This sequence comes from Paralithodes platypus, assembly GCA_032716605.1. NCBI lineage: Eukaryota > Metazoa > Arthropoda > Malacostraca > Decapoda > Lithodidae > Paralithodes > Paralithodes platypus. The sequence continues at coordinate 9,197,277 of CM064576.1, read as the reverse complement.
ATTGAAAACCGCACTACGATTATAGATGAGTGGGAAAGTACGAGCAGTGAAAATAAACATAAATACGGTAGCCTAGTCCTAGACGTTTTTCAGCCATTTCGCCCGGGTACGGGCGATCGTCCTTAGGTAAGACTGGCCGGGTAGGAAGGGTTAAACAGGAACGTTTTTTACGAAAGCCGTGTTGAGTATCTTTAAGTATGTTATTTTCATCTAAGTGATTTACGAGTCTGTCTCTTATGACCGTTTCTAGCATTTTACATACAACTGAGGTTAAGCTAATTGGACGATAGTTACTGGGTAGGGATTTGCTGCCTTTTTTGAATATCGGTGTTACGTTGGCTATCTTCCACTGATCAGGCATAGTTCCAGACTGCAAGGATTTATTGAATAGTAATGTCAATGGTTTGGAGAGCTCTTCCTTAACTTCCTTTAGAACTCTAGGCGAGATTGTATCAGGTCCAGGCGTTTTATTTACCTTGAGTTTATCTAAACAATTCAATACTTCTCTCTCTGTAACGGTGATATTGCTTAGAACATCTGAATTATCAATCTGAATCGGCGATGGTGTAGGGATATCACTGAGGTCTTCTCTTGTAAAAACTGATGCAAAGAAGGTATTGAGGGCATTACTCATTTGTACTTCGTCTTTGGTGTATTCTCCATTTTCATCGACTAACGGTCCAACAGTTGAAGTAACTACTTTTTTCTTTCTGATATAACTATAGAATTCTTTCGGGTTTGTTTTACTTTGATTCGCAATATGTAACTCTAGGGTCTTTTTACTTTGCTTAATTAACTTTTTGGCTTTGCGTCGTAGCTCTACAAATTTGACCCGTTCTTTGTCATTTTGTGAGGATTTTAATCTATCATTAGCAAAATTTTTAGCAAGCAGGCAGTTTGAAATATCTTTATTCCACCATTTGGGCTTATTTATTATGGCCTGGACATCGTATTTTCGATGGTATGCAGTCGTGTACTGCTTTTAGGTAAGTGGTTTCGAATAACTTCCAAGATGTATTTATGTCGTTATTGTTAATTAAAAAGCTCCAGTCAGTTTCTTTAAACATAGCTCTAAGTTTATGAAAGTTTGCTTTCTTGAAATTAGGGACTTTTTCGATGCTACTATTTGGTTCGTTACTAGTAAAGTTTAAAGTGAAAGTTATTGTACGATGGTCGCTGTTACTGAATTCATCACCAACATTCAAATTCTCTATTAATTCTTCTTTTGTTGCAAGTACAATGTCAAGAACGTTATTACCACGGGTCAGTGTTCGAACAAATTGATAAAGCGAACTCTCTTGCAAGTTCGTATACAAGTCATGTCCGGAGTGTGAAGTAAGAGTATCGCCCCACTTGGTCACAGGTAAATTAAAGTCGCCAAAAATTACGGTATCTTGCGAGTAACTTACATCTGCAATTTGTTCGTAAATTTCTCGGTCAGTTTGCACTGATTGAGCTGGAGGTCTGTATATTAACGCAAGTATTATTTTTGTACCTTTATTATTCTTTATTAGCACAAAAGATGTGTCGACGTTCACAATAAGACTTTCTTTGATATAAAGTAAAACGCCACCTCCATTTCGATTTATTCGGCTTTTCTCAAACATTACATAACCGGGAAGTGAATACTCTGCTAAAAAGTCTCTATCTTCTGTATTGAGCCAAGATTCTGTTATGCCAATCACATCATAATTTTCTGTAAACACTAGCTCCTCTAAATCTGAAAATTTATTGCGTATGCTACGAGCGTTTGCATAGAAAACCTTTAAATTTGATATTTTAGAACTCACGGAACGCTCTTTAATAATATTGTTGGTTCTTGTCGGATCTACATGTATTTTTCATGGCTGTCCTCGGTCCTCGCTGTCTTAGGTCCTTATCGCTGGTGGTCCTCGGTTGCCTCTGTTTTTTGCTTGGCGTTGGATGATTTATGTCACTGCTGCTTCTTCTCGGATGGCGTTTTTTGATCCATGGCTGAGGACTGCTTCGTGTAGGAGACGACCCATGCGTGCTGAACCCACAGGGTTTAGATGAGTGCCATCCTTGCGGAACAGAGTAGGCTGGTTATAGAAATTATCCCAGAGGTTGATGAATTCAACTTCTTCCTTCAGACACAAATATTTTAGTCGGCTATTTGTGCTGAAGGCCTTGTCGTAGAATTTGTCAGGTGCGTCGATCTTGGGGAGAATGCCTGAGATAATGATATTCCTTGACTTGTTTTTGTAGTGCTGGATCATCTTGCGATATTTCTCCATCAACTCTTCGGATCTGGTGCGCATGATGTCATTTGAACCAGCATGGATGACAAAAAGGGTATTTTCGATTGCATCCTTTGTGGTATCTTTGAAGGCTTCCACAATGTCGTCCAGTCCAGCTCCTGGGATGCAAAATATTTTTCGTCGATTTGGGACTCTGTCGCAGAACTCTCCGACCAAAAGTCATTACACCCATGTCTTCCCTCAACCAATTGCTACCCAAAAAGCATGGTCATTCCTCCAATCAGACTGAGAAAGACAGGCTACTTATTTATTAAGATTACATTTTATTAAGATTACGTATGATCGTGTGGACCGTGAAGCAATGTGGAAGGTGTTAAGGATTTATAAAATAGGAGGAAATTTGTTAGAAGCAGTTAAGAGTTTTTATGAAGGGAGCAGAGCATGTGTGAGAGTAGGAAATGGTGAGTTGAGTGAATGGTTTGAGGTAAAGGTAGGTTTGCGACAGGGTTGTGTAATGTCATCATGGCTGTTTAATATGTTTATGGATGGTGTGGTGAGGGAGGTGAAAAGGAGAACTATGGGAAGAGGATTGGGTTTAGTAGGAAAGAATGGTAGAGATTGGGAGTTGAATCAGTTGCTGTTCGCTGATGACACAGCATTGGTGGCGGATGCTGATGAGAAACTGCAGCGGGTAGTCAAAGAGTTTGGTGTGGTTTGTGGAAGGAGGAAACTGAAGGTGAACGTCAATAAAAGTAAAGTAATGGTGTGTAATAGGGGAGAGCATAGGTTGAATCTAGATGTGAGGCTGGATGGGGAAATATTGGAACAAGTAGAGTGTTTTAAATATCTAGGAGGAACGATAAGCAGGAGTGGAGGTATGGAAGTGGAGGTAAAACAGAGAGTGTGTGAAGGAAGGAAGGTTTTCGAAGCAATGGGAAGTATGTGGAAGACGAGAAATCTCGGAATGAAAGTAAAAAGTGCATTGTATCAAGGAATTGTCGTGCCAACAGTGATGTATGGGGCTGAGACATGGGCTCTGAAGAAAAAGGAGAAAAGAGGGCTGGATGTGATGGAGATGAGCTGCTTGAGGAGTATGTGTGGAGTTACTCGTAGAGACAGATTGAGGAATGAAGAGATACGTAGGAGAGTGGGGCAGCAAGAACATTTGTCAGCCAGAGTGGACAGAAGGGTGCTGAGCTGGTATGGTCATGTTGAACGAATGGGAGATGAAAGGCTTCCAAAGAGAATATGTGAGTCAGGTACAAGGGGAGATAGAAGGGCAGGAAGACCCCCATTGAGATGGAGAGACTGTGTAAGAAAGGCTTTGGATGATAGAGGAATGACTATAGATCAGGCAGGGGAAGTGGTGGTGGACAGGAGTGAATGGAGAATGCTTGTGAATAGTTGAGTGAACACGTGGTCATTTGGAGTAAGGGGTCGGGCGCAAGTTGGACTAGATAATAGTCCATCAGGCGCCTGGCCCGGAGACGATTAATATGAAGGGTGTGCCTGGAAGTGTGGTGGGAGGGCTTGTGGCTTTGGCTCCGCTGCATGTCTGCCTGCCGAGATCGGAACCTCTCCGGGTGGTCAGGGGCCGGGGGAGTGCTGGAGCGACCTTGGTAACCCTGGTCTCTGGGTCTTCTCCTGGGTGACCTGGATGTGTGAGAGTTTGTGTTTTTTATCTGTGTTTATTTTTTGTTTTATGTTGTTTTTGTGTTTTCCCTGTTCTTGCTCTGTCTTGAGTCGGCTACCCCCAAAATAGGGATTGGGCCTGAGCATATAGATAGATAGATAGACATTTTTCATGATAGAATATAACAGGAATTATGGAAAATTTACTATGTATCTTGTATACGAAATATCCCCAATTTCCCTCCCTGTGCTGGTGCTCCTGACCTGAGACAATGAAGGTGATGCCGGCGAGGAAGGTGAGATAATGGCGGCGGTGACAGCATTGACCACCCACACACAACGCCTCAGCAACAACCACCAACACAGCGCCTGCCAGGAAGAACCCACCACTTCGCACCACCGTGTCTGGGGGAGTAGCGTTAGTTAACACAACACACTGAGATTCAGCGATAACCTCCATCTAAAGTGCCAGGTTGGAGTAACCTGCTTCCCATGCCACTGTGTCCGGGAGAGGCCTCAGAATGAAACAAAGTTGTTGTGTTTCTAATTTATAAATAAGTTTTGATAAATAATAAATTAAAATAAATGTTCAGCTTACTTATATAGCGCCATTTCTCTCTAGCCCTCGCTCTGAGATCTTATAGCGCTCGATCAAAGTTTATCACCCGACACTATTACCCATTTCCTTGCTCGAGGGAAATGGTAACAGCTACCAATGTATGGTAAAAACCTTCATGCCTGAGCGTGGCATTGTAATCGGGTCACCTGAGGTGGGAGGCCGAGACGTTCTCAACTACAATACCGAGCCTGTCCTGTATTCACAGTGATATAAACATTTGCACTACACATAGTGCAACATTACGTAATCCAGACGAATCCTCCACTCACCAACACCTACTCTAATGAATAAAGGATAGGTTCAAGAAAGCTGGGACTATTAACAGTAATCCCATCTCTGTATCCTCCTACTATCTCTATTCTCAGTTTCAAGCCAAAGGTGGATGTTGCGTATATGTACGCAACAATCTTGCTTTCTCTTGTGTTCCCAACTTTGATTCTTCTGAATTCTCAACTCTCCGGTTAAAGCTTTATTGTCACTCTCAAACCAAATATTTATGCGCTGTTTATCTCTTCCCTAATTCTACTGACTTTCCAAAATTATTTGATTATCTAACTTCTAAAGTGGAACACATTCTACCCATCTCTCCTTTCGCAGAAATCTCCATCCAAGGAGATTTCTACCTTCACCACCGCCAATGGCTCTCCTCTCTTTCCACTGACCAACCTGGTGAACAAGCCTACATCTTTTCAATGTTAAATGACCTAGAGCAGTTAGTCCAGCAATCTACCCTTATCCCGGATTGCTTCGGAGATCAGCCCAACATTCTTTACTTATTTCTAACCTCTTACCCTTCTGCTTATACTGTACATCTTTTCTCTCCTTTGGGCTCCTCTGATCAAAAACTTATCTCTTTCACCTGTCCTATCTCTCCGGTACGGCCACCCAATCCTCTCAGCCAGCGGCGCTTGTGGCAACTTGCCGTTGCCGACTGGGAGGCTCTTCGGCAGTACTTCTTTGATTTCCATTGGAAAGATTTCTGCTTCTGTGGCCTTCTGTGGCCCTTAGAGAGTGCTGAACACTTTATCGAGGTAATCCTCTCGGGCATGGAAGCATACAATCCATTTTCTTTCTCTCAGTATAATGCAAAAAAATCTTGGTTTACTCACGCTTTCTACTGCTGTCCGCAACAAGGAGGAAGCATTCAAATGGTACTGTCGCCTTCAAACTCAAGAATCTCATTCTTCCTATGTTTCTATGTTTCTGCCCGGAATCAAGCTAAATCTGTTCTTTGACTCGCCAAATATTCTTCCATCAATAATACCGCTGACAAGGGAAGGAAACAAGTGGAAGTTGCCTGTACTGCTGTTTGCCAATGATACAGTTCTGGTGAGCGATAATGAATGGGAGTTGCAGGGTCTGGTAAATATGTTTAGAACAGTGTGGAAAAAACGGAATCTGAATTAAAATTCGGGGAAGAGTAAGGTTATGGTCTTTGAAAGGGGTACAGCCACAGAGTGTGAGGTGAGGTTAAACGGTCAGGCTATGGAGAAATTGTAAGCTCATTTAATTATTTGGACAGTGTGATGAGTAAAGATGCGAGTATGGATGAAGAACTGCGGGAGAGAATGCAACAGGGGAAGACGGTTGTAGGAACGCTGAAAGCAGTAAAAAAAATTAGGGTGGTCAGCATGGAGGTAAAGAAGTCCTTGCATGACAGTGTAGTAATCCCGACATTGACTTACGGGAGCGAAGCATGGACGTTATTGGAGAGAAAAAACAAGAGTGAGAGGGATGTTGAGTTACTTGAGAAGTGCCTGCGGAGTTACATGGAGGTATAGACAGACCGGAGATCCTGCATCCAGGGAGTCACATTCTGGTCAACAGTCTTTAGATCAGCGGAGGAAGGGTACCGAGAAGGGGTTGGAAGTTGATGTGGTTGAGAGTTTAGTATCAACGGCCCTTCTCGGGGACTCAGTATTAGGACCAAATATCGAGTCTGAAGAAGACCCAGTAACTGTTGTGGAAAAGGCAGAGGATGGGCTTAAAAAGACGAAAGATTTGAAGGAGGACAGTGATGCACAGTCGGGAGTTGTAGCAACAAGGTACCCTGACGCGTACCCTATGAGAAATGGGTCGGCGAAGACGGTGGTCCGAAGCTTGCTAGTGTATTTTTCCCGGTATGGTTACCCGCAGGGGATTCAGTCAGTCCAGGGACCCAACTTCACTTCTAGCCTCTTTGTTCAAGCAATGCCGCAGCATGGGATTGTTGGGGTGGTGTCATCTGCGTATCATCCGGAGAGCCAGGGTGTGTTAGAGCGATGGCACTCAGCCTTGAAATCTGTGCTTCGTTGTTGTTGCTTTGAGAGTGGGAGGGATTGGGATCTTGGCCTGCCATGTGTTTTGTTTGCTGTGTGGGAGGTACCTGGGGAGAGTTTGGGATTCAGCCCTAATGAGCTCGTCTTTGGACACCGTGTCAGAGGGCCTCTCCATATGGTTGAAGAAGTATGGGAGGGCGCAGAAAAACCTTGTTCTATGCTCAAGTGTGTCCTCAACAGTCGAGAACGGATGTTGCGCAGTCTGGAGTTGGCTGGCCGTAATTTGACTAGCTCTGAGGCCCTCAGGAAGGACAGGTACGACCTCAAGGTTGAACTCAGGGAGTTTCACGTGGGTCAGGAGGTGTTGATTCTACTGCCCCTTGTAGGTCACCCCTTATCCGCGAAGTACGCTGGTCATTATAGGGTGGTGGAGGAGCTATCAGACCTGGATTACTTGGTAGCCACTCCAGACAGACGGAAGCGCAATCAGTTATGTCATGTTAATCCCATGAAGGAGTATGGGAGGCACCCCCCTGAGCCTCTCACTGTGCCTGTGATGACGTTTAGCAGTCAAGGTGGAGAAGGAGAACGGGACAGTCAAGCTCAGGTGGAGGATAACTGGAAGGATAAAAAGTTCAAATGGGCGCCTGAGTGTGAGAAGGTGTTTAGAGAAGTAAACCACCTGTTGTGCACTCACCCGATCCTCAGGGCCCCTGACTTTAGCCTACCTTTCCAACTAGCAACGGAGGCTAGTGGTGTGGGGGCTGGTGCCGTCCTTGTGGAAAAGGACGATGATGGGCTGGAGCATCCTGTTAGTTTCTGCTCGGAAAAGTACAATTCGGCCCAGGGGAGCTGCTCTGTTGTCGAGGAGCTGCTAGCGGTTGTACTTGCTCTGAGGCATTTCGAGGTCTGTGTTCCAGCCTATGGTCCGGTCGTTGTAGTTTACCCAGATCATCACCCTCTCAAGTTCTTGGACCAGTTTCACAATCGGAATATGAGGCTGACCAGGTGGTCACTAAGGTTATTGGTATATAACCTGGACATACGCCATATTGCCGGTTGTGACAACGTGGTTGCAGATGGTCGTTCAAGGGTATATGATCCTGGGTAGATTAACACACGGGTAGCCTCCTGCTTTAGTTTGGATAGTATTTTGCGCTTGGTGCTTGTTGGCTCGCGGTTGTAGCCCAGCGTATTGGGTCGTAAAGCAGGAGTTGAGCGTTTGGTATAGATGAAAAAACTAGGCTTGCCCCTATAGTGTAGCCGAAATAAACAAATTATAAACATAAAAATCAAATAAAAACTCTTTCTTTGATAGTTGAATTTTTTTAGTATGTTATAGCAGTAATTCTGAGTTGCACTCCTCTCAGAATGCTGGGCTAGAGTAGCTCGCTCTTGAGGAGCATAACTACATATAATTTAACCTATGGTGTTGGGGAGGGTTATAATTTTGAAAAATGTTTTGTTCAAGAACTGTGCCAGATATTTTACTGCCGCTGGGTGATGGGAAGTGGAGATATAGCATGGGTTCTAACCATCAGATTTTTGTGAGCCTTGGGGCCTCTGAGAAAAATCTTGGGGGGGGTGTGACGTTAACCACTCCATTAGAACCGCATGGCTTGTCCTACAGTGACTCGCTAGGATCGCCAGGGCAGTGGATGGGGCTACAGTTTATGTATTAGAGTGTGCTTTATTTCATATGAAAGCTTGTGTCATGGGCAGTCCAGAAAGGCTCTTTGTTTTCACCCATGTCAAGGCTTTATATATTTAATTGTAAAGTATATGTTTTATCATTAACTAGTAATGATGGGATCTGGGAGAGAGAGAGAGAGTAGAACAGAGTGAGAGGGAGCGCGCAGTGTTTTTGTCCCGCTCGATGACGTCACGGCTGGCTGCCTCGTGGGGGTTGGTTGAGAGAGGTCCTTACCATGCTGAGCTCCCTTGCTAGTGGCTAGAGGACTTGTAACCGCTTTTTTCCCACGCGCCTCGAGCTAGTGCGAGTATATATACAGTTCCTCGCCACTCTCTCCCTCAGATCTGGTTTCTAGAACGCATCTATCTTGCTACCTGTCCCCCGCTCGCACCTGAGAATATTTTCCTCTGCCTACCTCTCTCTTTTTTCATATCTTTCACCACCTTTTTATTAATATTATACCCCCTCTGGTTAACTCTGCAAAATCAGCTTAATGCTGGCCAGTTGTATTGTGCGTTAAGGTCTGATATAACCCATGTATGTTAGTTGTTAAGATAAGTGGATCACGAAGCATTGGTTGGCATTTATATTGTTTAAGTACCGCGTCCTATAATTATTAGTGTTCTGCTGGATTAGATAATGCTAGACTAGGAGTCTGATATTATAAGGTATTGTTTCCTATGAGTGCTGGCTTTAGGAAAAAGCTGCACGACATACCTGAAAACTGGAGTTGATTGAGTAAATTCTAGTCTGTGTGCCATTGAGAGTAGAGCATGCACGAATGAGGGCTTTTTGCCTATACCATTCTGCACTGTTCTAGTCTCGATTGTTTGTCTTTGAGGTACGCCAGGAGAACGCTTAATACTTCGATATTAAGGTTTCTCAAAAGAGCTACCCTTCATTATAACGTAATATTTGACGCAGAGACTTGAGATTTGCACTAGGCTATGCGGCATGCCATGCGCATCAGTATCTCGTATCATTGACTCTAGCTAGACTTCATCAATCATAGTAGACATTAAGTATATTAACCTAATTACTCTTTTTATGCATACCCATTTATGATTACACAAGCATTTCGCAGCCTAGTTTGATGTATTGAGACACAAACGACTTAGGCTCTTTTTGTTGATAGGAATACTGTATTGTCGTGGCGATTATTATTGTTGTAGTGTTTAGGATATTCTTGGCTCCGACGGCATTATATATTCTGTCTTTTTGTGTGCATAGCCTGCACGAGCATTGTTCCGCTGCCTGCCTTTTTGGGTTCCATTTCCGATACGAGTATCTTTATAGCATCTAACATTTAAAGAAGATTCCTTGTTAGTGTTGAAGGACTTTAGTGCACTTTCTGTCATGCAGGAGTGCCTGACATTTATTGATTAAAGTAACGTAAGCTGTAACTTCTCTTACCACCTTACTTTGCATACCATAACCAAGCACCTTCGGTTATAGGTAGTAATAGGCTGTTTTCACATAACATTAAGCCTAGAGTAGACGCACATTTATTGAGAGTTTGATAGCCTATTATTGCATATAGAACTCTGTAGAGTATTTGTGTTCTTTGTTCACTGGGAATATACATCAGAGGTTGGAGCTAGCGCTTTCCGTTGTAACATTTATGCCATTACTAGTCCAATGAATAAGAGCCCTGATATATTTGAACCCCAGTCGTAACAAATGGCGACCTTACCTAGGATTTGGTGAACCTACATTTATTAGCAGGGAACATTTGTTGTTTTGGGGAATATTTTGCGGGGATCAGCAAGAATAATTTTTTTTGCAACATAGTATAGCCCTTGAGTATTTCCGAGAATTTTTGTGTGTATATCGAGGTATAAGAGTTTGGGGTGCTTCTTTTCTGAATATTGTGGTGGGAAATTTTTGTGAGCATCATGTCTTATACCGGATCAGAGGAGAATGGAGACACAGTACGTAATGTCGAAACTGAGGAACAGCAGCATGATGAAAGGGTTAATCGGGTGAACTGTGAGGAGGATGCTAGGATATTTTTGCAATGGCCTGTTACTGCCGAGCGGTTGGAGGGTATGGATCGGTACGGTCTTCAATGCCTGGCCACAGCTATCGGTCATGCGGTTACTAGCAGCATGACCAAGGATAACTTGATAACGTGTGTACTGGGCAGGGTGACTGGTGAGCGAGATGGGTTGAGTGCTCAGAGCCCTTCGGCCATGCTTCCCCTACACTCGACTCCCAGCCATCCCAGTAGTTTGCCGACCCCGGGTACGCTTCCGCAGTTGGGTGGTGACTGGCAGGGTGGGTTGCCCCTGGGGGGAACACCGGTAATTTCAAACATTGTAGCACTTTCACCTCCTCATGGGTTATCTCCAGAATTATTGCTTCAGCTCGAATTAGCTAAGATCGAAGAGAGAAAGGCTATCAGGGCAGGTGAGCTCCAGCAGCAAATAGAATTAGCCAAGATAGAAGAGAGAAAAACTATCAGTCAAGCAAAAATCCAAGCTGAGTCAACTAGGTACTGTGCCGACATGGACGTAGAGAAGTCGCGAGTAGAGACAACGGGACAGCGACTTGGGGCTGGTAACCGTGTTCATGAGCAGTCTCTCTCGCACTTATTGAAACTGGTTCCGGTGTTTGATGAGAGTGGTGTAACAGAATTGTTCACACGCTTTGAGAAGAAGTGCCAGGAACACCAGTGGCCAGAGAATAAATGGGCAGCACTTGTATCCTCTAGATTAATAGGCAAGGGTCTTAAAGCCTACGATGCGTTACCTTTGGAGTTATGTATTGTGTACGAGGATCTCAAGGAGGCTGTCCTGAGGGCTTACGAACTGAAACCAGAAACGTACCGTTTGAAGTTCCGGGGTGTAACTAAGGGAAGAGATAGCACCTTTTTGGAACACGCCCGGGACTTGTCCGATGCTATGGGGAACTGGCTCCGATCTGAGAAGGTCACAACATTTGATGAAATTAAGCAGTTAATGATGTAGGAGCAGTTCTTTAACAGCACGGGCGGTGATCTAACTTTGAACTTAAAGGAGAAAAACCCAAGAACTCTTGTAGGAGCAGCAGAAATGGCTGATCTACGGCTGTCGTTGATTCGGGGTTGCGGGTCCTCACAGAAGTACAATGCAAGTGCTAGGGACCGTTATCCTCCCCCTCCCCGTAGCAACGACACATTTAAACAAAAGAGCAATGAAACTAAAACTGAATCCAAACCTTACACCACACCGTATGTGAAAAGTCAGGGGCCTTTTACATCACAGTATAAGCCGAAACCGAAATTTATGTGTTTTAGGTGCCACCAGGAGGGTCATAAGGCAAATGAGTGCCCTAGTCGACCTCCTCCGGCAGCCGTGTCTTTTGCTCACGGCATTGGAGTGTTCAAGAGGACATCGGAGTTTGTTAGAGGCATTTCTTCCGAGGTAAATACACTGCCAGTGCAGAAGGATCCGGAAGGCTTATTCCCTGTCCGTGATGCCTTTAGTGACCACAGGGGACTCGGTTGTGTGAAGTGGGGGGGTAGAAGACATGAGGTGAGAATTTTGCGTGACACTGGGGCATCGCAAACACTGTTGAGAAATTTTACTGGTAAACCTGTCAATACGGCGCGGGTGGTTGTGGTTCAGGGAGTTAATGCGACAAGGTCATACCCGCTTGTAAGAATGAAGGTGGAAGTTGATGGTGTGACTCGGGACCTGGATGTAGGAATTGTGGAGAAGTTACCTGTTGGGGGCGTCGACCTCCTTCTCGGCAACGACTTTGCGGGACCTACTTCTGAGGCTCCACCCTTGGTCGTTGCCGAGAAGCCGGCCGACGTGAGTAGGGAGGAGCAGGAGTGGGATGAGAAGTGTCCGGTGCAGCCTACGGCGTGAGTTGTCACCGGAGATCCTGCATCCAGGGAGTCACATTCTGGTCAACAATCTTTAGATCAGCGGAGGAAGGGTACCGAGAAGGGGTTGGAAGTTGATGCGGTTGAGAGTTTAGTATCAACGGCCCTTCTCGGGGACTCAGTATTAGGACCAAATATCGAGTCTGAAGAAGACCCAGTAACTGTTGTGCAAAAGGCAGAGGATGGGCTTAAAAAGACGAAAGAGTTGAAGGAGGACAGTGATGCACAGTCGGGAGTTGTAGCAACAAGGTACCCTGACGCGTACCCTATGAGAAATGGGTCGGCGAAGACGGTGGTCCGAAGCTTGCTAGTGTATTTTTCCCGGTATGGTTACCCGCAGGGGATTCAGTCAGTCCAGGGACCCAACTTCACTTCTAGCCTCTTATTCAAGCAATGCCGCAGCATGGGATTGTTGGGGTGGTGTCATCTGCGTATCATCTGGAGAGCCAGGGTGTGTTAGAGCGATGGCACTCAGCCTTGAAATCTGTGCTTCGTTGTTGTTGCTTTGAGAGTGGGAGGGATTGGGATCTTGGCCTGCCATGTGTTTTGTTTGCTGTGTGGGAGGTACCTGGGGAGAGTTTGGGATTCAGCCCTAATGAGCTCGTCTTTGGACACCGTGTCAGAGGGCCTCTCCATATGGTTGAAGAAGTATGGGAGGGTGCAGAAAAACCTTGTTCTATGCTCAAGTGTGTCCTCAACAGTCGAGAACGGATGTTGCGCAGTCTGGAGTTGGCTGGCCGTAATTTGACTAGCTCTCAGGCCCTCAGGAAGGACAGGTACGACCTCAAGGTTGAACTCAGGGAGTTTCACGTGGGTCAGGAGGTGTTGATTCTACTGCCCCTTGTAGGTCACCCCTTATCCGCGAAGTACGCTGGTCCTTATAGGGTGGTGGAGGAGCTATCAGACCTGGATTACTTGGTAGCCACTCCAGACAGACGGAAGCGCAATCAGTTATGTCATGTTAATCCCATGAAGGAGTATGGGAGGCACCCCCCTGAGCCTCTCACTGTGCCTGTGATGACGTTTAGCAGTCAAGGTGGAGAAGGAGAATGGGACAGTCAGGCTCAGGTGGAGGATAACTGGAAGGATAATGTGACGCCTCCCGGCGTTAACAGAATGGTTGCGTGGGGCATTGCAGCTCGCTAGCGCTCGCCAGGATGGGGGGATAGGCTACAGTTGTCCTAGAATGATCTGCTTTATTTCATTAGGGTCGTGTTGCCACAGACAGTCTAGAAATGGTCTTTGTTTTGGTCTGTGACTGTGCCTTATATTTTATATTCGCTATAATATAAATGTTGCTTGTGTGGGAGGCGAGCGAGAGAGGGTGATGGAGTACACCTGGCAGCGGGGTGAGCTATGACGCGGCTCGCTTGCGCGCTGACGGCGTTGGCGGCCGGGTGGTCAACTAGTCCCTTACCATCGCGGCCTCGTGTTCTTTACCAGCTCAGAGCTTGCCTGACACGCGTATCGTCTACATCCTTTGCAATTCTGTCCCCCATACTCGCCACTTTGCATACTATTTCTCTCTCTCGACTTCTCCTTTCTCATTCTCTAATCTTTATTAAACTCAACATCCCTTCTGGTTTCAGCATAGACGTTCACCGTCGGCCAGTCGTATTGTACGCGAAGCTCTCAGATATTTCCATGTATTAGATTAAGGAGGTATTATGCTTTATTGAGGGTTTGGAGAGACGGACTTTTCCGTATGTGTCCTCTCTCGGGAAGGTTGTAGACCGGTATATGTCTCCCTGGCAAGATGTTGAGTGATTCTGCTTGGTTATCTAAAGCTAGACTGGGGGTAAGGTTACTGTGTCGTTGTCTCCGATGTGTGCAGTGTTAGCTAAGCCCTGCACGACATCGACAGGTACTGTGGGAGCCTAAGTTGTCTTCGGGTGGGTTTACTTTGCGAGCACAGCGCTGTGGTGTGAGAGGGCCATAGCCTATCCCTCACAACATAGTGTTGCCTCTTTGTGTTGACTTCTGAGGGATCGCCAGGATAGAACTAGGTACTAGAGACCTAGATTTATCAAGAGAGCATCCCCGTCATATAACGTAAGCGTCATTATACCACCTTCGGACAACGTTAGGCTACGAGCCGCATGCTCGCCCATTGTTGCCCTGCCTTGATACCCCAGCTAGACTTTATTAACTGAGCAGACACTGGTTAGAGATAAGCCCCAATTATTTTATGTATGCAACATTATTATTCACTGCACTTTTGAGCCGAGGTTGTTGTTGAGTTGCACAACCCTAGTAGGCTGTTGCGTTGTGTCACGAAGCATTTCTTTAGTTGTCGAGCATTAATACCTTTGCGCAGTCTTTATTATTCGCCTGCCTATTATTACTATATGTCCTAGTATTTATTGTGACCCGTATTCTGCATTATAATTGTTCAAGATTCTTTACGAACATCTTCCCAGCATCAGACTTATTTCAGAAGTTTCCAGTTGATGTTGCAGGACTAGCATTGCACTTTCTTTAATACAGGAGTGCCAGTTATTTGAGTATCTACCGTAACGCTAATTAATCACGTTAACTATCTTTTCTTTGTGTAACCTAATCGAGTAATCTTTTACTGTTTGAGAATAGGCTGTTTCATCGAGCGTCAGCCTAGTGTGTGTGCACCAGTTACCGAGTCATAGGATACCTCGTTGTCCAGGCACGACTCAGGGCGGTAATGGTGTTTTGTTTTCCAGTGTTTAAGGCAGGGGTTGGATCTAGTGTTACCGTTGTTGCATTTTGCCATTATCTAGTCCAATGTTGAAGAGCCCTGTGTCTTTGAGAACCTGGATCGTAACAAATGGCGACCTAGCTCAGGATCTTGTGAACTAAGAGATAATTGTAGGATTGTTGTGGTCATTTGTTTTATTGAGGAATATAGTGGGCACGTTAATTTTGTTTTGGCAAAGTAGTATAGCACTTGAGAGTCTTCAGACATTTTTGGCAAGTGAATAGTGCTACATAAGAGTTTGGGATACTTCTTTTCTGAATATTGTGGTGAGAAATTTGTGTGAGCATCATGTCTTATACTGGGTCAGAGGAGAATGGAGACACAGTACGTAATGTCGAAACTGAGGAACAGCAGCATGATGAAAGGGTTAATCGGGTGAACTGTGAGGAGGATGCTAGGATATTTTTGCAATGGCCTGTTACTGCCGAGCGGTTGGAGGGTATGGATAGGTACGGTCTTCAATGCCTGGCCACAGCTATCGGTCATGCGGTTACTAGCAGCATGACCAAGGATAACTTGATAACGTGTGTACTGGGCAGGGTGACTGGTGAGCGAGATGGGTTGAGTGCTCAGAGCCCTTCGGCCATGCTTCCCCTCACTCGACTCGCAGCCATCCCAGTGGTTTGCCGACCCCGGGTACGCTTCCACAGGTGGGTGGTGACTGGCAGGGTGGGTTGCCCCTGGGGGGACCACCGGTAATTTCAAACATTGTAGCACCTTCACCTCCTCAAGGGTTAACTCCAGAATTATTGCTTCAGCTCGAATTAGCTAAGCTTCAGCAGCAACAAAGGGCATGTGAGCTTCAGCAGCAATTAGAATTAGCCAGGATAGAAGAGAGAAAACTATCAGTCAAGCAAAAATCCAAGCTGAGTCGACTAGGTACTGTGCCGACATGGACGTAGAGAAGTCGCGAGTAGAGACTACGGGACAGCGACTTGGGGCTGGTAACCGTGTTCATGAGCAGTCTCTCTCGCACTTATTGAAACTGGTTCCGGTGTTTGATGAGAGTGGTGTTACAGAATTTTTCGCACTCTTTGAGAAGAAGTGCCAGGAACACCAGTGGCCAGAGAATAAATGGGCAGCACTTGTATCCTCTAGATTAATAGGCAAGGGTCTTAAAGCCTACGATGCGTTGCCTATAGAGTCTTGTATTATCTATGAGGAACTCAAGGAGGCTGTCCTGAGAGCATACGAACTACAACCAGAGACGTACAGGTTGAAGTTCCGGGGTGTTACCAAGGGTCGGGAGAGCACCTTTTTGGAGCATGCCCGGGAGCTGTCCGATGCTTTTGGGAATTGGCTGAGGTCGGAGAAAGCTACTACGTTTGACGACATTAAACAGTTGGTGCTTTTAGAGCAGTTTTTCAAATGCACGGGCGGCGACCTGACGTTAAACCTTAAAGAAAAGCAACCAAAAACTCTACAGGAGGCAGCTGAGATGGCTGACCTCCGGCTATCACTAATTCGTGGGTGCGGGTCTGCCCAGCGTAGTGAGGCAGGTAACAAGGGGCGTGACGCCCCACCCCCCGAGTTAGTGATATACCTTATGCAAACAAGTACAAGAGCCATGATACCAAGACTGACCACAAGACTAGCACCGTCCCATTTAAGAAGGGGCCGGGCCCTTCCCAGTACCAAGGGAAGCCCAAAGGGGAGTTGGAGTGTTATCATTGTCATAAAAAGGGGCACTTTGCAAGAGTCTGTCCTAGCAAACCACCTACAGCAGCTGTGTCTTTGGCCTGCATCATTGGTGTGTCTCCGAAGTCATCTGAGTTTGCCCGGGGCAGTTCGTCAGAGGCTGAGGCACAGCCAATGCAGAAGCACCTGGGAGGCTCGAACCCTGCTCAGGATGTTTTTTGCGACCATAGAGGGCGGGGTTGCGTGATGTGGGCGGGGCGCTAGCATGGAGTAGAGGTCTTGCGTGATACAGGTGCTTCCCAGACTCTGATGAAAAACTTGACTGGCTACCCTATAAACGCGGTTCGGGTGTTGGTGGTGCAGGGTATTAATGCAACTCGGTCATACCCGCTGGTGCGGTTGGAGTTGGAGGTGGATGGTGTGGCACGTGAATTGGATGTCGGTATTGTGGAGAAACTGCCAGTGGAGGGCGTCGACCTTCTTCTCGGCAACGACTTTGCAATGCCCGCTTCTGAGGTTCTACCCTTAGTAGTTGCCGAGAGGCCGGCCGACGTGAGTAGGGAAGAGCAAGAGTGGGTCGAGCGGTGCCAGACAGAATCCATGACGTGTGTTGTCACCCGAGCTCGGGCAGCTAAAGTGTCACAGCCTAGTCCTCCGTCTTCAGACCAGCGGAGGAACGATCAACAGGAGGAGGCTAAAGTTGGAGTTGGTTTTAAGAGTTTGGACTCGGCGGCTCTCCTGGGTGATTCAGTATTAGCACCATTACTTAATTCTGGAGTAGCCCCTGGGCCTGTCATCGAGAGTGACGAGGCTGGGCATGACGAGTCTCCACGACAGCAACGTTATGTACATCGAGAGAGACAGAGGGAGCAGCCCAGTATCGGGGAGGGTCATGCATTGCTCCGGGAGCAGTTAGATCGCTTGGCACCCTCAGATATACGTTGGTTGCAACTAGAGGACCCTGAGCTCCAAACGTGTGCTAATGGAGCTGTAGAGCTCGACGAGGACGGCGATGCACAGCCAGGAGATTTTTGTTATTTAGAAGGCATCCTCTATAGGCGTTTTCAAGACCCTAAACGTAGTTGGCAAGATGGGTCCGGAGTAGTGGACCAGTTGGTGGTGCCACGGGAGTGCAGGGATAGCCTACTGAGGTTGGCGCATGACATACCACTGGCAGGACATCTAGGGGTGAGAAAAACGGTGGCGGCTTTAGAAAAATTGTTTTGGTGGCCGGGGTTGAAGGGGCAGGTGGTAACCTGGATAGCAAGGTGTCATACGTGCCAGAGGGTTGGAAAACCTAACCAAACAATTCCGAGAGCCCCGTTGCACCCCATTCCTGTCAGTGGACCGCCCTTCAGTAAGGTCATCATTGATATGGTCGGACCCCTACCCCTACTAGTGCCGGTAATAAATTTCTATTAACTATCATGGATGTGGCCACTCGTTATCCTGATGCATATCCAATGAGAAATGGCACAGCGAAAACTGTTGTCCAGAACCTGCTCTTGTATTGCTCGCGGTATGGTTACCCGCAAGAGGTGCAATCGGACCAAGGCTCTAATTTTACATCTAATCTGTTCAAACAAACTATGATTCAGCATGGCATCAGCACTGTCGTCTCTTCTGCGTATCACCCGGAGAGTCAAGAGGTGTTGGAGAGGTGGCACGCCACGCTGAAAAGCATGCTTCGATGTTATTGCGCAGAGAACGGAAAGGATTGGGACCTTGGACTGCCGTATGTTTTGTTCGCAGCAAGAGAAGTACCTGGAGAGAGTCTCGGTTTCAGTCCGAATGAGCTTGTTTTCGGGCATCGAGTGAGGGGCCCTCTCCACATGGTGAAGGAGATTTGGGAGGGTACCGCTGTGCCATGTTCTATGTTGAGATACGTCCTCGAGAGCAGAGAGAGAATGCTTAGAAGTCTGGAGCTGGCCGGGCGTAATTTGGCGAATTCGCAGGCCCGTATGAAGGACAGGTACGATACTAAGGCAAAACTCCGGGAGTTTCAGGTAGGTCAAGAGGTGTTGGTCCTGTTGCCTTTGGCAGGTCATCCTCTGGCTGCCAAGTACGCTGGGCCTTATCGGGTGGTGTCAAAGATCTCCGATCTGGATAACCTCGTTGCCACTCCAGACCGGAAGAAACGTAACCAACTATGCCACATTAATTTGTTGAAGGAGTATGTGAGGTGCCCACCTGAGTCACTAGCTGTCCCTGTGTTGACCTGCTGCAGTCATGGTGGAGAAGGAGAGGGGGGCAGCAATGACCAGGTGGATGATAACTGGGATTGTCATGTCTCGGCTGATCAGTGGGCGGGGAATTCGAGCCAATGTGCGCATGATGATCTGGCGCACCTGCCGGAGGAACAGCAGGTGGCAGTGCAGCGCCTGTTCGATTCATACCCCACTGTATTTGCCGAGCACCCAGGCCTCACTACTCAAGCGGTGCATGACGTCGATGTAGGAGAGCACCCCCCCTTCAAGTCGATACCTTATCGGGTGCCACCCATTAAACTCTCAGCGCTCAGGGATGAGCTGGAGTATATGCTGGCGAGAGGCTTGATCGAGAAGGGGGCAGTACGGTGGACTTCTCCTGTCACTCTGCAGCCCAAACCTGATGGAAAAGTTCGGTTCTGCATTGACTTTAGGCGGTTGAACGGGTTGACCCCCACCAATGCATATCCTCTTCCCCGGGTGGATGACAGTGTGGATAAGATCGGGAAAGCAAGGTACTTGACCAAGGTAGACCTCGTCAAAGGCTACTGGCAAGTACCACTGTCTGAGCGGGCTAAAGAGGTGTGCGGGTTTGTGGTGGATGGCAGTACTTACCGTTGCAACGTGATGCCATATGGTCTGAAAAATGCACCGGCCACTTTCCAGAGCTTAATGAACGACATCGTAGCAGACATCCCAAACTGTACTGTCTACCTTGATGACGTGATCATTTATGACAACGATTTCCAAAGTCACTGTGAGCACATAGAAGCCTTATTTAGTCAACTTAGTAAAGCAGGCTTGGTGGTTAATCTGGGCAAGTGTGACTTTGTGCAAGCCACGGTGCAGTATCTGGGGTTTGTGGTTGGGTTAGGGCAGGTGAGCCCGCCCCAACAGAAGGTACAGGCTATCGACTTGTTCCCCAGGCCGACCACCAAGCGGCAGATCATGAGATTTTTGGGCATGATTGGGTATTACCGCCGCTTTATAAGAGGCTATTCTACTGTGTTAGATCCTTTGACAGATCTACTAGCCAAAGATAAAAAGTTCTGCTGGGCACCTGAGTGTGAGCAGGCGTTTCGAGTAGTTAAACACCTTTTATGCACTCACCCTATCCTCAGGGCCCCGGACTTTAAACGACCATTTCAGTTGGCGACTGATGCCAGCGGAGTAGGGGCTGGTGCCGTACTTTTGCAGACAGACGAGGAAGGTCTTGAGCATCCCGTCAGTTTCTTTTCAAAGAAATTTAATTCAGCACAGAAAAACTATTCGGTTGTTGAAAAGGAACTGTTGGCAATCGTGTTAGCGCTCAGACACTTTGAGGTCTATGTTCCTGCCTATGGGCCAGTCGTGGTAGTGTATACCGACCACCACCCGCTTAAATTCCTCAATCAATTCCACAACCGGAATATGAGGCTGACCAGATGGTCGCTCATGTTGCAAGAGTACAACTTAGACATTCGCCATATTGCCGGTTGTGAGAATGTGATTGCGGACTGTTTGTCGCGGGTGGAGGATCCAGGGTAGGCTACCACAGTATGTTGGTATAGCCTCCTGTCTTGGCTCGCGGTGTATTTTTGCGCTGGTGCTTGTTGGCTCGCGTGTGTAGCATCAGCGTAGGATCGCAGGGCAGGAGTTGTTGGCTTTGATTAGAAGAAAATTAGGCTACATCTATAGTAGCCGCCAAAAACAACATTAAAATAAAATATGAAAAATTAAATAAAACTCTTTCTTTTTGATAATTAATTTTAAGATAATATTGTAGCTGAGTACTGAGTGCAGATGATTTTCCCTCAGTAGGCTGTGCTTCTTAAAGCTCGCTCTGGGAGCACAATGTATGCATTAATGTATTATATTTGGGAAGGGTGATAAGATTTGTTGTTTATATATAAATGTTGTTGTATTTTTTTTGAGGAGACTGAGCTTGCATTCCATGAGTGGCAGAGTGGTTAGGAGTGGCAGATTCTAGCGACATTCTGCCTGTTCAGATATGGGCTCATGGTTGAGTGTCCCATATCTTGGGGGGGGTGTGACGCCTCCCGGCGTTAACAGAATGGTTGCGTGGGGCATTGCAGCTCGCTAGCGCTCGCCAGGATGGGGGGATAGGCTACAGTTGTCCTAGAATGATCTGCTTTATTTCATTAGGGTCGTGTTGCCACAGACAGTCTAGAAATGGTCTTTGTTTTGGTCTGTGACCGTGCCTTATATTTTATATTCGCTATAATATAAATGTTGCTTGTGTGGGAGGCGAGCGAGAGAGGGTGATGGAGTACACCTGGCAGCGGGGTGAGCTATGACGCGGCTCGCTTGCACGCTGACGGCGTTGGCGGCGGGGTGGTCAACTAGTCCCTTACCATCGCGGCCTCATGTTCTTTGCCAGCTCAGAGCTTGCCTGACACGCGTATCGTCTACATCCTTTGCAATTCTATCCCCCATACTCGCCACTTTGCATACTATTTCTCTCTCTCGACTTCTCCTTTCTCATTCTCTAATCTTTATTAAACTCAACATCCCTTCTGGTTTCAGCATAGACGTTCACCGTCGGCCAGTCGTATTGTACGCGAAGCTCTCAGATATTTCCATGTATTAGATTAAGGAGGTATTATGCTTTATTGAGGGTTTGGAGAGACGGACTTTTCCGTATGTGTCCTCTCTCGGGAAGGTTGTAGACCGGTATATGTCTCCCTGGCAAGGTGTTGAGTGATTCTGCTTGGTTATCTAAAGCTAGACTGGGGGTAAGGTTACTGTGTCGTTGTCTCCGATGTGTGCAGTGTTAACTAAGCCCTGCACGACATCGACAGGTACTGTGGGAGCCTAAGTTGTCTTCGGGTGGGTTTACTTTGCGAGCACAGCGCTGTGGTGTGAGAGGGCCATAGCCTATCCCTCACAACATAGTGCTACCTCTTTGTGTTGACTTCTGAGGGATCGCCAGGATAGAACTAGGTACTAGAGACCTAGATTTATCAAGAGAGCATCCCCGTCATATAACGTAATCGTCATTATACCACCTTCGGACAACGTTAGGCTACGAGCCGCATGCTCGCCCATTGTTGCCCTGCCTTGATACCCCAGCTAGACTTTATTTACTGAGCAGACACTGGTTAGAGATAAGCCCCCATTATTATATGTATGCAACATTATTATTCACTGCACTTTTGAGCCGAGGTTGTTGTTGAGTTGCACAACCCTAGTAGGCTGTTGCGTTGTGTCACGAAGCATTTCTTTAGTTGTCGAGCATTACTACCTTTGCGCAGTCTTTATTATTCGCCTGCCTATTATTACTATATGTCCTAGTATTTATTGTGACCCGTATTCTGCATTATAATTGTTCAAGATTCTTTACGAACATCTTCCCAGCATCAGACTTATTTCAGAAGTTTCCAGTTGATGTTGCAGGACTAGCATTGCACTTTCTTTAATACAGGAGTAGCAGTTATATGAGTATCTACCGTAACGCTAATTAATCACGTTAACTATCTTTTCTTTGTGTAACCTAATCGAGTAATCTTTTACTGTTTGAGAATAGGCGGTTTCATCGAGCGTCAGCCTAGTGTGTGTGCACCAGTTACCGAGTCATAGGATACCTCGTTGTCCAGGCACGACTCAGGGCGGTAATGGTGTTTTGTTTTCCAGTGTTTAAGGCTGGGGTTGGATCTAGTGTTACCGTTGTTGCATTTTGCCATTATCTAGTCCAATGTTGAAGAGCCCTGTGTCTTTGAGAACCTTGATCGTAACAATAAGAAGTTCAAATGGGCGCCTGAGTGTGAGAAGGTGTTTAGAGAAGTAAACCACCTGTTGTGCACTCACCCGATCCTCAGGGCCCCTGACTTTAGCCTACCTTTCCAACTAGCAACGGAGGCTAGTGGTGTGGGGGCTGGTGCCGTCCTTGTGGAAAAGGACGATGATGGGCTGGAGCATCCTGTTAGTTTCTGCTAGGAGAAGTACAATTCGGCCCAGGGGAGCTGCTCTGTTGTCGAGGAGGAGCTGCTAGCGGTTGTACTTGCTCTGAGGCATTTCGAGGTCTGTGTTCCAGCCTATGGTCCGGTCGTTGTAGTTTACCCAGATCATCACCCTCTCAAGTTCTTGGACCAGTTTCACAATCGGAATATGAGGCTGACCAGGTGGTCACTAAGGTTATTGGTATATAACCTGGACATACGCCATATTGCCGGTTGTGACAACGTGTTTTTTTTTTTTTTTTTTTTTTTTTTAACCTCTGAAGTGCGCATGGGGGTAATTGGAAACGTCCCCCTGTGCTGACGTATTTGAGGTGTTTCCGTCACTAAAATATTCATTGTGCCATTAATAGCATTAATACTTATCCATATGCACCTATTATGGGTTGATTATAAAGGTATTAACCTGAAACAACAATAAAACGAGTGAAAACAGCGTTTGGATGGTCAAAATCGGAGATATAGCCCGCGAGTTGTATAATGTATGGGTGAGGCAATCTGCTTTCCCGCCAATTTCCCCCAAGGCCACTGAGACACAGTCGATCGATACTCTCTCTCTCTCTCTTGCACTCGCTTGCTATCAGTGATGACCACACCCTCCAATCGGATTTCTAATGTTAGCACGAAAATATACCTCAGAATAAGGGAATAACAGGGAAAATAGGTGATAACTGAAGGAGAGGAGGAAAGTGGGGAAGGAGGGGAGGTAGAGGACTGAGATTTTGCATGGCCCAGGGGCCAAAAAAAAATAAAAAATGAAAACAAATAAAATAAAAACATATTTTTTTTTCGATGTCAAAAGTTGATTTTTTTTTTCTCTGACTCTTAAGAGTCTCCCCGCAGTGCGCCGGGGGAACTCTTAAGAGTCTCCCCGCAGCTCCCGGGTTAAGAGACAATGAACGGAGGAAGGAAAAACACAGATAAAACAAAAAGGTCCATGTGCCTAAAGGCATCCTCCATTCATAAAATGTTTGTAACAACTGGATTTAAACATTTGTTGATTGTAAGTTTGTGGAAAGCAATTCGAGGGAAGTGAATTCCAAAGAGTAGTAGCTCTGGGGATAAATGAATTCTGATAAGCAGAAGTTCTGCATTGTGGAGGAGAAAGTGTAAATTCATGGGCGCTCTCAGCTGCCCTAGTTCTACGGGAAAAGATGTGGAGAGGCGGCACAATTGAAGCAAGTTCCTCGGAACAATTGCTGTGAAAATATCTGTAGAATAATGCAAGGGATGCAACGTTTCTTCGTATGGCTAATGTAGGAAGGTCCTGTGTGATTGCAGGGTTATTGATTAATCTAATAGCTTTATTTTGAATTTTGTCCAACTGCCTCAATGCAACCACTCCACTTCCACCCCACAGAGGTGAACAGTAATCCATCTGAGAGCGCACATGACTTTTATATATTACGGCCAACTGCTCGTCAGTGAAGAATTCTCGAACTCTGTACAGGAGTCCCAGTTTTTTAGAGGCATTCTTAGCAATGCTTCTAACATAATGTCTCCAGCTCAAGTTAGTAGTTAATGTTACACCGAGAATGTCAATACTAGGGGAAGTGGGAATATTTACATCATTAAAAAATATATGGGAGTCAGTGAGATTCTGTCGGTTAGAAAATTGAATGTACTTGGTTTTCTGTGCATTAAAGGAAACTAGATTCTCTTGTCCCCATTCATTAACTCTAGAAAGGTCCTGGTTCAGAGAAATTGCAGTGTTTATTTTTGAATTTATAAGATCGGGTTGGCTGAAAGAATTGGTAAATGTGAAGGAACTGTGGAGTGTTGAGTCATCTGCGTAGGAATGTATTGGATTATGAGTGGTAGATATGAGATCATTGATATGAATGAGGAACAGAGTTGGGGCCAAAACTGATCCCTGGGGAACACCAGCATTTATTGAGTGAAATTGAGAATAAAGGCCATCTACCATTACACATATTTTTCTGTTATGAAGATAAGAAGAAATTAGTGGAACTAATGATGCAAGGCCGTAGTGTGACATCTTCGACAATAAGGATTGATGCCAGACTCTATCAAATGCCTTGATATATCCAGTGCTATTGTATGTGTTTCACCATGTTGGTCTGTAGCTTGGTTGATTTGATGCGTAAGAAGGCAAAGAATGTCTGCAGTTGATCGACATCGTCTAAAACCATATTGCCTATCACTGATTAATTTTATTTCTCCAGATGCTTATTAGTGATTATTTAATATAATTTCAAAAACTTTGCCAAGAGTGGAAGTTATAGCTATTGGTCTGTAGTTTGATGGATCTGAAGAGGCACCTTTTTTAGGAACTGGATGGATGTTTGCTTCTTTCCAGATGGTCGTTGCAGATGGTCGTTCAAGGGTATATGATCCTTGGTAGATTGACACACGGGTAGCCTCCTGCTTAATTTGGATAGTATTTTGCGCTTGGTGCTTGTTGGCTCGCAGTTGTAGCCCAGCGTATTGGGTCGTAAAGCAGGAGTTGAGCGTTTGGTATAGATGAAAAAACTAGGCTTGCCCCTATAGTGCAGCCGAAATAAACAAATTATAAACATAAAAATCAAATAAAAACTCTTTCTTTGATAGTTGAATTTTTGTAGTATGTTATAGCAGTAATTCTGAGTTGCACTCCTCTCAGAATTCTGGGCTAGAGAAGCTCGCTCTTGAGGAGCATAACTACATATAATTTAACCTATGGTGTTGGGGAGGGTTATAATTTTGAAAAAAAAATTGTTGAAGAACTGTGCCAGATATTTTACTGCCGCTGGGTGATGGGAAGTGGAGATATAGCATGGGTTCTAACCATCAGATTTTTGTGAGCCTTGGGGCCTCTGAGAAAAATCTTGGGGGGGTGTGACATTAACCACTCCGTTAGAACCCCATGGCTTGTCCTACAGTGACTCGCTAGGATCGCCAGGGCAGTGGATGGGGCTACAGTTTATGTATTAGAGTGTGCTTTATTTCATATGAAAGCTTGTGTCATGGGCAGTCCAGAAAGGCTCTTTGTTTTCACCCATGTCAAGGCTTTATATATTTAATTGTAAAGTATATGTTTTATCATTAACTAGTAATGATGGGATCTGGGAGAGAGAGAGAGAGTAGAACAGAGTGAGAGGGAGCGCGCAGTGTTTTTTTCCCGCTTGATGACGTCACGGCTGGCTGCCTCGTGGGGGTTGGTTGAGAGAGGTCCTTACCATGCTGAGCTCCCTTGCTAGTGGCTAGAGGACTTGTAACCGCTTTTTTCCCACACGCCTCGAGCTAGTGCGAGTATATATACTGTACAGTTCCTCGCCACTTTCTCCCTCAGATCTGGTTTCTAGAACGCATCTATCTCATCCCTTGCTACCTGTCCCCCGCTCGCACCTGAGAATCTTTTCCTCTGCCTACCTCTCTCTGTTTTCATATCTTTCACCACCTTTTTATTAATATTATACCCCCTCTGGTTAACTCTGCAAAATCAGCTTAATGCTGGCCAGTTGTATTGTGCGTTAAGGTCTGATATAACCCATGTATGTTAGTTGTTAAGATAAGTGGATCACGAAGCATTGGTTGGCATTTATATTGTTTAAGTACCGCATCCTATAATTATTAGTGTTCTGCTGGATTAGATAATGCTAGACTAGGAGTCTGATATTATAAGGTATTGTTTCCTATAAGTGCTGGCTTTAGGAAAAAGCTGCACGACATACCTGAGAACTGGAGTTGATTGAGTAAATTCTAGTCTGTGTGCCATTGAGAGTAGAGCATGCACGAATGAGGGCTTTTTGCCTATACCATTCTGCACTGTTCTAGTCTCGATTGTTTGTCTTTGAGGTACGCCAGGAGAACGCTTAATACTTCGGTATTAAGGTTTCTCAATAGAGCTACCCTTCATTATAACGTAATATTTGACGCACAGACTTGAGATTTGCACTAGGCTATGCGGCATGCCATGCGCACCAGTATCTCGTATCATTGACTCTAGCTAGACTTCATCAATCATAGTAGACATTAAGTATATTAACCTAATTACTCTTTTTATGCATACCCATTTATGATTACACAAGCATTTCGCAGCCTAGTTTGATGTATTGATACACAAACGACTTAGGCTCTTTTTGTTGATAGGAATACTGTATTGTCGTGGCGATTATTATTGTTGTAGTGTTTAGGATATTCTTGGCTCCGACGGTATTATATATTCTGCCTTTTTGTGTGCATAGCCTGAACGAGCATTGTTCCGCTGCCTGCCTTTTTGGGTTCCATTTCCGATACGAGCATCTTTATAGCATCTAACATTTAAAGAAGATTCCTTGTTAGTGTTGAAGGACTTTAGTGCACTTTCTTTCATGCAGGAGTGCCTGACATTTATTGATTAAAGTAACGTAAGCTGTAACTTCTCTTACCACCTTACTTTGCATACCATAACCAAGCACCTTCGGTTATAGGTAGTAATAGGCTGTTTTCACATAACATTAAGCCTAGAGTAGACGCACATTTATTGAGAGTTTGATAGCCTATTATTGCATATATAACTCTGTAGAGTATTTGTGTTCTTTGTTCACTGGGAATATACATCTGAGGTTGGAGCTAGCGCTTTCCGTTGTAACATTTATGCCATTACTAGTCCAATGAATAAGAGCCCTGATATATTTGAACCCCAGTCATAACAGGAAGTACGAGAATTGTGTGGTGTGGATGTAGATGTGCTGGAAAGTGTGAAAAGGAACACCTTGAGATGGTTTGGCCATGTGAAAAACATATGGAAAGCGAGAGAATGACTAAGAGAGTGTACGAGAGCGAGGTGGAAGGACGAAGAGGGAGAGGTAAACGGAGAGGTTGGATTTAAGATGTATATGCGTGAAAGTGGTGCTGGATGGGAGGAAGGGCGTCGACTGACTTCGGACAGAGGTGCGTGGCAGCGTTTCGTTCGTGGCCATCCCTTCAGGGATCACGGCATCCGGCAATAGGTAAATAGATAGAATAATAAATGCACTGAACTATCCAACTCTAGCTCTTCCCAAGCCTTCTGGCAGCTAGACAAAAACTTCTGCCACAATTTTTCTTCTTCGACTTTCCCTCCTCTTTTCCACTCTGACGGCACCACCGTCACTTCTTCCTCTGACAAAGCTGAACTCTTCGCTAACACTTTCGCTAAAAACTCTATTTTGAATGATTCCGGCGCTATTCCTTCCTCTCCTACTTATGCCTAACATCATAATCTCTTCCAAGGATGTATTTTCCACCCTCTCTGGGCTTAAAACTAAGAAGGTGTATTGACCGGATGGTGTTCCTCCTGTTGTACACAAAAACTGTGCGTCCATGCTGACTCCCTGCCTACCCAAACTCTTCGGTCTCTGTATCTCCTCTAACATCTTCCCTTCTTCCTGGAAGTTTGCTCTCATTCCACCTGTCCCAAAGAAGGGTAACCGCTCTCAACCCTCCAACTATTCTTCAATTCCTCTCATGTCTTGCATCTCTAAAGTTTATAAAACTATTCTTACCTCAAAATTTCTTAAGAATTTCTCTACTCATAATCTACTCTCAGATCGCCAGTATGCTTCCTTAATGGTCGCTCTACTGGTGATCTTTTTTCATATCATACTAACTCTTGGTCATCCTCCTTTCAGGACTTCGGTGAGACCTTTTCTATTGCACTAGACATATCAAAGGCCTTCGATAGAGTCTGGCACAAATCTTTAATTTCTAGACTACCCTCCTTTGGTTTCTGTCCCTTCATCTGTACCTTTGTCTCAAATTTCCTTTCCAGCCGTTCCATAGCTGCGGTTGTGGACGGCCATCGTTCACTTCCTCATCCTATCAACTCCGGTGTTCCTCAGGGCTCTGTCATATCGCCCATTCTCTTTCTAATTTTCATAAATGATCTTCTCAACTGTACCTCCATTCCCATCCATTCATACGCAGACGACTCTACCTTACGCTACTCAATTAGTTTTCTGAACACCCCAGCCAGCAATCCCTCATAAACAAATGTAATGAAACCATGCAATTCTTATCTTGTGATCTAACTACTATTTCCAATTGGTGCAGAGAAATCCCATCCACCGGGTGGATGGGACTCGTTAGCCTTGGTCGGCAACTCATCTAGGGGAGACAACCTTATACAAATCCGGGTGGATGGGACTCGTCAGCCTTGGTTGGCAACCTGTCTAGGGGAGTAAACCTGATACAAATCCGTACTGCTTACCTAAGGGTAAGGCAGGTTAGTGGATGGATTAGCCGAACACCACTGTAAAAAAAATAGTGCTAACAAGATACACAGAGGGCCTTGGAGTCGGACGGATCCTAAATTGAGTGGTCAATCCTGTAAGTCCTTCACTAAACTGGCTCGGGTTGTCCCTCTCACAGGGAATAGGTCCGCTTGGGGGCATTCTGTGTATGGCCACCCTCGTAAGGGGAGTAAGGCGTCCGGCAATAGATAGATAGATAGAAAACCTTGTTGCCTTTTAACACCTTACGAGCGGCCTATGCGGTTTATTTATGTGTACCGCACAGCGGGGTGTTTTTAGCCAAAATAGGGCTGTTTACGTGATCATTTTCATGCCTAAATAAGACCCAGAACGTAAAACAAGTACCTATCCCTGAAAGGGCATAAACAGAGCTTTCGAATGTCACCATAACGATCCTTGTATGATGGATAGTTTTCTTGCAATAACCGTGCAACGCGAGTGCAAAAAGCAGGTAATTCGGTACTTTCAGTACATAATTGAGTATGTAGCGAGTGAGAGAGGGAGGAGGGAGCTGAGATTTGTGTCAGTAGGTTCGCCGCGGTGGTCTGGAGCAGTCATACGCTCGCTAGTCTCCTGCCACCACTTGTCTCTCTCTCTCAGCCACATTACGTGCTGAAATTGCCACTCGAGTTATGTCGAGCGCCGCCACATAGTCCAGCTTTATTTAACTCGACTTATGTTGCTCGCCGCTAATTAAGGGTTAAAGCTTCCAAAACTTGATTTATTCATCTTACTACCTGTCTGGAACTCCCAGAGGACTATCCCTTATACTTCAATAATACAAAAATCAATCCTTCATCTTCTCTCAATATTCTTGATGTCTCTTTTTCTTTTGCTCTCTCTTGGAAGGACCATATTACCAGTCTTGCTAAGGCAGCCTCCCAGAAACTGGGTGTGCTTAACTGCCTCTAGGGGTTCTTTACCCCTGCACAGAATCTTACTCTGTACAGGGGCACAGTGCGTCCTTGTATTGTTCACATGTGTGGGGAGGATCCTCTCATGCCGCACTCCTAGACAAAGTAGAAAGGAAAGCCTTCTGTATCATTAACTCTCGTCCCCTCACCAACTCTCTGCAATCTCTCTCTCTCCGCCGCAATGTTGCATCTCTCTCGCTATTCATCGCTACTACAATAATCAGTATTCCTCAGAGCTTTCCCAGTGTATACCACCTCCTTTACGTAGGGTACGTAGTACCTGCCTTGCAAAAAAATCCCACCCCTACTCTGTGCAACTCTCTAACACAAGAGTGAAACGTTATTCTCAGTCTTTCTTCTATTCAACTGCTGAGCTCTGGAACTCTCTCCCAGAATCAGTATTTCATTCTTCCTATGACTTAAATTACTTCAAACTCCGTGTCCAGGCATTTTGGCTCGAACGTCCCTTGATTTCGGCCCTGTCACTCTTTCAACTCTGGGGGAGGCACTCGATACAGGCAGTTCTGCCTTTTATATCCCTCACTCACATAGAAAACAAAAAAAGTTGGTTGTTGCACAGAGGCCATCCCAAGATCTGTATAGGGGTGGGACCTAGGGGCCTCGGGGCACCCCACCAAAACCAACCGCAGGGAAGCAATCCGGGAGCGCACATGGCACTATGGCTGGCCCTGTATTATGCGCCTAGTGATAAGGCAGCCTCCTGGTGCACTACCTCTGAGTTCGGGCCCCTGTACTACTAGGCGTAAATATAAAGTGCCAGTCTGTAAAGACACTGAGCCCTGTACCCTCTAGGTCCTCTTGGCTAGGATACACCCCCAGGGGCCCACATCTGGGCCTGAGGTAGGTCCCTCCATGTCAGGGATATGCTATTAGGCGAGTTTGAAGCATATTTTTACATAAGGTGCCTGCTCTAGCTAGCCCCCAACCACAGTTGTTGGCTGTGGACCTTGCCTTGGCCCAAAGAGGATTAACCTGCAAGGCAGCAGGTGTGACAGTTTGTGTGGGGTTTGCTCCCCTAGACAGGTTGCCGACCATGGCTGATGAGTCCTGTCGACCCTGGGTTGTGTAGGGCTGTCTCCCCTAGATGAATTGCCGACCAAGGCAGTCCCATCCACCCGAGACCATACTATCTTAGGTAAACCAGAAAAAGATAAATAAAGGCTAGACAATAAAATTATGTAATACAAGGATACTGAGTGAGAGTATTAGTTATTTAATGTTAGTAAAGCGATGAACTATTAGTCATTTAGCTATTAGGTTCTAAAGGTATGTCAGATGATAGATAGTGCAATATCTAGAGTCACGCCGTAGATATAAACTCTGGCATGGCAGAAGCAAAATGTTAACCCGCCGACTGATTATTTGTATTGAAACTAGTGAGATTAGTTTTATATGTTTGTGGGATCACGGCATACCGGCCGCTAGACCATAAAATATTAGAATGACATATAACATAGGACTTGTTGGTAGAATAGCTTGGTTGATAAGACAGGCATCGGCACTAAATAAACAAACTCCCGTTTTTGTTAATAGGAAAGACCACTTACAAAAGGAAATATATTACGAAACTTATTAGTATGATAACACGCCATTAATACTGTATATTCTCTGTTCTGAGTCACCAAGAGATATATAGGCATCATTGGTGGTTTTATTGTAATTAAATTGTCAATAAGTTGAATATTTGATGTTTACCTAGACTCAAAGCTGAAATAAGTCAAATTCTGAAGAGCACCATTAGTGATAACTCATCATGGGAATTGGGGGTGTGATTATACACCATAGTCGTACCCCTGTCAGTACAAATTGAACTTACGTCAGGTAGAAGAGGGGAATAGCAAATAATATATCTATATATATATACTAGGTTAGGTTAGGTTAGATATATATATATATATACACTGTATATATACTGATAAAGGACGAATTTCTTAAGTGAGTATTTCTTAATTGGAAGGTTTATGTAAATAAAGTCAATGTTACATTTATGGTTACTGTTGACTTATTCCAATTCTCTAAATATATATATTTTATTTTATATAATAATAATAATAATAATAATAATAATAATAATAATAATATTCATATTTCATTAAAGCCTCTCGTAACACCCAACACCTCCCAATGAAATTCATAAAAGCATGTGATCGTCACGGGATTGGAACCTGGGTTACCCCCCATATTGATATTAAACACTCTAATCATTACACCATCAATATAGGTATAAGTAGAGCACATGACTACGATTAACCCGGAGACGGCGCCGAGGATCTTGACCCTCTCCGACATATGACGCAATTTTGAGCCTATTAGGGATACTTTAAAGCCTTTGTTACCATCAGGGGTATTTAGAAACCTTTAGTTTAGTTACTTCAACCTCTGCAGTTGTCTTTGAGTTAGCTGTGGGCAGAAAACTAATTTTGGAGAGGTAATTATAAGAGTGAGAGAACTCTATTTCTTATTGATAATCTGGCAACCTCTGCATCATATGAGTCTGAAAGGGTTAAGAGGTTTTACTAGTTGAAGGCAATGGGACTTAAGATCCAAAGCCTAAAAAAAGACTTTTAAAAGATCCAAATGGCACTCAAAAAAGAGGAATATGTGATTAAGTGAGATAATTCCCCTCCATACTTTTATCACTCCTCCACATGTGTCCAACCCCCCCCCCCCCCTTCAATTATCACCTATTTTCCTCTTATTCCCTTGTTTACCGGTTTGTTTTCCGCGCCAACATGCTCCACCCGGCTTCAAGGTCGAAGGGGACGGATATAGAGATCGTCGCAAGAGAGAGACTTACATGTTAATATCTTCACATTAAACGTAAAATAGGCGCATATGAATAAGTAATAACGATATTTATCTGTAATGACGATTTTAGTCGGGAATGAGCCTCCGTAAAGCTTCGCCGTTTATCGAATACTGGATATTAATCTAATCATGTACTGCACCCAACTGCACTATGAACAGCCTAATGATTAAGCGTAAGGAAAGAATATTTTATGGGGCACAAATCACATATGGCCAACTCGCTACGAAATACTTCTGTACCTATTGATAATCTTTTTATATTAATATCAATCCTAACACCAAACACCTGCATGTGATCGTCCCGGGATTCGAACCTGGGTTACCACATACAGATCATTCATATTACAAATTATATGCAATTTCATTATGATTACAAAAATAGGCTAAACATGCATAGCATAATAATAGCGTAATTTAATGTTATAATTTACTGAAAAATGTCTACTTACTCACCTTGATTAAATTAATAGTAATTATAGGGTCATGTTTTGCTGAAAGCTCTTGCCTATTTTGGGAATGATAATTTATCGAGAGAATTGTATGATACTGAATTTAGGATGGTTCACTAGAACGATACTTAACCCTTCCAGCCCGGGTGTCCTTTCAGAAGGACACCACGAAAGAAGGGCAGGTGCCCGGGTGTCCTGTTAAAAGGCTTGTGCTTGAAAGCGTAATTCAAAATTCGCGCGGGCAAATTTTGTTTTGCAGGGGCGATCGCAGCGCCACCAAGCCTCAACTACTACCGTTATCAGTTCGTACGTGGCCGCCATACCGAGTAATACAGGAAAATGGATTCCGACGTGTCCGATTCGGTGCAACCTCCCGCGCGCCCCACTGCTACCCCACTAGCAACTTCGACGCCTGTAGCAACAGAGAAGAAACCACAACAACAGCAAGTGAAGCGTTTGTTAAGTGATAGCGCCATACAGCGAGCACTCTTTGATATTGAAGAGAACAGTGGCGAAAGCTTGGTGGACAAAGAAACATTTATCAGTGCAAGCGAAGAAGACAATTTTGTTGGCTTTGGAGACGACGATAATGTGGATTTGTTTGAGGGGGGAGACAGTAGTGATGATCCTGATGTGGAAGTGTTTCAGGAAGGTGCTATTGAACTTCCAAGTGTCCTAGAACCTAGGCCTACCCCCTCGCCATCTTTGGTAGGTCAGCCTAGGGCTAGACCTAAGCCTAGCCATAGCCCTACCCCAGGACCTTCCCCTTTGCCTGCCCGTACGCCCTTGAAAGTGGGCAAATATTTTTATAAACAGTCGCTGGTGAAAAGTGTAGCTAAAAAAGCACGCAGGGCAGCCGCAGAAAAGGCTAGGGAAGCTGAACAGAGTGATAGTGATGCCGACCCTGGACTAGCAACCACCCGCATTCCATTGTCACGACGCTTTGACCCGGGACGCCGCGTGGGTCACCCACAGCCCTCGGCTTCATCTCTCCTTCAGGAGGACCAAAGGGCCTCTTCAAGTGATATTCGTGATGTGCCACAGCCCTCAACACACCGCAGAGCATTATTTGTTGCGGAGAAGCCCTCGGCTCGCCGCAAAAGGAGCCCATCTCCCGAGGCCGAGGCTCCCAGTGTTGAAGCTCCCGCAGCCTCCCGCGCCCCACGCCGCCGACGCCCGGTCACTTCGGAACCAGAATTGTCTCCTGAAGAGGATGCTGATGACCCCAACATTGCCCCAGATGACCTGACGTCGCCTGAGGAGGAAGAGGAACAGGAACAGGAACATGAGGAAGTCCCTGCAAGACAAGTGAGAGGGCGAGGTCGTGGACATGGTCAGGCTGCCGACGCTGCTGCCACTGGGCGTGGGTGTGGGCGTGGGCGTCCGCGTGGCCAAGGGCGTGTGCCAGGGCGTCCAAGGCGTGTGCCTGCTGCACCTGCACGAGGATCAGCATCAGACCTGTTTGTGTGGACAGATGGGGCTATATTTTGAGCCAGATTGTCCTGCCTTTGACGAGGTACAGATGGGGTCCAGGGTGTCACCAACATTTCCCTGTGGCCCAGATGCTACTCCCAGTGAAATTTTCTGTGGCTTCTATGACGATGAAGTCATGGAATACCTCGTCGAGGAGACCAACAACCATCATGAGATCTGTGCCAACTTTCTTGGCAGGAAGACAAGTGCCAAGATGGTGGCATGGAGAGCTGTCACTGTGGCAGAACTATATGTGTTCTTGGCACTCACAATGCTGATGACACATATCAGGAAGCACGCTCTGGCAGACTACTGGATCACTGGCGACATCATAACGACTCCATCATTTGGCAAGTACATGTCCAAGGACAGGTACTTCGACATCCTCTCCTATCTCCACCTGACAAACAACATGGCAGTCCACCTTCCCGACTCATTATGGAAGATCAGGAAGCTGTATGACATGATACGTCATCGGTTCACCACCTACCTGATTCCTTTCCAGAAGATGTGCCTCGACGAGTCTCTGGTCCTGTTCTCGTGGTAGGCTGCACTTCCGACAGTATATCCCGTCCAAGAGACACCGCTTCGGCATCAAGCTCTTCGTCCTCTGCGACTGTTTGACGGACGGAGTATGTGCTGGACTTTGTGGTCTACAGCGGCAAGGGTGGAGAAATTGTGACTGACCCCCTCATTGGTTTTGGTGGCGCTGTAGTGAAGAAGATGATGGAGAGGCACTTCAATAAAAACCACATCCTCTACACAGATAATTACTACACGTCGCCTCTCCTGACCAAGTACCTCCATGACCGCAAGACCGGAACTGTCGGCACAGTCAAGGCCAAGAGGAAGGGCATGCCAGGCTACCCAACCAAGACGAAGAATGCGGACATCTTCCACAAGAAGAGTGGCCCCATCCTCTCCATCCACTGGCATGACCAGCGCAAGGTCAACCTCCTCACCACATGCCACAAGGCCGAGATGGTCGCCACAGGGAAGGTTGACCGAAGAACCAAGAACCCCGTCCAGAAACCAGCTGCTGTCCTGGACTACAACATCAATATGCGCCTCGTCGACAAGTCCGACATGCAGATGGGCTTCATCGACTGCCTGCGAACATCTTGCAGGTGGTACAAGAAGTTTATCCTGCATACGGTAGATATGTCGGTCCTCAATGCCTACAACATCTACCGTCTGAGGACTCCAGGAGCCAAGAAGTACAAGTCCCTGCGGAAGTTCCACAAGCAGGTGCTACTTGAGCTCCTGGCTAAACATGTGGGTACACCAGGGAGGCCACTACAAGGACCAGGCCAGCTGGACAGAACGGGGTGTGCTGACTTTCTCAGGAAGCACCAGCTCAACGCCCTTCCTTTCCAGGGTCCTCATACTAAGTCAAGAGTGCAGAAGAGGTGCCATGTGTGCAGCCACACAACTCGCAGACCCCGCAAAGCCACAAAAACCACTTGGGAATGCCTGGAGTGTCAAGTTGGACTGTGTGCTGGCACCTGCTTCAACGACTTCCACACTCTAACAAACTTTTGAAGTGGAAGTGACACCAGTGAAAGTGACACTCAACTGTTAGGCTAATAATAATAATATAACTAAGTATAAGTGAAAAGGACACATATAAGTAATAATAAGTGCCTTCAATTACAATATGAACAAGTGAAAGTGACAGTATAATAATAATAAAACTATGTATAAGTGAAAGAGACACACACAAGTAATAATAAGTGCCTTCATAACAATATGAACAAGTGAAAGTGACACTATATATGTTATTAGCTTGCCTAACAATACATAACAGTGAAAATGACACTATCAATTATCAAAGTCCAGTGAAAGTGACACTATAATCATAATAATAATAATAAAACGAAGTAATAAGTAACAGAGACACAAATAACTTTATGTAAATAACTTTATTGAGTGAAAATAACATAATAACTATAATAAAATGACATAATCAACTATAAAACACTATCAAATCGCTTCCCGGCATAATTGCGGGTGGAGCGACGAGTGCAACTGGGCGTCGTAGCCGGGGCCTCGGTTGAGTGTTCGGACGCGCCGAGGTAAATATGCGGCAAAGTTACCTCCACTTCCATCACCATCCCTCCGGAACCAGTTGAGCTAGAGAGTTCTACTCAACGTCATTCTACGCGGCAAGGTAAGGCGCCCATTTCTATATATGTTTGATTAATGTAGGTAATATATTAAGCGAGATTAGCCTTAGTTTACTTTTGTTGATATTCGGCCAGATCACCCGGATACGAGCTCCGTCCTTTGGAGAGACAGCCTGGGCCAGGAGGGTTAAGAACAGGCTATAATTATAGGCCTCTTTGCATATGTCATACAGTACATAAACCTATAACTATGTAGTGTATATACTATGCATATTATAGTATATTAGGGGAAATGTCCATATACAGTACATACATTATTATACAATACACACGTATATACTTATATCTAATTATTCATATCTATCCATTGCTCTCTCTTTTGAGATCAACAATAATGCAAGCAGGCCATCTCGAAACTCAACCCACAAGGACCCGTAGTGCCAGAACATGATATGTTTTCAACTTCCTGGGTGTAAAACTAGATTACTCAGGTGGGAAAGGAAACAGTTGTTTCCAAATTCGCTAAAATATTCCAAAACGGCATCTACCAGTCACAGCATACATTAACTGGTAGCAAAGACCTTATCGTTATTAACGATATATTGTGGCTCATTACTATTTACAATAACTACTTATTTGGTCACAAGATGACCCATCATTACTTACATGGAATGGCTGAGGTTGCATCGGAAGGATCAGGACTGTAGTTCTCTGAGGGGAAGTAGTCTATCAGGGAACAGGTGAACTCCGTACCACCGACTGTGGGGGAAATATGAATGAAGTAAGATAGGATGAGATAAGTGTTGATCCATTGGCCGACCAAAATAATAGCCCATGCGTTCTCTTCACCCATGCTAATATCAACAGCCTCTAATAAATACACTGATAGTAATATACATAGCATCAATGAAATATAACCGAAGCCAAAACTCAGGGAATATAACACCCTGAATCCATTGTTTGAATGGGCATGGGAAAACACCAGCATTACAAAGCTAATCGGTAGGAGTGATGGTTTTGTTTACATTTCTTACAGCTTATTCACAACGCACGCTGATCAGTTTACAAGAATCTACCAGGTTCCCTGTTGACACGTGAAAAGATGCCAAGTTACAGTTAAAAGGTATAGCTATGAGTTCAAAGGTTGATTTAGATATATCGGCGTCCCTGGTCAAAATGTTAAATCAATAATAATAATAATAATAATAATAATAATAATTAAAGTTGCAAGCAGCGTTGTCCAGGGTTCGAGCGGTTTTGCAAGCAGGGTATTGTGTTGGATACAAAAGCTGTGTCACAGATATCAAAAGATTATTTAACTTATCGGGCATGAAGAAACTACAGAAGGAACAGATTGTGCAAACAAGCAAGAGCGAGAGAGGGAGAGATTGACTGTGTAAGGGATCGGGCTCTATTCGTTTAGTAACAGAGTTGTAGATATGTGGAATAGGCTACCGAGTGCTATAATGGGATCAAGAACACAAGAGCTGTCACGACAGAGACAAACATAACTCGCTCGCTCACTCTCCAACCAACCTCCGTCCCAGCTACACACGCTAAGCCTTCTTCTTATAGTTGCTTTACTTCACCAGGTGTTTTCGCTTCACTTTTCATCTCATACTCCATATAGTCACCACATCATCATCTTTGTTAATTAGCACAAACTTATCGTAAATATCTATCCTATCCTAGCCTATTGTAGCCTCTTTTCATATGCTGTTTACCTTACTAACCACTTCCAGTCATCTAGCCTATTTTCCGCCAACCTCCAATCACCAGCGGAGTTCATCAAAGGGTAAATATTCTATATGGTTAATACTTCTTCAATATCAATAATATACAGTCCACTCTATCTAAATTAGCCATATAATTGGTCCTTCGAACCTTTCCTAGTTTGCCCCCCCCCCCTTTTTTTTTGGGGTGGGGGGGGGGGTGGGGGGGGAGTTATTCGGCGGTCGGTATTTGCCTTGCTTGGAGTGGGGCTGGCCTATCCCTGTTTTTGTCATGAGTCCTACTACGTCCTCCAGGCCCCGGTCTTTTGGCCCCATTGGGCTGTCGTTTTTTTTTCGTCCGCTCTTTGCTCTGGCCGCCCCAGGTGCCTGACCACCAGTGGGACAGGATGTGGAAACTAGTGGATAGGTCAGGGATGCGACGGGAGTTTTACCCAGAATGAAAAGTTATAAATCTGAATCAGTACAGTACTCAAAACAATAATTAGCCTACTTTAAATGCTTTTTCGGGCTCATTAAATTATATTAAAACTACTTTAGCCCTAGAAAATCTTGCACTATTGGCACGGCATTAAGATTAAATTAATCCATACTGTACTGTATAATAATTTAAATCTAGATCAAAATTATACTGAAAAATAACTTCTTTAAAATTTAAAGGTTATTCATTCACACATTTTTCTAAATTCTACTCTCGTCGTGTGCCCTGGAGGCGGGGTATTATGATAGCTGATAGGCTGAGTGTGTGTTAATCCTACTAAAAACTTTTTTCCTTGTGACTTCTTGAGATGAACTTTTCTTGTGTACAATTTCCACATTTATTAAATTTAATAATATAAAATTAGCGGTACCCATTGAGTTTAGCCTGTTTAAATTACCCTATAGGCTCTCTCTCTCTTAACATTCTTGAATTTATTATAACGTTAAACGGTACCTCTCTTTTTTTACATCTGGAGACTTTTGGCCTATACTGTATTGTACTAAATTTCCCTCCCGGCTTTTCTTAACTTATGGCGTAATGATTCTATAATTTCATAACTATTGTGTAAGGAGTTAAATTGAAAAGCTCCGGATTGCTAGTCTACATTGCGCACAATTCTTATTCCGCATTTCGTGAGGGTGTTTCATTTTCGGCTCGCGATTTATTAGATTTCTCGGAGTACTGTATTATTGTCCGCAACTTATTCGGTCTGGCATTGATAGTTTGAATTAACGTCAATAGATTTCCTTCCCGTATAATCATGGCTAAAAGCGTACAAAAGCGTCGGGCTGGGCTTAAGGGCTCTTTGACGGTCTTGACCTCTGACATTGACGAATTCCTTGATTCAGCGTCTAGAGTGGAGGTGGAGGCCAGGTTGCTCAGTATTCAAAAGCAACTTGACAAGTATGAGGTCACACAGGAGGACCTGGCAGACACTTACGAGGACGCCAAGTATATCGAGGTGATAATAGAGGATACCCATTATTGAGGGTATACAAGTAATCGTTGCCACACTGAAGGGAATCTTGACACCAGAGGTCAAGAAGGAGGTCAAGAAAGAGCCAAAGAAATCTGCAGTCAAATTACCACATCTTACTCTTCCAAAATTTGAGGGTGATGCCACATTGTGGTCGGGATTTTGGGAGATGTTCAAGTGTACCATCCATGACAATCCCGACCTCACAGATATACAATGCTTCACCTATCTAAAGGGTCAGCTTCTGGGTGATGCACATAAGCTAGTCGAAGGATTCATTATCGAAGGTGCAAGCTATGCCCCAGCAATAGAGCTCCTGCAAGAGACATATGGGTATCCAGATCGAATCAAGGCAGCTTACGTTATCAAATTCAATCAATTAGTGTCACCCAAACACCAAACAGCTGACCTGAAGGACTTCTATGCCAATACAGAGAGTGTGATGAGGTCAATCATTAGCCATGGTATTTGTCTGGAGGAATTTTGAGTGGTGACTCTTGTCAATAAGTTACCATCACCACTAAAAGAAACCATAAAACGGGAAATGGGAGACTCGAGTCTGGATTATAAGAAATTCACCCATTGCTTCCAGGCTGAAGTGTACAATATGGCGGGTCAAGATAGAGTAGGGGGTACACCCATGGCTACGGCAACATTTACCGCCCAAAGTGAGTACAGGAAATTCAACTGTGTTCTGTGTAGTGGCACCAATAATTTATGGTACAAGTGTATGAAGTATAAAACTCTTAAAGTTAAAAGAGCCCGTCAACTACGTCTCTGCACTGGGTGCTTGTCAAAAGACCATGGCCATTCGGGTTGTACTAATCCTAACATAAGAAGCTGCAAGTTTTGTAAGGGCAAACACTTTCATTCCCTGTGTACACAAAAACAAGGGAAAGAAAGTAGACCAGCGGAGGATAACACCAAGAGAGAGCATACTGCTGCTACTTCAACTACAATGTCCATTGCCACAGGTAAAAATATAGTAATCTTGCCCACCGTAGAGCTGCCGGTAAAGGGTAAGGATAATAATTGTGTTAAAATCAGATCGCTACTTGACCAATGTTCTCAGAGGACCTTTGTGAAGTCTTCTGTTCTATCCTCCCTTTCCTTCATTTCTAAAGGAACTGAGGAGTAATGTCTTTACAGATTTACCGGTAAACAAGCCTCTAGGGAATATAATGTTGTGGCACTGCAATACAAACACAGAGGTAAATTTCATCATCTAGACGCAATAGTGGTTGATGAATTGCCAGAACATAAAGGTGAACTAAACC
The DNA here is from genome assembly GCA_032716605.1 of Paralithodes platypus. Lineage (NCBI taxonomy): Eukaryota > Metazoa > Arthropoda > Malacostraca > Decapoda > Lithodidae > Paralithodes > Paralithodes platypus. Next base: position 9,155,983 of record CM064576.1, on the reverse strand, counting down.
TAAAGTCTAAACTAGTTAGTTTACAAAGTAAAGGCATAAAATTAGCCGATCCTCACGCAATGGACACAGATCAGCTGGACCTGCTTATTGGTGTGGATCACTACTACAATATAGTGCAACCTGGGTATAAAAGGTCAGGTAGCCTAATTCTGCTTCCTACCAAGTACGGGTACGCCATCAGTGGTTCATATGTGGCACAACCTACCTGCTCCAGCACAGAAGTAATTACTGTATTGAAAGTAGCAGTAAACCCAATGGATGAATACATGTCCACTGGTAATATTCCACCATGCAAAAATGACTTAAACGTTTTGTGGGAATTAAATCATATTGGGATAACCCCTAACGAATACTCACAGGTTGAGCGTCAAGCACTATCGTCGTATGAGGATACCGTTACCTACGATCCCGACAGCCAACAGTATAAAGTGAGACTGAACTAGAACAATTCCTCAATCAGGAACAATCAGGAACAATCAGATTTCCTGATTGATACCTATGGCGTAGTCCGAGAAATTATGAATGACGCCCATCTACATTTGCGTGAATGGGCGACAAATAATTCTGTGTTGCGGACTGTACTGCAACGGGATGGAGTGGCGGCGGTACAGCAGGAACATGTTAGAGTGCTAGGGTTGTTTTGGGAAACGGACACCGATACCCTCTCATTCGGTGTTCAGTATGCGCATTATTCGCAGATTACAAAACGGATTTGTTTGAGTATGACGGCTAAACTTTTTGACCCCTTGGGGATAGTTCTACCGGTGTCGATCAAATCAAGATTATTCCTTCAGCAATTATGGAGGATAAAATTAGGTTGGGATTAGGTTTTGACTGGCGATCTGGTTCAGGAGTGGGAAGACATTATATCGGATCTTCGTCTCTGTAAGGGTTTTAATTTTCCTCGGAGAGTTGTCATGGACCATCCTGTTTCCATTCATTCCTTCTCAGACGCTAGCAAGGTCGCGTACGGCACCGCCATATACTTTGTTGACAAGTGGCAGCCGTCTAGTCATGGCGAAGGCGAAAGTCGCCCCGATCAAATCCCTTTCCATCCCAAAATTAGAGCGGACTGCAGTTCTGTTGGCTGCTAGACTCGTTCACTTTGTAGAGGAAACTTTTAAAAATTTGCTAAATATCTCGGAGACAGTTATGTGGAGTGACAGCCAAATTACGCTCTACTGGTTACATAGCCGAAAGAAGCTACCAGTGTACGTCACCAACCGTGTTGACGAAATTCGTACCCTGCTCCCAACCGCACAGTTCCGGTATGTGTCTACCAAAGAGAATCCAAGTGACTGCATTACTCGTGGTGTCTCTGCTAAATTTCTCAAATCTTCTGCGTTGTGGTGGAATGGCCCATGCTGGCTTAATGATCCCAACGAATGGCCAGAGAATATAGATTTGAGTGAGCAGCACACTGCTATTGTGGCACCGGTAATTGACTCGGTGCCTGACGAAGACACACGGTTATGGGACTGGGATAGATTCAGCAGCTATGAGAAGTTACAACGTGTTACAGCATGGGTGATACGATTTGTAGAAAATGTAAAAGCAAAAATTAAAGGCACACCGCCCACAGGTAGTGCTTACCTCAATGTGAAGGAGATCAGAATTGCAGATAAATTATTACATAAGCTCTGTCAACAAGAAATATATACGCAGGAATATAAATGACTGGTTAAGGGAACAAAGTCTAGGAATAACCTGATCAACCAATTGGGCTTACACTTGAAGGGGGATTTGATACATTGCGGAGGCAGATTACGATTGGCAGCCCTCTCTGAGGCAAGTAAGTATCCAATACTACTGCCCCCCAATCATCCCTTCACCCATCTTATCATCGATAGGTTTCACCGACTCTGTTGTCATTATGGGGTTGGTCATATAGTCACCTATGTAAGACAACGATGGTGGGTGCCTAGAATCAGGCAGGTGGTCAAGAAAGTCCTTCACAAATGCTTAAAGTGTAGAAGAGTATAGGGAACACATTATGATCCCCTCGGAATTCCTCCCTTACCAAACCTGCGAACCACCCCAGGTGACCCTTACAAAGTTACCGGGGTTGACTACAGTGGAGCAATCCCTGTGAAACATTCACCCAATCTTAAGGTGTATATGATACTTTTCACCTGTGCTGTTACCAGGTCAATTCACCTGGAACTGGTCACCAACCTCACTTATGATAGCTTCCTACATGCCTTCCGAAGATTCTGCAGTAGACAGGGATATCCGCGTATCATGCTGACTGACAATGCAAAGACTTTCATAGGGGCATCTACATATCTCAAAGAAGTGGGCAACAATTCTAAGATTCAGACTTGCCTAGCGGATGTAAAATGTGAATGGCGTTTCATTCCCGCCAGCGCGCCTTGGTTTGGCGCCATATGGGAGAGAGCCCTAGGCATCGTGAAGGCGGGTCTGAAGAAGGTGTTGGGTAGAGCTCTCATCTCGATTGAGGAACTCGACACCATACTCTTGGAGATTGAAGCCACCGTAAATGATCGCCCTCTATACTATGCTTCTGGTGATTTGGAAGATCTTACCCCAATCACATCCTCGGTACTGGTACGTGGATACAGACTGCGGGATCTTCCTGAAGAGCATGACGAGGATACTATGGTAGATCCAGACTACATAAGTAAGGACGTGATATCGGCCCGCTACAAATATATTCGTAAATTATCGCGAGATATTTGGCATCGCTGGTCAACAGAATATCTGGTGACTTTAAGGGAAGTGCAAAAAAAATAAACTAACACCATTAAAAGGTCATTGGCCTAGGGTAGGGGACGTGGTAACCACCCATGAGGAGGGCCCTCGCGCATTTTTGAAATTGGGTCGGATAGAGGAGTTGTTACCAGGTCGTGATGGTGAGGTTCGGGTAGCAAAGGTTCGCACCAGGACTGGAGTAATCACACGGCCAACAGTCCGACTATATCCTCTTGAGGGTGACCTCGATCGCAAGGACACCCCCTCGGATCAGTTATCCATTGAAGTCCCCTCTCTGGCTTCTACTTCGGCGCAGCCTGTTGACGCGTCCGGCGGACGCCCATGTCGACAGGCAGCCCAGATATCCTCCCAAGTTTGGCGGGATAAGATTACCTCCGGGCAAATCTAATCATGTAAATTTTGTATATTTTCTGTTGGTGGGAATATGTCCACACTTAGTGTACTCAAACTAGTATGAACAGTCTCGATGTTACGTAATCTGGGTTGATGTAGCGTTACGCATCGTTCCGTAGTCTTAAGTTGAACGCTTCCATAACCTTGGTCGAACGTTCCATGATTGGGTAGAATATATTATTCTATAGTAGTATATGGGAAAGTATTGTAGGATTATAATTCCCATATATATATATATATATTTGTATTTTTTAAGATTGTTCATAAGTATCTCATTGTAAAAAGGATGGGATACATTTTCCATATGTTATGCGCGTGCGCGGTATGTCACGACAGAGACAAACATAACTCGCTCGCTCACTCTCCAACCAACCTCCGTCCCAGCTACACACGCTAAGCCTTCTTCTTATAGTTCCTTTACTTCACCAGGTGTTTTTGCTTCACTTTTCATCTCATACTCCATATAGTCACTACATCATCATCTTTGTTAATTAGCACAAACTTAACATAAATATCTAGACTATCCTAGCCTATTGTAGCCTCTTTTCATACGCTGTTTACCTTACTAACCACTTCCAGTCATCTAGCCTATTTTCCGCCATCCTCCAATCACCAGCTGAGTTCATCAAAGGGTAAATATTCTATATGGTTAATACTTCTTCAATATCAATAATATACAGTCCACTTTATCTAAATTAGCCATACTTATGTTCCTATTTCTTGCAATTATATCTTGGTTGCAGGTACACTCGAAGCTCCATTCACCGGATCTCCCATTAACGGATATCGCCTTTAACGGACAGGACCTGCTGGTCCTGGTCTATCTATATTTACATGTATATAAATTGATTTCCATTTTTATATTTCTATTTATTTCTGTCTCTCTTATCAATGGACAGAAATAATTAATGCATGGTCTCTATTTAATCTGAGTTTCATTTTTGATGTGATGGAATTAAAAATAAATATATTCCAACAACTGTTAAAAAAACACAAGTTATTGCAAAACATATTTAAAACTCTTCCCCCAACTTTTCTCGTTTGTCCCAAATGAGGAAATGAATAAATGGGAAAAAAACTGAGATGGTTTGGGTGTGAAAGGGATTTGTCTTGTGTGGGCCAGTAATAATAAAATGGGGTTCTGCAGAGAGCCACTCTGCAGAACGCCATTTTATTATGTTCATATTTCTTACAATTGTATCTTGGTTGCAAGTATATGATAACATGGGTGTATAGTAAGTAGTGTAAGTAACAGAAAACGTTTAAGAGATGGGTTGGGTGTGAAAGGGATATGCCTTGTGTGGGCCACTTGGCTCTTGCAGACTCCCATTTCATATTGCTTGCATGTGGAAGGGAGCTGTCTCATTTGTACCGGTGTGCAAACAAGAAATAGAGACAGAGACAGAGAGAGAGAGAGAGAGCTACCATAGACCTCCGGACCGTGTGGGCTGGCAGGCCCTGGCTGAAGCCTCCACATATATTCCCAGGAATCTCGCAGAGCCTCCAGACAGACAGGCAGAGAGAGAGAGATTGGCTGTGTAATGGATCTGCCTCTCGTAACAGAGTTGTAGATATGTGAAATAGGCTACCGAGTGCTACAATGGGATCAAGAACAATAAAGAGCTTAAAGATAAAATAGGGATGAGATGGGATGGGTGTGATAGGGATCTGCCTTTTGTGGGCCACTTGTTTCACTGCAGATTCCCAAATTGCATGTGTAAGGGATCTGCCTCATTTGTACCGGAGTGCAAACAAACAAGACCGAGAGAGGGAGAGACTGGCTGCGCTAGGGATCTGCCTCTATTTGTTTAGCAACAGAGTTATAGATATGTGGAATAGGCTACCGAGTGCTATAGTGGGATCCAGAACAATAGGGTTCCAACATAAAATTAGATAGGACGAGATGGGTTGCGTGTGAAAAGGATCTGCTGTGTGTGGGCCAATCGGCTCTCTGCAGACTCCCGTTTCCATATTTTTCTTATGTTCTCATTTGTTAGAGAGAGAGGGAGAGAGAGAAGAATGGCGAGAGAGAATATAAAATGTTGTAAACGTAAGGAAGACAGCGATAAATGAGAGAGAGATCGAGCACGGGATGGGTTGGGTGTGAAAGGGATCTTCCATGTGTGGGCTAATCGGCTCTCTGCAGACCACCGTTTTCCTATGTTCTCATTTGTTAGAGAGAGGGAGAGAAAGAGCCTAGGATGTCGTAATCGTAAGGAAGACAGCGATAAATGAGAGAGAGAGAGAGAGAGCTGCCTAATTTGTACAGGGGTGCAAACAAACAAGAGCAAAAGAGAGTGATTGGCTGTGTAAGGGATTTGCCTCTAATCGTTTGGTAACAGAGTTTTAGATATGTGGAATAGGCTACCGAGTGTCTTGTGTGGGCCAATTGGCTCTCTGCTGACTCCCATTTTCTTATGTTCCATTTTTTTACAATTATATCTTGGTTGCAGGTATATGATAGCAATGGTGTATAGTAAGTAGTGTAAGTAACATGTACAACTTATGAGATGAGTTAGGTGTGAAGGGATCCGCCTTGTGTGGGCCACTTGGCTTTGCTGACTCCCATTTTCATCTTGGTTGCATGTGTAAGGGATTTGCCTAATTTGTACAGGTGTGCCAACAAACAAGGGCGAGAAAGAGATTGGCTGTGTATGGGATCTGCCTCTAATCATTTGGTAATAGTTGTAGATAGGTGGAATAGGCTACCGAGTGCTATAGTGGGATGAATAACAATAGAGCTTCAATATTAAATATGATAGGACGATATAGGTTGGGTGTGAAAGGGATCTGCCGTGTGTGGGCCAATCGGCTCTCTGCAGACTCCAGTTATCTTATGTTCTTATGTTCTCATTTGTGTGTGAGAGAGGGAGAGAGAGAGAGTATGGCGATAGAGAATAGGATGTCGTAAATATAAGGAAGACAGAGAGAGAGAGAGAGAGTTTATAAGATGTTTATAAGACACCCTATATAAGATTATAGGGTGTGAAAGGGATCTGTTTTGTATGGGCCAATTGGCTCTCTGCTGACTCCCATTTTCTTATGTTCCTATTTCTTACAATTATATCTTGGTTGCAGGTATATGTTAACATTGGTGTATAGTAAGTAGTGTAAGTAACATATGTGTATGAGATAGGTTGGGTATGAAAGGGATCTGCCTTGTGTGGCCCACTGGCTCTCTACAGGCTCCCAGTTCCATCTTGGTTGCATGTGTAAGGGATCTGCCTCATTTGTATACTGGTGTGCAAATGAGAGAGAGAGATTGACTGTGTATGGGATCTGCCTCTCATAACAGAGTTGTAGATATGTGAAATAGGCTACCGAGTACTATAGTGGTATCAAGAACAATAGAAAGCTTCAAGATAAAATCAGATAGGGATAGGGATGAGATGGGTTGGGTGTGAAAGGGTTCTGCCTTGTGTGGGCCACTTGTCTCTATACGGTATAAGGATTCCATAGACCTGCAATGTCCCTAATAAATCATTTATAATAAGGCAGCGAGCCTTTTCCAAATAATTATCCTAATGATTATTGATAGGCCTATTTATTTACTACTAAAGCAAGTTGTCAATATTAATGCCTTCTTTACCGGCGACGTCTTTTCAATTGTTTTATAACTATATTTAGACGATTGTTTGCAGTTTAACTTAAGAAGGATCTGGGGTAGTGAAAAGGGTTAAGTGAGATAGTTCGAAGCCTGTTGATTGTTGGAGGTTCTTTTTAAACTGAATAAATCGCCTAACAGTAGCCAGAATAGTTAAAAAGACGTCGCTGGTACAGAAGGGGTTTAAAAGGGGTGACGAGTTTTACCAACTGTAGCCTATACAGTATAGTATAGTAGGCCTATACAGTATAGCTACAGTAGGCCTATACAGTATAGCTACAGTAGGCCTATACAGTATAGCTACAGTAGGCCTATACAGTATAGCTACAGTAGGCCTATACAGTATAGTATAGTAGGCCTATACAGTATAGTATAGTAGGCCTATACAGTATAGTATAGTAGGCCTATACAGTATAGTATAGTAGGCATATACAGTATAGTATAGTTGTTGTTGTTGTTGTTGTTCCCCAGGCTGCCTGGCCGAACAGCCCCAAGATCCCGAGCAAGGCCAAGGCCATAGAGCGCCCCCACAAAACCCTCCCTGCTTACCACTAACAAAACCCAGGTGACCGAAGCCACTCTAAGGCAGGGAGCTGAGGAGGGCGCGGAAACCCCCGGGAAACCAAAGCCCCACCCAAGGCCCTGTGCCCCTCAGCAATTATGAAGGGAAAGTTGAGGGCAAGGGAAAAATGTGACGCTTTGGCTCCCAATCTGCCAACTTTTAGGTTGGCAGTAGGGAGGTCGATCCACGGAAAAGACGCCGTCACTTGAGATCTAGAAGATATATAAGTAAAAGGAACAGTCAGAGTAAGCTATGGGTATGGCAGAGATCGCTCAGCTCTCACTCTGATAGACCAGCCCATCACCACATGACTAGAACCCAATCCTCTCAGCATCAGCTAGGAAAGGCCCTAGCAAGCCGCCTTTGGCGGGGGGATAGCTCCCCTACTTCAACTCCTTTCGGAGTTGGGCACCCGCCTATAGTATAGTATAGTAGGCATATACAGTATAGTATAGTAGGCATATACAGTATAGTATAGTAGGCATATACAGTATAGTATAGTAGGCCTATACAGTATAGTATAGTAGGCCTATACAGTATAGTATAGTAGGCATATACAGTATAGTATAGTAGGCCTATACAGTATAGTATAGTAGGCCTATACAGTATAGTATAGTAGGCATATACAGTATAGTATAGTAGGCCTATACAGTATAGTATAGTAGGCATATACAGTATAGTATAGTAGGCATATACAGTATAGTATAGTAGTAGGCCTATACAGTATAGTATAGTAGGCATATACAGTATAGTATAGTAGGCCTATACAGTATAGTATAGTAGGCATATACAGTATAGTATAGTAGGCATATACAGTATAGTATAGTAGGCATATACAGTATAGTATAGTAGGCCTATACAGTATAGTATAGTAGGCATATACAGTATAGTATAGTAGGCCTATACAGTATAGTATAGTAGGCCTATACAGTATAGTATAGTAGGCATATACAGTATAGTATAGTAGGCATATACAGTATAGTATAGTAGGCATATACAGTATAGTATAGTAGGCCTATACAGTATAGTATAGTAGGCCTATACAGTATAGTATAGTAGGCATATACAGTATAGTATAGTAGGCCTATACAGTATAGTATAGTAGGCATATATAGTATAGTAGGCCTATACAGTATAGTATAGTAGGCATATACAGTATAGTATAGTAGGCCTATACAGTATAGTAGGCATATACAGTATAGTATAGTAGGCCTATACAGTATAGTATAGTAGGCATATATAGTATAGTATAGTATAGTAGGCCTATACAGTATAGTAGGCATATACAGTATAGTATAGTAGGCCTATACAGTATAGTATAGTAGGCCTATACAGTATAGTATAGTAGGCCTATACAGTATAGTATAGTAGGCCTATACAGTATAGTATAGTAGGCCTATACAGTATAGTATAGTAGGCATATACAGTATAGTATAGTAGGCCTATACAGTATAGTATAGTAGGCATATGCAGTATAGTATAGTAGGCCTATACAGTATAGTATAGTAGGCATATACAGTATAGTATAGTAGGCCTATACAGTATAGTATAGTAGGCCTATACAGTATAGTATAGTAGTAGGCATATACAGTATAGTATAGTAGGCATATACAGTATAGTATAGTAGGCCTATACAGTATAGTATAGTAGGCCTATACAGTATAGTATAGTAGGCATATACAGTATAGTATAGTAGGCATATAAACTTCTTTCTGCCTAGTATTGCAACTAAGGCCCCTTAAATTCGTCCTTTTTGCGTGTTCGTCATTTTTAAGTTGCTCTAAATAAAAAATTGGGAAAAATTAAATAGTGTAGGAGGGGTTTATGGTGTTTTTCCAAAGTATTTTTACCATGCACAATATAGTTTCCCTATCCCTTCATCTCAAAATAGAATTAAAATTACAAATATCGGAAAATAATACTAACTTTAAGAGGCCATAGCTGCAAAATAACGCCAAAAAACCTATCTTTCTAGGAACTATTTATTCAGAATGGCGTAGATTTTAATTTCTGTAAGTAGCCTACCGGTAGGCCTATATAAAAATTCGCGGGACACTTCGTATACAACCACTAGCAACAATGGTCACAAACATATCCACAAAACACAAATAATCACACATACATTACACATAGCCGCTAATACATAGTACTTCAGACACAAACATAATTTAACACACATACAGCCATTAACAAATATTGTCACACACACACACACACACACACCTCTACAAACTATTGTTTATATAATCAGCATCCCTAGCAATAAAACTCGCTCATATACACGTCCGCTAACATTAATATTACAGTATATAAATAATACTCGCAAAATCATTATCACGCTCTCGTCTTCTGTTGGCAGAGAGAGAGAGAGAGAGAGAGAGAGACTAGTGACGTCACATATTAGTTGTCACTCACCCTCCCTCCCTACGAAATGTCTAGTACAGTATATCGGGGTCCCTTGTGTACTTTCCTCCTCTCTTAATTCCTTCATTCTCGCCATAATGTTAGCATATTTATCGCGTGTATTGTCTATGTGCGGCTTATTTATTGCTGTGTAATATTCAGACTAGTCGCTTATATTGGTATATGTACATTATAAAGCATGAAACTGCTCAAAAACAATATGTACCCAATATTAATTTTCAATCCTCCCTTCTCTCCCATGGTTCTCTTGCGCATAATTATGTAACCTACGATTTGCGCATAAATTATATGTCAGCTTTCCGAAGACAAATAAATACTTCCGATGAATATTTATCCTTGTATTTATATCATGAATTTTGTTAGATGTCATTACTTAACCCGGCAAGCGCGATAGGCCTCACGGAAGGCTTCCTATAGGGAACGCGATAGGCCTCACGGAAGCAAGACCATAAAAAAAGCCTTCCCAAAAAAAAAAGGGCCTGTCAAAACAAAGGATTTTGTCTCTAGGTGAGAAAATTCCCCTCTAGTACTCATCCATGTGTTTCTCACCCCTCCCTCTCCCCTCCTTCCCCACCTTATTCCCCCCTTCCTCAATTATCACCTATTTATCCTCTTATTATCATCATTTATCGGTTATTTTTCTCTCCCGCGATAATGTAGCACAAGTGGAATGCATAAAAGATCGTTATGCAACACCCAGACACCGGCACACACCGCCCCGCTCGTCTCAGTTGACTCCCAGACAGCGAGAGGGGAGGGCTGTCTGTGGCTCTCTCTCGCCTGAGATTATGACCGGGTGGCCAATATCTTCGTTTTTCACCACCCAAATGCTTTTCCCACTTATTTTAGCACTCTTGAAGGTTCATATATACATCATATATGTAAAATAAAAGCATACCGAAAACAAATAATGCTTTATATTGTAAATATAACGAATTCTGTCAGAATCCAGGGCTAGAAATGCACAAATAACTACCCTAGCACCTAGGTCTATATCGCGCTTGTCAGATTAATAGAGAGACGTGGAAGGGGGATACAATTATACACAGGATAATATACGCAAATACAAACTTCAGACTATAATATAACTATTATTCGGCGAGGTGACGGAGGGAGGTGGTCGTTGCCTCTCTAGATATCGGCCATCTCTTCTTATTACACACCATTTCAGTTCCTTCCACTCAATATTTTGCCCGTTAGGGCGAGTTATAAAGAGCGCAAATATTCGTATTAGGCCCAGAGAGAGAGCGAGAGCATGGATATAGAGAGGGGAGGGGAGAGCATGGAGAGAGAGAGGAGGGAAGGGTATAGTGACAAGTAGGCAATGAAAAGGAATTCTCATTCTCTCTCTCTCTCTCTCCCTCTCTTTATCACAGAGCAAATAGTTATACCTACCATTTGTGCAAACATTATATATCAGCTTTCCGAAGGCAAATACCTACTTCCGATAAATATTCAGCCTTGTATTTAAATAATGAATCCTGTTAAATGTCATTACTTAATAGAGACACGTGGAAGGCTTACAATTATACACAGGATAAGATAAGGAAATACAAACTTCAGACCATAATTAATGGGCGACGAGAGGGAGGGAAGTGGGTCCTGTCTTGGGGTTAGGAGGAGGATTTACAGTGCTGCCAGTTTTAACATCGCTACATTATCGCTAGATGTGGAGGTATTGACTTCAATCTAGCAGCCATTTTTTCATATCTAGAGACATTTACTAGGGATAATTTGAAAATTTCAGACATTCTAGTCATATTACATTGTAAAATTTTCAAAACAAACAAACCAAAACTCTTTAGAAATTGCAGCATTATTTTAGCATTGTTTGACTATGTTCGCATTGACATTGTTCGCTATGCTAGCGACTTTTGAGAAAGGATCTAGCGTATTTTGTGGTGACATTCTGGAGAGGGTGGGAGGGAGGTGGTGGTTGCAGTGTTGCCAGTTGTAACGCTACATATTACCGCTAAATGTAGAGCAATTTACTTCAATCTAGTAGTCATTTATTTTATATATAGAGACATTTACTAGGGATAATTTGATAATTTCAGACATTCTAGTCATATTAGATTGTAACATTTGCAAAACAAACAAACCAAAACTCTTTAGAAATTGCAGCATTATTCTAACATTGTTTGACTATGTAGCAACATGCTAGCGACTTTTGAGAAAGGATATAGCGGTATTTAGTGGTAACACTTAGGGTTGAAGGAGGAGGGTTAAAATACAAGTCACACGGGCAATTGCCAAAACTTTAAATGTCCATATCATTGTTATTATAATAAGCATTTGGCAAAGGGAGGAATTGTTAAAATCCTGCTATTCACCCAAAATAAATTTGAATTATCATTATTATTTGGTAGGGTAGGTATGTATAGGTAGGTTGGCTAAATAATTGGTGGAATTCATAGGGACTCAAACTATTTTGAGAGAGTTAAATTAAAAAAAATTATGGATCTGAATAATTAATCTATACTATTATTAACACCTTACGAGCGGCCTATGCGGTTTATTTATGTGTACCGCACAGCGGGGTGTTTTTAGCCAAAATAGGGCTGTTTACGTGATCATTTTCATGCCTAAATAAGACCCAGAACGTAAAACAAGTACCTATCCCTGAAAGGGCATAAACAGAGCTTTCGAATGACACCATAACGATCCTTGTATGATGGATAGTTTTCTTGCAATAACCGTGCAACGCGAGTGCAAAAAGCAGGTAATTCGGTACTTTCAGTACATAATTGAGTATGTAGCGAGTGAGAGAGGGAGGAGGGAGCTGAGATTTGTGTCAGTAGGTTCGCCGCGGTGGTCTGGAGCAGTCATACGCTCGCTAGTCTCCTGCCACCACTTGTCTCTCTCTCTCAGCCACATTACGTGCTGAAATTGCCACTCGAGTTATGTCGAGCGCCGCCACATAGTCCAGCTTTATTTAACTCGACTTATGTTGCTCGCCGCTAAATAAGGGTTAAGCAAAACTCGGGGATGCGGGGAAGCCTATAGACTGAAGACTGAAACCGTTGTGTGGGTACCTCACACGGTTTTAACACCTTACGAGCGGCCTAGGCGGTATATAATATGTAGCCACCAGCGGGGTGTTTTTACCCAAAATAGGGCTGTTTACGTGATAATTTTCATGCCCAAATAAGACCCAGAGCGTAAAACAAGTATCTATCCCTGAAAGGGCATAAACAGAGCTTTCCAATGACACCATAACGATCCTTTTATGATGGCTAGTTTTCTTGCAACAACCGCGCAACGCGAGTGCAAAAACCATGTAATTCGGCACTTTCCCCATACAATTCCGTATGTAGCGAGTGAGAGAGGGAGGGAGGAGGTGGGATTCGTGTCAGTAGGTTCGCCGCGGTGGTCTGGAGCAGTCATACGCTCGCTACTCTCCTGCCACCACTTGTCTCTCTCTCTCAGCAACATTACGTGCTGAAATTGCCACACGACCTATGTCGAGCGCCGCCAGATAGTCCAGATTTATTATACTCGACTTATGTTGCGAGCCGCTAGTTAGGGGTTAAAGTAATATATGAATAGACATTTTTCAATGCTGCGGCCAAACTATTCCACCCATTTCTATTCTTTTGGTACCAAAACGTTCGGAATTGCGAGCCTCACCCAACTACGCAAACATGGCTTTGATCATCTGTGTAGTTTTCAAGATATGGAATTTTAAGTGTTTTCGAGGTTTTTTCAAGATTGCCGGAAAAAACCCCACATGAAAAAGCAAAACCTTTTCTATAACATTTGCGGAGCATTAGTAGTGGAGTCCATATACCAAAGCCCAATTATTTTCTTTAAGTGGGAGAGACGGTATTTAAGTTTTAAATTTTTCGGGAAAATGGCTGCCACGGACCTGTTTGGCAGCCATTTCGGATGTTTAGCATATCAAAAGTTGACCAATACAAAAACGCACCTTGTGTGAGGGTTTGGTCCCGATCCAAAAAGCAGTTCTGGAGTTAATGCGTATAAACCGGCGTGGACAAATAATTTGGATGAATTAAGAAGATTTAATGATTACAATAGGGGTTCCCCGCAGGGCTCGAACCCCTAATAATAATAATTATTATTATTAATGTTATTATAAATATTCATATAGTACATAATCTAATAATATTTGTATTAACACAACTAAAATGTACATACGGTAAACTTTCCATTGGAAACATACAGAAGCACTGGTTAATATAGCAATTAAGTGTTATGAACAAGGAAATGCGTATTGTTATTATCACTATAGTTTTGCATAACGTATATCGTATATCGGAGCATAATGTAAATACTGTAATTTAATCATGATTAACATTACAAAAAGTTGTTTAGTTTTTGTATTATTATGATCGACATGGGAATATGATTCACAACATATCATAATTACCACGAAAGTAAATTGCAATTCGAAAGGCCATACACTAATTGATTTACACAGTGTTTACAAAATATAATTGATTTTTTTTTTTAATTAAAATTAAATATTTTATCATAATCTTTCCTTGCAGAAATATGTATAATATTAACATTCAATGGGTTTTAATTTCCCTTAAGTGGTGCCCTTCAACATGTACACTAGGTCAAACAAGTATCTGCACCCCTACGCTGATCATCTGGTGTGTACAGCTCGATAGGTTTGGCCCCTCTGCCTGCAACTATATCCATGTGTCAGAGATCGTCTCTGACACATGGATATAGCTGCAGGCAGAGGAACCAACCCTACCGAGCTGTACACACCAGATGATTAGCGTAGGGGAGCAGATACTTCTTTGACCGACTGTACCTTCCTTCAGTAACACACATGGTATGTATAATAGATGTATTGTCATCATTGCAATTACTGCATTATAGCCATTTAATCTCTACTTACCTTCCGTAACACACATGGTAAAGAGTCCACTGATGGTGCCTTTGGTGAGGAACTCGATCTTGGAGGAGCCGTTGTTGAAAGCTGGGTTGTGGAAGCGTTCATGTGAGGTAAGCCAGTGTCCCCCGCCCACCGCTGCCGCCAGACTACCACCACCCAAACAGGCTGCCACGCCCGTCCCCGCCCACAAAGCTTGTACACCCACATCTCCATTCAACATATCGGAAGCCTGTATCATTGGATACAGTGTTACGAGGGTGGAAGCAGAGTAATGACTTGGGTGGAGATTGGTAGTTACTAAAGTATTATTATTTTCAGTATTTCTTTTCTACATCTGCTTGCGTTTTGTTTTGTAGCTAGTTGATACCAATATGAACTGTCTCATCTCTTGAATTAATTCTTTCAGGTGTTTTTTGCAGGGACAGAAGTAGTAATTTTGAAATATACAAGACAGATATGCAAACTAACATTGGTGTTAGTATAATAATGGACTTTCAATGTTCTCCTTTAAAACAACTAAAGGTTTACAAATATTCTTGTTCTATCAGATATACTAAGTTGACTAATAACACACACTTTCTGGTTTTCAATGCATTCCATGTCAATAAGTGTTCATACTGTTCTTCGTAATAAGACTAGGACATTAGATAAATCCTACATAATATATGTATATATAATATGTCAGCATTAATAGTTAAAGTGTTTATATTATTGGTTTCATTACTATTACTTCATATGTTTTATATCGATATTTTGTTTTATTCGTTTTTTATGACAACGTCATAATATTAATTTCAAATATCACGAACTTGTCGTTTTGCTATTGTGAGCAAAGTTAAACTAATTGTGTTTGTTAACTGAGCTTTTCAAAGCTCTTAACTCGAATGTCATACCAGTGTTGTGTTGAGGAATCATGTATCTTCCACACCATCTGGAAATATATATTGTTTGTTTTCAGCTGTAGTTTTTGAAAATGAATACCATACAAGTATAGGAAGTATGTTCTTAGTACTTTCGGTTTTGCTCAAATGTGTATGTTAATGAACATACCATTTCAATTGCAAATGGTGAGACAATGAGAAACCTTGGGTTTCTTATCAGAGTATATTAAATACATTTGTGACCACTAACCACTATTGTATGGTATTTATCCCAAGGAGCTGTATAACGTAACTACAATATGCTGTATTGTTTACAAAATCTACTTATTCAAATACTGTACATTTCATGCTTATATATTATTTTTTATTATTTTGGCTTTAGTTGATCATTATGTGTATTCAAAACATTAAGTTTACTATGTCTCCGTTTACTATATCTCCCTTAGTTTTGTTTTTTGATAGAATCTCACTCTTATGGTCGCACGGCTACACACATTTGCTTCATGTGAGTCAATAAAACAATATCTGATATTGAACCAAGTTTATGATTGTTCATATCCTTTAAATACCCCGCCGCTCTCTTCCTATATCTTGCTTTTTCAGACTATATTAGTTTGCTTTCCTTTCTCTTAAATTGTTCTCTTCATTTACAGACATAATACTGTAATTTGACTTTTAGTTTCCTCCACTTCAATTTGGTCATCGCTGCTCCACTTTCTCTCCTTCCATGTTCAGCTGATCCACTCCTTCTGAAATAATGCAATACTGGGAAATTATATAGGAATATGTTATTATGTCATTGATTAAAATGTGTATACAGGATAAACCATTATCCTGATATGCAATACTATATATTCCGTACAGTTCATTTGCTGACAGAGTGCCTTTAACCATTTGCTGACAGAGTGCCTTTAACCATTTTGCTGCAGCGTATTTATGGATACATCTCATTAAAATTATTTTCTAGCTACGGGCTACATACTCATAGGGTCATGTATTTTCCACCATACAAAATGGTCCGGAGACACATCTGCTGGTCAATATCGATAATAGGCAGTACCAGCTGCAAGCAACATAAAAGAAGTTCCAAGCAACTCGTTCGATCGCGCGGATTCTTCTGTAGGAAATGCCATAGACGATATATCTGTTTCTAGTGGGCGTAGTGGATCAGACAGTTTGCTTGAGGGGGACTTTGTAGAAGTAAAGGACAAGGGTAATAACGAAGACAAAAGATAGGAGAGAGAGAGAGAGAGAGAGAAAGTGAGAACAGTGAGAGAGAGAGGAGGAAGGAAGGAAAGAGAATATAGAAAGTGAAAGTGCATTGTTCTAACCCAGCACCTCTGACCCTCAACCCTGCAATTTGCCCATACATGCTATGTATATGGGCATCTTCACCCACGATCCTGATCCACAGCGATCGCCAGGCACCTCCACAACCACGGTCTGGTAGGTACCCACTTAAATATTGTTATTATTTATGCCCAACAACCCTGCTTATGTTTATGCATTCAATTGGATGAGTTTTTCCGCCCATGGCCACGTATGTATTGTTCTGTGTTAGCCCCTACCCATAAGAATTCAGCCGCTCATGTGGAGAATTGTTGACCCCCATGGTCAGGGTATATTGTTGACCCCCATGGTCAGGGTATATTGTTGACCCCCATGGTCAGGGTATATTGTTGACCCCCCATGGTCAGGGTATATTGTTGACCCCCATGGTCAGGGTATATTGTTGACCCCCATGGTCAGGGTATATTGTTGACCCCCATGGTCAGGGTATATTGTTGACCCCCATGGTCAGGGTATATTGTTGACCCCCATGGTCAGGGTATATTGTTGACCCCCATGGTCAGGGTATATTGTTGACCCCCATGGTCAGGGTATATTGTTGACCCCCATGGTCAGGGTATATTGTTGACCCCCATGGTCAGGGTATATTGTTGACCCCCATGGTCAGGGTATATTGTTGACCCCCATGGTCAGGGTATATTGTTGACCCCCATGGTCAGGGTATATTGTTGACCCCCATGGTCAGGGTATATTGTTGACCCTCATGGTCAGGGTATATTTTTATATATTTTGCCAATCACCCTTGTGTTCAGTATGCATTTGCGTGAGTGAGTATTGCCATTCATGGCCACGTATTTATTATTAATTGGTGTGCCCCTGGCCATACGAGTTTAGCCACCCACATGGTGTATTGTGGCCTAATCCGCCCACGATAATATTGTTGATGTACTGTACCTGCCACTACTCACGCTACTACCATCCACACTCCCACTATCCACACTACTTACCCTCCGACAATTACAAGCAAGTGACCTACCTATAGTATGTGTTAACACTTATCACCCCCTAAGCGGTGCCCCCCCCACCCCCCCCCTCCACTCCTGACCTACCACCCTCTCCTACCTCTGCCCACCCTTCTACCACCCCTGCTTTCAGCCTCAACAAAGCCACCTGAGGTCGGCTTGCCTGGCAGGCTGCAGGGCAGGGACTACATGAGCTACCACTTCCTCCGAATATCCCGGCGACAGAGGGAACGGCTCAAAGGGGAAGGGATTGGGCACAGAGGGGGTGTCATGTATGCAGTCTCACTCAACTGCAAGAACAAAGTTGAAAGGATGTCACAACGGATTGTGCAGACTGTAAGGTATCTCTCTCTGTGCCCCATAGGATAATTCACGGAATTTCACACACTCTTCACCTTTTGAGTGAGGCAGTGGTAGGTTGACGAGTGGTAATTATGATGTAAGTACCTGGAATGGAATTGTCCTTAAACTAGCTTTCCTCTATTTCCTTGGCTTCTTGGGTTGGGGTTGGAATATCCTTCCAACCTCAGCCCAAGAACTTGCTCATCACTTGCACCCCCCCCCCCCCCCCTCCCCAAGCTTTTATCAGTAACGTACTTACCTGTACAAAGTTGTCGGTAAAAGCTGTAATGCATTTAGCTATCAAGTGATATCTGTACTGTTTAGATGTGTGGGGAAAAGCATTGATAACCTCGTAAATGGTGGTACAAGCAATGTGATATTATATCATTCATTTTGTAAGTATGATAGGTAATAAGTATAAATATTAAGTAAAATATATAAGTAAGTTATCAATAAATAATTTACAAGTGAGTGTAAAATTTCAAATAATTACTTTGTAAAATATAAAATTAGTATCATTTTCTATCTATCTATCCATCTATATGCTCAGGCCCAATCCCCATTTTGGGGGTAGCCGACTCAAGACAGAGCAAGAACAGGGAAAACACAAAAACAACATAGAACAACGAATAAACACAGATACAAAACAAAAATTCACACACATCTAGGTCACCCAGGAGAAGACCCAGAGACCAGGGTCACCAAGGTCGCTCCAGCACTCCCCCGGCCCCCGACCACCCGGAGAGGTTCCGATCTCGGCAGGCAGACATGCAGCGGAACCAAAGCCACAAGCCCTCCCACCACACTTCCAGGCGGTGCACCCTTCATAATATTAATCGTCTCCCCGGGCCAGGCGCCTAATGGACTATTATCTAGTCCAACTTGCGCCCGACCCCTTACTCCAAATGACCACTTGTTCACTCAACTATTCACAAACATTCTCCATTCACTCCTGTCCACCACCACTTCCCCTGCCTGATCTATAGTCATTCCTCTATCATCCAAAGCTTTTCTTACACAGTCACTCCATCTCAATGGGGATCTTCCTGCCCTTCGATCTCCCCTTGTACCTGACTCACATATTCTCTTTGTAAGCCTTTCATCTCCCATTCGTTCAACATGACCATACCAGCTCAGCACCCTTCTGACCACTCTGGCTGACAAACGTTCCTGCTGCCCCACTCTCCTACGTATCTCTTCATTCCTCAATCCGTCTCTACGAGTAACTCCACATATACTCCTCAAGCAGCTCACCTCCATCACATCCAGCCCTCTGTTCTCCTTTTCCTTCAGAGCCCATGTCTCAGCCCCAAACATCAGTGTTGGCACAACAATTCCTTGATACAGTGCACTTTTTACTTTCACTCCGAGATGTCTCGTCTTCCACATACTTCCCATTGCTCCGAAAACCTTCCTTCCTTCACACATTCTCTGTTTTACCTCCATTTCCATACCTCCACTCCTGCTTATCGTTCCTCCTAGATATTTAAAACACTCTACTTGTTCCAATATTTCCTCATCCAGCTTCACATCTAGATTCACCCTATGCTCTCCCCTATTACACACCATTACTTTAATTTTATTGATGTTCACCTTCAGTTTCCTCCTTCCACAAACCACATCAAACTCTTTGACTACCCGCTGCAGTTTCTCATCAGAATCCGCCACCAATGCTGCGTCATCAGCGAACAGCAACTGATTCAACTCCCAATCTCTACCATTCTTTCCTACTAAACCCAATCCTCTTCCCATAGTTCTCTTTTTCACCTCCCTCACCACACCATCCATAAACATATTAAACAGCCATGGTGACATTACACAACCCTGTCGCAAACCTACCTTTACCTTAAACCATTCACACAACTCACCATTTCCTACTCTCACACATGCTCTGCTCCCTTCATAAAAACTCTTAACTGCTTCTAACAAATTTCCTCCTATTTCATAAATCCTTAACACCTTCCACATTGCTTCACGGTCCACACGATCATACGCTTTTTCCAAGTACATAAAAGCCCAAAATATCTCCTTATGCTTCTCTAAATATTTCTCGCATAACTGTCTTACTATAAATTCATAAAAATATGACTTTACTTTACACACAGACCACTCACACACACGCACATATAGATACATAGGTAGACTCACACACACGCACAGATAGATACATAGATAGATTGGTAGATATATATATATTCTGACATACGGAGCCCTGTCTGTTAATTTAGAGATAGAATTAAGAGTTGAAGGAGTGTCAAACTACCCAAGCGGCGAAGCAGACCAGCGAGCGAACTAGCGAGTGGGAAACCAGCTTGTCCGCATACCAGCAAACAAGCCTTCACACCTGCGTGCGTGCGTCATAGGGGACCCTGCAAACTACTTCGATGACCCGACGCTATGACGTATGATAGACGCCAGGAGACTCCATTGGACCACGCAACTCGAGGAGCTGTGATTGGAGCGGGCACTACCCCCCGCCTCCTGATTCGTTCCTACACAATCATTGTTCAGTATATAAGACCCGAGTTGTGGGCATTCAAATCAGTCTCATTTGGAGTTGGGGAAGGTGAACTTGCAGCTGGAGGAAGACGGGGTGAAGTGTTATAATGGGATTGTGACTGTCAGTCAGATTATATAAGTGTGTGTTAAGTGTGTTCGGTGTAAACACTTACGTTATGTTGGTTAGTGAGATATGTGATTGGGACGTTAACGCTACTATTCTGTACTTAACTATTTGATTGGGAATTAACGTTAACGCTATTATTATGTACTTAACTATTTGATTGGGAATTAACGTTTAACACTACTATTATGTACTTAACTATTTTAGTTGACTAACTTGTGGACTAAAGCAACTCTTTAAGTAATTGGGTTATGATGAAAGTAATACTATTGTTTTATATTAATACTTACGAGTTCTTTCATTTTCTTTTAATTAAGCTTACATTGCTTAACGGTGCTTAGTACGGTGATACTATTGTCTCTTGTTAGTAATATCGCCTTAGACTAACATGGCTGTTTTAATGTTACTTCTAGTGATTTCCTAAGCTGAAGAAAATTCTTTTAGCTTCAAAATATTATTTTTGCTTTTCATATTATTTGAGTGAGACCTGAATCGAATCTATGAAGCGATCCTGTAACTTAATTTACTCATAATCAAACCTCAATGTTACGTGGTTAAGAAATAAATTTAACTAATTATTAAATATATATCTAACTTTTTATGTGACTTTGATATAAATCCTGATGATAATAATAATATAATACTGTTAACGTAAGACAAGAACCAAGAATAATTACATTAAATATAAATAAAAGGACATATAAGAAAACTATCTATTCATTTCAAAAAGGGTAAGATACAGAAATATTCTTACTTTAATGTTTATCTTTCAAGACTTTTTATAGAATTAATAGTCCTTCTTTAGATATACTTCTTCGGTTCATAACCATAGCCTACTAAGCTTCGGTTAAATAATAATTCTTTATAAATACTACAGGACTTTAATTAGTTTCAGTATTTTTTCCATAATTAAAGAGTATCGACTATAAAGGATACCAAGTCCTAAGATCCAAAAGGAAAGGAAGCAACAACAGGAAATAATTTTATTAGATTTTACTTTTGTTTTGCCTTCAGCTGACTGATACCTTAATATATATCTCTGTGCTATCTAGATTCATCAAGTTAACCACTTGAGGATCAAGATACGTAACAATATATATATATATATATATACTGTATATTATAGATATATATATACAGTATATATATATATATATATATATATATATATATATATATATATAGAGAGAGAGAGTGAGTGAGAGAGAGAGAGAAGGAGGAGAGACCAGTTAAAGTTAGGAACAGCCTCAGGCAAAAAACAGTGTCACTCACACACCCTCACGAGTGGGCATAATTGCCTAAATTACCTTCATTCTCTGCTCATTTTCGTGCATAAGAAAAAAACAGAGCGTAATAGAACAATATATCCATGAAAGTACGGTAATAAGAGCTTTCAAATGACACCTGAAACATCCCTGTACGACGTCTAGTTATCCTGTAAACGAAGGGCAAATTCGATACAAAATTAGCAATTTTTAGCTATTTTCGTTATGTGTGACGTGGGCATGAGTGAGCTCTCTCTCTCTCAGACCTTAGTATCTTGGCCTGGCCTGTAGGTTGCAGTTGACGCTCCCCGCTGGGTTTCCTACAACAGCTGGCCTCGCTCCAGGACCTCATAATAGCCTGAAAATCGTCTCCATCTTATGACGAGCTCCGCGAGAAAGGCTTTAAATAACTTTAGGTAGTCCATCGTGTCTATGATGAATTCATCTCGTGGATCATTGGTGAGACCTTCGTTGGCTGTACAGTCCAATTCTTGAGGCACATTGTCTACCACAGGCAGGGCAGACGTAGACAGGGTTTGGATGAGGCGGGGCAGCTTGTTGTGTAGGCCTCCTTTGTCATTCTTCTTCGCATTGTATTGTTCTTGTGTCTTCGAGCAGCTGTACCACATTGTAGCAGCGAAATTGCCAAAGAGAACGGTTGGCGGAGCGATTTGCAAGTTGCGAGTTCTCAAGGTTACATTTCTTCAGCGATGCTTTAATTTGGTCCTTGATAAGTTTCCTTTGGCCGCCTGCAATTCTTTCACTTACATATAACTGGCTGTACAGGGTCTTGTGAGGCAGTCCCTTCTCTGACATTCTGATGACATGACTCAGCCATCGTAGCTTGTGACGTGATATAGTTGCTTCTATACTGATACAGTTTGTTCTGCACAATATATCTGTGTGAGGTACTTGGTCTTGCCAATTTATTCCTAGTATGCGCTGTAAGCATCTGATGTTATATGCTTCTGAGGCTATGATGTGGCAGCTGTATGTTGTCCAGGACTCGCAGCCATACAGAAGGGTAGAGATACATAGTACATACTGCCTGGTATACGATTATTTTGGTTTTGGTTTTCAGTGTTTTTTTACAGGAAGACTCTTTATTTCAGGCATCCAAAGGAAGCTAAAGCCTGCCTTAAATGGTTTTGGAATACCACATCCAAGTTACAGTTGTGAGAGAGGATACTTCCCAGGTACTTAAAATCAGTAAGTGTGTTGTCTTGGATATGAAAGGTAGGTGGTTTAGGTGGGGCAACAGCGGTCCTTTGACAAAGAACTTCAATCTTCTCTGTTTGAATGGAGAGACCCTTCCTTCTGTAGGCATTTGCGGCTGCTGTCAATGTAGCTTGTAGGGCCTCAGGTGTGTGTGCCACCAATGCAGAGTCATTAGCATATTACAGTTCAAGGAGGAGCTCAGATTTTACCGTTGTTTTGGCCTGGAATTGTCTAATATTAAATAGGTCGCCATCTTGTTTGAAGTGAATCACTACACTGGCGATGTCTTCTATGTGCCTCCGTAGAAGTGTTGTCACTCAAATATATACATATTAATAAGAACAGGTGCCATAATACAGCCTTGTCTCACTCCGGTGCACACATTAATTGGTTCAGATTCATGGTCAGCTATGCAAACTCTAGCCACCATTCCTTCGTGACACTCTCTTAAGATATTCACAAACTTTGGGGGACATAGAAATTTGATAAGTATATCCCACAGCATTTCTCTGTTAGGTGTCGAAGGCTTTGGTGAGGTCTCCCTCATCCTAATCCTTGACCCGATCCTATCTCTTGCTCCTAATTCCCCTGCACAACCCCCGCATATCATGGTGCCTGAGATCAGCCCTCTGACGTGTTGTAAAGATCAGATCTATTATTCCACGATCTTTGCGAAAACCGCACTGTGATTCTGTAGGATGTTGTTGTGAATCCTAGCTGTGTATTAAGCTACCCTCCCTGAAATTGCCAGTTTTTGACAGGGATCCAACACAGTGGGTGGATTTCTGGGAGCTCTTTGATTGTAGTGTCCACTCCCAAACAGACTTAACTGACATTCAGAAATTTACGTATCTAAAGGGACAACTTAGTGGTGAGGCTCTACAAATTGTTAGTGGATTTAGTTTGGTCGCTGCGAGTTATGAACCAGCGGTCAATATTCTAAGAAATAGTTATGGTCAAAAGGATCGCATCAAAGCAGCTCACATAGCGAAACTGTGTAATATCCCGCATCCTAGCCAGGAGGTCAGTGCTCTGAAAGATTTTTCCGCGTCATTTGAGTGTGCATTAGAATCATTACGCTCTATGGATGTAACAGTAAGTGAAATGTGTGCAGTACTGTTGCATAATAAATTTCCTATTACACTCTCTGAGGTGATTAAGCGTGAATTAAAAGACAACTGGCTGGATGTGGATGAATATGTTCGTGTGTTTAAGACTGAAGTGTGCAATCTAGAAAGTAGACATAATCCACTAGAACAGTTTGGGGCGACCACCACAGCAGCATATGCGGTATATCAGAAACCCGATACCAAGCAGAAGTATGGATGTAAGTTGTGTTTAAAGACAAGAACAGTCCCGCCAAGGCCAATAGAGCAAGGCAGTTGAAATTGTGCGTCGGGTGCCTGTCGTCAGAACATGGCAGCCAGGTGTGTACTAACCCTAAAATTAGGCCGTGCCGATTCTGCCAACAGAAACATTTTAATTATTTGTGTCCGACGCCACGCCTTGAACAAACTGGACAGCCAGTGGCCCCTGAACCAACAGTGACCATGGCTGTGGCTTCGGGCCTTAATGCAGTGTTGTTGCCTACCATTCAGATTCCCTTGACCGACAGAAACGGTCATACCAGTAAAGTAAGAGCTTTGTTGGACCAATGTTCGCAACGTACCTTCATCTTGCGCTCTGCTTTATCGCAGCTTGATTACGTAAGGAACAGCTAAGCCTCCAGGGATTTACTGGCTCACTTGGTAATACTGAGTATGAAATAGTAGAGTTAACCTATCATCACAGAAGAAGGGTGCGTAAATTGAGAGCCGTTGTGGTGGAGTTGCCAGTATACAAACCAGGGAGAGGATTAGATATGGAGGTAAATGCTATCAAGGCTCTGGGTTACAAATTAGCCAATCCAGGTATCACTGATGGAGATATGATAGGGTTACTGATTGGGGCGGACTTTTATTACCACTTTGTACATTCAGGCTATGTCAGGGAAGGAAGTATAGTTATGTTACCCACAATTTATGGTTATGCACTGAGTGGCACTTATCAGTCAGGTATAGAAGAGACCCATGTAGAGTTAGTCACTGTTCTTAAGTTAGCAGTAGACCCTTTAGTGGAGATACAGGAAGATATTGGCAGTAAATCTCCAGAATTAAAGGATCTGACAGCTCTATGGGACTTGGACCATATTGGTATAAGTCCTAATGAGACTGGTAAGGGTGGGGAGAGAGTCTTAAAGAGATTTTCTGAAACGGTACAGTATTCCGAAGCACAGGGACAGTATATAGTGAAACTGCCGTGGAGAAATAACATAGATAAATTACCTGATAACTTTAAGTTAGCCCTGGGCAGAATGAGAGGCTTGCAGCGTAAATTTATAAAAGATCCCAACTACTGTCAACAGTATACAAAGGTTCTGGATAATCAGATAGAAAGGGGGTTTATTGAAAGGGTAGAAAACAGGAATCAAGTTGGTCATCCCATTCACTACTTAGCTCACCATGGTATTACTAAAGATAGTGTTACTACGCCTGTACGGATAGTGTTTGACTGTTCGGCTAGGATGGACGAGAAGGCGTTCAGTCTGAATGACTGTCTCCATACAGGTCCATCGCTAGTGGCTGACCTCACCCAGGTACTTCTACGCTTTAGATGCCATCAATTTGCCTGGGTGAGTGATATTGTGAAAGCATTTCTCATGGTGGGGTTGAGTGAGAAGGATACGGATGCTACTAGGTTTCTGTGGCCCGTTGATCCCTTGGATGTTGCAAGTCCTTACATTGTCTACCGGTTCCGTGCAGTTCTGTTCGGGGCCACCTGTTCCCAGTTCCTCCTTAATGCTACCATTAAAAAACACCTGTCTATAATACAGGAGAACAGTGAAGTAGTTAATAAGCTAAAAAGGGGGTTGTATATTGATAACTTGCAGGGGACTGGTGATGATGTAAGTGATTTGCAACAACAATGTTGGGATGCCCGTAGAATATTTTCCAGCGCTAACCTGTCTTTACATGAGTGGGTCACAAATAATGGGGGTTTGCGGGAACTGTTGCACCTGAAGGGTATAGCTTCTGCCAAACAATACGGGGTTAAGGTACTTGGCATTGAGTGACTAACTGATAAGGATATGTTACAGGTTAATTTCCGCGGAAGTAGCCCTGCATTGGTTACAAAACGCGAGGCTCTAAGTCTAACCGCGAGTGTTTTCGATCCTCTAGGAGCGTTGCTACCGGTAACCATCCGGGTGCGGAGGTTCGTACAGGACTTGTGGAGATTAGAGTGTGGGTGGGATGTACCCCTTCCAGATGACATGAGAGCTAACTGGCAGGGTATTTATGACGATATGATATATAGTACAAGTATCATGTTTCCCCGTCAGGTCACTAATTCTAAGAGGGTTACGCTGCACCTATTTAGTGACGCTAGCTCAGTAGCATATGGTGTAGCGGCCTATGCGGTTGGTGATGAGGTGAGTAGGTTAGTAATGGCCAAAGCTAAGGTGGCACCTATTAAGTCCCTCACCATACCTAAGATGGAGTTGACTGCTGTTCTTCTCGCAGCTCGTCTCGCATGTTATATATGCGAGGCCTACGCGGACGAGCTGATTATAGAGAATGTATACCTCTGGTCGGACAGCCAGATAATCCTATGCTGGTTGTCTAGTAAAAAGATTTTGCCTAAATATTTTCAAAATAGAGTTGATGAGATAAAGTCATTAGTCCCCGGCACTCATTTTCGTTGTGTCCACAGAGGACAACCCCAGTGACCTAGTCACCAGAGGGATTTCATATGTGTCCTTAGTTGCTTCTTTGCTTTGGTGGGGAGGGCCCACATGGCTACCTCATCAAATGCTATGGCCTGATCATGGCCCAATAGGGGGCTCAATAGGAGGGGATACCACTGTGGGTTATAACACGAGTCAAGAAGGATGAGCAAGGTGTTTAAGGATGAAATCTGTGCAGCATGTGAGGAGGTGTGTGGAGTGAGGAGAAGAGGGAGGGGAGTGAAAGGTACAGCATGGTGGACAGAAGAGGTAAGAATAGCTGTGGAAGAAAAGAAGAAAGCATATAGAGAGTGGTTGGGTAGTAGAGGGAATGAAGATTCCGAGAGACAGAAACGAGCGAGGTACGTGGAGAGTAAGAGGGTGGTGAAGAGAGTAGTGAAGGAAAGTAAGAGAAGAGTAGATGAGGAATTTGGAAGGAATCTGAGTGTAAAATGGAGGGAGAGTAAGAAACTGTTCTGGAAAGAAGTCAAGAAAGTTAGGGAAGGTAGCAAGGGAAACAGTAAGGGCGTGAAAGATAAGAATGGGAGAATGCTAGCCGAGAAGCAAGAGAGAGTCGAAAGATGGAGGGAGTACTTCAGTGAGTTGCTAAATGTAAGGAATGAAGAGCCAGCAAACATAGCTGGATACGGTATGGGAGGGAGAAGAAGAGAAGTAGTGGAGGAGGAGGTGGGGATCAGGAGGTCAGAAGTGTGGGAAGCCATGAAAAGAGTGAAGTTGGGGAAAGCACCAGGAACAGATGGAGTGTGTGGGGAAATGTTGAGGTATGGTGGTGAGATAGTGATAGAATGGGTATGGAAAATGTGCAAACTAGCATGGGAGAAGGGGAGTGCACCCGATGACTGGAAGACTGGCATAATAGTCCCCCTATATAAGGCAAAGGGGAAAGAGGAGTGTGTGGTAACCACCGAGGAATATGTCTTCTAAGCGTAGTAGGGAAGGTATACAGTAGGGTAGTGATTGAGAGAGTGAGAGTGAGAACGGAGAAATGGATAGGCGATGAGCAGGGAGGTTTTAGGAAGGGAAGAGGATGTGTAGATCAGATTTGTACCCAGAATTGTGTTGTGGAGAAGTATCTGGAGAAGAAACAAAAGGTGTATGTTGCCTTTATGGACTTGGAGAAGGCCTATGACAGAGTGGATAGAGAAGGTTTGTGGAAAGTACTAAGAATATACGGAGTAGAGGGCAAGTTGCTGAAAGCAGTGAAGAGCATGTATGAGGGTGCAAAGGCGGCAGTACGTGTGGAGAGTGAGCAGAGCGAGTTCTTTGACCTGAATGTTGGTTTGAAACAGGGGTGTGTGATGTCCCCGTGGTTGTTTACTGTATATATGGATGGAGTCATGAAAGAAATACTATCAAGAGCAGTGGATGTTGGTGTATCGCTGAAAAGGGAGGGAATTGAGTGGAAGCTACCTATACTGATGTTTGCGGATGATACAGTTCTGATGAGTGATAATGAATGGGAGTTGCAGGGTCTGGTAAATGAGTTTGGAACAGTGTGCGAAAAACGGAATTTGAAGGTAAATACGGGGAAGAGCAAGGTTATAGTCTTCGAAAGGGGTGAAGTCACAGAGTGTGAGGTGAAGCTGAACGGTCAGGCTATGGAGATCGTCAACTCTTTTAAGTATCTGGGCAGTGTGTTGAGTAAAGATGGGACTATGGATGAAGAAGTGTGGGAGAGGGTACAACAGGGAAAAGGGTTGTAGGAACGCTAAAAGCAGTAAGAAGAAATAGGGTGGTCAGTATGGAAGTGAAGAAGTCCTTGCATGACAGTGTGGTAATCTCGACACTGACTTACGGAAGCGAAGCATGGACGTTGGTTGAGAGACTCAGACCAAGAGTGAGAGCAGTGGAAATGAATTACTTAAGGAGTGCGTGCGGAGTTACATGGAGGGATAGACAGACTAATGAGGAAGTAAGAAGGAGGTGTGGTGTGGAGGTAGATGTGCTGGAAAGTGTGAAAAGGAACAACTTGAGATGGTTCGGCCATATGGAACGTATGGAAAGCGAGAGAATGACTAAGAGGGTGTACGAGAGCGAGGTGGAGGGACAGAGAGGGAGAGGTAGACCGAATATGAGGTGGAAGGATGGAGTGAGGAAGTACATGAACGAGGGCGGTGCTGGTTGGGGGGAGGGGCGTCGACTTACTGGGGACAGAGGTGCATGGGGGCGGTTCGTTCGTGGCCACCCCTTCGGGGATCACGGCGTCAGGCAATAGATAGATAGATAGAAGAAGGAACCCTGTCATTGCCGGTACCGGTTGCCCCTACTGCCATATTGAATTGGGACCAGTATGGCTCATATATGAAGCCATGGCATGTAATGGCATGAGTCCTTAGGTTTATTAGGACTCTTAGAGAGAAGACACAAGGTAGCTATCAGGCAAAACCGGCATACTTGACGGTGCCGGAATTAAGAGCAGCAGAGTCAGCCATGATTAAGGTAGCTCAGAGAGAAGCTTACTCTGAGGAACACCACTATTTGTCAAAAGGACAGGGCACACCAAGCAATATAGTGAAACAGTTAGGCCTCTATATGGAGGGAGGCATGATACTCTGTAGAGGTAGGCTACACATGTCAGCTTTACAGGATAGCGCCAAGTACCCTATCCTTATCCGTAATAAAAATCGTATAGCCACTCTCCTTATTAATTACTGCCACAAAGTGTGTAATCATAGTGGTGTTAGTTATGTTGTAAATTACATATGGCAAAGATGGTGGATCCCCAAGATTAGACAGGTAGTAAAGAAAGCCTTAAGGGGATGTATCATCTGCAAGAGATTTCAAGGTACATCATACCGTGCTGTACAGGCCCCTCCATTGCCGAAGTTTAGGGTTCAGGAAGTGAGTCCTTTCCAGGTAACGGGGGTTGACTACACAGGTGCCTTGCCAGTAAAAGAGAAGGGGGGTACTGTAAGTAAATTACATGTAGTCTTATTCACCTGTGCAGTTACTAGAGCGGTCCATGTAGATATGGTGTCTAACCTCTCCTGCGAATCATTTTTGCATGCGTTCCGTAGGTTTAGTAGCAGGAGGGGTTACCCTGAGATTATGATGAGTGATAATGCCACCACATTTGTTAGCGGAGCTAGTACATTATGGGAGTTGATAGATGATGCAAGGTTAAAAGGTACTCTAGCGGGATTCAAGTGCGAGTGGCGGTTTATACCGGCCAGGGCGCCATGGTTCGGTGCCATATGGGAACGGGTCATTGGCATCCTAAAGGCTGGCTTGGAAAAGGCACTGGATCGAGCATTGGTTACCATAGAGGAACTGAATACGGTATTACTGGAGCTCAAGGCCACAGTCAATGATTGCCCGCTTGGCTACACCTACAGTGATCTTGAAGACCCTCTACCCATCACTCCTTCACAACTGGTTTATGGGAGGCGGATCAGAAGCTTTCCAAGGCGAGAAGTCACGGATGAAGATCTCAAGGACACGACGTGGCGTAACAACGATTCCGTCAACCAACACTTCCAATATGTAACAAAACTCTCACATGACCTGTGGAAAAGGTGGAGCACTGATTATTTAATATCACTCAGGGAGCAACATCGTCACTTAATGGTAAACAGAGGGATAGCATCGCCACAAGTTGGGGACGTCGTTCTAATACATGATGACGGCCCCCGACTTTTTTGGAGTATAGGTCGGATAATGAAACTTCTTCGTGGTCCTGACCACGAATGTAGGGTAGTTCAGGTAAAAACAGGAGACGGTTTGACCACCAGACCGGTGGTTAAGCTATACCCACTAGAGATAGATTTAGAGGTAGTGGATGGCGACAGCAAGCCGAACTCTGATAATATCCTTCCTGCTACTGGAGCGGACCGAGGTGATACCCCTCAGAGGCCGTCACGTCAGGCTGCTTTGGGTTCCTCCCAGTTGTGGCGATCCATGATCGGGACGGGATAATTGTAAATACTTTGTATATAACTGGTAGCGGAGTATGTCGTGAATCCTAGCTGGTATATATACCGTAGTTTGAATTTCCCGGGTTCACGACAGCTGGTTCCTTTTTGTTTATACGCATTACTTTATTTATCTTTGTGGATAAATATTACTGTGGTTGCACCAATTATATCTTAGTTTATTTTCCCTTATTATTTAATCACGGGGGACGATATAGAACCCTTAAATATATTTTATATAGTTACTATAAAAGGGAATATCAGACACACTTCACACAGACTTCGTTCCGCTAATAACAAACCACCAGTTGCTGCCACATAACACCAGAACTTCCCTGATATTCACCTACCGACATGTCCATCACCTAAGCTACACTCTTTGCATCATAGCTAAGTTCCTTTAATACTAGAAGTACTTCATAGATATTACTGGGACTACCACAGATAGCCTACATATACAATTTAGCACGTAAGTCAACCGCCGACTGGTATATTTTTTATAGCCTAGGCCAATTCATCTTTCCAGGTTTAAATTATTTAATTTATATCCGTTTCTCTTCTACCCCATAGGAATAATAATCAGGATAGATGTGTCGCAATCTGCAAAACATCACTTTTGACAGAATTTGACCTGCAATAGCTAGCAAAGCCATGTCGCTGCTATTGCCACAGATTGATTGGTCTCCAATATGTTTGTATAATAGTACAAGGGAGTACACAGGAAATCAAGCAACAGCAGATCTAGTGACCCCTCTGAGCTGCTTGTCCTCCAAAACAATGAGGATCAAGTCGTCCAAACAGTGGTTTAGAGTGGGTAAGGGATAATTGGAAAGGGAACTACTGCCCTGTAACTAATGTCCGTGGCAAGATTAGGAAGTTAGTAGGGGCCAGATGGATTAGTAAAATAACACAGTAAGAAAATAATGATCTTTCGTATATCTGGGAAAAGGAGAATAACGTCTTAGTAATACTGTATATACATAATTATCCTTGATGAATCTGAAAGGGGAATAAAATAAAGTTATTTATTTACAAACGCAGTCAGTCGCGAGTTTGATGCAACATATTTGTCTAGGTGAAGTTTAAAAGAATCAACGGGGCTGTAGTCTATACCGTCTAGGGGAAGCCCACTCCACAAGTTGATAAATCGATTGATGAAGAAATTCTTAGATTTGTGCGAGTTAAAAGATTTACCAATAATTTTGCAAACATTTCACCGCGTGTAAATAGATTGGTCGATAGTGAAGTTCTTACTACAGTTAATATTGTCGATGACTTTGATGATTTTGAACACTTGAATTAAGTTGCCTCTTAATCTGCGCTGGGTTAATGGAAATATATTTAATTCTCTAAGACGTTCCTTGTATGGTCTGTTCTTTAGACTAGGTATAATTTTGGTAACTCTACATTGAACTCATTCTAGCTTGTCTATATCTTTTTGGTAATAATGGCACCAGGATTGAACGCAGTATTCAAGAAGAGGGCAGACTAAGGAATTGTAAAGAGTTTAACCCCCTCCGACTCATATGACGCGATAGCGTCATATGACGGTTTTGCCAAAAAACTCATATGACGCTAGTGCGTCATATGAATCTATCTTAATATCTCTCTAATAAGTTATATGACGCTCTAGCGTCATTTAGGCCTCATTAAGTTAGGTAAGTTAGATCAGAATCTGTCGAATGGTGGCAACCCCAAGTTCCTCCGACTTCTAACGGTCCCTCAGTGAGATTTTGACTGTTGTGGGGATAATACTGTGTGGTCCGCCTCCTCGTCAGTAAGTTAACTATTTCAGTCTGAGGGGGTTAAGATCCTATGCCTAAAAAAAAAACATTTAAAACACCGAAGTAGCACTTGAAACTTTTTTGTTTTCTTTTTTTTTTGCCCCTCGGCTATGCCACATATCGCTCCTCCACATCCCCTCCTTCCCCCCTTTCCCAACTCTCCCCTTCAATTATCACCTATTTTCCCTGTTATTCCCTTATTCTTAGGTATATTTTTGTGCTAACATTAGCGAGTTGCTAGCAGGGTGTGGTTATATGTGTATATATGCGTAGGAAAGAGAGAGAGATAGAGATATTGAGCTTAGTGTCTCTCCAGGCCTTGTGAGAGGAGGGTGTGACGGCGGCTGGCTCACACTTAATGGCTGAAACTCTCACTTTCAATTCGTGATTTTGACCATCCAAACACTTTTCCCACTTGTTTTATTGTTGTAACATGTTACTATCTTCATATTAAACGTAAAATAGGCGCAAATGGATAAGTATTAAGGATATTTATGGTAAAATAACGATTTTAGTGAGGAAACAGTGTAAATACCTCCGCACAGGCGAATGGTGTATACTACACCCTATGCGCAGTCCAGAGGTTAAGCTGAGTGCCATTCATCGAATAGTTTGCTTTCTCATTTCTGTATCTGATATGGACTGAAACTCATTTGCCAAATTTGGGCCCAACATAACAACTTATCTAGATTATGTTGCATATCGTCAACTTGTTCTTTTGAGAGTACGCTATTTGCAATTTATGTATCGTCAGCAAACTTTGAGATTGTACAGGTGAGACCTTCATCTATGTCGTTGAAGTAAATTAGAAAGAGAATTGGTCCTAGTACCAATCCCTGGGGTACCCCGCTACTTACATTGGTCCATTTAGATGCCTTACCGTTTATGACTACTCTTTGCTTTCTGTCGCTGAGCTAATTTTCTATCTATTTCAACACACCGTCTTATATTCCATGCGCCTTTAGTTTTAAAAGTAAACGTTTGTGGGAAACTTTGTCAAAGGCCTTTTGAAAATCAAGGTATATAATATCTACAGCTTTACTCTCATTCTGGAGGTTGAGGATATCGTGGTGACGATATTATCGTCTTTCCATTGCTGTGGCACAATTTCCTTGTTACATACCTTCAAGATGTACTGGTGGAGAGGTCTGTAACAAAGGTACCATCCATTATTCAGAATTTCTGCTGGGATGTTGTCAGGGCCTTGAGTTTTTTTGTCTTTCATGTTTTTAACTGCTTGGCAGATTTCTGAGAAGGGTGGAGGGAAGTCTAGGTCAAGACTTACCATAGTAAGACGGTCAGGGAATTCGTCTGGTATGGCATTGTAAATTATATTTCTTTGATTTAGCAAGGTTTTGAAATGTTCAGGCTATCTGCTGAATATCTGCTCTTGTTTTGTTATATGCGTTTCCCCTTCAACAGATAGGACAGGTATTAAACGAGAGATTCTTCGACCGTAGATAATAATACATTGTATAGGCTATAGAGGCAACTATTGTGGGTTAAAACAGAGTACGGTAGTTAGTGCCTTAGTTAGTGAAATTAGTGCTTGAGAGTGAACGGTAGTGGTCATTAGTTTCCAAGAAACTTAAACAATCGTGAGAATTAAGGTGAGGCTGATGGACTGTTGAGGTTAAGGGGAGATGAGTCGCTTTTCTGGTCCCCTTTCTCCCTCATGTTAAGCCCCATTTGTTTTGAAATTATAAGACGTTCGGTCCATTAGTTTGGCGATTTTAACACCTTTCGACCCATTTCGTTGTCAATTTTAACACCTTTCGTGACATTTCGTTGTCAATTATTTCTTGGCGAGCGAAAACGAGCCTGAAATTTCAAGAGTAACCGGCCTTTGGCCGGGAAAATTTTCTACCGAAAAATGTACAAATTTATCTTGAAGGGGGGTCTATATGGGGTGTTTTTCTAAGCTTAATGGAGGTCTAGCGAAAAAAAATAAGAAATAAAGGAATAAATGAATTAATAGACCGAAAAAAAACAAAAAAAACGGTCCGTCTCCCCTTAAGCAAAAGTGAATATTCTCTACTTCCAGTTTAAATCGCAGCTTTGGGTATGACCCGATTAGAGTCTACCTGGCAAGAAATAATTTACGAATCTCGCAGCTAAGACACACAATCTGACTAACCTCACGTTAGACTTCACTGAACAAGCATTAATTCATACATAAAGATAGTTCTTTTTCATACTTATAACTATGAAAGATCATATTAATAGAGTTAAAAGAGTGACAGGGCCAAAATCAAGGAATGTTCGAGCCAAAATGTCTGGACACACGGAGTTGAAACAATTTAAGTCATAGGGTGAAGGAAAGATGGATTCAGGGAGAGAGTTCCAGAGCTCAGCCGTTGAATAGAGGAAAGATTTGGAGTATCGTTTCACTCTTGAGTTGGAGAGTTGTACAGAGTAGAAGTGAGATTGTGTTGCAAGATGGGTACTACGTACCCTACGTATAGAAGGTGGTATGCACTGAGAGAGCTCTGAGGAACACTGATTATTGTAGTAGCAATAGAATAGCGAGAGAGATGAAACATTGCAGCGAAGAGAGAGAGAGAGATTGCAGAGAGTCGGGGAGTGGACGGGAGTTAATGATACGAAAGGCTTTCCTTTCTACTTTGAATAGAAGTATTGTGTGAGAGGATCTTCCCCACACATTTGAACAATACTCAATACAAGGGCGCATATTTACTTCGTATTAAAGATTGTGTTTAAGTTTTTAAACTTGGCAGTGCTTGTCTTTCTTTTACTTAAATTATCTTTAGAGCAATTAATAGCGAGGCCTTCCCGAGGGTTAAGTGCCCCATTAATTACTCTTTCCATTCGTCTATACATTAGGCTACCATAGCGCCGTTTGGATAATATGTACATGCTCAGATTAATATGCAGGATTCGAAACTGCATAATAAATCGTAGGCTTGTGCATATTTGTTTAACTGTC
>CM064576.1:8844521-9120230 GCA_032716605.1 Paralithodes platypus | reverse complement strand
ATAACGTGTGGTACTGGGCATGGGGACTGGTGGAGCGAGAATGGGGTTGAGTGCTCAGGAAGGCCCTTCGGCACATGCTTCCCCTACACTCGACTCCCAGCCATCCCAGTAGTTTGCCGCCCCCGGGTACGCTTCCGCAGTTGGGTGGTGACTGGCAGGGTGGGTTGCCCCTGGGGGGATCACCGGGTAATTTCAAACATTGTAGCACCTTCACCTCCTCAAGGGTTATCTCCAGAATTATTGCTTCAGGTTGAATTAGCCAAGATCAGGAAATTAGCCAGCAAATAGAATTAGAGCCAAGATAGAAGAGCGAAAAACTATCAGTCAGCAGCAGCACATAGAGCTAGCAAAAATCCAAGCTGATTTAGAGTCGACTAGGTACTGTGCCGACATGGATGTAGAGAAGTCGCGAGTAGAGCCAAGGGGACAGTGACTTGGGGCTGGTAACCGTGTTCATGAGCACTCTCTCTCGCACTGATTGAAACTGGTTCCGGTGTTTGATGAGAGTGGTGTACGAATTTTTCGCCACGCTTTGAGAAGAAGTGCCAGGAACACCAGTGGCCAGAGAATAAATGGGCAGCACTTGTATCCTCTAGATGAATAGCAAGGGTCTTAAAGCCTACGATGCGTTACCTATATAGTCTTGTATTACCTATGGGCAACTCAAGGAGCCTGTCCTGAGAGCATACGAACTACAACCAGAGACGTACAGGTTGAAGTTCCGGGGTGTTACCAAGGGTCGGGAGAGCACCTTTTTGGAGCATGCCGGGGAGCTGTCCGATGCTTTTGGGAATTGGCTTAGGTCGGAGAAAGCTACTACGTTTGACGACATTAAACAGTTGGTGCTTTTAGAGCAGTTTTTCAAATGCACGGGCGGCGACCTGACGTTAAACCTTAAAGAAAAG
Source organism: Paralithodes platypus (assembly GCA_032716605.1). NCBI lineage: Eukaryota > Metazoa > Arthropoda > Malacostraca > Decapoda > Lithodidae > Paralithodes > Paralithodes platypus. The sequence continues at coordinate 9,119,325 of CM064576.1, read as the reverse complement.
CAACCAAAAACCCTACAGGAGGCAGCTGAGATGGCTGACCTCCGGCTATCACTAATTCGTGGGTGCGGGTCTGCCCAGCGTAGTGAGGCAGGTAACAAGGGGCGTGATGCCCCACCCCCCCGAGTTAGTGATATACCTTATGCAAACAAGTACAAGAGCCATGATACCAAGACTGACCACAAGACTAGCACCGTCCCATTTAAGAAGGGGCCGGGCCCTTCCCAGTACCAAGGTAAGCCCAAAGGGGAGTTGGAGTGTTTTCATTGTCATAAAAAGGGGCACTTTGCAAGAGTCTGTCCAAGCAAACCACCTACAGCAGCTTTGTCTTTGGCCTGCAACATTGGTGTGTCTCCGAAGTCATCTGAGTTTGCCCGGGGCAGTTCGTCAGAGGCTGAGGCACAGCCAATGCAGAAGCACCTGGGAGGCTCGAACCCTGCTCAGGATGTTTTTTGCGACCATAGAGGGCGGGGTTGCGTGATGTGGGCGGGGCGCAAGCATGGAGTAGAGGTCTTGCGCGATACAGGTGCTTCCCAGACTCTGATGAAAAACTTGACTGGCTACCCTATAAACGCGGCTCGGGTGGTGGTGGTGCAGGGTATTAATGCAACTCGGTCATACACACTGGTGCGGTTGGAGTTGGAGGTGGATGGTGTGGCACGTGAATTGGATGTCGGGATTGTGGAGAAACTGCCAGTGGAGGGCGTCGACCTTCTTCTCGGCAACGACTTTGCAATGCCCGCTTCTGAGGTTCTACCCTTAGTCGTTGCCGAGAGGCCGGCCGACGTGAGTAGGGAAGAGCAAGAGTGGGTCGAGCGGTGCCAGACACAACCCATGGCGTGTGTTGTCACCCGAGCTCGGGCAGCTTAAAGTGTCACAGCCTAGTCCTCCGTCCTTCAGACCAGCGGAGGGAACGATCAACAGGAGGGAGGCTAAAGCTGGAGTTGGTTTTACGAGTTTTGACTCGGTGTCTCTCCTGGGTGATTCAGTATTAGCACCATTACTTAATTCTTGAGTAGCCCCTGGGCCTGTCATCGAGAGTGACGAGGCTGGGCATGACGAGTCTCCACGACAGCAACGTTATGTACATCGAGAGAGACAGAGGGAGCAGCCCAGTATCGGGGAAGGTCATGCATTGCTCCGGGAGCAGTTAGATCGCTTGGCACCCTCAGATATACGTCGGTTGCAACTAGAGGACCCTGAGCTCCAAACGTGTGCTAATGGAGCTGTAGAGCTCGACGAGGACGGCGATGCACAGCCGTGAGATTTTTTGTATTTAGAAGGCATCCTCTATAGGCGTTTTCAAGACCCTAAACGTAGTTGGCAAGAGGGGTCCGGAGTAGTGGACCAGTTGGTGGTGCCACGGGAGTGCAGGGATAGCCTACTGAGGTTGGCGCATGACACACCACTGGCAGGACATCTAGGGGTGAGAAAAACGGTGGGGGCTTTAGAAAAATTGTTTTGGTGGCCGGAGTTGAAGGGGCAGGTGGCAACTTGGATAGCAAGGTGTCATACGTGCCAGAGGGTTGGAAAACCTAACCAAACAATTCCGAGAGGCCCCGTTGCACCCCCTCCCTGTCAGTGGACCGCCCTTCAGGAAGGTCATCATTGATATGGTCGCACCCCTACCCCCTACTAGTGCGGTAATAAATTTCTAGTAACTATCATGGGATGTGGCCACTCTTTATCCTGATGCATATCCAATGAGAAATGGCACGGCGAAAACTGTTGTCCGGAACCTGCTCTGGTATTGCTCGCGGTATGGTTACCCGCAGGAGGTGCAATCGGACCAAGGTTCTAGGGTTACATCTAATCTGTTCAAACAAAACTATGATTCAGCATGGCATCAGCACTGTCGTCTCTTCTGCGTATCACCCGGAGAGTCAAGGGGTGTTGGAGAGGTGGCACGCCGCGCTGAAAAGCATGCTTTCGATGTTATTGCGCAGAGAACGGAAAGGATTGGGACCTTGGTCTGCCGTATGTTTTGTTCGCGGCAAGAGAAGTACCTGGAGAGAGTCTCGGTTTCAGTCCGAATGAGCTTGTTTTCGGGCATCGGGTGAGGGGCCCTCTCCACATGGTGAAGGAGATGTGGGAGGGCAATGGGCATGTTGTTCTGCGAGATTAAGTTGCAAACCTCTTGTTCCTGAGCGACAAGAGGAGTTGTTTGCTAGGCTGTGGCAGTCCGTCCGCATGTTTGTTGCTTCTCCAGGCCTGATTGCGGGGTAGAATCCGACACAGAGGCGGGAGACGGGTGCAGGGCTCGAGTTGGTTCCCTGCCGTGTGAATCCTCCTCGACAGCCTGTTGTGAGGGGCAGAGCTGGCAGCGTGTGGAGAGGGGGTCTGAGGGAGGAGGAATGTCGTGAGTGGTCGTTGCCAGTGGCTTTGCATCCTGAGTTTGGTGGCAGAGTCCGTGTGTGTGTGTTGATTGCAAGAGTGTGGAAGCATTATCCCTGATAGACGCCCTATCCATTACCCAGAGTTGACGACACCATAGACCGCTTCGGGGCTGCCTCGCTCATCACGAAGGTAGAAAACTAGTGAAGGGTTATTGGCAGGCCCCGTTGCGGGAAGTGCGAAGAGAAGTGCCAGTTTTGCGATGAGCTGGGCAGTTTGTCAGTGCCAGGTGTTGTTGTGCTGCCGGAACACAAGTTGGATGTGTGGCATGCTTGGGGCACTGATAATGTTTTGGCTTTGTTTGCAGGAGAACCCTCGCTGTTCAGTCAGTGTCTGTCGTGGGTGGAGGATCCGGGGTAGGCTACCACACTATGTTGGTATAGCCTCCTGTCTTGGCTCGCGGTGTATTTTTGCGCTGGTGCTTGTTGGCTCGCGTGTGTAGCATCAGCGTAGGGTCGCAGGGCAGGAGTTGTTGGCTTTGATTAGACGAAAATTAGGCTATATCTATAGTAGCCGCCAAAAACAACATTAAAATAAAATATGAAAAAATTAAATAAAAACTCTTTCTTTTTAATAATTAATTTTAAGATAATATTGTAGCTGAGTACTGAGTGCAGATGATTTTCTCTCAGTAGGCTGTGCTTCTTAAAGCTCGCTCTGGGAGAACAATGTTATGAATTAATGTATTATGTTTGGGAAGGGTGATAAGATTTTTTTATATAAAAAATGTTGTATTTTTTTTTTTGAGGAGACTGAGCTTGCATTCCATGAGTGGCAGAGTGGCTAGGAGTGGCAGATTCTAGCGACATTCTGCCTGTTCAGATATGGGCTCATGGTTGAGTGTCCCATATCTTGGGGGGGGGGTGTGACGCCTCCCGGCGCTGGCAGAATGGTTGCGTGGGGCATTGCAGCTCGCTAGCGCTCGCCAGGATGGGGGTATGGGCTACAGTTGTCCTAGAATGATCTGCTTTATGTTATTAGTGTTTGTGTTGCCACAGACAGTCTAGAAATGGTCTTTGTTTTGGTCTGTGACCGCACCTTGTATTTTATATTCGCTATAATATAAATGTTGCTTGTGTGAGAGGCGAGCGAGAGAGGGTGACGGGGTACACCTGGCAGCGGGGCGAGCTATCACGCGGCCCGCTCGGGCGCTGACGGCGTTGGCGGCCGGGTGGTCAACTAGTCCCTGCTCATCGCGGCCTCGTGTTTTTTACCAGCTCAGAGCTGGCCTGACACGCGTATCGTCTACATCCTTTGCAATTCTGTCCCCCATACTCGCCACTTTGCATACTATTTCTCTCTCTCGACTTCTCCTTTCTCATTCTCTAATCTCTATTAAACTCAACATCCCTTCTGGTTTCAGCATAGACGTTCACCGTCGGCCAGTCGTATTGTACGCGAAGCTCTCAGATATTTCTATGTATTAGGCTTTAATGAGGTTTGGAGAGACAGACTTTTCCGTGTGTGTCCTCTCTCGTATAGGTTGTAGACCGGTATATGTCTCCCTGGCAGGGTGTTGAGTGATTCTGCTTAGTTATTTAAAGCTAGACTAGAGGTAAGGTTACTGTGTCGTTGTCTCCGATGTGTGCAGTGTTAGCTAAGCCCTGCACGACATCGACAGGTACTGTGGGAGCCTAGGTTGTCTTCGGGTGGGTTTACTTTGCGAGCACAGCACTGTGGTGTGAGAGGGCCATAGCCTATCCCTCACAACATAGTGCTGCCTCTTTGTGTTGACTTCTGAGGGATCGCCAGGATAGAACTAGGTACTAGAGACCTAGATTTATCAAGAGAGCATCCCCGTCATTATTATTATTATTATTATTATTATATGAGATGCCGAAGTCTCCAACCAGGGTGCAGAAACACCATCAAGATCAATCCACACAAAACACCCGGAGGCACTGGAGAGAGACTATGGCAACTTAGGAAAAAATAAAAACATACACTGTATACTGTACTGTACATATACACATATTAAACACAGATAACATATTATGCAGTGGAGGATATCAAGCTTAAATATAATACAATCAAATAGAATAAAATAAGTTTAAAAATTAGAATTAATGCTGCAAAAAAGCATTAACTCTAGACTTAAAAATGGAGATATTAGCTGAATTGACTAATTGACGTAATCTTCATTATACCACCTTCGGACAACATTAGGCTACGAGCCGCATGCTCGCCCATTGTTGCCCTGCCTTGATACCCCAGCTAGATTTTATTAACCGAGCAGACACTGGTTAGAGATAAGCTCTATTATTATATGTATGCCACATTATTATTCACTGCACTTTTGAGCCGAGGTTGTTGTTGAGTTGCACAACCCTAGTAGGCTGTTGCGTTGTGTCACGAAGCATTTCTTTAGTTGTCGAGCATTACTACCTTTGCGCAGTCTTTATGATTCGCCTGCCTATTATTACTATATGTCCTAGTATTTATTGTGACCCGTATTCTGCATTATAATTTTTCAAGATTCTTTACGAACATCTTCCCAGCATCAGACTTATTTCAGAAGTTTCCAGTTGATGTTGCAGGACTAGCATTGCACTTTCTTTAATACAGGAGTGCCAGTTATTGGAGTATCTACCGTAACGTTAAATAATCACGTTACTTATCTTTTCTTTGTGTAACCTAAAACGAGTAATCTTTTACTGTTTGAGAATAGGCTGTTTCATCGAGTGTCAGCCTAGTGTGTGTGCACCAGTTACCGAGTCATTGGATACCTCGTGGTCCAGGCACGACTCAGGGTGGTAATGGTGTTTTGTTTTCCAGTGTTTAAGGCAGGGGTTGGATCTAGTGTTACCGTTGTTGCATTTTGCCATTATCTAGTCCAATGTTGAAGAGCCCTGTGTCTTTGAGAACCTGGATCGTAACATTGTCAATACAAATATACAAAATATATCGTGTGAGTTTTAGAGTAATTGCGTGCTGGGTTATTATAGAAAACTAGTCGAATTGTGTATGATAAGAGTCATGAGCATCTGAGTGGATAGCAATAGATGAGATCAGTAATGAATATTAACTCCCTAAAAGCGGGCATGCTTGTATACATGACGGTATTGCTGGGCGGGTATATTTACCGAAAACTAAATTAATTCCATGTTCTTTTTCAGGCAAAAACAAGAGCCAGTGCGAAATACATTTATATATCCGTGAAAGGGCGATAATTGAGCTTTCCAATGACACCTGAATCATCCTTGTACGACCACGGGTTATCTTGCAGCGATCGCGTAACCGGAGGTGAAAATACCCCAAAATAAGGTAATTTTCAAGTTTTTTTCCTTGTCGCACGAGGTACGGCGGTAGGGATGAGGCATACTACGTGTCAGTGATGGCCCCAACGTGGTGACGAGCGGTCCAAGCCCAGCTATCGTCCTCCCAACGCGAGGACTCTCTTTCAGAGCTCATAACGTCCTCAAAATGGCACCCAGCATATGATGGTGTGACGTTAACCACTCCGTTAGAACCGCATGGCTTGTCCTACTGACATTACTATTCAATAAATCCTTGCAGTCTGGAACTATGCCCGATCAGTGGAAGCTAGCCAACGTAACACCGATATTCAAAAAAGGCAGCAAATCCCTATCCAGTAACTATCGTCCAATTAGCTTAACCTCAGTTGTATGTAAAATGCTAGAAACGGTCATACGAGACAGACTCGTAAATCACTTAGAGGAAAATAACATACTTAAAGATACTCAACACGGCTTTCGTAAAAAACGTTCCTGTTTAACAAACCTCTTAGACTTCTTCCACGATATCCTCAACCTCTACGATGAGAGTAAAGCTGTAGATATTATATACCTTGATTTTCAAAAGGCCTTTGACAAAGTTCCCCACAACGTTTACTGCTAAAACTAAAAGCGCATGGAATACAAGACGGTGTGTTGAAATGGATAGAAAATTGGCTCAGCGACAGAAAGCAAAGAGTAGTCATAAACGGTAAGGCATCAAAATGGACCAATGTAAGTAGTGGGGTACCCCAGGGATCGGTACTAGGACCAATTCTCTTTCTAATTTACATCAACGACATAGATGAGGGTCTCACCTGTACAATCTCAAAATTTGCTGACGATACAAAAATTGCAAATAGCGTACTCTCAAAAGAACAAGTTGACGATATGCAACACAATCTAGATAAATTGTCATGTTGGGCCCAAATTTGGCAAATGAGTTTCAATGCGGATAAATGTAAAGTACTACATATCGGATACCTAAATGAGAAAGCAAACTATTCGATGAATGGCACTCAGCTTAAGAATGTAAACAGAGAAACCGATCTGGGAGTAACAATATCGAGTAACCTAAAACCGAGTCAACAATGTTCAGAAGTTGTTAAGAAGGCAAACAAAAATAATTGGCTTTATAGGCAGGTCATTTGAGCATAAATCCAAAGAAGTTATCCTAACCCTTTACAATTCCTTAGTCCGCCCTCTTCTGGAATACTGCGTTCAATCCTGGTGCCCTTATTACCAAAAAGATATAAACAAGCTAGAACGAGTTCAACGTAGAGTTACCAAAATGATACCTAGCCTAAAGAACAAACCATACGAAGAGCGTCTTAGAGAATTAAATCTATTTCCTTTAACCCAGCGCAGATTAAGAGGCGACTTAATTCAAGTGTTCAAAATCATCAAAGGCATCGACAATATGAACTGTAGTAAGTACTTCACTATCGACCAATCTAATTACACGCGGGGAAACGGTTGCAAAATTATTGGTAAATCTTTTAACTCGCAACGAATCTAAGAATTTCTTCTTCAATCGAGTTGTCAACTTGTGGAATGGGCTTCCCCGAAACGTTATAGACTGCATCACCGTTGATTCATTTAAACTCCGCCTAGACAAATATCTCGCATCAAACCCGCGACTGACTGCGTTTGTAAATGAATAACTTTATTTTATCCCCCCCTCAGTTACTAACCCATCTGTCCCCTACTAACTTCCTAATCCTGCCACGGACATTAGTTCCAGGGCAGTAATTCCCTTTCCAATGTTCCCTTACCCACTCTAAACCACTGTTTGGACACTTGATCCTCAGTGTTTTGGAGGACAAGCAACCTAGAAGGGTCACTGGATCTGTTGTTGCTTGATTTCCTTTGTACTCCTTTGTACTTTGTACTCCTACAGTGACTCGCTAGGATCGCCAGGGCAGTGGATGGGGCTACAGTTTGTGTATTAGAGTGTGCTTTATTTCATATGAAAGCTTGTGTCATGGGCAGTCCAGAAAGGCTCTTTGTTTTCGCCCATGTCAAGGCTTTATATATTTAATTGTAAAGTATATATTTTATCATTAACTAGTAATGATAGGATCTGGGAGAGAGAGAGGGAGTAGAACAGAGTGAGAGGGGGCGCGCAGTGTTTTTTGTCCCGCTCGATGACGTCACGGCTGGCTGCCTCGCGGGGGTTGGTGGAGAGAGGCCCTTACCATGCTGTAAGCTAGTGGTTAGATGACTTGTAACCGCTGTTTTCCCACGCGGCTCGAGCTAGTGCGAGTATATATACAGTTCCTCGCCACTCTCTCCCTCAGATCTGGTTTCTAGAACACACCCATCTTTTTTTCCCTTGCTATCTGTCCCCGCTCCGTACCTGAGAATCTTTTCCTCTGCCTATCTCTCTCATTTTCCATATCCTTCACCACCTTTTATTAATATTATACCCCCTCTGGTTAACTCTGCAAAATCAGCTTCATGCTGGCCAGTTGTATTGTGTGTTAAGGTCTGATATAGCCTATGTATGTTAGTTGTTAAGATAAGTGGATCACGAAGCATTGGTTGGCATTTATATTGTTTAGTACTGCTTCCTTTAGTTATTAGTGTTCTGCTGGATTAGATAATGCTAGACTAGGAGTCTGATATTATAGGTATTGTTTCCTATGAGTGCTGGCTTCAGTTAAAAGCGGCACGACATACCTGAGAACTGGAGTTGATTGAGTAAATTCTAGTCTGTGTGCCATTGAGAGTAGAGCATGCACGAATGAGGGTTTTTTGCCTATACCATTCTGCACTGTTCTAGTCTCGATTGTTTGTCTTTGAGGTACGCCAGGAGAACGCTTAATACTTCGGTATTAAGGTTTCTCAAGAGAGCTACCCTTCATTATAACGTAATATTTGACGCACAGACTTGAGATTTGGACTAGGCTATGCAGCATGCCATGCGCACCAGTATCTCGTATCATTGCCTCTAGCTAGGCTTAATCAATCATAGTAGACATTAAGTATATTAACCTAATTACTCTTTTTATGCATACCCATTTATGATTACACAAGCATTTCGCAGCCTAGTTTGATGTATTGAGACACAAACGACTTAGGCTCTTTTTGTTGATAGGAATACTGCATTGTCGTGGCGATTATTATTAGTGTTGGTGAGTTTAGATTATTCTTGGTTTCCGACGGCATTATATATATTCTGCCTTTTTGTGTGCATAGCCTGCACGAGCATTGTTCCGCTGCCTGCCTTTTTGGGTTCCATTTCCGATACGAGCATCTTTATAGCATCTAACATTTAAAGAAGATTCCTTGTTAGTGTTGAAGGACTTTAGTGCACTTTCTTTCATGCAGGAGTGCCTGACATTTATTGATTAAAGTAACGTAAGCTGTAACTTCTCTTACCACCTTACTTTGCATACCATAACCAAGCACCTTCGGTTATAGGTAGTAATAGGCTGTTTTCACATAACATTAAGCCTAGAGTAGACGCACATTTATTGAGAGTTTGATAGCCTATTATTGCATATAGAACTCTGTAGAGTATTTGTGTTCTTTGTTCACTGGGAATATACATCAGAGGTTGGAGCTAGCGCTTTCCGTTGTAACATTTATGCCATTACTAGTCCAATGAATAAGAGCCCTGATATATTTGAACCCCAGTCGTAACAATGGGCACCGCAGGGGTGGCCAATATTCTCTCTCCCGTCATATGATGTTCACCGTCGGTTGAGGGTTAAAAAGCAAACTGGAGATGGAACAGAACACTGAGGAACACCGCGGTTGGTAGGTTGAGGAAGTGAGCGATGGCCATTTGCTACCTCAGCTATGGAACGGCTAGAACAAAATTAGAGATTAAGCTATTATGCTAGACCCCCTTGACACATGACTCGTTGCCGACATTTGGGGGCTTCCGGGCTAGTAGGTGGAGCGGCCAAAGTTCTTGACCGCTCTCCCTATCACCTCCAACTAATTTTTTCATGTCCTTTTCTTTCTCCTCCTTTCTAGTTTTCGTTTTTCCCTCTTCCGCTTTCTCCTGGGGCAGCCAACAGAGGCCGGTCTCCCACCCTTGAACTTTTGTGGTCCCGTCCCTCCCTTCCCTTCCAGTTGACTTCCCGGTTTGCTTCCTTCCTTTCTCTTTAACTACTTCAGAGGTTCTAGTTTCCTTAGGGTTTCGCCTTGGTGTCTCTGATCACTGCTGAGTTGGCAGAGTCCACCTGGCGACAGGTGCTGCCGGCGAGGGCTCGCAAGGCTCGTTGCTGGAGGATAGGCACTATAGGGTTGCTTTGGGGTTTCTGACTCCCTTCTCTCTTCCCAGTGAGTGTGTCAGGTGACTACGCCGGCCCCAATCTTCATGGGACAAAGCTGCAGGACAAATGCCCGAGTTGTACAAGGTCCCTAGCTCAAAGCTGAGGCCTGTCCCATCTCAATTGGCCGCATTCTGGGTTTCATGGCCCTGCGGAGGTCTTCCTCCCTTTCGTTGCCAGGGGCACCTGGTAAACGCAGTATCTTCTTCCATGCTTTACCCCCTTTTCTCTTGCAATGGTGACAACGTATGCTTTTTTCACTGTTCTTCCCTGTTTATGGCTTCTGCTTTCGAGGTTCCGGTGAGTGAGCCCCTTGTGGCATGCAGCCTGCCGCTTGGGGATCTGTTGTCTGGCTGTCAGTCCGATTCACCGCGGGAGCACGGTGAGTCGGGGATGGTTTTGGATGCTCTCGACCAGCCCGCTGAAATGTCCCTCGATCAACGCTCGTCCCTCTCGTTCATTACCGTTCCGAATCCTTCTACTGCCCTTATGTCTTCATCACGTCTTCCTCCGACCTCCACTACTCAGGCTTTAATCTCCTCTCCAGTAGTTATTTCTGAGTCTTCCCCTTCTCCCTCTAGTACTGTCACCCTCGACCCTTTTCTGCCCTCCCTCCCTCGTTCTCTTTCCTCTTCTTCTCCAGTTTCGTCCTCTTCTCGTCCTCGCTCTGTCCTCTCTCTTTGCGCCTCCTTCCTTTAACACCTTACGAGCGGCCTATGCGGTTTATTTATGTGTACTGCACAGCGGGGTGTTTTTAGCCAAAATAGGGCTGTTTACGTGATCATTTTCATGCCTAAATAAGACCCAGAACGTAAAACAAGTACCTATCCCTGAAAGGGCATAAACAGAGCTTTCGAATGACACCATAACGATCCTTGTATGATGGATAGTTTTCTTGCAATAACCGTGCAACGCGAGTGCAAAAAGCAGGTAATTCGGTACTTTCAGTACATAATTGAGTATGTAGCGAGTGAGAGAGGGAGGAGGGAGCTGAGATTTGTGTCAGTAGGTTCGCCGAGGTGGTCTGGAGCAGTCATACGCTCGCTAGTCTCCTGCCACCACTTGTCTCTCTCTCTCAGCCACATTACGTGCTGAAATTGCCACTCGAGTTATGTCGAGCGCCGCCACATAGTCCAGCTTTATTTAACTCGACTTATGTTGCTCGCCGCTAAATAAGGGTTAATAAGTTTTTCACCATCCCTGCATCTGCGCCTCTAGCCGGTGATGACCTCCTCTTCCACTGCGTCTCCTTCAACAGGTGGGAAAGGACGTCACCTTCCACTCTCGCCATGATGCCTCCCGTCTTGTTACCGTCCAAAACGAACTTCAGGCTACTGCTATGACCTCATTCGTCGATTGTTCTGGCACCCCCATACCGGATCAAAAAGATCAACAACTCAACTCCTGTACAGGGACTGTCCTGATCCCCGCTTCCATCCGTCTCGGGGGTCGTCCATTCGCGGATTGCGCCGACCTCGTCAAGGACATCATTGTTGCTCAAGGCCACAAGGTGGTTAGTGTGGTGTGCTACACTATCCCTCCTCACAACCTTCGCCGCAATCCCGCAAACATTGCCAAGATCTCTTTTGATGGACTTTCCCTTCCTGCCTATGTTATTGTCGGTGGTACTCGCCACCCGTGACTGCGTCTCTTCCTCGTCCACTCCAGTGTCGCAGCTGCTGGCGTTTCGGCCACCCGGCGAAGTTCTGCCGTACAGCCGCTGAGAGCCCACTCTGCCCATGCTGTGCGCAGTCCAGACATGCCGTTGGAGAATGCCAGTCAACGTCCCAGTTCTGCCTTAATTGCCGCGGGTCTCATTCGGCCGACTCTAGGATTTGCCCCGTTCATCTGATTGAGTCTGAAGTTGCTGTCATCAAAGCGAGACACGGCCTTACGCTCACTGCAGCCCGTCAAGAGGCTCGTCGCTCGGGCTTCACCCCTCAGTCATTTTCCAGGACTCTGTCTCCTCCCTCCTCTTCTTCACCTCCCTCTACCATGCCCCCCCCCCCTTTTTCTGGTTCCTCAGTTCCTTCCACTGCCTCCGCCCCTCATTCTGCCCCCCCAGTCGCACCTGTTTCGTCATCTACCTCTCTTCCTTCTACCAGTGCTTCTACCAGATTTTCTCCTTCCTCCTCTTCTGTCTCCTCCGTTCGTCTTTTTCTGTACCTTTGTCTAACACTTTCTCTGTTCTCAGTCCTTCTACTCCTACTTCTACCCCTTCATCTAGCTCTCTTCCTTGTTCCTTCTCTTCTAGTCTCCCTCAACGCTCTCACCGTTCCAAGCCTCCCCCCCGATCTCAGTCATCTTCCTCTTCTAGTCGCCCCAAATCTCCTACTCGCTCTAAACTTCCCATCGCCTCTACCAAACGGGCTCATGCGCTCCGTTCTTGCTCTCCCGCTTCCTCTTCTAAACGTAAGGGTGGTCTCCGTGACGTGCGGAGGTCAAGTCCCCGCGAGAAGAAGAAGAAGATGCCTACTTCTCCATCTGTTTCCCTTTCTCCTCCCTCCATCCAGTCTCCTCCTCCTCCCGTCACTGCGTCCCTAAATTTCTCCTACGAAACCCTACCTAAAATTGATGAATTTATCCGTTTTTCCCACCCACCGCCTTCAACCGTTCATACCGAAGTTCATCCTACCCCCTCTTCTTTCCCCCCTACTCCTCTCCCGCCTTCCCCTACCCCGTCCTCTTCCTCCGCTCCTCCATTCTGGCCCACCTCCTGGCCCTCCTCCTATTCCTCCTCCTGACCCTCCGCCTCTTCCTTCTCCTGACCTTACCCTGTCCTTCTCTTCCCACCCGTCCTCTGTCCTTACTACCTCTTCCTGCCCTCCTCCTTCCTCTCCTCTTTCTCTGTTAGACCTCCCTATGCCTCCCGGTTTCCAGTCTTCCCCTTCAGCGTCTTCTCGTCCTCCTTCCCTCCCCATTCCTGCTATTCGTTAGCCTCTCTTGGCTATATTTTCCACCCACGGTGTTAACTGTATTTTGTAAATATGTTGTATATAGTGTACATATTTTCTTCCCTCTTGTACGAGTATTCTTTTTAACCTTTTTTTACATTTTAATATCCATTTTACAATGGAACATTCGTAGTTTAACAGCACATCGTGTTGATCTTCGTTACCTTATCTCTAGGTTTAGCCCACTTGTTATTAGCTTACAAGAATTGCGTTTATCTAAGGCCCCCCCCCCCATACCTTTTTACACCTATATAAGTTCTCCCCAATCCCAGTATGATACTTGCCTCCTCATACATCATGATGTCCCAGTGTCTCCGTTAACTATCCATACATCTCTTAAATGCACGCTTGCCAGAGTGTTCCTTTCACGCTGGCTTACAGTAGTTTCCATATACCTTTCCCCCTCGATCCCGATCGATGTTCCAGAATTAAATAGAGTCATTTCTCTATTACCTCCATATTTCTTCCTTTTAGGGGATTTTAATTGCAGGCATTCCCTGTGGGGTGACTCTACCGTTAATACACGAGGTCGTTCCCTTGAGGCTCTGATTCGTACGAACGATTTATTTATTTTAAACACTGGTTCCTCTACGCATTTTGATAGCGGCACCCGTACCTTCTCATGTCTTGACTTGTCTCTGTGTTCCATTACAATATCCTTGGATTTTACTTGGAAGGTCTTTGATGATTACTGTGCGACTGACCACTTCCCGATTGTCCTCTCCCCTACGACTTACTCTCCAGTGCCACGCCCTCCCCGTTGGTGTTTCGATCGAGCCGACTGGACATCTTTCGCTGATCTCGCCGTTCCGCCTAATCCAACCCCCGCCTTCCCGGATCCTGATGCCATGCTTACCAGTTTCCTGATGTTTGTGCTCCATGCTACCTATACTTGTATTCCGCGCACCACTCGGAGTATGTCTTCTAAGTGTGTACCGTGGTGGACTGCTCAGTGCACTTCAGCTTTACGCAATAAAAGAGACAAGTGGAAGAGTTTCCGTCGGAAAAAAGGCTCTCCATATGAGCGGGATGCGTATACTCTATTCAAACAGGCTAATGCCGTCTTCCGTCGTACAATCCGCTCTGCTAAAAAATCTAACTGGATATCATTATGCCTCTACTATCAACGCAGATACACCAGTTAAGCAAGTCTGGGCTCGTGTCAGGAAGAGTGCAGGGAAACATGCGCCTACGCCGGCCCCAGTCCTCCATACCAACACTGGCGTTGTGGGCGACCCGTCTCTGGTGGCCAATATGTTAGGACAACATTTCAGTGATGTTAGCACTGGCTCCCATCTCCCGCCCTCCTTCCAGATGCATAAACGCCGTTCTGAACTTAAGCGACTTGACTTCGCCTTATCGTCTGATCAGTTTTTCAATGCCCCCTTCTCCCGGGCTGAGCTTGAGTCTAGCCTGTGAGCCTATAAGGATACATGTGAAGGCCCTGACGGAGTCCATTACTTGATGCTGAAGCACTTATCTCCACCTGCGCTTGACTTTCTCTTATCCATCACAACCGTCTGTGGTCCACAGTCTTTTTTCCGGCTGAGTGGAGGCATGCCATCCTTCTCCCATTCCTTAAGCCGGGTAAGTCGGGCCATGCACCAGCAGATTACCGTCCAATTGGCCTGGTCAGTTGCGTAGGCAAATTATTAGAACGCATGGTTCACTCCTGCTTAATGTGGCTACTAGAATCAAGAGGCATCCTGTCACCTTTTCAATATGGCTTTCGTAAGGGTCGTAGCACATTGGACCCATTAATGAGACTGGCAACGTCTATCCGCGACGCCTTTTCGGACACTAAGTCAGTTTTAGCTGTATTCTTCGATCTTGAAAAAGCTTATGATACTGCCTGGAAATACAACATCCTTCATACCCTCTTACGTTCTGGTGTGTCTGGCAACATGGCAGTATTCTTGAAGAACTTTCTCCGTGATCGTACTTTCCGAGTCAAGCTTCAGAATACATTCTCACGAACATACCCCGAACACGAAGGTGTCCCACAGGGTTGTGTACTAAGTACCATCCTTTTTATCCTAGCTATTAATGGTATTATTTCTTCTCTCCCTCATGGTGTCCGTGCTTCTTTGTGTGTGGACGACTTCGCTATTTATGCTGTGGGTTCGGATATCGCAGCCCTAAAAGATCTCATGCAAAAGGCCATCGATGCAGCTACGCAGTGGGCTACAACCCATGGTTTTCGGTTTTCGCCCTCGAAATCTTGTGCCGTCATCTTCACAAAACGCCATACAGTCCCGCAACCTGTTCTTACGTTGTATAACTGCCCTCTGCCTTACAGGTCCTCAGCTCCATTCTTGGGTCTCAGTTTTGATACTCGGTTGACATGGTATTCGCACATTACTTCGTTACTGACCACCACCACCTGACGGCTTCAACTCTTACAAACCCTTAGCCACTTGTCTTGGGGTGCGGACCGGACGACTCTTCTGCGCCTCCATACAACACTTATTCTATCCAAGATCGATTATGGCTGCCAGGTATATGCCTCTGCTGCAAATACAAACCTTAAGCGCCTAGACTCCCTTCACCATCACGGTCTGCGCTTGTCGCTGGTGGCTTTTCGCTCTACTCCGGTTATTAGCCTTTATGCAGAATCAGGTGTCCCGCCGCTATCATCCAGGTGGGATAAACTGACCCTTCAATATCATCTTCGCCTTCTGCAACACAGTTCAGCTGGTTTTCCTCCCACGGCTTCCAGCTTAACCCTATCATCGACTACTACTTCGTTCCCCGGTCGGGTCTCTGCTTTACTAGCCTCATTCTCTTTTCCTATTCCATCAGTGCTACCCTTCCGACAGTCAGAATTCCCCCCATGGCTACTCCCTCGCCCTACCGTTTGTACAGCTGCCCTCCCCCCCTCCAAGGCCTCTTCAACCCCACAGTTGCTTTATGCTCAGTTTGTGGAACATATGCTAAACCACTCTTCAGCCATCCCAGTGTACACTGATGGTTCCAAGACCTCCGCCGGTACAGGGTTTGCGGTTGCGTTCTCTGACCAGACCTTCCAACGTCATGTCCAATCATGTGCTAGTGTCTTTACGGTCGAGTTATTTGCTATTTTATTTTATTTTATTGCCCTACGTACTATTTTTTGTTCGCACCTGCATACCTTTGTAATTTTCAGTGACTCCCTTAGTCCTCTACAGAATATTCAGTCTATTCCCACTGTTAACCCCTTTGTGCTGGAGATTCAGGAATGGTTGTTCCGCATCGCTACTAAATTAAAGTCCCTGTCTTTCTGTTGGGTCCCAAGTCATGTTGGAGTGCCTGGCAATGGGCGAGTTGATTTTCTCGCCCGCTCTGCTATTACCTCTAACTAACTCATGCCACGGCGTATTCCTGCATCAGATTACTTCCCACATGTTACTCAATTACTATGTCAGCGCTGGCAGGACGAGTGGACCTCCATGAGGGTGTCTGATGTCAAACTGCGTTCTATCAAACCTTCCGTCCTACCTTGAAAGTCTTCCTCTCATCGCAATCGTCGATGGGAGACCGCTCTAGCCTGTCTTCGGCTCGGCCACACCAGGCTCACGCATGGTCATTTGATGTCCTGTGATGTCCCCATGCTCTTTCCTCGCTGCCATATTCCAGTGTCTGTCCAGCATCTCCTGATATACAGTCCGCGTCTCTCCAATGCCCGACGGCAAGCATTCCCCTTCATATACGCCCTTAATCGCCCCCCTGTCTTAGCCGATATGCTTGGAGAGTCCCCCACTTTCTCCCTCCCACATCTTATGCGGTTTTTCCTCCATACCCGTCTCCTTCAGCTTCTTTAATTAGTGTTTCCTAGTCTTCTTATCCGTACTCCGCCCAGCCCCACAACAACTCCGATGTTTTTTACACAAAGTTTATTTTGGTGCCACATAGTCTTTTTAGGCTTGGTGCGTATCCCTATTTTAATAATAATTATATTATGCTAGAGACAAATTTATATGATCAATGATTATTTCTACTAAACAGGAAGATATTAGTCATCTATATATAACTACAATCAAACACAAAGGCAAGTTATTCAATGGGTACAAAACAACAGTTTTATTTATACACAGAGGGAAATCAGTTAACTCATATATTAAATATATCAGTAAACAGGGCATAAACATACATAAATTAACAATATTAAATTATAGAAGCAAGTTTGCTTGAATTGGGGGGTCAAGTCTCACATGCTTTAGAAATGAGTGCTCTCAAAATGGAGTGAACATGGTGTTATTTATTTATGCAATTATTCACAGAGGAAATCAAACTTTTACTTATTTAACAAAAAAAAATAATAGAGATCAGAAAAGGTCTTTTGCATAGTGATTTCACATTTTCTCAACATGAATTTAGCTATATTTCTTTAGATCAATTTACATACAAAATTAATCTTTGTTATGTAGGAATCACTAAAATAAAGGTGTGCACGTTCTGGTGTGGAGTGTCTGTGAAATTAATTGTCTTCGATCGTAAACTTAGAAAATTAACTAGCAGAAGGCAAGGGTACAATGTATGTGATAATTATATTCTCCCTGAAAGGCAAGTGCACTGGTAAGCAAGGAAGAGACTGTAACACTTGGAGACACACTACGATTTATTGTAAATTAGTGATTTCCCTGATGTCGGAGGGGGACTCAGTGATATTTCTACTACTCAGCGTGCTGGTTGGTGTTACGGCACTTGGTAATTTTGGGCGTCTGGTTAGGTCTAGACTTCTTTTGGTGACAACGGACGTCTCTGCTCTTCTCCTCTTGGTAGAAGCTAGGTATCATACCACTAGCAGTGCCAGGTAGTGTACCACAAGCAGGAGTAATGGTTGAGGTGAGTCTGCTAATGATACTCCAGTCGGTGATCAGGAGAGTGAGCTTCAGGCCTCAAAAGTATGTGTTTTTGTACTTCAGTCATAAGACCAGCTTTTGCCACTCTCGAACTTGGCTATTTCACCAGAGCACGTTCAGTCTTAAGACCTGAGATGATAGTTTCGTACTTAACGAGCTTGCTATCAGTCTGATGACCAGATGCACTAGTCTCGAACCATATAGTCCTAATCTCGTACCTAGGTTTGTTCCAGTCTTCAGACCTGGAGGTGCTAGTATTGAACCTTGCTGAATTATATCCTCTAGGTCGGTTAGCATAGTCTCTCCTTTTTCTGTGTAATCTGGTTACTAGTTGGTGCGGGCTGGAACAGCGCAATCTGACTGGTCACAATTTGGGTATTTTCCGGTGTCACCTTTGATGGGAGTCGAAACATATGTAGGCAGCTGCGCGTGGGAAGGGCGGACGGGAGGTCTTTTACTGGGCTCCTTAGATCATTGTGATGTGATATTGGGGGTGGTCCTTAACCCGCTGGATCCCAGCGTCACACGTGTTGCGTCGGCAATGTTCGATCACCAGAACCCAGCGACGCAACGTTTGCGTCAGTGTCACTCCGGTCCCAATTACTCCGGTCCTATGGCACCTAGAGGGCTCAGATTTGTATGGGACCTGTGTAAGTATCCCACGCACCCATGCCGATGGTTGAAAACTCTCAAAGTCCAACCGCGTGCGCGTGAGCACACAAAAACCTGTTTTTGGGGGGAAATTGCCTTAAAATGTTTACTCTTGTAAAATCCGTTTTCGGGGGCTCTGTAGGACCATTTTTTGCACTTTTTGACCAATTTTTGTTTTCCTTCATTCCTAACCCATTCGCTATTGTTTCTGGAAAAAAAAATCAAAACCCGCTGGGCCCTGGTGGTACATTTATTAATAACTAGCTGGGGCTCAGCGGGTTAAGGCTCCAATTGTAATCATTTGCATACCAAAAGACACAGTTGCAAGGATAGAAACCCAAGGAGGATAGTTTAGAAATTAGAGATTATTGCCTGACTGTATCAAAGGCTTTTGATACCACACTAGAAAAGGTCTCACAGAAGTCCCGAAAGAAGGATGATCAAGAGCAGAACGACCCTTAAGGAGGTTTTCTGCCGATCTGAATGTTGATTATGGGAAGACAAGTTCTTAAGACATTTTGAATTAAGAATACATTTCAAATCTTTAGAGATATAAAGATAAGAGATTTTGGACGATATTCGGAGAGTTTAGAGCCTCCACCATTTTTGGGGACAGGTTTTAATGTTTTTACTTGTGATGATATGTCTTATTGTATATTTTTGTATATAACTTTAATTTGTGACTGAGTTCATACTTCAGAGGAAAATGAAACAATGCATGTTCTAAATATCTACAATAAGAAACGTTGAGTATCAGTTACTTGATAATCGAGGAATCATTAAATGTGTGTGTGAGTTCAATGGTGTTCCTTGGAAATGAGTCGATATACTATTTTATAAAATTATAATGGTTTAAAATTAGTCCTGGTTATCTATTAACAATAAATTCAATATCACCAACAATGTATATAATTATATATTATGAATTAATTTGATGCTGAATAAATACTGCTACATAATAAGCACTTAGCATAAACAGTATTACAAATGATACACTGGGTAGTCCTTTATCAAACGAATATCGATAGAGTTAATATTTATGGTTAAAAACACATGTGCAGATATGGTCCCAGGTTTATTCAACGTTTCGCCTTCTACGGCTTCTTCAGGAATACAACATATATGGAAGTACAGTCAACCTCATTTTCAAAACTTTCACCCACTTAAAATATCCCCCATTTTTCATACTAAAAGCAAAGAAGAAAGGTCTCTCCATTCACCTAAGAACCGCACCAAAAGAAAAACCCAATAAAATTTAAATTTTAACCAGATCAAATGTAGCTGACAACGTATCTAACATCATGAAGAGAGCAGGAGTCGAAATAGTTCGAACTGGCAGGGTCACAATCGGAAATGTCGTGAAAAGGGTTAGTAACGGAGGAATGAAAACAGTGAAGCGGGTGGTTATGAAGTTCCATGTCTATCTATCTATCTATTGCCTGACTCCGTGAGGTCTACCTCTCCCGTCCCTCCACCTCGCTCTCGTACACCCTCTTAGTCATTCTCTCGCTCATTAGTCTGTCTATCCCTCCATGTAACTCCGCACGCACTCTGCTCTCACTCTTGGTCTGAGTCTCTCCAACGTCCTTGTTACTGCTTTTAGCGTTCCTACACCTCTTCCCCTGTTGTACCCTCTCCCGCACTTCATCCATAGTCCCGACGATCTCCATGTGCCTCCTGTAATAAATTATATATTGGCGAAACATACCGAGGTCTAAAGAAGAGGATAAAAGAACACAAAACGGATATGGAGAAATATAGATTGAGCAATGCGATGGTAATACATAGGTTAGACGCGGGGCACGGTATAAACTATGACGAAGCTAAGCTAGTAAAATGCGAAACTGACACGTGTAAACGGAGATGTTTTGAATTGGCTCATATTGTTTTAAACGACACCATGAACTTGAATAATGGCTTCTTTTCTTTAACCAAACCCTTAGCTATAATGTTAACGAACATACAACCAGGCTAGGTGACTCTTTCCCATATAGTTCATGCGGTATTTTATTTCATTTAATTTCATATTGCTACACCAATGATTTCATTTTGTTTAGTTGTTTTCTCAGAGCTTGGACTATATATAAGTTGACTGTACTTCCATATATGTTGTATTCCTGAAGAAGCCGTAGAAGGTGAAACGTTGAATAAACCTGGGACCATATCTGCCCATGTGTTTTTAACCATAAATGTTGCAGCCTACGCTGTTTCTTTCTAATAGAGTTAATATTGATGAACTCTAACTTATTTTGACACCTTCGCACTGGTGTGATTTAGGCAGAGTCAATAGTTGGGAACTCTGTTTTTTCTAGCTATTTTACGGGAGTACACTTAGTGAGCCGAAATAGACAGAGTTAATCTTGCTGGACTCTAACTTATGTTGACACCTTGGCACTGGTGTAATATGTAATACCCTGTACCCGCAAAAATCCCGCAACCACAAAACTACCCGAGTTGACGTCTGGGATAGCATAAAATAGTCGTTGTTGGCGGAGTCTAAGAAACCCACCACGTGAATCACCACTAGACTATCACCTCGTTCTTTCAAGGAGGACTAAGGTTGCTATTCTATTGTACGTCCGTGGTAGTACAGTGGGTTAGCGCACAGGTCTGGTTGACCTACTGAGGTCACTAACCAGGGTTCGAACCCCGGCGCCAGGCATCTCAAAATCTGGGGATTTTCGGGAGGATGCTATGTAATACCCTGTACCCGCAAAAATCCCGCAACCACAAAACTACCCGAGTTGATGTCTGGGATAGCATAAAATAGTCGTTGGTGACGTAGTCTAAGATACCCACCACATGAAACACCACGAGACTATCACCTGGTTCTTTCAAACAGAACTAAGGTTGCTATTCTATTGTACGTCTGTGGTAATACAGTGGGTTAGTGCGCAGGTCTGGTTGACCTACTGAGGTCACTAACCAGGGTTCGAGCCCCGCGCCAGGCATCTCAATACCTGGGGATTTTCGGGAGGGATAAATTCCCTTCGTACACCCAGCATTTCAATTATTGTTATCAATTATTTAGGAGCATAAGTTTGGAATCCCATGCCTCAAGTAGATGTTGTCCATGAACACCCAGCAGAACTCTCAGAAGGGGTAGCTAGCGTGCTAAACTCAAATGCAGGAGGCCCGGGGTTGAGGCTTCACTGAATTTGTTCGCATTTGGCAATCATCTCGATGGCCTCCAATCCCTGTCTGTAATGGCAGACAGCCGAGGTGCAATACACCAGTGCTGCAATTCCAATGTGAATGCTTCAACATGTTGAGCTGACTACATTGGTTTACAGACTATACTCACAAACTCAACCATCTACCACTCCAACATTACATTACACATACTGTATGTTTGCCTTCTCGCCTAGGTGGAATATGGCTGTAGTAGGAAGCAAATATAAATATTTTTTGGGGCTCTGTATCTCTTCCGCTTAGTTTAATCCATATAACAAACATACATGTTATTGATTTTATATTTCTCGTATTCTTACAATAACATGCATTTTTGTTTCATATGAACAGTATTTTCATCTTGGTTTGTTGAGTTAGAATGGATTTGCAAAAGTAAAATAAGAATTGGAAGAGTAATAACTTATATTAATATACTATACTTTTAACTGAAATAAGGAAGAAAATAAACACTACGCCACTACTACCAAGCAATTTTCCCGCGTTTCCCACACCCCCGTGAAAGGAAGCTGTAACCACCACAACACCAAGATGTGCCAAAGTCGCTGCAATAGCTTTCGCACTCCCTCCAACACCCGGCAAGAATATCACAGCCACAATAAACAACCCTGATGCACAAAAGAGAAGGAAAGCCGCAAAGGAAAGGAAGACAACAAAACGAATCCAAAAACACCGTAACTCCACGCGCCCTTCTTCCTCCAAGCCGCATCACCACCATGACCATGAGGACAGAAGGGACTACCCCATACACCCAGGATTATCGCCCCGCACATGTGCCCTTATTAGCTGGAGAAGGAACACCAGGAGGAATGCAGAAAAAGGTATGACTATCACAGGCAAAGTGAAGATCTTTACAGTTGGAAAGCTATTAATTACCCTCACTGGAAGGTAGATAACAGCTGGAAGATGTGGGTTTTAATATTGAAGTAGATCCCTGACAGCACTGGTTGTAAATCTCTACTTTCAATCTTATTTAAGAACTTGGCTCATCAAAGGAATTTGTTATTAGATCTCACTGTAGGCCACCTAATATCCATTTCTCTACCTTGATACCGGC
Organism: Paralithodes platypus; assembly: GCA_032716605.1. Lineage (NCBI taxonomy): Eukaryota > Metazoa > Arthropoda > Malacostraca > Decapoda > Lithodidae > Paralithodes > Paralithodes platypus. The sequence continues at coordinate 9,096,723 of CM064576.1, read as the reverse complement.
TTTACTGTCAATAAAGAATGGTGATTTGTCAAACGTTTTATTGGTAGTAAACCACCCCCGTTTTACTAAAAGTTCACGCACTGGCTGGACTCTGGAAAGGCAGGGATCTGCAAGATACCGTACCAACACTGCATAACGGCGCTCTGCAAAGAGAGTCCATCCGGTATGGAGTCCCAGGCACTGGTTCTGGGGTACGTCTATCGGAAAAGGCCAAAAAGTATCTCATCAACTCAGTCACCGAAAGACTCTGATAACGGTCAGAACAGTTAAGAGACGTTGCGTTACAAATAACCCTCTTACGTTAGTTCGACGACATGTTACAGATACACTGGCATATTGTACATGACATTCAAGGCCCAACACCCAAGAGTACTGGAAGGTCTGCAACAAAACTCATATAACAGTCAGAGTAGTTATTGAGTTCTATCCTACGTTAGCTCGATAATACTATACAGATGCACTGGCATATTGTACGTATTATTTAAGACCCAACACCCAAGAATTTAAGTCTCCATCCACTGTCCACCAGCCACGTCAGGACCACCACCACGGCCAAGATCCTCACCAGAAGACTACAAAGTGCTAATTGATATAATATATAGTGAAACCCTTTAAAAGTACTAGTAACGCACCTTATAGATAAAAGGAAATACTTAATTGAATTACTATACAATATTTGTATGCTAATTGAAACGCATAATAAGTACTATTGATATCCATAATATAAGGAAAGTATTTAATGTCATATCCTATTTAATTATACCAGTTAAATCTTAAAAGTACTAGTGACGTGCCTTTTATACAGTACAAGGAAGTATTTAAGTGAATTATTCTATACTATTGTTATGCTATTTGAACCACATAAGAAGTACTAGTGATACCCATTATTTTAGGGAAGTACTTAATTAAAAGTTGTAATAATCTACTCGAGTAAAATATTAAAATTACTATTGATATACCGTATATAAAGGAAAGTGAAATATACCTGTATCGTGGGATTTTAAAAGTACTTATGTCATACCTTGATTGAAGGGAGTACTAAACTATTATATACAGGAAATGTCTTAAGTGTGAGAGAGTATTGTGGAACCTCGTTTGTGCGTCTTCTAGTTCTATATATATCATTATCTAATATTAAAGTACGATATCCATGTGTAGCGAATATAATATATGAATGTACGCTGTGTTATATTTATCCTCTATTACCTTTGTGCATGTGTTGAAGTGAAATCAACTTCTCCAGTCGAGTAAGAACCTACCTAATTTATCCAATCAACCCCAGTAAACACCTGGTATAACATTAACATTACCAAATAATATATTAACAAAAAAAAACAATTGTAATAATATATATTCCACCGCTTCCTGGAATGTACACAGGTTTTCTGTCTTCCTTTCCAATTCGAATTGGATCGCGTTGAATCATTTCCTTTGTTCTGTTGCATATTTCCCTGGAGTTATTTTAGTTCACACACTTCTTTTGTATTGAAAAGGTTGCACCAAAGGGATATGTGTTATATGACGAGGATATTTGAAACAAGCTTAGTATGTAAAAATGCATTATTGGTCTACATATGTTTCTCAGCAGTGCAATTTAGCTATATCCCTGATCTATATAATTTATTACTAGACGCCTTAATACCAAAGAGGGTGGACGCAAATTAATCACCTCTAATCACCCCCAATCACTCAATTACATCTTATCCCCATCATTCCATCTGATTCTCAGTCACCCTCTACCTCTCTGCCCTTCCACTTCACTCTCGTACACTCAGTCAGTCATTATCTCCTTACACTCCACATGATCAAACTACCTCAAGGTGTTCTTCTTCATACTCTCCAGCACATCTATATCCACAACATATCTCTGTAATAATTCCTTGTGTGTTTGTCAAGCTAATGACACTGCCCCAGTAATTAATTGAACCAACATTCTCCATTACCTGACCATTCAACCTTACTTCACATTTTGTGACTGCATTCCTCTCAAAGATCATAACCATGTGCTAAACCATTTGATCTTCAGTTTCCATGCCTCACACACAGTACCAAACATATTCACCAAACACTGCAACTCCCATTATCATCACTCAATAGAACAGTATATTATAATCGCCCAACAGTAGTACAGACAATTTCCACTCGCTCTCGTCACTGACTTCAATATCCACTTCTCTTCCATGTATTCCTTTCATGACTCCACTAATATGCCTAGATAACAACCATGGGGACATCACACACCCCTGTTTTATTACTAAATTCAGGCCAAAAAATAAAATAAAAAATAATAATAACTTTGTTCATCCTCTACACACACTGCAGCCCCCACACCCTCTTACATATTCTTCACCAACTATTACATACATTCCCAATACTTTTAAGTAGACCTTTTTATCTTCTTCCCTTCCTTCCCTTTTCCAGATGCTTCTCCACAGCATACCTCAAGGAAATAGGTTTTATCTACACATCCTCTTTCCTTCCAAAACCCACCGTGCTCCTCACCTACCCATTGCTCTGTTATCACTCACTCTCTCTCGATCACTATCCTACAGTACACCTTTCTTACTTTGCTATGGAGACCAATCCCTCTGGGATAAACTCACACTCTTCTCTCCTCTACTCCTTTATACAGGGGGATTATTATACCTAATGCTAAGTCTTCTAGCACCGTTTCTTTTTTCTTTGCTAGTACAGTGTTGTAATTTCGTGGTATAATTGTTCATACGGACATGAAGTTTAGTAGAAGTTGTAAGTTGTTTGTGTGGGGAGGTTCCTCTCACACCGCTCTCCTAGACAAAGTTGAAAGGAAGGCCTTTTGTATCATTAACTCCCGTCCACTCACCAACTCTCTGCAATCTCTCTCTCTCCGCCGCAATGTTGCTTCTATCTCGCTATTCTATCGCTACTATAATAATCAGTGTTCCTCAGGAGCTTTCCCAGTGCATACCACCTCCTTTACGTAGGGCACGTGGTACCCGTCTTGCAACTCAATCCCACCCCTACTCTGTGTAACTCTCTAACCCAAGAGTGAAACGTTACTCTCAATCTTTCTTCTACTCAACAGCTGAGCTCTGGACCTCTCTCCCAGAATCAGTCTTTCCCTCTTCCTATGACTTAAATTGCTTCAAACTCCGTGTGTCCAGGCATTTTGGCTCGATCGTCCCTTGATTTTGGCCCTGTCACTCTTTCAACTATGGGGGAGGCACTCGCTATAGGCAATTCTGCCTTTTGCCTCCCTCAATCACATAGAAAAACAAAAAACAAAAAAAAACGCGGTGCAAATAATGTCAATTTAGTATTTTGGCGTAATGTTTATCTTGATCGCATTACAAGTACTGCAGAGCACTATAAGTAATTATTGGCTAATTTCAGCTAGGGCCTGACACCTTAGAATGTGCCTACATTTTCCATTTACCTAAAAGATGCACTATTATTAGAAATCTATCTATCCACCTATTGCCGGAGGCAGTGATCCCCAAAGAGGTGGCCACGAACGAAACGCCCCATGCATCTGTCCCCAGTCAGTCGACACCCCTCCTCCCATTCAGCACCGCTTCCACTCATATACTTCTGAACTCCAGCCTTCCACCTCCCTCTCTGTCCATCCACCTCACTCTCATACACTTTCTTAGTCATTCTCTCGCTTCCCATAAGTTCCACATGGCCGAACTATCTCAAGGTGTTCCTTTTCACACTTTCCAGCACATCCACATCCACACTACTCTCGTACTACTCTGTGCTTCTGTGCTGACTCCCTGCCTAGACAAATTTTGTCGTCTCTGTCTCTCCTCTAACGTCTTCCCTTCATGCTGAAAATTTGCTCTCATTCAACCTGTCCCAAAGAAGGGTGACCTCTCTCAACCCTCCAACTATCGTCCAATTGCTCTCATCTCTTGTATCTCTAAACTTTTTGAAACTCTTCTTGCTTTCAAATCTCTTAAGCATTTCTCTTCTCATAATCTACTCTCAGATCGCCAGTATGGCTTCCTCAAGGGTCGCTCTACTCAGGACCAACACATTGGTCCTGGCTCTACTGGTGATTTTCTTTCATATCTTACTAACTCTTGGTCATCCTCCTTCCGCAACTTCGGTGAGACCTTTTCTATTGCACTAGGCATATCAATGGCCTTCGATAGAGTCTGGCACAAGTCTTTAATTTATAATCTACCCTCCTTCGGTTTCTATCCCTCTAATATCTGTGCCATTGTCTCTAATTTCTTTTCCGGCAGTTCTATAGCTGCGGTTGTGGACGGCCATCGCTTACTTCCTCATCCAATCAACTCCGGTGTTCCTCAGGGCTCTGTCCTATCTCCTATTATCTTTCTAATTTTCATAAATTATCTTCTCAACTGCACCTCCAGTCCTATCCATTCATACGCAGACGACTTTACCTTACACTACTCATTTAGTTTTCCAGAACGCCCCAGCCAGCAATCACTCATAGACAAACGTAATGAAGTCATACAACACTTATCTTCTGATCTAACTACTATTTCCAATTGGGGTAGAGAAAACCTTGATGCCTTTAATGCTTACAAAACCCAATTTCTCCATCCAAAACCCAATTTCTCCATCTATCTACCCGTCTGGAACTACCAGCGGACTATCCCTTATTCTTCAACAATACAAAAATCAATCCTTCATCTTCTCTCAATATTCTTGGTGTCTCTTTTTCTTCTGCTCTCACTTGGAAGGACCATATTACCAGTCTTGTTAAGGCAGCCTCTCAAAAGCTGGGTTTGCTCAACTGCCTCAAGGGGTTCTTTACCCCTGCACAACTTCTTGCTGTGTATAGGGGCACAGTGCATCCTTGTATTGAGTATTGTTCACATGTGTGGGGAGGATCCTCTCACACCGCACTCTTAGACAAAGTAGAAAGGAAGGCCTTTCGTATCATTGTTGTATCTCTCTCGCTATTCTATTGCTACTATAATAATCAATGCTCCTCAGAGCTTTCCCAGTGTATACCACCTCCTCTACATAGGGTACGTGGTAATTGTCTTGCAACACAATCCCACCCCTACTTTGTGCCACTCTCTAACCCAAGAGTGAAACATTACTCTGTCTTTCATCAGCCGAGCTCTGGAACTCTCTCACGCAGAATCGGTCTTTTCCTCCTCCTAAGACTTAATTGCTTCAAACTCTGTGTGTCCAGGCATTTTTGCTCGAACGTCCCTTGATTTTGGCCCCGACACTCTTTCATCAATGGGGGAGGCACTCGCTACAGCAAGTTCTACCTTTTGTCTCCCTCACTCACATAGAAAATAAAAATTGTCTGTCTATCCCTCCATGTAACTCGGCACGCACTTCTCAAGTAACTCATTTCCACACCTCTCACTCTTGGTTTGTGTCTCTCCAACAACGTCCATGCTTGGCTCCCGTATGTCAATGTCGAGATTACCACACTGTCATGCAAGGACTTTTTTTACTTCCATGCTGACCACCCTATTTCTTGTTACTGCTTTCAGCATTCCTACAACCCTCTTCCCCTGTTCCACCTCTCCCGCAATTCTTCATCCATACGCCCATCTTTACTCAACACACTGCCCAAATACTTAAATGAGCTGACATTCTCCATAGCCTGACCGTTCAACCTCACCTCACACTCTGTGGCTACACCCTTTTCAAAGGCCATAATCTTACTCTTCCCTGCATTTACCTTCAGATTCCGTTTATCACACACTGTTCCAAACATATTTACCAGAACCTGCAATTCCCATTCACTATCGCTCATCAGAACTATACCGTCGGCAAACAGCAGTACAGGCAACTTCCACTCGTTTACTTCCTTTATCAGCGGTACACCAACATCCTCTGTTCTTCCTTGTCTTTCTTTCATAACTGCATCTATATATATATTGAACAACTATGGGGACATCACACACCCTTGCTTTAACCCAACATTCAGATCAAAGAATTTTCTCTGTTCATTCTCCAAATGTACTTACGCCTTTGCACCCTCATATATGATCTTCACTGTTTAGAAAACATTAGAAAATACAGATTTATATTTAGTATTAGAAAACATAGATTATAAACAAATGTACTTGTGATCCGGGAAACCTCTAGCATAGGGATCGGAAAGCGGTCATTGCCCGCTGAAGACGGGTGGCACTACTTGAATTGAACTAGTCTTACAGGATTCAGTAATAATACATACTTCAGGGATCAAGGTGTAATTATTATTGAACTCCAATACAATACTGCAAAGTTCTGATTCATGCTGGAAGGTGGGTTAGCAAGTCATGAGTTAAGGCGAATTTGTCATACTATTTCCGTTCTTTATTGAGTTTCTCTCTCTCTCTTGAAGTAAGAGAGAGAAGAAATCCCTTTCCCCTGCTATCCATTGTGTGTAGGTATTTTTCACCCTCTCCCACACCTTTTCCCTTTCTATGGTATGGCAATTGCACAAAATACCCCAGTGTAGCTTGTACATATTCACGCTTCCTGAACCAGGGTGCTGATATTATGGCCAGGGTGGAGGACTGTATCAGTGTGGTTCCTGACTAAACCGGGCCTCTTTGGTACAATGTGTCCGGTCCGGTACTTGTGACATGAGTCTCCAGTGACCCGTACGCTAATCTAGAATGGCATGTCTGATCTTTAATCTGTCTTTTGTGTTGGAACGCCCATTGCCATAAATGGTGCGTTGGTTACCAGGGGCTTCAGATAGCAAATCCATAAAACAGACTGCCGTCTTCCACTGACCCCTCTCTCTATGTTGCGAGAGTGAGTGTGTAGGTATGCTACTGAGATTGCCAATACCCACAAGTTATGGGGTCTGGGCGCCTTTCCCGGGTCCGCTTCTTCTATGAGGAAGCAGAAGTTATTGGATATAGGCCTGACCAGATGAGGTAGATCATTATCTGAGTTTGCAAATAGGTTATCTAGGCTCTGAGCTCCCCTCGTGACCAGGAGGTAGTAATTTAGTGTTTTCTCTGGTCACAGGCAATGGTAATTCCGGCCCTTAAACCAGGCCGGAATCACCACAGGCTCAAGGATAAGGTGTTCCCAATCATTCTTGGCTAAGAGTAGAAAGAGCCAGAGAAACTGCCACATTTTCCTGTGTGAACCTTGTCCATGCAGGGTACCTCATGCGAGCCTTTAACTCGGAAACCATGAAACCTTATGTCTGAGCCTGTCCACTGAGGTGGGGCTAGTTGGAAAACGCCAAGTCTCAAGCAGGATGAAAACCTTAGGAGTTACCAAACTGGTCTTGGGGGGCATGGGTTCTAATGAAACAGACCCCTCTTCACGAGTTATACTACTCTGAGGTTTAGGTTTACTCCGAGATCCCAGAATAACAGATCTTGGTGAGTAACCACATGTCCTGCTATACAGTAGGTGGATCTTTCTTTGGCATGCACTGAGGAGCAGAGAAAGTCTAGAGCCACTAACCTTCCCTCGCAGGGAGTTTAGAAAGGCTTTACAGTGAGACTGGTATTGTCGGGTTGAGGAAGGTCTCTGTCCCTCTAATATGTCTTTCAGAACCCCCAAAGAGAATTTCTTGATCGATTTTGAGGTGAAAAACTCCACAGGTGTATTCACAAGGTCTTCCGCATGTGGTGATTCAGACCTCCTTCCAGGCATTGGTTGCCCAGTGAGAGGAGGTTGTGGCACCAATGTCATACAATCAAGGTTGTGCGGCCCACCAAGGGGTGACTAGCATTACTCGTCCCTCCCTCACTTTGCAGTAGACCCGGAATAGGATGCTGGAGCACAGTGGCAGAAACAGATGTATGTCTCCATCTTTTTCAATATCCACTGTGAATGCATCTGGGCATCCCGTCTTTGATCGCCGATCCCTACAGAGGAAAGTCTCCAGCTGATTGTTCTCCCTGGATGTGACCAAATCTGTCTGGTTTTCCACACTGCTTCATCGGTTTGAATTACCACTCCATTGATTATCTTCTGCATCTGGACAGTGTGTTTGCCGATGTATTGTTCTCCCCTTGAACGAGGATTGCCAAGAAAAAGAGCTTGTTCTTTTGTGCCAGTTCGAATATCTGTTCCGAGATCGACAACAGTACCTCTGAACTCGACGTCCCTTGTCGGTTGATGTTGTGAACTGCTACCCTGTTGCCACCTTGAAGCATATCGCCATCCCAGGGTACATACAGATGTCTTGCAGCTTGAAGAGGTCTACATTAAGTTCTTGTGCGTTGATGTGGGTAGCCTCTCCCCTTCTGCCCAACCTCGAAAGTCTTGACGACCCTCTGGCAAGTGTTGGGGGAGGGATAAGGTGGGAGGTTCGTCTGGTCCATCTGTTTGAGGAGAAGGAGGAGAGACTGTGGGACTGGCAGGTGGAGGTCCTGCAGTTGCATTAGTGGCCAAGGGGAAGGACCTCTGCAGCGTAGTTGCAAGAATCCCGCAGAGATTCCTACTTCCTCCTGGATAGTGTTTTGGAGGAATAATTCAGGAATAAATTACTGAGAATCTTCATTTGATTGTCTGGTGAGATGCAATCTGCCCTTGTCTCTGTATCCCATGCCTACCCTTAGCCAGACAAATGTTTGTATAGGTTCCAATTGTGACTTCTTCAATTTCAGTTGAAACCCTATACCCATTGACATGGAGAAAGTTGTTTGAACGATCCCCATGGCCTGTTCTTATGATGAAGATTAGACAAATTTAGATCAATTAGTCAAGCACCCTACTCATAACCCTTTCCACCTTAGAGATTGGCCCAACAATTATGCCTCATTTCTAACCTCTAATCTTTCTGTTGCTTACTCTTCAAATAATGTATCTTAGTTGGGCTCCTCCGATCATATCCTTATCTCTGTTACCTGTCCTATCTCTCCAGTGTGGCCATCTGACCTTCCCAGCCAGCAGTGCTTGTGGCACTTTGGCACTGCTGATTTGGAGGTTCTTCTGCAATACTTCTTTGATTTCCATTGGGAATATTTTTGTTTCTTGGAGTGTGCAGAGTGCATTGCCAAGGTGATCAGTTCGGGCAAGGAGGCATACATTTCATTTTTTTTTCTCGTGGCCTAATGCAAAATAATCTTGATTTACTCAGACTTGTTATACTGCTGTCCATATTAAGGAGGAAGCATACAAACAGTATCGTCACCTTCAAACTTGCAAAACTCATAATCTTTATTTCTGTCCAGAATGATGCCAAATCTGTTCTTCGACTTGCCAACATGTTTTTCATCAATAATACAATTTATGAACTTTTGTTATTCTACCTCTTCCTGCACTTTCTGCCATCTAGCCAAAAACCTCTCCAACAATTCTACTTCCTTGTATATTCCTCCTTTTTTCCACTCCGACTGCACCATCGACACTTCTTCCTCTGGCAAAGCTAAGCTCTAGAAACTCCACCTTGGACGATTCCAGTGCAATTCCTTCCTATATCTTTTAGTTATGCCTAATACAATAATCTCTTCTAAACATGCAATTTCTACCATCTCTAGGCTTTATAGTGTGAAGGCGTTGGACTGGATGGTGTTCCTCCTCTTATACTAAAAATCTGTGCTTCCGTGCTGACTCGATGCCTAGGAAACTCTTTCGTCTCTGTCTCTCCTCTAATATCTTCCCTTCTAGCTGAAAGTTTGCTCTCATACAACCTGTCCCCCCCAAAAAAGTGACCGCTCTCATCCCTCCAACTATCGTCCAATTGCTCTCATTTCTTGCATCTCTAAGTATTTCAATCTCTTCTTTCTTGAGCATTTGTCTTCCCATAATATACTTTCAGAACATATTGAAAGCCTTCAATAGTCTGGCACAAATCACTTATATCCAAACTACCCTCAATCAGCTTATATCGCTCTGTGTACTTTACCTCAAATTTCCTTACTGGTTGTTCCATAGATGCAGTTGTGGACGGTCATTGCTAACTTCATCAAACTGTCAACTCCAGTGTTCCTCAGGGCTCTGTTTTATTTCCAGTTCTATTTTTAATGTTTATTAATGAACTTCTCAACTGTAGCTCTATCCACTCATATGCTAATGACTACCTTACACTACTCAACTAGTTTTCTACAAAATCCCACCTTGCAATCACTCAAAAACTCACATAGCTCGCTTATCTTCTGATCTATCAACTATTTCCAATTGGGGTACAGAAAATCTTGTTACTTGCAATGCTTTCAAAACCCATTATCTTCTACTACCTACTCGTCACAATCTTCTACACAACTATCCCTTACTCTTCAACAACACACACATTTACACTTCATATTCGCTTAGGCTAATATTCTTGGTGTCTCTTTTTCTTCTGCTCATTCTTGGAAAGGCCATATCACCACTCTTGCCAAAACAGCTTCACAGATGTGTGGTGAACTGTCTCTGTGGGTTCCTTACCCCCTCACAGCTCCTTGCTATGTACAGGCGCCCATGTTCCACTCATACCGCCCTTCTTGAAAGGATACATTCAAAAGCATTTTGTCTCATCAACTCGCCTCCTCTTACTAATTCCCAACAACCTCTCACTACACACTGCAATGTTGCATCTCTCTCGCTCTTCTACCGCTAATACAATAATCAGTGTTCTTCAGAGCTCTCTTAGCGTATACCTCCTCCCTTACAAATAGTGAGTGGCACCTGTCTATAAATGCATTCCCACCCCTATTCTGTACTACTCTCTAATCCAAGAGTGAACCAATGTTCCCATTCTTATTTTACTCAACTAGTATACTCTGGAACTCTTTCTTAATCTGTATGTCCTACATCCTATGACTTAAACTGCTTCAAACTCCGTATCTCCAGACATTTTGACTCTAACGTACCTTGAGTGTGGCTCCCTGTCCCTTTTTAACATTGGGGGGACACTAATTATATGTAGCATTACCTTTTGCCTCCTTCATACACATAGGAAATAAAACCAGGCATCCATTTAGATCAAGCAGTTGATGCCTTGAGAAGTAAGCTACCTTGCTAGCAGCTTGACCAGTCAGGTAAAGACCTTTGGGGCGTTCGACAGGCTGAAAGGGAGGCGTGTAAACTGGTACACATCAAACCGCTTCTGAAACGGCAGGTAGCAGCGAAACCGATAGTGTACTGTCTTTGCAGTCTAATGAAATTGGCCACACGTGCATAGCTTGACTGGGGCCATCCAAAATCATTCTGAAGTGGTTTGCTGTCATGAGTTTGTTTAAGCAGCTAAAGTCGACTACAAGCCTGAATTTTGGAAAAGTCTTCTTGGGGATGGTGAAGTCTGAAAATAAAAAAAACATCGATGTTGTCTTCTCTTTCACCCACACGTTTATTATATCTCGGACATGCGACAACTCCTTATGAGTGGTGGTATTCCTGCGGTCCATGGCAAGATGAGTCCCTGGATCAAAGTTCTTTTCATCCAGCCATTTTACCTGTGAGGCTTTAGCTACCAAACGAAAATGTCTTAGCCTAGCTGCACAGTGTTTGATCCTCTTACCAGTTAGCATCAGTTCGCAGTCATTCCTTCTCTGGCATACCAAAATCGGTTGGGACGAGACTATTCCTACTGATTTACAATCAACCTGGCAGGTGCTGGTGGCCAACTTGGACAACTGTCAGAGTATCAGTTTCCCACAACAAATCATCTCAAAGAAACAGGTGGATTTGCACGCATTTAGTGACGCCAGTAACTCATCCTACTGTGCTGGAATGTACCTTTCTGATGGTGACCAGAGTGCTTTAGTTGCTGCCAAGGCTAGAGTAGCACCCATCAAGAATAATTATGACAGTACACAAATTAGAGGCAACAGGAGTTTTACTAGCCTCATGTCTTGTTCACTTTACTACAGATGCACTCACGGATCTACATGATTTAAATAATGTGTGTTTGTGGTCCGATAGTCATATTGCGATTTCATGGTTATGCAGTCAGAAGGTGTTGCCTGTGTATGTTAGTAACAGAGTGAACAAGATACACAGGCTACTTTCCAATATTTTAATAAGATATGTGAGCACTAAGGATAACCCGAGCGACCTGTTGACTAGGGGCAATACCGCCAAACAGCTGTTGGATTCTCTGTAGGGATGGCAGGGGCATTGGTGGCTAAATTCCTCAACAGAGTTGCCAGAGGATTTTGACTTATTTGCTTAAAGGCATGGCTCACAGGTGGTTCACTTCTTCACTTTCGATCACAACTTGACTGCCTTGATATTATCGTATTGTGGAGAATCACTCTGGTTGCAGGTATTGGAATCAGAGACGTGTTATTAATTTAGCTAATAACTTCATATCTTCAATAAATGTTATCGGGATCATGTGCTTAACAGTTTCACAAGCTCTTTATGCACCTAATGTGAGGTTGGTACCGTCAAGAACTGTAAGGAAGTACAATTAATTTTATGAAAACAACACAAGAACGCCGCTGGGCAGTACGTGTGTCCACCACCGGTCAAGCTGTGTTACCACACGTACAAGTAAACACTCTTATTACGTTACTCTGAACAATTCACCTACACTCACAAACATTATTCGTGCTATATATTGAAAGTCCTATGTGCTGTGTTGCCACATACGACACTCAGGTCGTGTCAACCTCACTGCCTCATGCTCACCTTTGACGGACAATTGGCAAGGTTGCAATAGCCACACGCACTGAAGATTTCATGAAACGGGTGGCATTAGAAAGAATGTAGAGGGGCTGTGGAACCCCCTCGCCCCCACCCCTAAATGGCCGGTGAGTGTTACCATGCATGTAATGTCTTGTATATCCATATTGTGAAATATTAAAAAAAACAAAAAAAAATTAAAAATGCCTGGGATTGGGTTTTACATTAAGTTACTTTTAGCATGGGCCTGAAGGGGTTATTATAGTCTATGCAGGAAAGTGTTTTATGAATTAATGCTTGCCTATTTGAGCTTGACAAAAGCTTAGTATGGTTGGACTGCGATCTCTACCTATATCTTCTGCTATGTAATGTGAGCTAAAATAATAAAAAAAATAAAATAAGTACAATAGTGATATGGTTAATATGCGCGTTTAGAGAGAGAGTCACTTGATTCGTACGTGTGAGTGGAGATTGCATCATCTTCGTGTTCACTTCTAGTATGGTGGCGGCGCCGCCCGGTCTAGCATGGTCACGAGGCTTGGGGAACTTTCGCGAGCTTTGAGTGTCTATATAAGCCCGCCCCTTCACCGTGAGTCTGACTCTTGACCAGCTGGCTCGCATCATGTCTGATCTCTCTGCCTCCCTGCTTGTACATAGTTTACCATTATACCTAGTGCTGTGACATATCTCTCTGGCTCCTAATCAAGATAAAGCAGTCTGCATCCTTACCTGTGTTCCTGGTGTTGAGTATATGAGAGTGTCACAAATTGTATTTATTATTCTCAGTGATATTTTTGTGTACTAGTTATAAGTCAATAACTACTGTAATCGAGTGATCAGCTAATAATTAATTATAATTGTGTTTTCTGTAAATTAATATTATTTCATTATCTTGTTTTGATTGTTTTAATTATTAGTGTAAAGCATTAAATTAATTTGTGATAAGTTTCCAAGATTGTGAATTTGATCAGTTTAATTTAGTTATATCTTAATATTGTACTTTCAAAAGGAATATTGTCTCAAGTAGCATTTTAAAGCTTATTTCACATTTAAATAATTGTATAAGTTACTTGTATTGCTTGTATTAACGTATTGTGCATTTCCCTTAGTTATTAAACATATATTAACCGTTTCCAGTGATCTTGAGAAAATATTAATTTATATGTGATTTAACCCTTATTTAGCGGGTGGTAAGGTATTTTACACCGTGCCGCCCAACGGGCATAATCCCTAAATATTTGCTCATTTTTACTCGCCCTAGCGCCGTTACTATGTCTCCAATGCGAACGAAACGGTCATTTTTGGAAAGAGCAACTCTTCGTCTCCCCACATAAGTCAATTATGGATGTTATGAGCGAGTGTGGAGGGTGGGAAGAGGTGAGGAAGAGGAGGTACTTTTTGGTCTATTTCCCAGGCGCGTTCGGATGCGTTCGCTTTGCCCTGACTTCGGCCTCCCGCGCATCTACTATTCCTTCGGTAATCGGTCTTATTTTTCTCTTATTTCTCCTTATTTCTGTATTCTCTGTATTCTCTCTCTCTCTCTCTCTCTTTCTTTCTCTCTCTCTCTCTCACTCCTCCTGTCTGTATGTCTGTCTCTCTCTCTCTCTCTCTCTGGCTCGCTCGCTTTCCCTCTCTCGCGCGCTGTCTCTCTCTCTCTATCGTGAGAAATGTACCGTACACCTGGTTATCGTGAGAAATTTACCGAACGCCTGCAAATAAAACGCTATAAAATGCTTGTAATCAAACTCTCAAGCAATTTCAAGGTCACATGCAATTATAAATGTATAGGTAGACCCAGAGAGGAAGAGACAGAGAGAGAGAGAGAGAGTGTCGTGATAATATAACTATTTTACATATGTATCATATATATGATAAAATAATATATACGGTACATATGTTCCCCACAATCATATAATGCCAACCACAAATATTCAATCTTTCGTTGTTTGTATTACCGTAAGAAATTTACCGAACGCCTGAAAATAATACGCTATAAAATGCTTGCAATCAAACTTTCAAGCAATTACAAGGTCACATGCAATTATAAAAAGGTATATTGTAGACCACAATCTTCTCATGACCGCTCGCCACGGCCGCCGTGGACCAACTGAGATGTACTCCACTTACATCCACCCTCACTCCCTCGCTACATACGAATTATATAAAGAAATTACCGTATTATAGCGATTTTGCCCTTCGGTTGCACGATCGTTGCAAGACAACCAGTGATCGTAGAAGGATGGTTCGGGTGTCATTGGAAAGCTCAATTTACGCCCTTTCAGGGATACATACTTGTATTACGCTCTGGGTCTTGTTTATGCATGAAAAAGAGCACGGAAACAACCCCCTTTATGGTAAAAAAAGAAAATGCTGGGCGGCACAGTGAAATATACTCCACCACCCGCTCGTAAGGTGATAAAATGCTTGCAATTAAACTTTCAAGCAATTATAAAATATAAATTGAACTTACCAACACCCACACCAGTATGTTCTTCATCAGGAACGTCTCCATTTTGCTCAACGGTCTGTGCAACATCAACCACAACATTTGTGGCACGTAAATTATGCTTGGGGTGAAAGCCTATGATCGGCATATTTTCGTCTTCCGAGTCATCCACACTATCAAAACTCTCACCCAGACCTTCCATGGTTTCATTCAACAGCCTATTAGAAAGCTCTGAAGAGTTCAGCATGATATCTAGTTCCTGGGCGGTGAGCCGGGCGTGATGAGTAGGGTGGCGCGACGCACTAGGGGTGGTGGCCACCGAATCAGACACGGGCAAATCTTGACCTTCCATTACGGCTGCTTGAGGGTTACTGAGTCATGGTCACACAGTGGGGATGTGTGGGTGGGACCTTGTAGTACACCGCCTGACCACCAGGTTTCGCATTCCACCTAAATTAGGGGGGGAATACGCCCACGGACTTGAGGTGGGCCCCGCCATTTAGTCCAATTTTCTCGATTCGGACTTAAGTCGGGCCCCGATCTTTAAGGGTTAACTATTAAAAAATTGCATTAATTCAGTAAAGGCATATATTTAATTATATTTCACTTGCATATTTTTGGTAACTTACTCTTTTGTTGTTAAGCCAAATTTTAGTGTATTTTATAATCTTATCTCGTCCTGAAGAACTTTTAATTTTAGTTTCATATGATATTACTTAATTTAATTAAATGAATCATTTTATACATTAGTTTCCTCGAACCTGGATATTTTAGAGTTGAAGTAGACATTCGTTTTTAATTTAAATTTAGCCTATTGTTTGTGTCTTTTCACCTCGTCCATAACATAACACTTTGAGTAACTTAGAGCTTGGCAGGATTTAATGGAAGTAACATTCGAATTACAGTATTGCGCTATCTACAACCATTATTCATACTGCCTTATGCCTATTTCATTTGAAGGGAGGAGTTTCCAATTATAAAACTGAGTGAGGGTAGAGATACAAATATTTCAGATATAAAAAGGAAGTATTAATTTGTCCGGGAACGGATTGTGAATAAAGTGTCTTGATTTACAATGGCTATCATATATCCAACTAAATATAGTGGTATAGATATATACAGTATATTACTACCATATTTACTCATGTTCCATTTTGAGGATCTAGAATGTTTTGTATGAATTTAGTAGACTTTCAATTAATCGGGTAAGATATTTTGTTTATCTGAATTTGGTTTTAATGGATTTATTTGTTAACTGAATGGTAACATTTATAAGTTTTACATTTTATTTCGGAATTGTATTACCCCAAAACATCTATTTACATGCAAATGTTGCCATTAGGATATTATACTCCTCCCGCTTCTCGTGAGAAAGGGTAAATGTGTAAAATATAAACACAATATTTAGGTTGTTTTGGTGTGGATAATGCCCAAAAAGATACATGATTGTATATTCACCATAATATGGCCAAATGTTTCTTACAAAATAATCTGGAGTCCGTGAAATACATCTATGTGTGTAGAGTACGTTCTAATGAGTGTCAAAATGATGACCTGGAATACGTGTTGTAATGGGGTGACACAATACAGTATGATACTACGACAGGGCTTATATGTTCAAGTTAAACTAACATACTACACGTTTGCTAGATTATTGATAAAATATGTACGATCATCTATTGACGTTACTACTAAGCCTTACCTGTTGCTGTTGTTAAATATAGCAAGATCTACTATTATGTGTAGCCTACCAGGTCCATGGCTTGGCAACTGTTCCTTTAAACAAAAATAGCCGTATCATAAGTTTAAAGCATACTACATTCTTAAAGCAGCTTTCTTGAAATTAAGTGTGCTCAACCGTCTCCATATTTTTGTTACTCCCGCACACCCACTTGTTCTGTACAAGGGCACAGTGAGCCCATGTATCAGGTGCTGTTAGCATGTTTGGGGAAATTCCACCCATACCTCACTTCTCAAAAAGGTACAGTCAAAAGCATTTTGCCTTATCAACACACCTCTTACTAATTCATCACAATATCTCACCTTGGCTGGGATCGAACCCAGATCAAGCAGATTCACATTTGAGCGTGCTCTCCACTTGACCGCCGCGGCTCCCCTGTCGATCACTATTCATGCAGTGTCGCCAGAGCAAGCAGGATTTTCTGCTACACTACATATCTAGCGATTTAGGGCTATTGTATGGTACATCCCCATGTATGGTCTAACCCCACCTGACCCATGCTTCAATACTGCATCTCTTTCACTCTTCTACCACTATTACAATAATCAGTGTTTTTCAGAATTCTCCCTGCTTTCACCTGCTTTTCTACAAATTCCCACCCATGTTCAGTCCAACTCTCTAAACGCCTCCATACTCTATCAACCATGATTGCACAAACATGATTGACATGAAAATATCAAACTGTATCTAATATACGGTTTCAGTCAATTGTGCAAGCTTTCATCATAACCATACACGACAGTTATTTTTTTTTTTTTTTTTTTTTTTTCTATATTCCAACTACTCCCTCTCGGGCATAGGCTGAGAGCCTGTACATTCCACCGCTCAACACGGTGAAGCCCGTGAGGTCTTGTTCCAGCCTGGGGAGTGAGACATGTGAAGCATCCATCATGGCTCAAAGCAGCTCCATCTCTGAAGCGGCTGGTTGCTTCGCTCAAGTGCTTCACCGTCTCACCCTCCAGGCTCAGACCCTCACTCTCAGAACGCCACCTATTGAGCAGTGAACTCACTAGGCATTGTCCCCCTGTAACATATTTTGAATATGGGAATATTCATACAGTGTTATTTAATCAGGGAACAATGAGGGTATTTTTTGGCATTTCGGTGGGCTTTGTGGTAATGCACTGATACTAGGTACAGCACAAATTCAATCCCAATAATATCTTCCCATTGACATATCGGGATTTGAACCCGGGTCCATTGGATTACCAATCCAGTGGCATGACCACTCCACCACACCTCCGGTGTGTTATGCCTGCGGTGTTATGCCTGCACAAACACAAAGTTTGCGTACTCATCATTGGTAATGTATGGAGGCCTTAACCCAAGAGTGAACCAGTTTTCCCAGTCAATCTTCTAATTAATAAATACACTCTGGAACTCTCTCCCTCTATCTATCTATCGTACCTTGAAATTGGGTCCCAATCACTCTTTCAACTTTGGGCGGAACAATTGTTACAGATATCATTGCCTTTTGTCTCCTTCATACAAACAAAAAATATATATTATATGTCTATATAATATTTTCGATTGTCTGTGTGTGTGTGTGTGTGTGTGTATTCTTAATAGGCGGCCGCAGTTTTGAACCTGGGGAGCTGAAACTTTGCATGTGGGTGTCAATTGACCTGGGTCAGGTCATAGAGGGGGCGAGGCCACGATCGGAGGTCGTTTCGAGGCCGAAATTGAAAACAAAAATAAAACAATTGAAAAAAATGGCCGTTTGGGGCAGAAGGAGGCCTCCGATCGAAAAGGTGTATGGACCGAAGGTTGTTCGCAGCCCCCCAAAATGGGGGTACGGATGAGGTCAGATCCAAAATCGGAGGTCATTTAGCGGCCTAAATCGAGGTCGCCGTTTAATGAGGCACAGGGAGGTCGAGGCCGGTGATTATGGTAGTAGTAGTATTTGGATGATTGTGGTAGTAGTGATTGATGATGGTGATTATGGTAGTAGTAGTGGTGGTAGTAGTGATGGTGATTATTGTGATTACCCGGGCAACGCCGGGTACCCCTGCTAGTATATATAAACCGACACCAACACACATCCGGTGACACACATTCATAAGACAGCTTGAGGTTTCGGAGTGTGATCCATATGTGATTAAAGGGTTTCTGAGTTTGATTCATATGTAATTTCCTTAGTGTAGTACCTTGGTTGGTCTGTTTATACTGATGAGCGATCCTGGTGAGGACCTTTCCAGATTCATAGAAAGTCTTTAATAATCTGTGATTATTTGGTAACTATGCTCCATGAAAATGTTGTATTATTTTATAATTTTTTAAATTATAACTAATTTTAACTCATCACGGTTATTTGCTTGCCTTTAAGGTTTGTATTTCGGGATTTCGCTTTGCTTCAAATTTATTAGAAATCTATGTTCAGCTCTATTTATGTTGCATATGCGGTTATTCTTGTTCTCCTCTGTGCATTCCTGCTTTTTCTGGATTAAGCCCCAGGCCAAGAGCCGGGCAGAGAGGCGTCCTATGATTGATAAAGAGGGAGGGAAAATTTAACTCTACTGCCCATTTGCCATAGTCTGAAACTGTATGAGTATAGTGGATAGTCATCCCGGGAGGTGTGTCCATTCTCTGGAGGGTCTGTGTTTGGGAGGAACTCAGTAACCCGCCTACCCTCCTCTGCCCTCTATACTCTAAGCAAAGCATCTCGATTCTCCGTCCACCCTTCATTGCTATATATCTATTTTGTTCATGTAAATAGTATAAATCAACTAGAGTGTTTTTGTTACATACAGTGTTGATATTTTGTATTTTAAATTGCTGAATTCTATCAGTATATCTGGTAATATTATAGATCCTGATATTCACTCAAGCGTACTAATCCATGAAAGTAAGAACTTTAAACAAAGTGCATACAATGTCCGATGATTATATTTGATTATCCCATTTGTGAGAAGGCGAATATTTTAGTTCCTTTTAAAATTGTGTTATTGAAGTTGACTTCCTAAAAGAGAATTGCAATAAAATAAATAATCTAGGCGCAGTACATAAACAAGATATATATGTCTAAGAGTACAAATCTGAGGCCATTAAGTCGAACAAGATAAACAACAAAAATCGTTGTGCAAATCCATAACTGCTATGCCAATAACTGGATTTAAGACCTCAAGCAGATTTTTAGCTTCTTCAATTACCAAGACTTTTGTTGATGTAATAACAAATTATATTAATTTCTTGCAATGAATGGAGGCCAATGTAAGTGGAGATATCTGGGGAATGATTGGGAGTTATAGAAGAGCGGCTGGTTTGTGTGATAATAATGATGAATGAGGGGGTATTACGGTACATAAACAGCATTTATTGTGAAAGGAGTATTGAGCGAATGTTGCCACCCACCATTGTTTTGCCCATTAACTATTAATCTTTGTCCCGGGGTCATTGTCTAGGGATTTATAAATTGCTCTCCCATGGAAGCTGATCACGCAATACAACATGTCCTTTTGTAGATAGGATTCAAATTACAGAGGTTAGATTCAATAGCAGGCGGGAGCACATGGCGTATCAGGGATTAAGAGTAAATGAACTGTAGATCAAGCTATGGTCATAATTAGTGGGATAGGGTGAGGAAATCAGAAATTAAGTGGTGACTACAAATATGTAGTCTGTAGGAAAGAATTGTGCAGCAACTCAGTTAAATATATTGTTTTTCGTGATTAATACATAAGAAATGTAGTGAGATATATCGGCCTTTTCCGAGGAATAAGTTGAAAATCAAGGAATTTCAATGGGTAGTATTATAAGGGAGAGCTTGCGTAGAATGACTTGTCCGATAGTGAAACTTTGAAGTGTGTGAACGAATTTTGATATTTGCTGATACATTTGCCTCCGTTGCAATTATTAGCATGTGTGTGGAGGACATGAAGAAAGCTGTTGACTATTTTAAAAATGTGAGAACTCTTCCTTCGCTTGGAGGGAAAGGTGTATGCTTCGTTTATTATAATTGCAATAACCTAGGGTTTTGATATATAGGTGGCTTAAGTGGAGGATAACAAATGAACGTAATCACATGGGACAATCTTGATTGATAGTTGGAAGATAGGATTATCATTGACCATATGTTCACGACCAATCTTGATTGATAGTTGGAAGATAGGATTATCATTGACCATATGTTCACGACCAATCTTGATTGATAGTTGGAAGATAGGATTATCATTGACCATATGTTCACGACCAATCTTGATTGATAGTTGGAAGATAGGATTATCATTGACCATATGTTCACGACCAATCTTGATTGATAGTTGGAAGATAGGATTATCATTGACCATATGTTCACGACCAATCTTGATTGATAGTTGGAAGATAGGATTATCATTGACCATATGTTCACGACCAATCTTGATTGATAGTTGGAAGATAGGATTATCATTGACCATATGTTCACGACCAATCTTGATTGATAGTTGGAAGATAGGATTATCATTGACCATATGTTCACGACCAATCTTGATTGATAGTTGGAAGATAGGATTATCATTGACCATATGTTCACGACCAATCTTGATTGATAGTTGGAAGATAGGATTATCATTGACCATATGTTCACGACCAATCTTGATTGATAGTTGGAAGATAGGATTATCATTGACCATATGTTCACGACCAATCTTGATTGATAGTTGGAAGATAGGATTATCATTGACCATATGTTCACGACCAATCTTGATTGATAGTTGGAAGATAGGATTATCATTGACCATATGTTCACGACCAATCTTGATTGATAGTTGGAAGATAGGATTATCATTGACCATATGTTAACGACCAGGCTTGGTTAGTTTTGGGTGGATGGAAGATAGGATTATCATTGACCATATGTTAACGACCAGGCTTGGTTAGTTTGGGGTGGATGGAAGATAGGATTATCATTGACCATATATTAACGACCAGGCTTGGTTAGTTTGGGGTGGATGGAAGATAGGATTATCATTGACCATATGTTAACGACCAGGCTTGGTTAGTTTGGGGTGGATGGAAGATAGGATTATCATTGACCATATGTTCACGACCAGGCTTGGTTAGTTTGGGGTGGATGGATGTTCACGACCAGGCTTGGTTAGTTTGGGGTGGATGGATGTTCACGACCAGGCTTGGTTAGTTTGGGGTGGATGGATGTTAACGACCAGGCTTGGTTAGTTTGGGGTGGATGGATGACGACCAGGCTTGGTTAGTTTGGGGTGGATGGATGTTAACGACCAGGCTTGGTTAGTTTGGGGTGGATGGATGTTAACGACCAGGCTTGGTTAGTTTGGGGTGGATGGATGTTAACGACCAGGCTTGGTTAGTTTTGGGTGGATGGATGTTAACGACCAGGCTTGGTTAGTTTGGGGTGGATGGATGTTAACGACCAGGCTTGGTTAGTTTGGGGTGGATGGATGTTAACGACCAGGCTTGGTTAGTTTTGGGTGGATGGATGTTAACGACCAGGCTTGGTTAGTTTGGGGTGGATGGATGTTAACGACCAGGCTTGGTTAGTTTGGGGTGGATGGATGTTAACGACCAGGCTTGGTTAGTTTGGGGTGGATGGATGTTAACGACCAGGCTTGGTTAGTTTGGGGTGGATGGATGTTAACGACCAGGCTTGGTTAGTTTGGGGTGGATGGATGTTAAAAATATGTGCGAAGACCTGCAGGTCGGTTAAGGGGAGATCTCCACTTAAGGATTTTTTTTCTTGACCCCTTTCTCCCTCATGTTTAACCCCATTGCTTTTGATATTATAAAACGTTTGCCTCATTAGTTTAGCGATTTTTAAAACTTTCACCCCATATTAAGACCTTTCGTGCCATTCAGGTGTCAATTTTATCCTGGCGAGCGATAGCGAGCCTGTAATTTAAGAGGAACCGGCCTTTGGCCGGGAAATTTTTCTACTGAAAAATGTACAAATATATCTTAAAAGGGACTCAAGGGGGTGTAATTTTAAGCTTGATGGAGGTCTAGGGAACAAACTAAATATCTCCCCTTAACATAGAGGAGGATCTACAAGGGGGCTAACTTAGAGAGACGTGTAATGTCGCTATCAGAACAGGTGGCTTCTTATTGATCACCTATTCTTTAAAGTCTATGTAAAGTATTAATAATATATAATACTGAAAAACGTTGTTATGGTGAAGACACTGTTTTTATAGTACCACAATATACTAGACTCGAATAATTTGCTTTAGCTTCTTTGTGATTAACCCTTTTTGCAATTCCATATTTGTATTATATTTTACTACTAATGTGTCAATATATACAATGCAATGGGTTAAGCTTTGCTGGTACTGTAGTGTAAATTTATACCTTGGTAATCTGTTCTGTGTTGTTATACTGTATAATGATACTGAGGTTGACGGAAAGGAAGCTTAGGACCATCAACCCTTAACGAGGTAATAAATCTTGCCCAAATTTACTTAATACCGCTTTCTCTCTCTCTCTCTCTCTCTCTCTCTCTCTCTCTCTCTCTCTCTCTCATATAAACAGTATATCACTATCCTCGCAAGGGAGCGAGCTGTCGCTTCAAACAGTCTACTGCACCAAATCACCACCCCTAACGAGGGGCGTCGCGCTCCTTGGTGCCGCTAGAGGAGCGGCGAACACATCCAAAGGTATCCAAAGGTAAGGTATCTCTTTCTCTCTCTCTCTCTCTTTCTCTCTCTCTCTCTCTCTCTCTCTCTCTCTATATATATATATATATATATATATATATATATATATATATATATATTATACAGTATACATATATATATATATATATATCTATATATATATATATATATATATATACTGTATGTATATATATATATATATATATATACAGTATATATACTATATATATATATATATATATATATATACTGTATGTATATATATATATATATATATATATATTCTTAATATATCATAATCACCGATATGTTTAAGTTTTAAGCCCAAATATATTACAGGATCGGAAAAAGTTTTACACCGCCCTCATCTATTTTCCTGAGAATAGATGTAGTAGTAAACATTGTCAACAAACTTTTGGCCGTACTAGATCCCTACACCGGGTTGAAGACATAGATTAATATTACTCATAATGACTGGCATATACTGTAATTGTTTACAAGCGCTGATATTCTTGTCTGGATTAATGAGCGTTCCGAATAGACCGGAAGACCTGAAATACCGGCCATCGCAAAGTAAGTGCCGTTGTAAAGTCCCTCAATACCTTCACTTATATTCAAAGTTCTTCACGAATACAACATGAAATGATCAGTGTCCTGGGTTAACCTTAATTTTCACTAGACCGAGATAACTTACGTATATGTCTTTCACATTCATCAAGTCAAGATATATAAATCCATTTATTATTAGAAATCTGTATACTAATTATCTTATTGCAGCTATTGGAGAATTACAGTGCTGGAAACTGTTATTACTAAAATAAAAACCAGGTCAGGATGGATTGTACTCACCAACTGCATACTAAATTGTTGAAAGTGGCACACTGCTGCTAATTTTGATCATTGGCTCGACGCATCCATTGCCGGACTTTTTCATTTTTGTTTTATTGTTTTTGTCTGTCTTATTTTTTGTGTTTGGTTTCGTGTATTCAAAATATAAGGAAATGAAGGAAAACAGTCGAAAAAGTATTCACAGTGTCCATTTCCGTGGATTTTGGCTCTTTAACATGAGGAGCGCGCAATTGAGGTGTATCAAAATGCTGCATATACAAAAAAATCCTTCGATTCTGACAGATTTGTTTATATTTACCATATAATAGCAATATCTACCATCCAGATGACCGGCAATTGAGTGTCCCCCTTCTGCCCTGGGAAGAGGCCACTATTGAGATTATAGTGACTCAACTCGACACAAAAAAGTCAGAGATCCCGTCCTACGCTCTGAAGACAAACTTTATGTCACTAATATAAGATATGACAGATGAGAACACTGATCAGGTATACTGTGACGGCTCACTTAACACCGTAACTGGGAGGGCAGGAGCTGCCATCACTATTATGAGTGGTGGCAACTTTGCTCAGGAAGACGATGAACTATCCAGGCTACAGGACTGGGCCTCCTCCACTCAAACTGAGCTGGTGGCAATAGCGATGGGAATTGGGAGCATCTTTCGAAGGGGAAAGAATATTCTTATCCTATCTGACAGCAGGGCGGCCTTGGAAGCTATCTCTAGCCCCCAACCCACCTATCCTTTCCTTGTACAAGATATCAGACGGGGGATAAAATGTGTAAGGGAGAAGGGGCTAGGGGTCAAATTTGCCTGGATTCCTTCACATGTAGGCATCCCCGGCAATGAAAGGGCAGATAAGCTTGCCAAGGAGGCCTCAGAGAAAGAAGAACCTGATCATATTCTTGAACTGTCATTGAAACAAATGAGAACTATAATTAAAAAGACACAAGAAGAAAGAGTGGATGAAGACAGAGCTAGACATCATAATACCAGCCGATCTATAAACTACTACAATAAAGTAGCATTTACGACCAAATACACCTATGGTAAACGTACAACGAGTAGGTGGGTAGACTCAGTACATGCAAGAATAAGGCTTGGCTATTGTTATCCATGGCAGCTGAATTGGTAGGTAGGAGAAGAACACAGGCAATGTAGGGTTTGCAGAGCTCCCAACAAACACTCTCTCGAGCACTATATCTTGGAATGCCCAATGATTAGGGAATACAGGAATAATCAGTTAACCACAATTGAGGATCAAGCAATATACATGCAAAAGAATAACGTAATCAATAACATACTAAAAAAACACAAGAACTTTGCCCCCCCACAATAATATGTACTGTAAACATGAAACATGAACCTTATAAGTATGCACCCCTTGCCCTCCACACATCTCTTCTTTCTTACAAGATTACACTTAAACCCTTTGTAACGCCCTCTACACGATTTCATATTTTCATTGATTATGTCACACTTATAATACCAGTCAGTATTTCTTTACTTATCACTGCTATTCTCATTTAATAGATTGACAATGTACAGTATATACATATCCCTCTGAGCCTCTAACACAGCTTTTATTTAAATAATCTGTTAAGTGCCAATTCATATCCTTTTGCAAGCCAATATACATGACCATTGCATATGTAAGCAACATAATTGTCCTCAATATTCTTTGCTAATGGTTTGATCTACAATTAAGTACCTTCGGATATGCGGCATATCCATCCCGGAGGACTACTAGTATCTTCCTTCTGAATATTGTTTTGCTACTAAACTTAATTGAATCTTGATCTTTGCACGTATACAGTTTCCTTCCTTACTTATTGATATGTTGTGTCAGGTACGATGAAGCGATACTGCTGATATCTGTAGACTTGCGTTGAAATTCAAACTTTCCCTTTTAAGATTTTTTTTTTTTTTTATTTTTTTTTTTAATCTTCAGTACTATGGCTGGCCTTAAACAACTTATTTATAATGATGTAGTATGTCTCACCCTCCCCAACACATACACACACACACATCTCCCCTCTCACACTTTCCTCCTCCCTGGAGTACCTTACCTCCTCCTCCTCCTCCCCCCCCCCCCCTACTCCTCCTCCTCTCCCACCCATTCCTCTACATCCTACAAAACCCCTAACCATACTTCCTGTATTGTCCTCAATATTCTCGGCTAATGGCTTGATGTACAAGTACCTCCGGATATGCGGCACTGTCCCTCCCGGAGGACCACTTGCACCTTCCCTCCGAATATTATTTTATGGAAATAAAATAATTTGAATCTGAATCTGAATCTGTATGGCTGTGTGTTTTGGGTGCTGGGGCAATGCCTTCTCTATACATAATTATGTATAGAGAAGGCATTGGCTGGGGTCTGGTGACTGGGTCACGACGGGCAGGGTCCCTCTAGGATGTTTAAGGAGGGATTAACACGGTCGGGGCTCAGTAGGGGGTCTTGTGGGACAGCATGCGTGTTTAAAAACAAAAAACAATATGATCAAGGTCTATAACGGGGACTCATGTATTTTAGATACCGGTATGTCTTTATTATAATACTGTATATACTAAACTTATGTTAAAAAATTATCTTCAATATCAATGTATTACTCATCTAACTATATATGTAATGACATAGTTTAAGCTAGAAATAGGGTGAAGATTGCGTATGCACCTTCACCCTTTTGAGATAATGTGACTATGATACTTGTGTAACATTTGTACTTTTCTCAATAAAACAATCAAATCAAATCAAATCAAAACCCCCCTCCCTCTCTCCCATAACCACACACACTGCTAAATATTATATTACTATCGGCATGTAAACTTCTCCACTGGTCATATTCCGCTAACTATCCCCTCAATAACCATTATTGTAATAAGAATTTGAACCATGTCACTCATGTTTGTAAAATATTTGTATTACTATAATTCCATTATAACTTCGGTAGTTGGTAATATTAGTCACATTATGTATGTGACTCTTGTATTCAGCTAACTATGACCTCAATAACCGTTGATGTAATGAAGAATGTGAAGTGTCCCTCATATGATTGTAATATATTCGTCGTATTTTATTGCATAATAATTTATGTAGTTCGAAATATTAGTCACATAATGTATGTAATAATTGTATTCAGCTAACTATGATCTCAATAACCATTGATGTAAGAAAACATGAATGGTCTCCTCATATGATTGCACTAGTTTTGTAGTGCTATTATTTACCTGTCAATTAATAATTCAGTCACATTTTTTTTTTTTTTTCATGAGCACGTATATACAGCACATGTGGCAATCAAATGAGGACACTATAATAACACCACACGACGATACTGTTGTTACAGTAGAATAATGGTTTTTTGAGCAGTATGGATTGCCTTTTTTTTTTTTTTTTTTTTCTATGTGATTGAGGGAGGCAAAAGGCATAACTGCCTATAGCAAGTGCCTCCCCCATAGTTGAAAGAGTGACAGGGCCAAAATCAAGGGACGTTCGAGCCAAAATGCCTGGACACACGGAGTTTGAAGCAATTTAAGTCATAGGAAGAGGGAAAGACTGATTCTGGGAGAGAGTTCCAGAGCTCAGCTGTTGAGTAGAAGAAAGTTTGAGAGTAACGTTTCACTCTTGGGTTGGAGAGTTGCACAGAGTAGGGGTGGGATTGAGTTGCAAGACGGGTACCACGTGCCCTACGTAAAGGAGGTGGTATGCACTGGGATAGCTCTGAGGAACACTGATTATTATAGTAGCGATAGAATAGCGAGAGAGATGCAACATTGCGGCGGAGAGAGAGAGATTGCAGAGAGTTGGTGAGTGGACGGGAGTTAATGATATGAAAGGCCTTCCTTTCAACTTTGTCTAGGAGAGCAGTGTGAGAGGAACCTCCCCACACATGTGAACAATACTCAATACAAGGGCGCACTATGCCCCTGTACAGAGCAAGAAGCTGTGCAGGGGAAAAGAACCCCCTAAGGCGGTTGAGCACACCCAGCTTCTGGCGTGCTGCCTTAGCAAGACTGGTAATATGGTCCTTCCAAATGAGAGCAGAAGAAAAAGAGACACCAAGAATATTGAGAGAAGATGAAGGGTTGATTTTTGTATTGTTGAAGAATAAGGGATAGTCCGCTGGGAGATCCTGACGGGTAGATAGATGGAGAAATTGGGTTTTGGAAGCATTAAAGTTAACAAGGTTTTCTCTGCCCCAATTGGAAATAGTATTTAGATCAGAATTTAAGAGTTCTATGGCTTCATTACGTTTGTCGTTGAGGGATTGCTGGCTGGGGCGTTCTGAAAAACTAATGGATTAGTGCAAGGTTGAGTCGTCTGCGTATGAATGGATGGGAATTAAGGTACAGTTAAGGAGATCATTTATAAAAATTAGAAAGAGAATAGGAGATAGGACAGAGCCCTGAGGAACACCGGAGTTTATAGGGTGAGGAAGTGAACAATGGCCGTCCACAACCGCGGCTATGGAACGGCCGGAAAGGAATTAGAGACAAAGGCACAGATGGAGGGATAGAAACCGAAGGAGGGTAGTTTAGAAATTAAAGATTTATGCCAGACTCTATCGAAGGCTTTCGATATGTCTAGTGCAATAGAAAAAGTCTCACCGAAGTCCCGAAAGGAGGATGACCAAGAGTTAGTAAGATATGAAAGAAGATCACCAGTAGAGCGACCCTTAACCTGACAAGCGCGATATAGACGTAGGTGCTAGGGTAGTTATTTGTGCATTTCTAGCCCTGGATTCTGACAGAATTCGTTATATTTACAATATAAACCATTATTTGTTTTCGGTATGCTTTTATTTTACATATATGATGTATATATGAACCTTCAAGAGTGCTAAAATAAGTGGGAAAAGCATTTGGGTGGTGAAAAACGAAGATATTGGCCACCCGGTCATAATCTCAGGCGAGAGAGAGACAGGCAGCCCTCCCCTCTCGCTGTCTGGGAGTCAACTGAGACGAGCGAGGCGGTGTGTGCCGGTGTCTGGGTGTTTGCATAACGATCTTCTATGCAACCCACTTGTGCTACATTATCGCGTGAGAGAAACATAACCGATAAATCTTGATAATAAGAGGAAAAATAGGTGATAATTGAGGAGGGGAGGGAGGGGGGAATAAGGTGGGGAAGGAGGGGAGGGGGGTGGGTGATATTTACATGGATGAGTACTGGAGGGGAATTATCTCACCTAGAGACAAATTCCTTTGTTTTGATAGGCCCTTTTTTTTTATGGAAGGCTTTTTTTATGGTCCTGCTTCCGTGAGGCCTATCGCGTTCCCTATAGGAAGCCTTCCGTGAGGCCTATCGCGCTTGCCGGGTTAAGGAAGCCATACTGGCGATCTGAGAGCAGATTATGAGAAGAGAAATGCTTAAGAAATTTGGAAGCAAGAATAGTTTCAAAAACTTTAGAAAGACAAGAGATAAGAGCGATTGGATGATAGTTGGAGGGTTGAGAGCGGTCACCCTTCTTTGGGACAGGTTGAATGTGAGCAAACTTCCAGCATGACGGGAAGACGTTAGAGGATAGACAGAGACGAAAGAGTTTGCCTAGGCAGGAGTCAGCACGGAAGCACAGTTTTTGAGAACAACAGGAGGAACACCGTCCGGACCGTACGCCTTATTAGTGTTAAGCCCAGAGAGGGTAGGAAGTACATCTTTAGAAGAGATTAGGATATTAGGCATAAGTAAGAGAGAGGAGGGCGGAGAGGGAGGAATAGCACCGGAATCATCCAAGGTGGAGTTTCTAGCAAAAGTTTGAGCGAAGAGTTTAGCTTTGTCAGAGGAAGAAGTGATGGTTGTGCCATCAGAGTGGGAAAGGGGAGGGAAAGACGAGGAAGAGAAATTGTTGGAGAGGTTTTTGGCTAGATGCCAGAAAGCTTGGGAAGAGCTAGAGTTGGATAGTTCAGTGCATTTATTTGATGAAAGAGTGTTTGGCAAGTCGAAGAACAGATTTGGCTTGATTCCGGGCAGAAACATATGAAGAATGAGAGTCTTGAGTTTTAAGGCGTCGGTACCATTTGAATGCTTCCTCCTTATTGCGGACAGCAGTAGAACAGGCGTGAGTAAACCAAGATTTTTTAGCATTAGTCTGAGAGAAAGAGAATGGAATGTATGCTTCCATGCCCAATAGGATTACCTCGGTAATGCGTTCAGCACTCTCCGAGGGTCCTTGGCCATGGAAGCAGAAATCATTCCATGGGAAATCAAAGAAGTACTGCCGAAGAGCCTCCCAGTCAGCAGTGCCAAAGTGCCACAAGCGCCGCCGGCTAGGAGGCTCGGGTGGCTGTAAGGAGAGAAAAGATCGACAGTATAAGAAGAAGGGTTAGAAGTTAGAAACAGGTCAAGAATGTTGGGCCGATCTCCGATGCGATCCGGGATACGGGTGGGTTGCTGAACTAACTGCTCTAGGTCATTTAGGATAGAAAAGACGTAGGCTTGTTCACCAGGTGGATCAGTAGTGTGAGAGGAGAGCCAATGGCGGTGGTGAACGTTGAAATCTGTAGAGTTTAGATAGTCAAAGAATTTGGGAAAGTTGGTAGAGTTAGGGGAAAGATAGACAGCACAGAAATATTTAGTAAGAGAATGACAGGAAAGTTTGAGCCATAAAGTTGAGAATTCAGAGGAGTCGAAATCGGGAACACGAGAGCAAGTGAGTTTGTTGTGCACATATGCACAACATCCGCCTTTGGCTTTGAAACTAGGATAGAGAAAGTAGGAGGATACAGAGAAGGGGTTGCTGGATGTTGCTACAGACACCAGTGGTTGTCCCCTTATTATTATTATTATTTTATTATTATTATTGAAATACCACAGGAACGAAAATTCCTGGGAGCGAAACTTCCATCCCCAGGTTGGGCGCTGCTCAATAAACTCGCCCCTCGGGGCAAAATCAAAATCAATCTTCTCCATATGCATTTATTTTGCTTATAAGATGAACATATGAACAGTGAAGACCAAAACATATGTGTAAACAGCAAATATCTAATGGCGCGAGAGGTTGGATGGAGGTGAGAGAGAGAGAGAGAGTGATTTGATTTTGATTTTGCCCCGAGGGGCGAGTTTATTGAGCAGCGCCCCCCATCCTGTGAGGGGACAACCACTAGTAAGGCGATACATACTGCTCAAAGAGCCATTATTCCACTGAAACAACAGCATCGTAATCTGGTTACATTCATATTTGTGTTTATAAGTCAGGTTGGCATTATTCAGATGTGTTATTATAGTTTCCTCATTTAATTGTCACATGGTCTGTATATACGTATCTCATTAAAAAAAAAAAAAAAAAAAAAAAAAAAAAAAAGCAAGCTTGTAGTGACTGAATTATTAATTGACAGGTTGTAAATAATAGCACTACAGAACTAGTGTAATCGTATGAGGAGACTATTCATATTTTCATTACATCAATGGTTATTGAGATCATAGTTAGCTGAATACAATTATTACAAAAATAGGCAATGGTATAAATCAACATAATACATAATTTAATACAGGCGGACATAATCATGATCTGGTTCGTTGTGCACTGGGAGCTAAGGTGTCTTGAGATCGCCTCGTACCTACACACAACGAACGTATTATAGTCTGCATGGTTGGTATCTAATTGAATATACTTAGTGGGTATTTCAAGAATGTCAGGGGGTAAGGAAATGTGATTTGTATATTAGAAGACTGTGATTAACGCGACGTGTAACATGTGGAGGGAGGTGGTAGAAAGAGAGGGATCTCGTTGGGGGTGGAAGTTTCGCTCCCAGGAATTTTCGTTCCTGTGGTATTTCAATAATAATAATAAAATAATAATAATAATAAGGGGACAACCACTGGTAAGGCAATACATACTGCTCAAAAAAACATTATTCTACTGTAACAACAGTATCGTCGTCTGGTGTTATTATAGTTTCCTCATTTGATTGCCACATGTGCTGTATATAGGTGCTCATGAAAAAAAAAAAATATGTGACTGAATTAATTGACAGGTAAATAATAGCACTACAAAACTAGTGCAATCATATGAGGAGACCATTCATGTTTTCTTACATCAATGGTTATTGAGATCATAGTTAGCTGAATACAATTATTTCATACATGATGTGACTAATATTTCGAACTACATAAATTATTATGCAATAAAATACGACAAATATATTACAATCATATGAGGGACACTTCACATTCTTCATTACATCAACGGTTATTGAGGTCATAGTTAGCTGAATACAAGAGTCACATACATAATATGACTAATATTACCAACTACCGAAGTTATAATAGAATTATAGTAATACAAATATTTTACAAACATGAGTGACATGGTTCAAATTCTTATTACAATAATGGTTATTGAGGGGATAGTTAGCGCAATATGACCAGTGGAGAAGTTTACATGCCGATAGTAATATAATATTTAGTAGTGTGTGTGGTTATGGGAGAGAGGGAGGGGGGTTGTAGGAGGTAGAGGAATGGGAGGGAGAGGAGGAGGAGTAGGGGGGGGGGGGGAGGAGGTAAGGTACTCCAGGGAGGAGGAAAGTGTGAGAGGGGAGGTGTGTGTGTGTGTATGTGTTGGGGAGGGTGGGACATACTACATATAAATAAGTTGTTTTAACGCCAGCTATAGTACTGAAGATAAATATGGTAGTAAAACAACAAAAAACAAAAAAATCTTAAAGGGGAAAGGGGAATTTCAACGCAAGTCTACAGATATCAGCAGTATCGCTTCATCGTACCTGACACAACATATCAATAAGTAAGGAAGGAAACTGTATACGTGCAAAGATCAAGATTCAATTAAGTTTAGTAGCAAAACAATATTCAGAAGGAAGATACTAGTAGTCCTCCGGGATGGATATGCCGCATATCCGAAGGTACTTAATTGTAGATCAAACCATTAGCAGAGAATATTGAGGACAATTATGTTGCTTACATATGCAAGGGTCATGTATTGGCTTGCAAAGGATATGAATTGGCACTTAACAGATTATTTAAATAAATGCTGTGTTAGAGGCTCAGAGGGATATGTATATACTGTACAGTACTGTACATTGTCAATCTATTAAATGAGAATAGCAGTGATAAGTAAAGAAATACTGACTGGTATTATAAATATGACATGATCAATGAAAATATGAAATCGTGTAGAGGGCGTTACAAAGGGTTTAAGTGTAATCTTGTAAGAAAGAAGAGATGTGTGGAGGGCAAGGGGTGCATACTTATAAGGTTCATGTTTCATGTTTACAGTACATATTATTGTGGGGGGCAAAGTTCTTGTGTTTTTTTAGTATGTTATTGATTACGTTATTCTTTAGCATGTATATTGCTTGATCCTCAATTGTGGTTAACTTATTATTCCTGTATTCCCTAATCATTGGGCATTCCAAGATATAGTGCTCGAGAGAGTGTTTGTTGGGAGCTCTGCAAACCCTACATTGCCTGTGTTCTTCTCCTACCTGCCAATTCAGCTGCCATGGATAACAATAGCCAAGCCTTATTCTTGCATGTACTGAGTCTACCCACCTACTCGTTGTACGTTTACCATAGGTGTATTTGGTCGTAAATGCTACTTTATTGTAGTAGTTTATAGATCGGCTGGTATTATGATGTCTAGCTCTGTCTTCATCCACTCTTTCTTCTTGTGTCTTTTTAATTATAGTTCTCACTTGTTTCAATGACAGTTCAAGAATATGATCAGGTTCTTCTTTCTCTGAGGCCTCCTTGGCAAGCTTATCTGCCCTTTCATTGCCGGGGATGCCTACATGTGAAGGAATCCAGGCAAATTTGACCCCTAGCCCCTTCTCCCTTACACATTTTATCCCCCGTCTGATATCTTGTACAAGGAAAGGATAGGGGGGTTGGGGACTAGAGATAGCTTCCAAGGCCGCCCTGCTGTCAGATAGGATAAGAATATTCTTTCCCCTTCGAAAGATACTCCCAATTCCCATCGCTATTGCCACCAGCTCAGTTTGAGTGGAGGAGGCCCAGTCCTGTAGCCTGGATAGTTCATCGTCTTCCTGAGCAAAGTTGCCACCACTCATAATAGTGATGGCAGCTCCTGCCCTCCCAGTTACGGTGTTAAGTGAGCCGTCACAGTATACCTGATCAGTGTTCTCATCTGTCATATCTTCTATTAGTGACATAAAGTTCGTCTTCAGAGCGTAGGACGGGATCTCAGACTTTTTTGTGTCGAGTTGAGTCACTATAATCTCAATAGTGGCCTCTTCCCAGGGCGGAAGGGGGACACTCAATTGCCGGTCATCTGGATGGTAGTCTGTAAGCTGGCTGGGCGGGGTGGGGTCAGTCAGTTGCCAGTCACCGATATAGTAGTCTGTAAGCTGGCTGGGCGGGGTGGGGTCAGTCAGTTGCCAGTCACCGATATAGTAGTCTGTAAGCTGGCTGGGCGGGGTGGGGTCAGTCAGTTGCCAGTCACCGATATAGTAGTCTGTAAGCTGGTAGTCAAGAATGTCAGCAGCAGTTACATGTGGCCAGTCCCTGCCTTTTAAGTCATCTATTTTAAGTAACTCCATTAGTGCAGTCTTAGGTCGTGTTTCTCTGTCGTCTCTCAGTGTTCGTATGCCTATTATCATACTTGTTTCTTTTATTCTATCAGTGATGGACGATAGATTTAACTCATATCTAAGATTTTTTACCTTGACATTTCTCGGACATCCAAAAATAAGTCTCATGGCCTCATTTTGCAGTTTGTCAAGTTTTTAGATCTGATTAGCAGGTAGACAGGAGAGAGCAGGTGCATGGTAGTCAATTACTGATCTAATATATGCAATGTACATGGTCCTAAGGATAGTGATGGAGGCACCCAAGCCTTTCCATGACATTACTTTAAGGGGCCTTAGTCGTCTTTTACAGGTGGTCATTACATGATCAAATTCAGCATTATTACCCTGTAGTCCCCCAACATACACTCCCAGATATTTATAATAGTCTACCCTCTCCAGTACATTACCATGGAGATGTAGAGGCTTGTTACGATTCCAACCTTTTGTTATGGCTTTTGTTTTGTTTGTTGATATTACCAGGCCAAATTGGTCACAAGCTTCTCCTACCAAGTCTAGGGCACGTTGCATGTCCCTGTGACTATCGGCCTGGATCAAAATATCATCAGCATAGCTTTCACAGATCACTCCTCTGGGAAATTTGAGTCTAACAATAATGTGCATTAATATGTTGAATAGTATTGGACTTAATACTCCCCCCTGTGGTGTACCCAGCTCAAGCTTACGTACTTCAGACTTTTTACCTTGAAAGACGACATATGCACTTCTATTGCTGAGATATTCCTTGATCCAGCCCAATAGTTTACCTTTTACACCCATTTTCGCCAACTCGCAAAGTATTACATCCCTGTTTGCTACATCAAATGCACCCTTCAAATCTAAAAATACAGTAAAGTTACACCTATGGTTAGAGAGATATGATGTGATACAGGACATTGTACTTCTGCCTTTGATGTAGCCATTCAAATGCGGGCTCAATTGTGACTCTATTTTGTGCAGTAGCCTATTAAGGACAATCCTTTCAATTGTCTTGCAATAACAAGAAAGAAGTGATATAGGTCTCTTGGCTGTAACAGAACCAGCCTTGGGTACAGGAATTATGACAGCTCTTTTCCAGTCAGGAGGGATGACACTGTTGCGATAGCTAAGGTTAAAGAAATCCAGCAATGGATTGCCTGCAACCTCTGTCATTGCACGTAGAATGGGATATGTTATCCCATCCTCCCCTGGGGCACTACTTTTGTTGTTGGATAGGGCTCTTTGGAGCTCGAGAGAGAGGCATAGGTCTACTTCCTGACCCTGTCAGAGGCACGCTGGCCCTGTAGCTCTCTCCCGCAGTTGGGAAGGGGAGGAGGGAGAGTGATGGAGTGTTACTTACCATATTTTGTGCGCGGAAAAGGAGAAATCACGAACATAAGAGGAATAATAGCCAATAATTAAGGAGGGGGGTAGTGGGGGGAGGGGGAGAGGGAGGGGGGGGGGGGGGGGGACACATATAGGGACTACAAAGGAGTACAAATGAAATCAAACAACAACAGGTCTAGTGACCCCTCTAGGCTGCTTGTCCTCCAAAACACTAAGGATCAAGTGTCCAAACAGTGGTTTAGAGTGAGTAAGGGAAAATTGGAAAGGGAACTACTGCCCTAGAACTAATGTCCGTGGCAGGGTTAGGAAGTTAATAGGGGACAGATGGGTTAGTAACATAACACAGTTATAAGTGATCTTTCATATATCTGGGAAAAAGAGAGTAATGTCTTAGTAATACATATATATACGCAATAATCCTTGATGAATTTGAGGGGGAAATAAAATAAAGTTATTCATTTACAAATGCAGTCAGTCGCGGGTTTGATGCATAATATTTGTTAATGCGAAGTTTAAAACAATCAACGGTGCTGCAGTCTATAAGGCCTCGGGGAAGCCCATTCCATAAGTTGACAACTCGATTGAAGAAAACAATCTTAGATTCGTGTGAGTTAAAAGATTTACCAATAAATTTGCAACCGTTTCCCCACGTGTAATTTGATTGGTCGATAGTGAAGTACTTACTACAGTTCATATTGTCGATGCCTTTGATGTTTTTGAACACTTGAATTAAGTTACCTCTTAATCTGCGCTGGGTTACAGGAAATAGATTTAATTATCTACGACGCTCCTCGTATGGTTTGTTCCTTAGACTAGGTATAATTTTGGTAACTCTACGTTGAACTCATTTTAGCGTGTTTATATCTTTTTGGTAAGAAGGGTACCTGGATTGAACGCAGTATTCCAGAAGAGGGCGAACTAAGTAATTGTAAATAGTTAAGATAACTTCTTTGGATTTATGCTCAAATGACCTGCCTATAAAGCCAATTATTTTGTATGCCTTCTTAACAACTTCTGGACATTGTTGACTCGGTTTTAGGTTACTCGATATTGTTACTCCCAGATCGGTTTCTCTGTCTACACTCTTAAGCTGAGTGCCATTCATCGAATAGTTTGGTTTCTCATTTCGGTATCCGATATGTAGTACTTTACATTTATCCGCATTGAAACTCATTTGTCAAATTTGGGTCCAACATGACAACTTATCTAGATTGTGTTGCATATCGTCAACTTATTCTTTTGAGAGTTCGTTATTTGCAATTTTTATATCGTCAGCAAACTTTGAGATTGTACAGGTTAGACCCTCATCTATGTCGTTGATGTAAATTAGAAAGAAAATTGGTCCTAGTACCGATCCCTGGGGTACCTCGCTACGTACATTGATCCATTTAGATGCCCTACCATTCATGACTACTCTTTGCTTTCTGTCGCTGAGCCAATTTTCTATCCATTTCAACACACTGTATTGTATTGCATGCGCTTTTAATTTTAGCAATAAACGTTTGTGGGGAACTTTATCAAAGGCCTTTTGAAAATCAAGGTATATAGTATCTACAGCTTTACTCTCACCATAGAGGTTGAGGATATCATGGAAGAAGTCTTAGCAGGAATGTTTGTTACGAAAGCCGTGTTGAGTATCTTTAAGTATGTTATTTTACTCCAATTGATTTACGAGTCTGTCTCTTATGACTGTTTCTATAATTTTACTTACAACTGAGGTTAAACTAATTGGACGATAGTTACTGGGTAGGGATTTGATGCCTTTTTTTAATATTGGGGTTACGCTGGCTAGCTTTCACTGATCAGGCATAGTTCCAGGCTGCAAGGATTTATTGAATAGCAATGTCAGTGGTTTGGAGAGCTCGTCCTTAGCTTCCTTTAGAACTCTAGGTGAGATTGTATCAGGTCCAGACGTTTTATTTACCTTGAGTTTATCTAAACATCTCAATACTTCGCTCTCCGTAATAGTGATATTGCTTAGAACATCAGAATTATCAATCTGAATCTGTGATGCTGTAGGGATATCAATGAGGTCTTCTGTTGTAAAAACTGATGCAAAGAAGGTATTGAGGGCATTAATAATTTATACTTCGTCTTTGGTGTATTCTCCGACTAACGGTCCAACAGTTAATGTAACTACTTTTTTCTTTCTGATATAACTATAGAATTTTATCTGGTTTGTTTTAATTTGATTTGCAACATGTAACTCCAGGGCTTTTTACTTTGCTTAATTAACTTTTTGGCTTTGCGTCGTAGTTCAACAAATTTCACCCGTTCTTCGTCATTTTGTGAGGATTTTAATCTATCATTAGGTATCTTTTTAGCAAGCAGTCCGAAATCTCTTTATTCCACCGTTTGGGCTTACCATTATGGCCTGTATGCCGTATTTTCGATGGTATGCAGTCTTGCACTGCTTTTAAGTAAGTGGTTGCGAATAATTCCCAAGATGTATTTATGTTGTTATCGTTAATTAGAAAGCCCCAGTCTGTTTCTTTAAACATAGCTCTAAGTTTACGAAAGTTTGCTTTCTTGAAATTATGGACTTTCTTGATGCTGCTATTTGGTTCGATACTAGTAAACTTTAAACTGAAAGTTATCGTACGATGGTCGCCGTTACTGAATTCATCACCAACATTCAAATTCTCTATTAATTCTTCTTTTGTTGCAAGTACAAGGTCAAGAATGTTATTACCACGGGTCGCCGATCGAACAAATTGATAGAGCAAACTCTATTGCAAGTTCACATACAAGTCATGTCCAGAGTGTGAAGTAAGAGTATCGCCCCACTTGATCACAGGTAAATTAAAGTCGCCAAAAATTACGGTATCTTGTGTTACACATATTGCTTCCATTGAGTGCCTGTGGGGCGTTTTTTGGGT
Source organism: Paralithodes platypus (assembly GCA_032716605.1). Taxonomy (NCBI): domain Eukaryota; kingdom Metazoa; phylum Arthropoda; class Malacostraca; order Decapoda; family Lithodidae; genus Paralithodes; species Paralithodes platypus. The sequence goes on along the minus strand of CM064576.1, from coordinate 9,057,847 downwards.
ATATTGTCATGGGCTGTCTTCTGTGAGGCCTATCGAGTACGCTATACAGATGCTTCCGTGAGGCCTATCGCACTTTAGAGGTTAAACATGCATTTTAGACTTTAGTGCTTGACACTTGGTGCTCGATCCCTTTACACTTTATTCTGGCACCTGTATTATACTATCACAACTGCTTTGTATGAAATAAGGCTTGCACTTAATTGAAAGAGCACACACAAGAATGCATATTATGGCAATGAAATATCAAGTAAAATAACAAAGTGAGATAGTTCAAGAATGACATTTGAGAAAGTAAGAGAAACATGAGTATTCTAGAGTGTGGATTGAAAATTATATATAGGATATACAGACACAGAGATAATGCATGATAAAGACATATTGGGTAGATTTTTCAAATAGGAGGTGAGGGGAGAACAATTATGGAGAGGTGGCACTCAATTAGTTTTCCAGAACGCCCCAGCCAGCAGTCCCTCAAAAACAAACGTAATGAAGCCATACAACGCTTATCTTCTGATCTAGCTACTATTTCCAATTGGGGTAGAGAAAACCTTGTTGCATTTAATGCTTCCAAAACTCAATTTATCCATCTTACTACCCATCAGGAACCTCCAGAGGACTATCCCTTATTCTTCAACAATACAAAAATCAACCCTTCAGCTTCTCTCAATGTTCTCGGTGTCTCTTTTTCTTCTGCTCTCACTTGGAAAGACCATATTACCAGTCTCGCTTAGGCAGCCTCCCAGAAGCTGGGTGTGCTCGACCGCCTCAAGAGGTTCTTTACCCCTGCGCAGCTTCTTGCTCTGTACAGGGGCACAGTGCGTCCTTGTATTTAATATTGTTCACATGTGTGGGGAGGATCCTCTCACACCGCACTCCTAGACAAAGTAGAAAGGAAAGCCTTTCGTATCATTAACTCCAGTCCACTCACCAACTCTCTGCAATCTCTCTCTCTCTTCGCCGCAGTGTTGCATCTCTCTAGCTATTCTATCGCTACCATAATAATCAGTGTTCCTCGGCAACACAATCCCACCCCTACTCTGTGCAACTCTCCAACCCAAGAGTGAAACGCTATTCTCAGACTTTCTTCTACTCAACTGCTGAGCTCTGGAACTTTCTCCCAGAATCAGTCTTTCCCTCTTCCTATGACTTAAATTGCTTCAAACTCCGTGTACCCAGGCATTTTAGCTCGAACGTCCCTTGATTTCGGCCCGTTCACTCTTTGAAATCTGGGGGAGGCACTCGCTGCAGGCACTTATGCCTTTTGTCTCCCTCATTCAGATAGACAAAAAAAAAACAGTTGAAAAGAGAATGATGAAATTAAAGAAGTATGTATCGTAATGACCAGGACAATAAGACACTTCCAGAAGTATTTCATAATTATTTACCGAAACATTTTAACTCGAAGTGCCACTGATGCTGACGAACTGACTTTGTGGAATCTGCACTATGATATATATTCATCTTGCAGCTTACTATGTGTTACCGTAGGTGATATATGAAATCCAAATATCTATATCTAATTATGGTAACATCCAAATGGCGTCATGGAAGGATCAACAGTTTTGATACACCTGCAATATTTATTCCGTGACACAATTAATCATATTTTGAAGCCTGGGAACTAATATCTGTTTACATCAATATCAAAATTGCTTTGGTATTTGCTTTGGTCATAAGACCAACCTATATAAACCCAGACTTATTAGTGGAGTCTTACCTCACAATTGTCACCCATTATTACTGATGTAACTATTGAGTATAAGGTTCTTGAATAATACATATTTACTTATATTGTACTTAATCGATTAAACCTTTTGCTCCCCAGAAGACGTACTAGTGTCCTCCAATACCACCCTCTGAGTGCACCAAGGCACGATACATGCCTTTCGAAACTAAAATTGTGCCTACTCTGGTTGTGAGAAACTGAATATAATAGAAATTAATATATGTTATATAACTTGCAATATTTTAAACCGAAAACAGTGTGACAGCGAAGGCTTCAAACGCATATGTTTCTCAGTATTTGTTCTGCCTCAGACCGGAAATGTCGCTACGCTGTGGGCGTTAAATTTTATAAACAGCTGCTTCTATGTACAATTTATATAATTATTATTGAAAGTTTTTTATATAGCATTAGAAGTTATATAGAAGTGCTTGAATATAGTCACCATATAATTCTGTGGTTAAGTAATTATTGTCCATTATACGATCTACGGCAAACTATCATATTTATATTCCTGTTCTAAATGTTACAGGTATATACAGATACAAAAATATTCATATAAAACCAGGTTTTAGGGGTAGAGACTTGGTTTTTGCTTTCAAAGCTTCCCTTTTCATTACTCTAAGTCTTGAACTATATTTCATAGCCACATAGTTTACCAGATAGACAAAATGCATGCTTAGAGTGAAGACAATATGTAATTATTACTCTTCGCATGACAGGGATGAAAATGTATATATAATCAAATATTTATGGGACATGAATTTTGTTGATACCAATGGAAAGAGCATGACAAATACTAGTTAGTGCATTCTTAAAGCACCTATATAGTTACTGAAAATGTCCTTGAATTGTCTGTTCAATTACGCACAGACTTTTTTTTTTTTTTTGCGGCATACATATTCACGATAATAATTCGAGGTTTTGATATGTTTTCTTCATAATGTTATAGAATACTCTTTCCTCGTTTTATGTATGTATAATGCTATCTATCTATCTATTGCCTGACGCCGTGATCCCCGAAGGGGTGGCCACGAACGAACCGCCCCCATGCACCTCTGTCCCCAGTCAGTCGACGCCCCTCCCCCCAACCAGCACCGCCTTCGTTCATATACTTCCTCACTCCATCCTTCCACCTCTCTTTCGGTCTACCTCTCCCTCTCTGTCCCTCCACCTCGCTCTCGTACACCCTCTTAGGCATTCTCTCGCTGTCCATACGTTCCATATGGCCGAACCATCTCAAGTTGTTCCTTTTCACACTTTCCAGCACATCTACCTCCACACCACACCTCCTTCTTACTTCCTCATTAGTCTGTCTATCTAGGCCAGGCAATAAAGTGCCGAGGTTGGACAAAAATGTTAACAAAGCAATTTCACCTGAAATGGGTTCTTTGGAGGTATCTCTAACCACACAAAAAAGTCCACTCGAATCCACCCATGGCAAATACTCGTTTTCACTGAAAATCCTAGATGCCCGCCGCCGCGGAAGGTAAAATATTGAAATAGGCATAACTTTGCTGAAAATCAACATAGAAACACAAATAAAGTGTCTAATCCTACTAATTTTGAGGTGCTCTTTCATTTAAAGTTATTTTGGAGGAGATTGGAAGATGTGTTCATATTGAAATCCTCGAAACATCAACATTTTGGCCTAAAATTACCCTAAAATGAGCAAAATTAATTGTCTGAACAACCGGCTATAATCTTTTACATATGTATTATTGTATTGCGTATATTGTGTATGTATATATGTATATAAATATGTACATGTGTATATTCCAAAGTGACTTTCAAACACATTAATTTATTTATAGTCCCGTTTCATCATCATCGTTTTCCACCTCATTTTCTTCAATGTCCACAGGTGGACCGTTCAAACAGGTAATGCCCTTGCATTGACCACAAGCTGGAGTGCAATGGAGCACATTTTTGCGGCATGTACATGTTCTTGTGTTGCATTTTCTACCACAATTGCATCGCATTATCTTAAGTAGTCGATCAGGTGCCGACGGCTGAGACATTTTGACGGGATATAAGCCAGAAAGAGAAGTCGTCCAACCCCATTCTTCTGCAGGAAGATCATTACCACACCATGCCTGAACCTGATGGTATGCGTGATGACTATGGAAAATGGCTGCATCAGATGTTGACGGAAGCTTCTCTGGCGACACATACTGCGTGGCAGTACCCACTTTCTGCTGAAACTTGTCCACTCTTGCCGAGTCAAGGCTCAGAGATGTTGTGCAGCCATAGATGATCAACAAGGCATCTTCTCCAGCTCTTTCTATTTCTGCTTTAGATGAAGATGGAGACATGAATATTGAACTACTCTGCTCCAGTTCTACATATTTCTTGAGTACTGACACTTTGACAATCCCATAAGGTCTAGACGTAGTGTCACACCCACTGAAAGCGTGCAGAAAGAGCAGGGCGCCAGAGAGTAATGGCTCAAGCTTCTTTGCCGAAGTTGTGACACACACTGTTTGTTTGGATGTCACCATGTATAAGTCTTTGTCAGCAATATTGGCATGATGCGTTAGCAGCTGGAACACATCAGAATCCTCTGCGACAACAGCTGTTGGCTTCTCTTTGGCGTGAAGACATGCTGACATACATATCTTGTAGTCAGCATCACCTTTTGCATGTTCAACGGCGATATCCGCTTTGGTCATTTGCTCTGCAAGTAGATTGATGAATGCTTGCTTGTTGGAAGGATTGGCAAGAAAGCTCTTCTTGGTCATGGTTACATGCACTTCTGGTGAAACAAACACTGTAGCACCTATATCATTCCCCATCCTGCGACGATGTGCTTCATCCTTTGTGCTAGATCCATGATACCCATCAAACACAACCAAAGCATGACAGTATGATTGCTTGATGTGTCGGACGTACATTTCACAGATCTCCGAGTAGCTGGCATTTTTAGGCCATGAGAATTTATGAAGCAGGCTACCACCATCAATGATGTACTGCATACTCATGTCACAGGACGTTGCACTACTGCTCTCTGGAACAAGCTTGAGGAGATGGTGAATGATTTCCGATTTATCCCCCATCCTCATGCACACATGGTTGTCAAAGAGAGATGGTGGGAAAGAGCACATCTCATATCGGAAGAGATCTGGAAGTGGTATGCCACCATTGAAACCTGTAAGAAGAAGACGCTGATAGAGACGCTGTGAATCCATCTCAATTTGGGCACCAGAAGATGTTTTCACATGAGTAGCTGATGCCAGGGTCTTAACTTGATTCTTCTGAGAAAACTTGTATTCTGCGACAGATTGTCCGACCATGGAATCAAGGATCTTCTTTCCAACACTTTGAGCCTCATATGCATTCACAGAATCATTTGCCACCAAGCCAGTTGATAGACTTACAATCTTCTTTGATGGTTTGTTGAATACGCCACGCTCAAGGAACACTTGGAGAATCTTCTGTATATCACTCATGTCACGACGTATCCTGGCTGCTGCTAATTCACGATGTCCATCAGGTGTATCCATAGATAAACCAGCTATCGCGAAAATGGACTGGCTTATATTGGCACACACAGGTCTTGAGAGCAGGAAGAGAAGTCGAATGCTGTCACTGAATCCACGCCCTTGGGTTAAGCCGCCAGTTGATTTGATGCTGGCCATCAGAACTTGCTCTATGAAGAGGTCTGTGAAAATTCCTGACCACGCACCGTCACTTCTTCTGACTGGAAAGAGGCCATTCATAAATGCCCTATATACATCTGGATGGGTTTGTTCCAGGTCAATCATTCTTGGGATGAACAAAGCCAAAGACTTCGTATAGTTGTTGTGACCGGCAGCAGCAAGAAAAGGGTGCATTTCACGCAGAGACTGCAAATACAGAGGCCATCAACCTATACGAGCAGAACGAATGAAGGACCTAAGAATGGATACCATATTTTGGTATTGTATCCACAATCTTGCAGTGCCATAGCTCTGCAGTGATGCATGCCAATCTTCAAGAGCAGTGTGGATGTTGCTCAATGCATCACTCTGTAGTGCATCATCCAGAGTCATGCTTCCATCTTGAACGTCTTTGACAAGCTGAGAGATATCAGAAAGCATATCAGCTTGAGGATGGTCTCCAACCTGTGACGAGATTCCAGGCAGGACATGATCACCAGCCTGATGGGAAATACCAGACTGATTGGTTGAATCAGACGTTTGAGAAGATCCTGCCTGAGTAGAGTCCTTTGACTCTGTGGTTCTTGGGGTTTGGTTGGAGGTGCTAGAATTGGGCAAGTTTCCAGTTTGTACCGAGCTATCTGATGTTTGAGAGGTTACAGGGTGGTCAGATTCATGGGACTTTCTCGGTTTGTTGGGGCTGCTGGGGTGTTTGGAGGTTGAAGGCTGGTTTTCGCTGCTTGTCTCGAACATGGGTGTCGACGTAGAGGAGTCCGTACCTTTCAAATCCGGAAGAGGCAGGTGAAGGGCTTCTGATGTAGTTATTATATTCAGAGCACTGTCAATGAGAAGATGACCTCGCACTGCACGGGCCACTGCCTTTCCACTCAACATCTTGTCAACTGAACCCTCGGCATAGACCTGTGCCAGCATTTCCTTCAAACCTGAACCTGCCATGATAACTCCAATGGCTCCAAGCATGCTCATCTCTGTGTGGAATCCGCCAAGTAACAGGACAATCTTTCGCAAACGACTTGATGTGGGTTGATCCTCGATAACCATCAGAGCTATCCAGTATAATTGCTGATCGAAGGTGATGATGGGAGTACAATTCTGCTTTTCAGCTAAGTCGCTCATGTACTCCAGCGTTGACCGAACACATGTTGGGCTACTTGGTGACATGTCAATCATTGGTAAGAAGAGTTGTGTACTCTTCCGGGGGTTGGCCATTTGCGTATGAAGGGATTGCATGTATCCAGACCACAAAGGCCGAGGTTGAGAGAGATGCATCGATACCTGCCACATTATGTCTAACTTGAGGCTCTGCATGTCCTGGGTATATGGGCGAATAGTTTCATACTTGATACTCTTCAATGCTGACTTTGGGTCTCTTTGAAATACGATTGAATGTTTGCCAACAAAATTTATGTCATCGAATGGCACCTGGTTCCTGGGAATTGGTCTGGAAGTTGAACGAGCTGGTGTGATTGCTCCCATCTGACCCATCATGTGAATGACATTTTCACCATCCAATATCATAAATTAATTAAAGAAAAAAGTATTACTAAATGCGTTGCATACACGTATATACATTTCTCAATCGTACTGGTGTAATAGTCGCACAGATATGTTCGGAGGATCATATAATTTTCACATTTTCATTCAATATTATACCAAAAATGACGTTGATTTTGACGTTTGAGCATGAATCCCACCTTATATGACCTTGAAAATATTTCCAAGTGAAAGAGCACCTCAAAATTAGTAGGATTAGACACTTTATTTGTGTTTCTATGTTGATTTTCAGCAAAGTTATGCCTATTTCAATATTTTACCTTCCGCGGCGGCGGGCATCTAGGATTTTCAGTGAAAACGAGTATTTGCCATGGGTGGATTCGAGTGGACTTTTTTTCCAAAGAACCCATTTCAGGTGAAATTGCTTTGTTAAAATTTCTGTCCAACCTCGGCACTTTTTTGGTGCTTATTTCCTGGCCTAATCCCTCCATGTAACTCCGCACGCACTTCTTAAGTAATTCATTTTCACTGCTCTCACTCTTGGTCTGAGTCTCTCAACCAACGTCCATGCTTCGCTTCCGTAAGTCAGTGTCGGGATTATCACACTGTCATGCAAGGACTTCTTCACTTCCATACTGACCACCCTATTTCTTGTTACTGCTTTCAGCATTCCTACAACCCTCTTCCCCTGTTGTACCCTCTCCCACACTTCTTCATCCATAGTCCCATCTTTACTCAACACACTGCCCAGATACTTAAAAGAGTTGACGATCTCCATAGCCTGACCGTTCAGCTTCACCTCACACTCTGTGACTTCACCCCTTTCGAAGACCATAACCTTGCTTTTCGCCGCATTTACCTTCAGATTCCGTTTTTCGCACACTGTTCCAAACTCATTTACCAGACCCTGCAACTCCCATTCATTATCACTCATCAGAACTGTATCATCCGCAAACAGCAGTAGGTAGCTTCCACTCAATTCCTTCCCTTTTCAGCAATACACCAACATCCACTGCTCTTTATAGTATTTCTTTCATGACTCCATCCATATAATTATACAGTAAACAACCACGGGGACATCACACACCCCTGTTTCAAACCAACATTCAGGTCAAAGAACTCGCTCTGCTCACTCTCCACATGTACTGCCGCCTTTGCACCCTCATACATGCTCTTCACTGCTTTCAGCAACTTGCCATCTACTCTGTATATTTTAAGTACTTTCCACAAACCTTCTCTATCCACTCTGTCATAGGCCTTCTCCAAGTCCATAAAGGCAACATACACCTTTTGTTTCTTCTCCAGATATTTCTCCACAACACAATTCAGGGTAAAAATCTGATCTACATATCCTCTTCCCTTCCTAAAACCTCCCTGCTCATCGCCTATCCATTTCTCCATTCTCACTCTCACTCTCACTCTCTCAATCACTACCCTACTGTATACCTTCCCTACTACGCTTAGAAGACATATTCCTCGGTGGTTACCACACACTCCTCTTTCCCCTTTGCCCTTATATAGGGGGACTATTATGCCAGTCTTCCAGTCACCGGGTGCACTCCCCTTCTCCCATGCTAGTTTACCCATTTTCCATACCCATTCGATCACTATCTCACCACCATACATCAACATTTCCCCACACACTCCATCTGTTCCTGGTGCTTTCCCCAACTTCACTCTTTTCATGGCTTCCCACACTTCTGACCTCCTGATCCCCACCTCCTCCTCCACTACTTATCTTCTTGTCCCTCCCATACCATATCCAGCAATGTTTGCTGGCTCTTCATTCCTTACATTTAGCAACTCATTGAAGTACTCCCTCCATCTTTCGACTCTCTCTTGCTTCTCGGCTAGCATTCTCCCATTCTTATCTTTCACACCCTTACTGTTTCCCTTGCCACCTTCCCTAACTTTCTTGACTTCTTTCCAGAACAGTTTCTTACTCTCCCTCCATTTTACACTCAGATTCCTTCCAAATTCCTCATCTATTCTTCTCTTACTTTCCTTCACTACTCTCTTCACCACCCTCTTACTCTCCACATACCTCGCTCGTTTCTGTCTCTCGAAAACATCATTCCCTCTACTAACCAATCACTCTCTATATGCTTTCTTCTTTTCTTCCACAGCTATTCATACCTCTTCTGTCCACCATGCTGTACCTTTCACTCCCCTTCCTCTTCTCCTCACTCCACACACCTCCTCACATGCTGCACAGATCTCATCCTTAACCCTTTCACGCATTTATGACGCAGAGGTTGCCAGATTAGCAATAAGAAATAGAGTTCTCTCACTCTTATAATTACCTCTCCAAAATTAGTTTTCTGCCCACAGCTAACTCCAAGACAACTGCAGAGGTTGAAATAACTCAACTAAAGGTTTCTAAATACCCCTGATGGTAACAAAGGCTTTAAAGTATCCTCAATAGGCTCAACATCGCGTCATATGTCGGAGAGGGTTAAACACCTTGCTCATCTCCTCCACTTCCTCCATAACTTCCAGGTCGAACCCACCTAGTCGTCTTTCCACTGCTCTCCTGTACTCCTCCCTGACTTCCTCCTCCTGCATGTATAATTATGTCTATAAAAAAATACGACCAAGAGTAAATATTTTCGGTCTGACGTCCGTATTATGAAAGCAAAATTATATAATTATGATATATATATATATATATACATATATATAAAATCTAATCTAATATTGATGATATAATATTTCTGAATGAACCATCAAAGTGAGTGGAAAAAAATACTTATGATTTCACACTACAAATACATAGAGTTATTGAATGAGTTTCAGAAGTGTCTTCAATTTAAGTACGACAAAAGCACCATTTTTGGGGGGAAACCTTCCTAATGTAATTTTTTTACAAAAATCATTAGAGGTTTCATGGTTTGTCTTTCAGAAATATTGTAGTATTGCCTTAACTCTATCTTTTGATGCATATTAAAGTGAGGTTTAGGCGATAATTGTGGGTGAAAAACGAACGATACTAATCATTTTTGGTGGCGCGGCATATGGGATCTGCCTAGATAGATTGATTTAATGAGAAAGAATAAAGTAACAAATATACTTAAATAAGCAATGCCCGGGTACTGAAAGTGGAAAATATATGATACCCATGCGGCTTCAAAATAGTGTACGTTTATGAATTCTAGTCCTGTGAACTAATGCGAGTATAAATGTATTGCTGACATTTAAGCAATTTACTCTGCCGGTATCAGATATTTAGAATGCATATATGTTTATTAATGCATTTCTTGATCTCACTCTCACTCTCTCTGGGTGGGGAGAGAGCCTTCTGCTTTGCCAGCCTTACCTTCCCCATATTGGCAAATTTTGTTAGAATATAGTTCGAACTGCCTAGCAGGGGCCACAAGGTCTGTGCAGTCTATGTAACTATGTAACTCTCCAGCACCCCGTCCTCCTCCCTCTTGCAATAATACCACTGTAATTACAAGGTGGAGCTCTCGGCGACATAGTGCCTCTCTATGTTGGTGTGGATTTGTGGTGTGTCCTTGTCATGGCTCTCTCTCCCTCTCTCTCTCTCTCTCTCTCTCTCTCTCTCTGGAAGTGTGTCCATGAAATGATACGTATGACAAGAGTAAGTTCAAGAACATCCTATATTTAGATTATCAAAAGACCTATAATAATCTTCTTCAGTGTAGGCTATTGTCAAATGTGTGTACACTGGGTATCAATTCAATTCAATATATTTGTTTTCATAATATATACAAACATATAATATATATATATATATATATATATATATATACTGCATATATATATATACACCTGTATATACAGTATATATATACATACTATATATATATATATATATATATATATATATATATATATATCTGTATGTATATATATATATATTTCTCAATACATTTAGAAAGTATATACCAAGTGTAAAAAGATCGGTCTACAGTAATATTTAATGACTTACAGTGATTGCTTCTGGTGTCAGAAGTTATAAATAGGTGATACTGTTTACATTATTCATACATTTATTATATGTTAACGACACTAATGTTAGCCCAGCTACTGAGTCTAATTGACAAGTACATTACAATTACCACAAGAAAACAAGAAATTAGAATTATAATTAAAATTACAATTTTCCATACTTGTAAATACAATATTTTGGATAAATATGAACACTAAGTTACCATTCAAAGGTCATCACTTATTTACAAACAAGTGTAAAACAATATTACTAAACATTTCATCTTAGTAGAAATAGCAGATGATAATTATTGTACCGATATCAACGATATCAACAAGTGATACACATATATTTTTTCCTGTTAGAGCTCATGGTCCTTATAAAAAGTGGGAGGATAAGAATAGAGCAGAGTACACGAGCTAGGTAAATAAGGTTATATTAACTAAGTTACAATGGTGAAACCAGGCATGAAGATTGGCAAGATATATTAAATGAATAATAGACTGAGCCAAGATAGGAGTGATGAATTATTACAAAATATATCATTGAGAGATATGTCTAACTTGTGGAATACAATAGTATAATATAGTGTGGGGGATTGGGGGAAGGAAACTAGCTAAGTCTTTAACACTCAAAGAGCGGGTGGTAAGGTATTTTACACCGTGCCGCCCAGCGGGCATAATCCTGAAATATTCGCTCACTTTCACTCGCCCTAGCGCCGTTACTATGGCTCCAATGTGAACGAAACGGTCATTTTTGGAAAGAGCAACTCTTCGTCTCCCCATATAAGTATATTCTGGATGTTATGAGCGAGTGTGGAGAGTGGGAAGAGGTGAGGAAGAGGAGGTACTTTTTGGTCTATTTCCCGGGCGTGTTCGGATGCGTTCGCTTTGCCCTGACTTCGCCCTCCCGCGTGTCTACTATTCCTTCGGTAATCGGTCTTATTTTTCTCTTATTTCTCCTTATTTCTGTATTTTCTGTATTCTCTCTCTCTCTCTCACTCCTCCTGTCTGTCTGTCTGTCTGTCTCTCTCTCTCTCTGGCTCGCTCGCTTTCCCTCTCTCGCGCACTCTGTCTCTCTCTCTCTCCCTTTCTCTCTTCCTCATCTGTATATGTAATTCTCATTATTATTTTCTCTAATCTCTCTCACTCCTCCTGTCTGTCTGTCTGTCTCTCTCTCTCTCTCTCTCTCTGGCTCGCGCGCTCTGTCTCTCTCTCTCTCCCTTTCTCTCTTCCTCATCCGTATATGTAATGCTCATTATAATTTTCTCTAACTAATCCCTCTATTTCATTTATTTGCTTTTAATATTTCTGTATTATTATATCTTTTTCACTCTCTTTCTTCAGTTCAGTTTCTGTATTCTCTCTCTCTCTCTTCCTCATCCGTATATGTAATTCTCATTATTATTTTCTCTAATCCCTCTTTCTTTATTTGCTTGTAATATTTCTGTATGATTATATCTTTTTCACTCTTTCTTCAGTTCAGTTTCTGCATTCTCTCTCTCTCTCTCTCTCTCTCTGTTTCGCTTGCTTTGCAGGAATTTTTGTTTTGTTTTATATATAATATTATTTCAACACATTTCCAAATCACCCTATGGGGTAGTGTTGACGACTCATTTTTTTTGTGTGGTGTTCCCAGGAGGTGTAATCCACATGTGATTGAGGAAGGCAAAAGGCAGTTATGTGAGTGAGGTAGGTAAAAGGCAGTTATGTGATTGAGGTAGGGAAAAGGCAGAACTGCCTATAGCGAGTGTATGAATGTGATTGAGGTAGACAAAAGACAGAACTGCCTATAGCGAGTGTATGAATGTGATTGAGATAGACAAAAGGCAGAACTGCCTATAGCGAGTGTATGAATGTGATTGAGGTAGACAAAAGGCAGAACTGCCTATAGCGAGTGTATGAATGTGATTGAGGTAGACAAAAGACAGAACTGCCTATAGCGAGTGTATGAATGTGATTGAGGTAGACAAAAGGCAGAACTGCCTATAGCGAGTGTATGAATGTATGTATGAATGAATGCCATGGATGTATGAGGTGGACTAAGAACGAGATGGATGGATGAGATTCGAAACTTATGGATCTAATGGGTGATGTTGCTGATGATGAATGCACTTGTGTTTGGGTAGTGTGCTATTCCACCATATGAATGATTGAATGACATGAATTCATGAGGTACTTTGAAATAGATGAATGAATGATTGAATGAAGTTATGAATGATTGGCAAGAAGGGAGGAGGTTAGAAGTGTTCCAGTGTGTGGTACTCGGTGTAGCAAGGAATAGGACAGAGTCCCACATCACACCGACTACACTTGGACGCGACTTCCCTCCTATGTCGGGGCCTCCTTGTCGTGTGACTGCAGACGTGGCACACCTTCTTTCCGGCCATATATGATAAAATAATATATACGGTACATATGTTCCCCACAATCATATAATGCCAAGCACAAATATTCAATCTTTCGTTGTTTGTATTACCGTAAGAAATATACCGAACGCCTGAAATAATACGCAAATAAAATGCTTGCAATCAAACTCTCAAGCAATTTCAAGGTCACATGCAATGTACCGTACACCCTGGTTACCATAAGAAATGTACCGAACGCCTGAAATAATACGCAAATAAAATGCTTGCAATCAAACTCTCAATCAATTTCAAGGTCACATGCAATTATAAAAAGGTATATTGTAGACCACAATCTTCGCCAAGCTTCGTTGTTGCTTGTATTATCGTGAGAAATGTACCGAACGCCTGAAAATAATACGCTTTAAAATGCTTGCAATCAAACTTTCAAGCAATTACAAAGTCACATGCAATTACAAAAAGGTATATTGTACACCACAATCTTCACCAAGATTCGTTGTTGCTTGTATTATCGTGAGAAATGTACTGTATACCCTGGTTATCGTGCGAAATTTACCGAACGCCTGATAATAATACGCTATAAAATGCTTGCAATCAAACTTTCAAGCAATTACAAGGTCACATGCAATTATAAAAAGGTATATTGTAGACCACAATCTTCGCCAAGCTTCGTTGTTGCTTGTATTATCGTGAGAAATGTACCGTACACCCTGGTTATCGCGAGAAATTTACCGAACGCCTGAAATAATACGCTATATAATGCTTGCAATCAAACTTTCAAGCAATTATAAAATGTAAATTGTACTTACCAACACCCACACCAGTATGTTCTTCGTCAGGAACGTCTCCATTTTGCTCAACGTCCTGTGCAACATCAACCACAACATTTGCGACACGCAAATTATGCTTGGGGTGAAAGCATATGATCGGCATATTTTCGTCTTCCCAGTCATCCACACTATCAAAACTCTCACCCAGACCTTCCATGGTGTCATTCAACAGCCTATTAGAAAGTTCTGAAGAGTTCATCATGATATCTAGGTCCTGGGCGGTGAGCGGGGCGTGATGAGTAGGGTGGCGCGACGCACTAGGGGTGGCGGCCACCGAATCGGACACGGGCAAATCTTGACCTTCTATTGAGGCTGCTTGAGGGTTACTGAGTCATGGTCACGCAGTGGGGATGTGTGGGTGGGACCTTGTAGTACACCGCCTGACCACCAGGTTTTGCTTTCCACCTAAATTAGGGCGGGAATACGCCCACAGACTTAAGTCGGGCCCCGCCACATAGTCCAATTTTTTCGATACGGACTTAAGTCGGGCCCCGCTAAATAAGTGTTAAAGCGGACTAGCTAGGTAGTGTGTTGTATAGAGACTTATGTTAATCAGGAAAATCTAAATATTTTTTTTTTTTTTTTTTTTTGTACTTCCTTAAACTGTCTGGCCGAACAGTCCCGAGTCTAGTTGACCAAAGCCGTTCCAGATGCTTGGGTCCCCAAAAGGGCCAGGGTGAGATGAGATCTGTCTGTGAGAAGGCAGCGGGGGAGGGTATCATTAGCCTAGGGGTTTACACCCCCTGGCCAATGCCCCCACCGTCTGCAGCCCTCCGTGCAGTGCCACCCAATTGGGCGTTTGCGCCAGCACCTAGAAGGAAATTAAGTAGTACAGAAAAACAGACAGACCCAATTAACCAACCTTACTCAGGATAGGGCCAGCCCTCACCCATAGTGACGGGATGCCCAGATACTAAGGCCTGTTTGCATGAGAGGGATGCTTTCACGAGATACTCAGTGGGTTCGACGAGATTAGTTTTAATTTATTTTGTTTTATAGAACGTTCTTTGGCTATCTTAACCCCTCCAATCCCAGCACCCTATATATACGTCAGTAGATAAGTAACTCCCCAGTCCCAGCGACGTATATATCCGTCAGTAATGTACTTTCCTTGTAACTGCCTGTACAACCCTGTACCAGTTACCACGACCTTTTGAGCACTGCTCCCGTGTTGGCAACACTTCTCAGCTTATATGAGATCCACTGAAGGGTGACAGAGCCAGTGTTGCCTCATCTTTGGAGGTGGATAGGTGGTCTCTCCTGCCATATTTGCCACATTGCTGGGGACTTTTATTACTGTATCCTACGGTACAGTACGGGTTAAATGGATTGTCGGCTTTCATGTTACTAAATCCTTTTAGAATCTTAAAATCGTCAATTGTTCTCTTATCCTCGTTTCGTAGTGAGGAGAGATCGAGTTCTTTTAATCTCTCATTGTATAGTTTATTCTTAAGGATGGAATTAATTTGTTGCTCATCGCTGCACCAATTCGAGACCAGAATTGCACAGCATACACAATATACTCCAGTTGCGCCTCATTATACATTTAAATAATGGGATAACTATGTCTTTGCTGTGATAATGAAATGTTCATCTACTCTCTCTTCTCCCCTGCTGGAATGCACCCCTTTGAACCTTAATATGAATGTTCTTAGGTTCCATATGGATTATCTCTCTCTTTGGTTCTCTCACTCTCTCTCTCTCTCTCTCGTTCCCTTGCTAACTTCTTCAACTTCAACTGCATAATCATATCATACGAGGGACCAATGAAAACTTGATGGGCTGCATTACCAACATAGGAAGGAGGTTGTGGGGCTACCAGCCCCGGCAAAATCCCAGAATAGAACAGTGGACGAGGAAGGGGTGTAGTGAACAGCATCCTGTGTGAATCAAATACCCCAGACCAGCTAACCTCGTCATGCCAACCGACTGCACCGCCGAGCACCTGATTGTCACCCCGATAAACACTTGGTAGAAACGTAGGTTGTAGCTGCTGTGGAGAGTACGTCAAATATTCCCCATACTGAGACTGGGCAGGACTGGAGGCCTAACTGGGCACTCCGTCGACAGCCCCACCAACCAGCAACGTTGACACAACCTTGCATCTCTTTGGGCTCCCACGCCACCAGCTAAGGATCTGCTCTACTCCCATTATATTCAGTGAATGAAACACTCCCGCCACACCAAGGTAATTTGCAAGTAACAGTAACTCTGCCATTCTCTCGAGCCAAGAATATCTAGATGTGATTTGCTATTTTATTATATTTATCTTTATTGTATTTTTATTTATTTGTTTGTCTATGTGTATGAAAAAGACAAAAGGCAAAGCTGCCTGTAACAGGAGTCTCCCAAAAAGTTGAGAGAGTGATGAGATTCAAATTATACTTTTTTTGTATTACTGTATATATGTATTTATATATTTATTTGTTTGGGGTGTTTACTATTAGAAAGAGTTTTGTTCTTGTTTAGTATAGTTAAATTGATAGGAGGAGGTGTTTGTGAAATCTAGTTGGATTACTCTGTGTATGTGAAACACAAACAGAAACAATGAGGGAAGCCAGACTAATGAAGCAAGAGTTCCAATAACTCCTTATCACATGGCTGTGAGGCCTCCCCTGGGTATTGACCTGCTCGATTGGCGGTTACCTACCAGGAACTTTGCCACATCCAACTCGCACACAAGATGCAATGGCATTTCAACTTTGTCCGCCATTGTTCCATCAATTATGCACACACAACACATGAAAGGTACCTACGTGGACAAAAAGGTCACCGGGTCATTATTATGAGCTATACTTGTATGCAAGATATTTACTTTGGTACGGTGTTATGAGAATGGTAGAACAAGGTCGCCAGTCTGTTATGGGGCAGAGCACAACAGATCACTGTACTCGAGCAGCAGCTCAACTGCTCACTGTCTACACCCAGGCAACAAAACTTTAAATGGAGTTTAAATGATCCAAGTTCATAACAGACTAGGGTGCTGGAACGTACAACCTAGTAATATATTTACGTTACGTTAATTCAGTTAAAGCCAAACGAAAATTTTCTAAAGCGTACAGTGACATTATGACGCCCTTGTCAAAGAGCCAAGAAATGGCTGACTTCGGTACGTCACAAAACAAAACACTGGGTGCAGGAAATACCCTGGGGTATAGTCAGAGGCGTGAACACAAAGTATAACATTAACGAGGAGCATCCTAAACTTACACAAAATATATACAATGAAATATGAATAATAAAGAGAGATATGATGGTATTAGAAGATAGCTGCCACCTTATCCGAACATACGGACATTAATTAATAATTCAATGTATAATAATTAGTATCAGGTAACTGAAACTTGAAAATAATTCACATTTGCTTTAATTAAATGAAACCTTAAAACTTATTCAGAAGTACAACTAAGATATTGAATATTTAAGTAACAAGTAATATAACCCAAGTATAAAGTCTGTTTTCACAATCACGAACTGGCCTTATGACCCCTTATTATAATAACAAGTGATGGGGTTTTCTGTTCTGCCCCTCCACACACCAAACTCTCCTTAATATAACCTCGGGTTACGGCCTCTGGATGACGTACAACCATACAACTTGGGCTATCTATATATCCTAGCCAATACCTGTTAAGAATTGTATACCTGGGTGTGGTTTAAACTCTCTGACATACCTTAGATACAAGTTAAACACCCCCCCATCACACCCTATACATGCCCCTCTCAGGTGATGGTGGGTGGCTATGGTGTGATGACATCAGTCCTGACATAGGTGATTCCTATGACCTGAGAGGTCAAATGTATACCCACTGGCGCCCCTCGGTCTATATCAGTTGTATCCAATACAAGAAAATACAATGATAATAATATAAGCTGTCATAATAGGGATATAAGTATGAAAGATTAAAATATATTTACTCCCTGTAAATAAGTAAGTAAAGGAATAATAGTTGGTTAAGTAAGCTTAACATGGGAGTATATAACACGCCCCCCTTAAAATTAAGAGACACAATTTCCACCACTGAAATTACTCCCCAAAATTAATAATAGAAAGCATTAATAAGCATTAAGAATAAGTATTAAGTAATAAGAATAAACTCGTGTTTCAAGAGTTAGAATACTTGTTTTCAATATTGATAAACACCGTGACGAAGCTGGAGAAGTAGAATGAAACTATTGTTCAATATTTATAAGCACTACGGTGAAGATTATAATAAAGAAAGGAAGAGAGAAAACAAAATATGAAATCTGGTTATCAACACGTAATATAAAGGAAAGATAAATTAAAGCAATCAGATATATGCAATATGCAAAATTAAATTAATTGTGCAAAATAGTTTTAAAAACAAATATATAGAAATAGTTAAAGTTAAAATATTTAAAACAAATCTGAAAATAAAAATCTGAAAATACAATTCTTAGAGACTAAAAATAATCACGCAAAGTAAATTGAACACGGAATCGGACCAACCAAAATACCAAAGGTCTGTTTACAATTACCTACTGCTTTTACCATAATGAAAACAATTATGTCTTAATAGTTGCAATAATCTCAATCATTGTCAACCTACTCTCATTGTTCTTAGAAATTATAAGGAAAATGACAATGAAAATAAATAAAACAAGACCAGTGAACATTGGAGGAGGGTAGATGTACTCAGGACGAACGAAATGCATAAATGACATGTCCATGGATGTGTTTATCAGCTCCAAAGTTACAATCTTACGCGAAATGATCTTAGGAAATGAATAGTTGTTCGTAATGTTTACGTCAGACGGAATGCTAGCAAAAAGAATATCCTGATCTGTGAACGAAAGCATGTGAGTGAACGAAGGGTAAAGAGTATGATGAGACGAAACCAACAAACAAGAGTCCCTTACATAAACTTGGCCAATAGATGATTTATGAAAGGGTGCTCTGTCCGGGCAAGTAATAAGTAGATCAGAAGCATTCACTAAATAAAGAAAGTGAGTATTAAATATGTGAACGTGGAAAAATCGGTGAAATTGAACCGGAGTGAAATTACAAAAATCCAGGCCATTGGAATTGCCAATAATGGCTTGAACGCATTTGTTAGAATTCATAAGCAGTAAAGGAACAGCAGACGCCGGGCAAATGGTAAACAAACCGAGAGCCGTGTGACAAAGCACACTAACAGTGGAGAACTCAGTAAAGAATGGTATTCATCTGTATACTTCCCTTTTGAAACCAGCAAATTCTCGGAAGGAATATTAATAGTGAGCAAGGAATTATGAAATTTTACCGGAAAAGGTATAATTTCAGACCAAGACAAAATCATGTCAGATGCAAAAGGGATTAAAATAAGAAATTTATCGTCACTCACATACACCTCTAGAAAGCGTTATTCTGAATGACTCACTAAAGGGACCAAATCTAGTTCCTTATTTGCCAATTTTAGCAAATTGAATAAGTCAGCCATGGAAAGTAAGTCAGATGTCACTAGCCCATCCTCCGCGTGAACTAAAGTATGCATATAACGCTCAAAATCCTTCCCCAAAACTTTAGACATAATATGGAAAGTGTCAATACGAGTGGATGTCATAACCAGTTCTTCAAAGAACGTTACGTTACTTTCTAATTAATTTAGAGACATCGTAGGTGGAAATTCAATATTTCTAGCGATCGGTTTCACGGTGTCTGGCAAGGCACTAACTAGCATTACATAACCTAACAACTTACTCAGCTGACCTAGCGTTATTTTACTATCCTCAAACCAGGTGTGATGAATTAGGTCATGCGACATACAATTTGCGAATTGTGAACACTGCACCAATATTGTGTCCACAGACTGATTTTTCTTTTGCTTCAATAGCTGATCGGCGAAGTCATGGAATTTCGCAAATGCTCCCTTGGCAGAAGAGCCGAACTTCTAAAGGAACTCTACCTTAAACTCATAGTAAGTCTTAGCAATGAGAAGATCATCGCACGCCAAAAGGTATCCTGCTGGAGTATTTCCCTTGTCAATTTTCGAGCGAAAAATTTCAATTTTGGCCCTCTCCTGAGTAATACTTTTTTCCGCGATCTCGTTTCTACGTCATCCAAAACTGAAAATATATTTCTGTTTTTCCAAACCAGTGAACGGTTTTGTTGCCTGTTCATGTTTAACGCTCAAATGGAAAGCCTGGGGTTCATTTCCAGCCATAGTTACTTTATCTATTGGTGGTTTTGTAACTATAAGTCTTGGTAATGGGTCTAAGTAGGTGGGAGTGGTATCTCGGAAAGCCTCGCTTCTTAACACACCCTGATTAACATTTTCATATAGAGGTGCAACCCTCGAAGTACTAGGATTTGCTTGAGGTTCAACCTCCGAATACTTATTGAAGTACCCCGAAAACGAAAAGGCACACGAGCACCGGAACGAGAAAGCGAGAACCAGACAGTCGCTGGACAAACCAAGGTCACACCGGGAAGCGACAAGACGTTTCCTCCCACTCTCACCACAAAGAAGAAAGTGCGGTTCAACCTACATGTCTAACCTCCCTGTCACTTTTCGCCTGTTCACTTATGTTCTCTCTTCCATAATTATTATAATGTACCTGGCGGACAGCACCTGTGTTCATATATATATGTATGCCAATTGTTCACCTATGTTCCCTCTTCCATAATTATTATAATGTACCTGTCGGACAGCACCCGTGTTTGTATATATATATATGTATGCAAATTATTATGACGTACTTGCCAGACAGCCCCTACATTCTGTCTATTCCTATATACCTGTGTTTTTCCTTTTCTCCCCTCATGACAATATAACTAGGGGAGAATAGATAAGTAGAAGTTAAGAAGAAACGCGTATCTTCGCTAAAGAAGAAATAAATGCCAGATGAAACCATTACATGCCTGTATGAAAACTATGTTATGCAATAAGATGTGAACCTATACTTCAATAGATCTCGGAACACGGTTTTCCACACATATATACACATGCCTGTTTTGACACTCTTCAACTAGTTTTGCTAGTTACACAAACCACACATGCTTACTTCTAAATAAATATCCTGTACCAATTTGTCATCATGTCTAGACGACACCAAGGTTAAGAGATACAACAGGTTGGCGCACGCGCAGCCTGTTGTCGTCAGAAGGTGGGGCGAGAGAAAGAAAGGTAGAAAAACGCTCGCCTGCCAGCCAAAGTGCTGCCACTAGACCAGGGGTGTCAAACATGTTAATTCATATTAGTACCGGTATTGTTTTATACCCGGTATCTTCATTTTGCTTGGTTATTGTTCTATTTTCTTATTCTTATAATATAATTAGCTTGCACAAAGAGGGATAATGATTACATAAACACGAGGATTTCACACTGATATTATTAGTTTAGACATTTTAGATTTAGTTTTTCTAGGATCATTAGCATTCATATTTCTGTTTAAAATCCGTATTCTAAAAAACATTCGGCATCTTACAAAAAAACTAATTACTTCCCATGGTAAAGTCACCATACCAACAATTTCTTTACACAATGATTTTACTGAGTTTTTGCCAGCTTTGAACTCCGTTTTCCCATGAAAACACACAAAGATTTTTTCCATTAATTTAAGCTGTTCAAAGAATTCCTTTTTGGGTGTCATAAGCATCCCTTCTTTTCTGCATATTTTCCCAATCCAGGTTGTGTCATCCTCTGACACTTTCTGACCTAGAAATTCATGCTGGGGAAACTTGCTGGCAATATATTCACCAATATACCTCAAACCTTCATTTTCATTTTCTTGGGATAAATTTGTACTTGACATACCAACTGGAATTTCAGTATCATAGTCACTGGAGTCGCATGCATTTCCTTCATAACTAGAAAATAATACTGCTGACAACAGGAGTTCATGTTCAAGGTTTTCTGTTGTGTCAGTTGCAGTTGTTGTTGTTGTTGTTGTTCCCCAAGCTGCCTGGCCGAACAGTCCCAAGGCCCCGAGTAAGGCCAAGGCCATAAACGAGCGCCCCCACAGAACCCTCCCTGCCGACCACAATAAAGCCTCGGTGACCGAAGCCACTCCATGGCGGGGAGCTGAGAGGGTGCGTAAACGCCCGGGAAACCAAAGCCCCACCCAGGGCCCTGTGCCCCTCAGCAATTATGAAGAGAAAGTTGAGGGGCAAAGGAATAATGTGACGCTTTAGCTTCCAATCTTGGTAGATTGGGAGGTCAATCCACGGAAGAGACGCCGTCACTTGAGATTTAGAAAATATGTAAGTAAAAGGAACAGTCAGAGTAAGCTATGGGTATGGCAGAGATCGCTCAGGTCTCACTCTGATAGACCAGCCCATCGCCAAGTTGCAGTAGACTGTGATGGTTCTGTTTGAGAAAAAACAGCTTCGGATATGCTTGAATCATTTTGTTTGTTGTCAGTGTTATAATTGATTCCTACCAACTCTATGTTCTTCCCAAGCAGGTATGATTTGATTCGCTACTTAACTTGTACAGGTGATGGATGCTGGTGGTTCGAAGCTCCTATTTGCCTAAGACAAAAACAAAAAAATGTTCCAATACATCTTGATTCAACCGATATCATTATATAGGAGATGTTATATTTTTCTTTTAGCATCTCATATAAACCGAGCAAAGACTGGCACGATACAATAATTCCTTTTTGAAATTGATACAAGCTACCCCTACCTTTGACTTTGTGGTGTTAAGCATTCAATTCAGTAATTTGTTTTGATTGGGTAACTGCAGCCCATATACCGCTCGTGACAGTTTTTTATCTGTTGGATTTCGGGAATTAAATAAGTCGAACCAAGAATCAACCAATGCAATATAAATACTTGTATTCTTCCAGTCTTTGCTCAGCAGTAATCCCTGTTCTCCAAAATACATTAATGCTTTTGCGGTTTTTTCTGACAGCAATTGCGCCGCAAGGCGAACATTCATGCGCTTCACCCCTCTCACATATACTGTATATGATTGAAACACAAATGATAGGTTGCTGTTAGGTCCAGTTTACTCATACTTATCAGTTCTCGGACACATTCACTGTTGACATTCTTTTCTTTGTCGTCATCTAACTGAAAACCTGAGTCAAGGAAATTGTTCCTAATTAGTTTGATTAAATGGGGGGCATCTGCAAAAACATATTCCTGTTAGAAGCAGCTGGATTTGTAAAGAATGGTTTGTCTACATTGATACCTAATGTTTTCCATAGCCTCAGGTTTGTTGGTCCTAAGTCACTGACCATAGCAACTACCAAAAATCCAACTGCTTCTACCTTAGAAATAATTTCAAACAGAATGTCCATGGTCATGCTTGTGTCAAAATCATAATATATGAGTTGTTTCCAAGGGCTCGTCAATCCTCTTATCATCGCACATTGTACTCTGTTTTTGGGTGCATCAAGTGTGTCAGTTGCTTTATCATAAGTCCATTCGTGAGCTATAGTTGTCTCATCAAATGACAATACACACAGTCGCTCAAAATCTGTCATTGACGTGGATTTGTATTGTAAAACTTTAATAATTGATGACAGTACTCCTGGTTCCACACTAACTTTTGCAATCCATCGATTTAGGGTACTTATGCATGGTAGTGGAAACTTAATCTTTTCCCTTAAATACCTATAGGTTTTTGTGGGGTTGGGTGTGACAGGGATCTGCCTTGTGAGGGCCGATCGGCTTTTTGCAGACTCCCATTTTCTTAGGTTCTTATGTTCATTCATTAGAGAGACGCAGAGTTAGAGGGGATTTGATAGAGGTGTTCAAGTGGGTTAGTGGGATTAATAGAGGGGACATGAAAAATGTACTAAAGCCCAGTGATAGCGAAAGAACTATAACAATTGTTTTCAAGATAGATACATTTCGTTTCAGAAAAGATATAGGCCAATAGTGGTTTGGTAACAGAGTTGTAGATAGGTGGAATAGGCTACCAAGTGCTATAGTGGGATCAAGAATGATAGAGCTTTAAGATAAAATTAGATAGGCATTTGGACGAGATGGGTCTCTGTAACGAGTGCAAGACTAATTTATTCAACCTTTCTATATATGGAAGATATATAATATTATGGATAATTTTGGTCATTCTTCGTTGTACTGACTCCAAATAAACTATATATGTCCATTCTGTAATGAGGACATCAAATTTGAACAGCATAATCTGAACCTGGTATATACCGGTATACACATACATACAAATAATTACATTCCGTAAAACCAGGTCGCTTCGGACTTGGGTCGTAACTTCGGACATTGGCGATAATAAGTAATTAGCCACTTTTCAAGATGACTTCGGACACCATTTAGGATAAGGATAGCTCTCTTATTATGGGGGATAATTTTAGGAGGCTTCCTGGATTACCGCGCACTATCACCACGCATCACTTTACCTAGTTATATCTCTATAATGTGTTTAAAGTCAGGAGATATCGTTAAAAAACCTCGAAAAATTTCCGAAGTTACACGGTTTTACGGTTCATAGCCTACATACTACACACACACATATACTGTATATATATATATACATATATATATATAAATAATGCATCCAACAAGTTGACAATATAAAGGCATTTTGTTCAGTTAAAATAGAAGAGCTGCACTTTCACAGGGCATTATACAGTAGTTATAGCATCACGGTATGAAGTAAAAGAAAACGGAGGATAGTGCTGGCTCGGCTGCTCCTTTGAGAATGAATGGTAAACAGTCGAGTGACCTCCGACCCGTCCTTCCTCGTGACGTCATGCGCGAGCGGGTACGAGTTTGAGTGACCCCATGCTCCAACCTGTTGTATCTCTTAACCTTGGACGACACTAGAGGTCTCCCACGCATGCGCCCCGAGAGAGGGCGCCTCATACGCTTAAATGCCCCGTGTGTAAACTCGCGTGTACACCCAGGCCTACCAACATGAACCGGTAAAATTAGATACCTACACACTCCTGTAGACAACACAATGCCGAGGGAGATTTATATATTCTTATACCTAAAATTACTACCAACCAAGATCCATAGCAAAATCCACCCACCACCACGACGAGAAGGAGAAAGAAGGATAAACACTGTCTCGCACGCATCATGGCCCTCACCTGTCAGGTGCACACGACACCCTTTGGTACACACGACACTTCAAAGTCCTCCCCGAGAGTACCGATTAAATATTTCATTTACTTGACTCACTGTTATTGTTGTCCAGAGTTCTATTGAGTTTATATAGACCACCTATGAATTTAGAATTAACTTTTGACTCTAGGAGCTATAATTGACCTTACTCATCACCCTATCACCGAGTAATATAATTGTATTGAAGGAGACCTTGACCAACAGAACAAGAAGGGTTCAAGGACCCCATCTAGGATACCTCCTCATGCCCTTATCATCCTAGAGGTACCGGAGGAGTGCACTCAGTAGTCCTCAATACCATTTCAGGATTTCTGAGGAAAGTCAAGCAATTTTGAGGCTTCAAAAGCTCTGGGAAAGCCAACTAATGAAGTCTTAGAATTACCCTCCATTCAGTTGGATTAACGGCCTGCCAAAAGCCCAAGCATACTGTCTGTGAGTAAAACCCTATACTAGGGATCCTTGTTAGACCCGGGCCTGCCTAGCTAACGTGGAGATCCTACTTAGGCGGTTACTAACTAGTCTAGTGAAGAATGTGTACGGCCTGCCGATATTTCTTCTTAGACTGCAAGTCCCCGTTAACTGAGTTCTGTCCCAGGTACTCTGTCTCCATCTGGCATGCTAGAGAGACATACAGCTATTGTGATAGGAACAACTTTCCTTCAGAGTTGGGAAAGTTGAGACAGTAACCCACAAACCCTACACTAGGTATCTCGTTAGACCCGGGCCTGCCAAGCTAACGTAGATATCCTACTTAGGCGGTGACTATCTAGTCTAATGGGAAGAGTGTACGGCCTGCCGAAACTTTCTCCTCAGACTATAAGTTATCGACAGCTGTGGCCTGTCACAATAACTCTGTCCCTATCTGGCAAGCTATTGTGATAGGAACAACTTTCCTTCAGAGTTGGTAAAGTAGGATACCGGCCTGCCGCCCCTGCTTGTCCATCTGGTTAAGGAAAGCCCACAACAGCACCATCTCTAAATGAAGTTGAGATAACGGCCTGCTGTCCTCAATATTCTCTAAAGTGGGAAGGTACCAGTGTCCTGATAAAAGAACTCTGTTGATGTCTGGCATGCCAGCGTGAACATAGTCCCGATTGTCAGGTTTCACTTTGCCTCGTAAGAAATAGAGAGACTCCGGCCTGCCGTCCTCTCTGTGTTTTACGGAGTTCAAGTGAACACTCGTACAAAGGAGTACAAAGGAAATCAAGCAACAACAGATCTAGTGACCCTTCTAGGTTGCTTGTCCTCCAAAACACTGAGGATCAAGTGTCCAAACAGTGGTTTAGAGTGGGTAAGGGAACATTGGAAAGGGAATTACTGCCCTGGAACTAATGTCCGTGGCAGGATTAGGAAGTTAGTAGAGGACAGATGGGTTAGTAACTGAGGGGGGGATAAAATCAAGTTATTCATTTACAAACGCAGTCAGTCGCGGGTTTGATGCGAGATATTTGTCTAGACGGAGTTTAAATGAATCAACGGTGATGCAGTCTATAACGTTTCGGGGAAGCCCATTCCACAAGTTGACTACTCGATTGAAGAAGAAATTCTTAGATTCGTGCGAGTTAAAAGATTTACCAATAATTTTGCAACCGTTTCCCCGTGTGTAATTAGATTGGTCGATAGTGAAGTACTTACTACAGTTCATATTGTCGATGCCTTTGATGATTTTGAACACTTGAATTAAGTCACCTCTTAATCTGCGCTGGGTTAAAGGAAATAGATTTAATTCTCTAAGACGCTCTTCGTATGGTTTGTTCTTTAGGCTAGGTATCATTTTGGTAACTCTACGTTGAACTCGTTCTAGCTTGTTTATATCTTTTTGGTAATAAGGGCACCAGGATTGAACGCAGTATTCCAGAAGAGGGCGGACTAAGGAATTGTAAAGGGTTAGGATAACTTCTTTGGATTTATGCTCAAATGACCTGCCTATAAAGCCAGAAGAGTCCTTGTCGAGGAACTTTGTCGTCGTTCGGCCTGCCGACATGACATAGGCTCCACCGCGAGGTTACAATTTCTATAGTGAAAAGTAGAGAGACTCCAGCCTGCCGCCCTCTCTATTCTTCACCATTTAAAGTGGACACTGCCACTCGGCACAGGTAATCTCGAGCCTCTGAGACCGCTGTGTTAGAGACAGGGCTTGGCGAGATACCCTCACGGGCACTCTGCAGAGACAAGTCCTTGGTGCACTTAGTCTGTGGCATCCCATTTGACTGTGTAACTTAAAGGTTTAAACACCGCCCCGGGTCCCTCGAACCTCTCATAAAGATCAGGGCAGACAGTAATGTCACTCACACTGAAATTACTGCGTTCGTCCGATATCGACCACATAAGACTCGATATTTAAGATCCTAGTCCGAGAGTACCTTAACAGGACTTCATCAACGGTTGATATACTGATCAGAACAGTTGAGTAGTTTCTCCTACCCCTGAAATACTCGCGTTAGCTCGGTATGGTGCCCAACAGTAATTCGCCAGACGGTTACTATATGTTACGGAGCCATACTTAAGATCTCAAGCCCAATCAACCCATCTGTAACTACTCCACACAGCCGGCCCACCTAGACGGCCTACGGGGAAGCAACCAACGAGAACCAACCACCTCCGGAAGTGTTCCCCGGAGGCATCAATCGAGAAGCTACCACGCCGGGAGACCAAGAGAAGAAGATAGAGTGACAGCAAGTAGGAAAAGTGTCGAGTGAACAAAATAAACAGAGTTCCCCCAAAAGTGGCTTAAATACTTATAAATCTGTACCAGTGTTAATAATTGGGTCCTAAAGCTATGAGTCGTACCCCCATACAGTACGAGTGATACGGAATAACAATTTGCCATCCAACAGAGAATCAATTTCGAATTAATACAATTTTAGCCAACTTTAGAGACGTCAGCGACTCTGCCAAAATTTACCAAAGTGTTTGAAAATATTTCAGAGTCCCACATTGACTCTCTGTTTTCTATACAACCCAGCCGCATACCTATTGGGGTACTTGACCTTGAACTTGAAACACTGTGACATTCCTGAAGGAAAGAGACAGTGACACTCCACTCCTAGAAACACTTCTCTACTGTCCACCCCCAGTGTCTTAAAAACTATCTCGAACATTAAGTGAAGTTGGTCAACAATACTTCCTCCCTATCTAGCTCCGCGACTGTGCTAGGAGTCAGTGATAATATTAAGTGCTATTCACTGGCAGTGATACGTGTCCTATTGTTACAACCGGCACTACGAAATAAACAAGGGCACTTAATAATGGACTAGATGATAGGCTATATCTGCAACAACGGTACGCTAATTCCAAACCCTTTAACTATTACGCCGGTGAACAAAACACTTAAACCCTGCAGAGTTAATCTACTGGATAACGGGGTATCAATTAACTGGGTTTTAGTGCACTTCTACAAAGGCTTTCCGGTGACGGCAAAGCCTACTCACAACAGGAGTACTTTACGTTAATAAAATGTTCTCAAGTAATAACAATGCTTAAATAAACTATAACAAGATTTAATAAAGGAGTATATGCTTACGTTAACATTAGTGTGAGTCTGTACTCAACACTAAACTCTTCAATGCTCTATGAAAACACTGGAAGTCTAGTCCTACAGCAAACAGATATGGAATCTTCTGAAAACGTAAGATGCTCGTCGAATATAGAACAGAAATAATGCAGGGGCAGGACACCAAAGCGTGTATCTTAAATACACCAATAAGTAAGATACATATATATAAAACAAGGGAGTGCAACAACTCTGTGACAGCACTAATAATAGCCACTCAAAACAGTTCTTCCTTAGCCAAAGTAACAGCCAACCTGGGTTGTGCACTATGCATCAACCTAGGCTAAAATAAGGCGTGAATAATTCCTAAGGCATACACAGTTAAAGTTAATAAACACAATGCTGTCTTTATTATTAATAAAGTCTAGCAGTGGTATAAAAGGTACCAGGAGGCTAGGCAGAGCGCAAGCATGCTCGTAGCCTACTGTCTCCCCTTGAACAGATTTCCCTTATGTTACGTTAAGTGACTAGGAGGCTCTCTTGGTAAGTCCAGATCTCAAGTATCTGGTCTTGCCCTGGTGCTCCACAAAGGCCAACAAAATGAGGTAGCAAGCATACGAGCAAGAGTAGGCAAAAGTCCTTCGCTTGTATGCTGCTACACTCGCAAAGGAAAAATATGCACAAGGGTTACAGGCTACCTAAGCTCCGTCGAAGTCGTACAGGCTCTGACTTGCCATGTACATAACTCAGACAACGACCAAGGATACCCTCCACTGTCTAGCATTAAATGGTAACAAAGAACAACTCAATAATTAGAAGCACCCAATGATAATATGACTCCTTGTAACTATGACTAATAATCCCTAAAGCTAGTGCAAAACATATATGTGAGAACTGGTGCTGGTAATACGACTAGCCGACTATGGAAGTCGTATGCAGAACCAGAAGGGATAAGTAATTGAATAAAGATGAGAAGTATTAGAAAAGAAGAAGTTCAGAGAGAGAAACAGTAGTACAGGGGGTTAGATGGGGGACAGATTGCAAGGGACGTCTAGGACCAAACACACCATGCCAAGCTCTGAAGAGACACACGAGAAGGATGCCCGCACCACCCTCCTAGGACAGCGGCCTCCAATCACAGACGACTACGTCATGAAGAGCAAGCGTCATATGACGCGCCAGGCCAGCCGACCAATCATGAGCGTGGGAAACTCCGCCCGAGCGAGGGAGGCACACGTACATACACACACACATATTACAACCTCGCTGCCTCCTTCGTTCTCTCTCTCCTTAACTTCACACTACACATCTTATACTCTATCACTGATATAAAATACTTCCAAGTGTCACAGACAAGAATAAAGACCACCACTGATCTGTCTGTGACAACATGAATACTAAGAAAGAAAGAACATCATTCTACGATTATTATAGCCCATTTCACTGCCCTGGCGAGCGCTAGCGAGTTACGAGTACATTCTGGCAAGCTGGCCAGCGTAACACTATGTTCTCAGTTCCAGATTATTTCTCCAATATAGTGCAAAAGAAATAAAGCTGTATTCTTAAACCATATATTGTGATATACTTATCCTCTGTTTTCCTTGCATTTTATATGTACGTATTTGAACTTGGAAGTCCCAGTGGAGTAGAACTCACCTACTGTATATCCTATTGTTAATCCTGCATAAAATCAGGGCATAACACTTATTTTCTGAATTATCGCCCCAATCGTCGTCCGAAAAGTCGTCTCCGCTATCCTCAGTAATATCAGATAATTCTTGGTCAACTGAATCGATAGCGGGAACCTTAGGCCTTTTCTTAAACAGACGTTTTAATGACATAGGGAATTCTCAACTTGATAATTTTAACATATAATAATTTTAAACTCTTCAAAGATAAATTATAAATATTTTCTATAAAACACCGCGCTGAACAATTCCCGGTCCCAATCACCAAAATACAACTTATTTTACACAAACAATTAATTAAAAGACAGTGAAAAACTTTAAACACACAATTGAATTATAGAATGAAATTTGACTTAAAGATTGGTGTAATTTCAATTGAAAGAATCACGGAAGGCCTCCAAGTACAATTTACCGCCTCAATGTATCAGCAGGCTGCTATGATATATCCTCACTCTCCAGCACTTCAAAGTAGACTGAGGGTAGAGAGTGCCTGTGGGTAGTCGCCAGCGGCGGTGTGTAAGGGTGGGGTGTTGTTTTACCTTGGATTACGGCCAATGGAGAAGCAGCACAGACCTTCCCGGCTTCATAACGTCTCGGTCTCCAACTTCTTCCACTCAAACTTGATCCTCCACGGTACTTCCAATCTTGCCACACGTAGGCCCTCCTTCCTTGAAGACTCCCTCCTAGAGGCAAAGTTGAGGAACCACAGGATTCCGCTGTACCATTAGTGTGACGAACTCGATCAGGCTCCGAACGTGATAGTGGCGTCGGCGCTGTAGTGAAAAGCTGCCAGAGTCGCTAGCCAGTGATCCAATCTCGCCATCTGTAATAAGTGAAATTATTTACTTTTCAGACTTTCAGTGACTTGAATTAAATACTTAGTAGCGTTTGCGGTCAAATAATCGACACGTGGGCGTAGCCTCTTTTGTAAAAGGACCAACGCATTGCCACCATATGATGGCAAGTAATAAGTAAGTAAAGGAATAATAGTTGGTTAACCTAACAAGTGCGCATGGGGGTAATTAGACACCTCTCCCTGTGCGCATGTATTTGAGGTGTTTCCGTCACTAAAATATTCATTTAACCATAAATATCATTAATACTTATCCATACGCGCCTATTATGGGTTGATTATAAAGGTATTAACCTGAAACAACAATCAATAAAACGAGTGAAAACAGAGTTTGGATGGTCAAAATCGGAGATATAGCCCGCGAGTTGTATAATGTATGGGTGAGGCAAGCTGGTTTCCCACCAATTTCCCCCAAGGCCACTGAGACACAGTCGATCGATACTCTCTCTCTCTCTCTTGCACTCGCTTGCTATCAGTGATGACAACGCCCTGCTTGCAACACGCTAATGTTAGCACGAAAATATACCTCAGAATAAGGGAATAACAGGGAAATTAGGTGATAACTGAAGGAGAGGAGGAAAGTGGGGAAGGAGGGGAGGTAGAGGACTGAGATTTTGCATAAAAAAAAAAAAAAAAAAAAATATGTCAAAAGTTGATTTTTTTTTCTCTGACTCGTAAGAGTCTTCCTGCAGTCCGCCGGGTTAAGTAAGCTTAAAATGGGAGTATATAACAGCGACTACAATGTAAGAGCTGCCCTAACTGGCTTATATTTAGTTTTGGTAGGCTATGCTATAATCAATATCCCTATACACAGACAGCCAGCTGTCATCTCTACTGTTCGTGCACAATGGTCGCAAAATACTATCAACTCAAAATCCCTCCTCTAGGAGAACAACATGTAGCTTGGTGCATGTAATGATATATGGATTAATCATATGTGCAAATAAGTACTCAAGAAGGAGCAAGCAGAGAGATAACATTGGTAACAAATAGGAAGGAAGTGTAATCGCTCAAAACATATCCGAGTGTCGTGAGAACAAAAATAGGAAATCAAAGGGATAGGCAGGCCCCTAGCCTTCCTGTGTTGGACGGAAGACAGTTGCCAACAGTGCAGAAGACAACAGTATTTCTTAACATTTACGCAACAAATTGCTGCAAACTAA
The DNA here is from genome assembly GCA_032716605.1 of Paralithodes platypus. NCBI lineage: Eukaryota > Metazoa > Arthropoda > Malacostraca > Decapoda > Lithodidae > Paralithodes > Paralithodes platypus. Next base: position 9,025,568 of record CM064576.1, on the reverse strand, counting down.
ACTGAGGGCAATTTTCAGACAGTGCAAGCTAAAAAATATCTTTCAATATAATTATATATATACACAATTCAAAATATATAATTGAGTAGGATATCCAATTTTCTGTGGCGACACCTTATGCTCCCGCCTAACTCGGCTCCTTAATATCTAGCCGCCCCACTAGTAAGCTAGCTGGTCACGTACACACTCCACAGCTTTACATACAATGTAATACAATGATGTAGCACATATTGTATCTAACAAATCGCGCAAAGAATACCGAGCAAAACAATGCCACCTCACAGGAAAAAAAGGCAATCCCAGAGATATGCAACGTGACAAGTAAATAAATAAGAGCAGAGTATGTGAAGCAACAACTCATAATCTAAATTTACAGTATCTCAGAGCGCAATCAGGTCACAGTATCTCTCTCTCTCTTTCTTGATATACTGTATATATATATATATATATATATATATATATATATATATATATATATGTTACAAATGACATTTGACAGTCACTGTAAGTAAGGTGATAAAGATTAGGAAGACGTACTAAGCAATGTATGATCCTATATATCTTATAAGGGTTAACTATTAACTCCATGTAAAGCAGGTGTCACACTATGCCGATTTAAGTGCCGACGCTCCACGACTTAAGGATCGGGAGCAGGTCTTTGCCTACATCGCCGCGCGACGTGGGTGGGCGCCTACTCAAGAGAGCCGTCGGGAGAAGTCGTCAGGGGCCTCAGGAAAAGTTCGACATGCACAACTCTCATGAGTTGAGTCGGCGGCTAGTAAATTGGCGGGACGGTGACGGTAGGCAGGTGGCGTCGGGTGGCATCCAGTAGGCATCAGACGGTACAAGGGTGTCGACCTGTCTGCGTCAGACGCCTCTAATAAGGTAGGTCACCTTCAGGCAGCGACCCGGTAACGCCCAGGCACCGTTATAGGGGGAGGGCATACCGTGAGTCCGCGACCTGGCAACTTCGCACGGGACATCGTTGATAGATGGTTTTGGGGGTGTTTTTGTTTTAACCTTGATGGACGTCTAGTGAGGAAACTAAAAAATAAATTAGTATATAAATAAATAGACCCCAAAAATCACCACTGTCCCCTTAATCCGATCCCATGAACGAGTGACTATCTATAAACCCTTTCAATAGCGGAGCGGTGGCGTTTGTTTTGCCATAGCTCTGCCATACTTAGACAATTTTATGCAGCTTAAGAACAGTCTGTGGGAATTAAGAGAGATAATTGAAAGGAATGGAGGTCTTGTGATTGCTACAGGCCCGTTGTAAGCATAACACAATAACCTAATAGTTGCCAGACTATAACGAGAAAGACGTCACCGGTACTGAAAGGGTTAACTATAGATGGCCTTGTTTTACCAATTACTCAAACAAAAATAACACTTAATTAAGGGGAGATGGGCGCATTTATTTGCTCATTTATGGATCTTTTCATTATGTTTTTAGTTTCCTCCCTAGATCTCAAGCTTACCCCCCCCCCCCCCCCCCAAACACACACACAAACGTCGCCTCCGACGGACCGGTTTGCCTCGGTCGGGATCAAGTGTGACGGTGTAGGGGCCAGTGTGAGAGGGTGGCTGTCCATCGCCGCCGTAGTATCTATCGGGCCCGCCCTACCTCCTATAGGCGCCGCTCGTCAGGAACGTTGTCGCCAACCAGTTTGCGTGTTACGGCGCATGACGCCGCCCCAGTGGCGTCATTTATCTTCCTTAGGTCTTACATGGTTGCCACTCGACCCGTTCCAGTTGCCGTTAGGCGTCATGCCCGTCCATACTGCCCGCCGTGGGCGTCCCGCCCCTCTATCACCCACGATACTCGGCAGTAGTCTCCCCCTTGTATCGCCACTCCTTAAGTTGTGGAGCGTCGGCACTTAAATCGGCATAGTGTGACACTTGGCTTAAGGAACACTAATGGTGTCTTTCTGTCCTTATGAGCTATATGTTATGTTGTAGTTATATAGGCTAATTGACCATATTAGGGAAGACGTTTTTAGATACGTCCCTAATAGGTTATAGGTCGATTGTAGGTTGAAGTGTAGGTTGATCTCAGCTCTCCTCTCTGCTCGTTGATTGATAGATATGATAGATATATTATAATATGTTTATTTTAGTTAAAGTAATGCTGCCACCGTTAACGTCTTTTAACCATATAAATATAACATTGATACTTATAGGTAAAAGGTAAATTAAAGAATGTGGTATACAAAACCAACTTTGATATTTATTCAAGTAACAACTGAAATAGTATACAGATGTACTAATATATAAGTGAGAGATAATTTTCTATATTGAAAGGGAAACTCTAAGGGATTGTTATCTTGCCCGTGGCTAATGTCTATCTAAGCTCTCAATACCTCTCCACACCTCTCACCTCCCTTGGGGGCGACAACAAGGTGCCAGAGTAAGCTTTCTTTGTGTGGGAAAGGAACCTGAGTCAATGTATTTGAAGAGGTGAATGACCTCCATGTTCAGTCCCCCATACAAATTAATGGACACTGTAATTAAAACACCTTAACATTATATGAGAGTTGGATATAGTGAATCCTTAATACATGATTGAATAGTTAGATGTAATACGCCCTCACTAAAATAAATATTTGCGTACCCACCGCAAGGCAGCTACTTAAGACTATGTGAGAGTAAACAAATGAAGTCAAAAGATTAAACACATTACAGTTGAAGAAAAAATCGAAAGTGGAATGGACATTTTCTAAGTATTTTGTTAATAACACATAAAGGTATAGTAAAATTATATAGAACGGATACAAATTGAACTAAGTAAAAACAAAATATTAAGACAATGAACAAAAACAAAATTGCAAAAGAAAATACTAAAGGTAGTAGGCCTATCTCTAAACAAAATCCCAATAAGAAAAAACAAAAACAAAGACACATCATGCAATGAAGTCTGTCGTAACTCAATTAACAAAGCAAAGTAATACAGACTTATAAAATAAGGTAAAAACTAAAATAGACAGCTGCAAACAAACACAAAATCTATGGTAAAAATTAATACTGCAGGAAAAAAAATTAAGTCCTAATCATTGGATAAAATAAAAAGAATAAAATAAATAAACACAAGTCCACTTAGGTTTGGCCCGTGGTGCGTAAATAAATAATATCCAAGTTTATAATAACAACAAAATAAACATGAAAACCTTCCAAGTTTGATAAAACCAAATTAAAACCTGATGTAGAATAAAAGTAATAAACATCCTATTGATAGGAACGTGGTATATATCAATATTAAACACAGCAAGCCACATCCCGTGGTGTGTAACATAATACCTTCCTATTCTGAAGAAGACAAATTCATTGCGCAAATAAAACCACACAGAACATTTGAATAAAATTTCATAATAATATTTTCAGCCGGGAGCTACCCGTTTCCCAAATAATGTATTTCCTAAGGCCAATCCTAAAATATAGAATATATATCACACACTCATTGTTTCTAATACCAAAATATTACAACCAAGTGCAAATCAATTTCTAAAATAAACTCCTAAACCCCAATACAGAAGTAAGGATTTACAATAGCCTGCTCACCAAAATAAATGGCAGGCAAAAACCATCAAAGAAAATAATATACCACACATGGGCAACTAATTTCACAAAAAAAAACAATAATAAAACCACCGAAAAAAAACCCAAAACCACATAGAAGTTAAATACATACCCTGCATACAGACATTAATAAATACATACCCTGCATACAGACATTAATACATACATACCCTGCATACAGACATTAATAAACTAACTCCTACATTTTATTTTATCATAAAATCATAAAATTCCACACAACACATAAATGTTGAGATTTTGTTTTTTCAAAGGTAAAGTCTCAATAGGATATAGTGAATATTTCCTTTCTCCTCTATGGCCGTTCTTCCAACGAAGACCACGAACACAAAAATGATCTATATACCCGGGAACATTATTTCAGTTTCCCAACATACTCTAAAATGATCTATATACCCGGGAACATTATTTCAGTTTCCCAACATACTCCAAAATGATCTATATACCCGGGAACATTATTTCAGTTTCCCAACATACTCTAAAATGATCTATATACCCGGGAACATTATTTCAGTTTCCCAACATACTCCAAAATGATCTATATACCCGGGAACATTATTTCAGTTTCCCAACACACTCCAAAATGATCTATATAGTCCATGAGCCAAGACCCGAATTTTGGGATATCGGTACCACCCGGGGTGACTAATTCTCTTAGGTGTTTTTAGCTTGCTACATATCTCTAGTTTATGTTTTGATATGATAGCCCTTGCACATTGGTAGCTTAATGGTCGTTATCACTTCTTGAATAGACATACCCTACCGAAAATTCCGATTTTTTTTAAAATGTCAAATTTGGGGACAGGAATGCCTAAATGTCAACAAAATGCATATAGTAATTGTCACATTTAATACAAGTCCTGTAAATACACACTAAGCATGCCATGGGCTTGTACATACTATTATGGCAAATTACTACTCCTAAATATCATCTACGTCAGACTCGGAATCTGACTGTTGTGCCACCGGCTCTTCTTCAATAGCCTTGTTCTGACATGTCTGTAACCTGCACATGTCCGTGCATTTTAGACCATTGCTGAGGCAAGTACACTTAGGGAGTTCGCATGACCGCACACACTTGCAAGACAGTAGCTGCATAACAGCATCTGGTGCTGGTGAGCCTCGCATCCAGTTGACGGCAAGCTTACCGTCCTCATCTGTCATCCAACCGCAGTCTGTTGGGTTCGCAACAAATGGCTGGCTCTGAAGACTTCTCCTCCAGATCGCAGCCTGGTAGTTTGCACGCAGTGCATGCATGAAGAGGCAGTCCTCACAAGGAGGGAGTTGACTTGACTCTACCTCTCCACGTCTTGCACAGAACAGCTCATACCGAAGCTTGTTTACCTTAGTTGTGTGGGTAGATGGTAGGTGATTTCCTGTAGCTTCTCAAAGAGTTCAGGAGACACTTCCCATGAGCGTCCAAGTTCGTGAAAAGCATGCTGGTATGTCTTGTCCATCTTCACCTGCTTGAGTGTCGTCATCTTCCCTCGGCCAGCGAATGCACTGACGGTATCACAGCCTGTAAAGGCATGCATACCAATCAATGAATCACACACGCTGCCTCCCAGTGTGCGGCTCAGTGTGGTGATATCCAGGAATCTTGTCCGGTTCTTCGTCCCGCACTTCTGGAACAGATGGGATGGGATCTTGTGGCACATGCCAAGACACAACACCATGACGTCTGTATCTTCTGCAGTGATGATGACAGACTTGTTCCCAGATTCTGCTGCATGAAGTGCATGGAGAAGAAGGCGTGTGTCTGCTTCTTCTTGAGTTGACTTAAGCTCAGGAGCCTCTTCCCACTGCTCTTTGGTGATCTTGAAGCAGCGCTGCTCACATGTGACATACAGCTCCTTGTCCTTGAGCTTCTCCCTGTGCTGTGGTGCCTTCCATTCTTCTACCAAGAACTTGATAAGACTTGCCTTGTTGGAGGAACTACCGAGTAACTTTCTCCACTGCTGGATGTTGTGCCCAGGTTGAATGTTCTTGAAATGAATTCCTGTGCCTGCACTTCTTTTGGCTCGTTCTGCATCCTTGATGGATGTCTCCTTGTAGATATCAAACACAACATCAATGCGCCTGCTCTTAGCACCTTCATGAACAGCGTGACTCAGTGCTGTACCTGCAAGCTGTGAAAAAGTTTTGTCGTTTCCCTTCAGTTTGTGGACCAGGCTCATCCCATCAATTATGGTAGCAGAGGGCTCGGGTATCACTTCTGTAGGAGAAACATTCCTCTCTAACTCCTTTGCGAGGGCAGCCTTGTTGGTCTTGCGGAGAGACCCATCACCGCTGGCAAGTGCCCAAGGCAAAGGCCCCAGGGGATGAGCCAAGACATCACTCATTTTGAGCTTTCTGTTCTCGGCAACAAGGATCATCTGGCCAAATAGGTTCCTGTCAGCCTTTAAGATAACCTCCTTGGCATGGTCTTGTGAGCGTGGCTTCATTCTGATGTTAGTGAACGTTCTCAGTTTCGTCTTCGTCATCGTGTCATGAAACTGTATAGTTGGCGTATCGATCTCCAGGCGCTCTTCCTTGAAGGCTTGATATGCATCCTCTCCTATTCTGTAGGCCCCTAGAAGGTCTTTGACAACTTCTGGTGGTGCCATAGTCGCAGTTGACAACTGACAAGATCTTCTTGCTCTGCGTTGAAGGGGTTCAACCAGCTGGTCTCCATCAGTTGAACTAAAGATTGGACATCGGCCTCATCTCTTCTAATCCTGGGCATCTGTAGGTCTGGGTGGCTGAAGTCAGTATACTTTTGGCCTACTACCATAGTCCTGAGCTGCCTTAAGTACCTGCTGCGATACTCCGATGTCAGGTAGTACCTGGCGACAGCTCCGCCTTTCAGGCTGAAGCCTTTTGTGCCCCCTGGTGTCTGGGTGTCTTTGTTGATCGTCTCTTCGATTGTCTGGTCCACAGGGATCCGTCCAAAGGGATTCTTGCTACCGATCTGGACCGAAAAGCCACCTTGCATGAAGTGTTCATGGACCTCTGGGTGTTCAATGGGCAGTCGAGACATCAAGGCATAGTAGTAGGTTAGGAACCGGGCATAGTTCACTTTGTCATAGGCAAAACACCACGGTATCATCTGTCGGATTGCTCCTAGGTGGAGCATCCAGTTGCCTTCTCTGGAGGCTCGAATTAAGTCCAGCATGATCTCAACCATGTCAGGTATGACATCCAGAATGCTGAGAGGTTGTGTTCATCTCTGAGGGTCTCAAGATAAACTTGGAAAAGCTTCATGATATGTGTGCATGATTCACTCTCCATCAGCTCTTGAAAGAGTCCCTGAGACACATTGCTGTGAAAGCTGTTGATGTCCTTCAGTGTTTCATCTAGATGGTGTATGTCCCTTGAATGGTTTTCTTCTAGCCATGAAAGGAAGCCTTTCCATGCAAGCCTCATCAGTGCTTCATACACGAGCTTGTGTAGTCTCACTGCTCTGTTGTACCTCTTGCCGTTCATCACTCCTGACACTGATCCTTCTGCGATGATACCTGATTCCACACACAGATCTCTAAGACCTGCATCTTGAAACCTCTTTCCTATGGTGGAGATGAGATTACAGATTGAGATTACCATCCTGATGATAATGTTCTTGAACTTCTCTTGTTTCCAGATAACTTCGGCAGCTTTGGTATAGAGTGCTTGATCAAACACGCACACAATCTTGTTAAGCTGTAAGGACTGCATGATAGCATGCGTTTGTTCCAAGATTTCATTAACGGTGGACATTTCTGTTGCGGGAGCATTGATAGTGGGCAGGTAGCTTACAGTGTCCTGAACCACTGCAATGTCTCTGCGCATTTTGATGTTGAACCCAGTCCAACTGCTGATGGACTGGTCCTCATGGTCTGACATTCGAGTAAGAAGCCAGATATGGTTCTTTGTCTTTGAATCCTGGACTTCCTTGGTAGTGTCGACATACGCAGTCTCAATCCTAGGTGGCCCTGCCCGCCGCCCAACATTGTATATTGGCAGCATTGATGATGTCTGAGTGATGCTTCTTATCTTGGACTTGGTAATCTCTGGCAGGACTTTCTCTGGCACAGAGCCTGCAACCTTGGACTGGACAGCAATGCCATTGACTCTATGAGAAGTACCTGCTCCACTTAGGGTCTCTTCAAGTCGGTCAATGTTATCCCAGGCCAGGGTTGTGAACACACCAGGGTAGATGTTTGCTGGCAGTGGAATGTCATCCTTTGAGCATTCCAGCTTCTGGATACAAAGGGCTGTATCGATCTCCTCAAACATTGAGTAAGACACACAGTGACCAAGACGATTCAGAGTTCGGATCAGTTCTGTGTTTCCTGTCAAAGACTTTACAGCATTGGTCAGCAGTACGTGCTTGGGTGGTTTTGTCTTGCCACTGGTAACAGCAAAGACCAAGTCACTGCCAAAGGAAGTGGCAAGACGTTGAGCTCTTTCAGAGGGAGTTTCACACTCACACTCTCCTGTCAGCAGGGTGTGCAGGAATTGAGTGACTGCTGCAGGAATGACATTCTGATCTGTATCGGGAGGCCATGGCTGACTCACATCTTGTTTATTGATCTCATTCCTCAGCTGCATTCCTGCTTTGGTTAAGACATCTTCAGAGTTAGCTGCTCTTGCTTCTTGCAGGTCTTTTGCCATTTTGTGTGCTTGCCGGGCAAGGTCGTCCATTGAGAGGCTGCGTGGATAGATTAGAAGCTTTCCTTTCTCATCTGGGACAAAGCGTAGTGATTCTCCAAACTCGGTTTCAATCTTTCGGCGAACATGTTTCTTTGTCGCTGGTTTCAGTTGGATAATACCACGGGACATCATGGATCTCTCAAGCCTAGATGTGAGGTTTGTCATAGGCAGTACCTCTGGGTTGGGGAATAATTTGGTCCTTATATACAAGCAGAGTTCCTCGAGGGCTTCTGTCTCAACCTCTTCGTAGCGTGCTTCCTCGCTTTCTTCCTGATTTTCACCTGCACCCGACCTGGCGGCCGCTGGGAAATCATCTTTTGTGAAGAGTTTGTAGCACGACTTGTGGTAGTGACCCTCTGCAGCAACAAGGTCTCTGCTAACTAAACCAAGGATTCTCTGGTTGAGTTTCCTTATTGCTGCTCTGCGAATCTTCTCATCTGCTCGTAGCTCAACACACTGTATGAGTGGCTCCCTTGTCTTTGTTGTTTTTATGTACTTGCTTGACTTCTCGCAGAAGATACATACTTTGGCATACACCCTGCTAGTACTAGGGGCATCCCTTGATGCCCTCCTCCTGGGGTCGACGCTTGCTGATTCTATCTTGACACCCTTGGCAAGGATAGAATCCAGTGACTTCTTCATTGTAAAGAGACTACGACATTTACGGTGATAATGTATGTGTGGTATTCCTCCTTCTTCAAGGCCCTTGGCTGCTTCCAGGACTGGATCATGCTGCCTGATTTCTGCAGCCCTGAGCAATGTGTTCCAGGAGTCCAAATCCTGTGGTGACACCAGAGCATCGCTGTCATCATCAGAGCAGTGGATGATACAGTCGATCCGTGCTCTCTTCCTCGCAGATGGTTCCATCCTGCCGTCAAACAGTCGACACACACCTGCAAAAAATATCACCATTAAACCATGAACAAACAAACACATTACATGGAAACCACTCTACATATGTTTGCTCCTTCCAATAATAAATTATCCCCAAAATATAACAAAAAATCCCCAAATATGAAATAAACCCCTAAATATGGAGAAACATGAAATACACATCGGAATAATTCTTGTAGAGAATCAAATAAGCTACAAGAGCTGTTAGAATATATTTTTCAATGTTCCCCATATTTAAGGATTTATTCTAGATTTAGAGGAAAATACCCAAAATATAGAGTATATTCCGAAATATGAGGAAATTTGAAAAATACCTAGGAACAACTCTGGTAGAGAATATAATTCTACATAGGTGTTCAAAGTTTCGCGATGATTGTGTGATGGATTTTAAAGAAAATGAGGAAAACGCCGAGCGTCACGCTAAAAATCTTTATTTTTGGGTAGCGCCCCTATTGCATCAAAAAAATTAGACTAAGCTACCAGTGCGAGAAGGCTATCATATCTTAATGTACTTACAGTCACTCTATAAACATTTTAGTACCATTCGTGTTTAGTCACCCCAGGTGGTACCGATATCTGGCCTGGCTCATGGACTAATATACCCGGGAACATTATTTCAGTTTCCCAACATACTCCAAAATGATCTATATACCCGGGAACATTATTTCAGTTTCCCAACATACTCCAAAATTATTTTCCAAAAAATATCTCTTTTCAATGAAATAAGCCGAACAGTGAGTCAAACATCTACTGTATCTTAGATAAACTATAGCCAATGTTTCATGCAAATATACTAAATATTAGTTTGTTTAAACTCTCTGGGCAATGAAATAAGAATGACCAATCCCAATGAATGAACATCTTACGTTTTCTATAAATGAAGCAAGAACTGCATTGAGAATTCTACGGCAATTAAATGTACATTATGAATTCAACTGTAGAAAAATGCAGTTAATTCAGTTAATCACTTAACTGTACCCAATTGCACAGTAAGCTAACTCGTTATAAAACCATGGAAAACACAAGACTAAAATATCCTGTGATCCAACACAAATTAACTCGAAATAAACGTGAGGGGAAAAACTTGAGAACACTCACTTGTATAAAGAATTTAGCCACAATATTAGCGAACGAAAGTTACCGATATATACAGTATATATATAGCCCGTAGCAATATTAAAACCCGAAAATTAATCTTTACAAAACTCGCACTTCTGAGGCGGTATAAGAACCGTAGAACAAGTTTTTAATCTCCCACAAAAGCCCGCAAAATGAAAATCTCCCAATGATGAAAATAGAAGTATAAACATTACCAGCGTGTGAATGAAAAGATTGAAATATATTAAGATTGCAATTCGAAAGTAGTTAAAAATCAAACTGAGGTTAAGAAAAACAAAATTACACTGAACGTACAAAAAAGATGTTGAATTGACGCACTTATAAGAAAAACAAGAAACATTACAAATACCTTTGCTGCCGTGAGCGAGAAGAAATACAGGTCGATACAGCCAAACAATTGGAGGCCGCCCGAATGCACTCATAAATTTATTGTAATTAAAATAATTAATAAGAAATGAACACTAAATTCACTTTAAAACCTCAGATGTTTTCAATTAAAACCCAAATCACATAGTTCAACTTGGTGGGTGAAAGAAAATTGTAGACAGCAAATGATAACTGACTTGGAAAATTAATTCCCTAAAGTCCTAAAACAATTTTATCACTTAAGAATAAACATTTGAGAATTCCATCTGGGAATTACCGCATATCGCACACGCTTATACACATTGCAAGGGTGATAGAGAGACTGAGTGTGAGAGCCTGTCGACCCGATCATGTGACGGGTCAGGGTCAGAAGGTCGCAGTATGACATGATCCATATGAGAATACAGATATGAAATGACATGATGAGAAATTGGAGTATTGACTGAACGACATGATAAAGTGACCACCATGTCACTGACGATTTGACATGTGTTAGAAAACACGCAATATCCAGGAAATCTCATTTTATGTCATAATTAGCAAATTGAATTTCTCTCGCTAGACATGCGGACAAATAAATGACCGTGAACAAATTATAGATGATTGATATTCACTGTAGGCCTACACACCTTTAAAATACACTTTAAGTGAGGAGTGGTGGTAGCCGATTTTCTATAGCACAGTGAGTTGGTGTAAGCCGTGGTGAAGGTTCAGAGGTCAGCCTCTGTTTATCAACACACGCACTGAGTCTGCTCTGCTGACACAGGCTCCCCTCTCACTAACATCGTCTCCCGGCAGCCAACTCGTTCCACTCGGGGGATGCCCACACCGGAATCGCCGTAGAGACGAACTGGTAGAAACTCGTTGTTGAAGAGATTTTATTGAACAGGAACGGAACTGGTAGAAATTTGAACAGGAACTTTAGGAAACATGGATAACTGGATCAATGGTAGTGTAGACCTGACAATTATTCGAAAGACCGTGGTGTAGTCGCCTCAATTAACAATTCATGTTAAAAAGGACCGCTGCTGTCCACCATATGTTACAAATGACTTTTGACAGTCACTGTAAGTAAGGTGATGAAGATTAGGAAGACGTACTAAGCAATGTACGATCCTATATATCTTAAAAGGGTTAACTATTAACTCCATGTAAGGAAGACTAATGGTGTCTTTCTGTCCTTATGAGCTATATGTTATGTTGTAGTTATATAAGCTAATTGACCATATTAGGGAAGACGTTTTAGATACGTCCCTAATAGGTTATAGGTTGATTGTATGTTGAAGTGTAGGTTGATCTCAGCTCTCCTCTCTGCTCGTTGATTGATAGATATGATAGATATATTATAATATGTTTATTTTAGTTAAAGTAATGCTGCCACCGTTAACGTCTTTTAACCATATAAATATAATATTGATACTTATAAGTAAAAGGTAAATTAAAGAATGTGGAATGTGGTATCCAAAACAAACTTTGATATTGTTACGTCCTGGGATATATAAACACTGGGCTCTTTCTATTGGACTAGGTATGCGGCAACAAGCAACAACGGAAAACGCTAGATCCAACCCTCATCTATAAACCCAGGCAACAAACCACCCTAAACCGTCAAGAGTCCTGCCTGGACAACAAGGTATCCTATGACTCGGTTACAGGGTGCACGCACTATAGACTGCTGATAGTCAAGCAGGCTATATAAAAGATCACACAATTAAGTTGACTTAAAGCTTCAAGGAAAAGATAGATAACGGAATTAAATTGCAGAAACAATTTAATAACAAACTAGAAGAAAGTACATTTAACGTTACGTTAATTAATACAACTAATCACCCCTGCGTGAAAGAAGGTGAAAGCAAACAGTCCTCAAAACATCGTACAGGTAGACAAGATGCAGGTTTCTAAACTGCATGCGGCTACTGTAGGATCTGATGCTTAGCAAAGAAAGTAAGTTACGGATTTAAAGAACTCTTATCTCATAAGCAGGAATAAATACTAGTGATAGGCCATACAGTGTATAATGGCATAGGTATAATTAAATAAAGGCAGCAACTCGCAACATAAACACATACAGGTGTGCTTCTCACTCTTAGTCAGGCAAGCCTGCTCGGACAGAGTCTCTAAGCCACACCCTGACTCACAATGCTCACAGGAACGGTAAAACTGTGGCACAGTAACAAGCATACAGATATAATAAACCGCTAGCTGTTAATCTGCCAGGTGGCAGAGGTCTAGCCGGAAGGATATAGGCTTCGGATACCCGGGCTGAGCCACCTGCTCTAGCCTAGGGACGTTCCCAAGTCAGTGCGCCAAATTACTCTAATTGAAAGGGTGCTCTCTTGAGAGACTCAGATCCCAAGTATCTGACTCTCTCCTGGCGACCCTAAAACAAACGCAAGACGTGCTAGTGCCGTGCTGAGTGGACTAGGCAAGGGCCCTTACAAAACACAACACTAGACACACAGGCACACAGACAAGAAAATGCCCCCAGACTCCCACGGGTATCCTAGTAAAGTCGTGCGGGACCACAGGACTCGCACCAGCAGACTTTACTTAAAGGATCGCAAAAAGCCTCCCCTCCGGTCTAGCCCCTGCTCACCTGCCACAAGAACACACTAGCAAGCATGAAACCACCAAATATGAGACAACAAACAAGCTTCCTAGGTCTCATTAACAATTACATCTCTGCATAAGGCCCAAAATCCTATCTAATTATCTGAGAGCTCGTCGTTAATACAATAATAGATATAAGGTCTATCAAGGGGATGGGATAATTAAATAGATTGGTGAAGTAGTGGAAAGAAGGTATACAAAGTAAGAGAGAAAGTTTCTAAGTGGGGTTGAGAGGGATAGATATCAAGGGGGTCCGAAGGGTACGACAGTGAGGTGAGCTCTGAGTCTTGAATCTGTCTGGACCCCACCCTAGGCATGCGAAATACATCCCATGCTTGGCAACACTCAACACCGTTGCCGGGTCAAAATCCTCTATCCCTTGCGTGAGTCGAAACTAAGCCTAATGTTGCGATCAAATGGCAACATCAGGCTCATCCCAAGCTAGTCTCTCCGCGCACGCGCAAAGCAACGTCCCCCAGCCGGTCTCTCTCTCCCGCTCGTCTCCTCCCACTCTCACTAGACTTACATCTTATATATTATAATGAAACAATCAACTATCGAGAATAAAATATACTAAGATGTGTTGGTTAAGAATAAGGGCAGCTTCAAGCTGTGAAACAACATAAGAATATCCCAGACATTAGTTACATTGTCGTAGGATATATACTAAGGAAAAGCCGGCCGGCCGGTTGCCGCCAGCCGGTTTTTAAACGGCTGGGCAGCCGACACTCGCGCATGCCCGCACGTGGCTACTATGCAGGAGCATCACACCTTCCCCAAGATATAAGACCCTTGACTAAGTTCTTCATATCTAACAGAAAGCTTCTCATAGTACCACACACTGTTGCGACACAAGGCACTATATATAAACAAAATAAAGACTGTTGCACTCCACCGAGCAAGTTCAACTAACTTAGCGACAATAAGCGAAAACATTCAACTTAGATACTGCCACAACATCTTATACAAAATTCTACACGTTATAAAAATAAAGAGTTTTTATAAGGTTTTTTGCTTTTTTAATTTTTTTTTTTCGGCTGAACTACAGTGACAGCCTATTTTCCTCCACACTCAACCCTCAATCCTGTAGCAGTCTAACCAACATCATCCACCCTTGATAGACAATCCGCTATCACGTTATCAGAACCGGCAATATGGCGTATGTCCAGATTATACTCCTGAAGCATGAGTGACCACCTGGTCAGCCTCATATTCCGGTTATGAAACTGATTCAAGAATTTCAGAGGGTGATGATCGGTATAAACCACTACGACTGGTCCGAAAGCAGGAACATATACATCGAAGTGCCTGAGCGCCAGCACTATCGCCAGGAGTTCTTTTTCAATTACAGAGTAATTCCTTTGTGCACTATTGAATTTTTTACTGTAAAAACTCACTGGATGTTCGATACCTTCATCATCTGTCTGTAACAAGACAGCCCCAGCCAATACGCCACTGGCATCAGTCGCCAGCTGAAAAGGTCTGCTGAAGTCCGGGGCCCTGAGTATGGGGTGGGTACATAACAGGTGTTTCACCAAGGAAAACGCCTCTGCACACTCAGGAGACCACCGGAACTTCTTGTCCTTAGATAACAAGTCAGTTAAAGGTGCAAGTACAGTCGAATAGCCTTTGATGAAGCGACGATAATAGCCTATCATACCTAGAAACCGCATGATTTGTTTCTTAGTCGTAGGCTGTGGAAACTGATCGATGGCTTTGATCTTTGTCTGTGGAGGGCACACCTGACCCATCCCCACCTCGAACCCTAGGTACAAAACTGTGGCTTTGACAAAATCGCACTTACCCAGGTTTACCACCAAACCTGCTTCATTCAGTTTATTAAAAAGCTGTTCGATGTGAGCACAGTGACTGTTAAAATCATCGTCGTATATTATGACATCATCTAGGTACACCGTACAGTTGGGAATGTCGGCTACAATGTCGTTCATTAATTTCTGAAACGTTGCAGGGGCATTTTTCAGCCCGTATGGCATAACATGGTAACGATATGTGGCACCGTCCACCACAAACCCACACACCTCTCGCGCTCGCTCAGACAAGGGCACTTGCCAATAACCCTTAACAAGGTCTATCTTAGTGAGGAACTTGGCCTTTCCTATCTTATCCACACTGTCGTCCACGCGAGGGAGTGGGTAGGCATTTGTGGGGGTTAAACCATTCAACCTGCGGAAATCTATACAAAACCGCACCTTGCCATCTGGTTTGGGCTGCAGTGTGACGGGGAAGTCCACCTTACTGCACCCTCAGAAATCAGCCCACGTTTCAGCATATAATCCAGCTCTTCCCTAAGTGCTGGTAATTTGATAGGGGGAACACGGTATGGCACTGATTTAAAGGGCGGGTGGTCCCCAACATCGACATCGTGCACCGCTTGAGTAGTGAGGCCAGGATGCTCCGCGAAAACAGCTGGGTTTGAATCAAACAAGTGCTGCACAGCTACACGCTGTTGCTCAGGCAGGTGCAATATCAACTCGTGAGCCACTTGTATAGAATTCCCCGCCCACTGATCCGCGGAAACATGACAGTCCCAATTATCCTCCCCCGCAGCTTGACTGTCCCTTCCTCCTTCTCCACCACGATCGCTGCAGATCAACACCGGGACAGTGAGAGGCTCGGAGGGGCGCCTCACATACTCTTTCATCAGATTTACATGGCAAAGTTGGTTCTTTTTCTTACGATCAGGAGTAGCTACTAAATAGTCGAGATCAGAAACCTTCCTTACAACCCGATACGGACCAGAATACTTGGCAGACAAGGGGTGTCCCACCAGAGGCAGTAGTATCAGTACTTCCTGATCTACTTCAAACTCCCTCAGCTTCACCTTCTGGTCGTATCTGTCCTTCATCTGAGCTTGTGAACTCTTAAGGTTCCGACCTGCTACCTCCAAGCTCTTTAGCATTCTCTCACGGCTTTCAACTACATACTTTAGAAGCGAGCATGGCTTTGTGACTCCCTCCCAGATCTCCTTGACTATGTGGAGGGGCCCCCTGACCCTGTGTCCAAAAACCAACTCGTTCGGGCTAAATCCCAAGCTCTCCCCAGGTACTTCTCTCGCAGCAAATAAAACGTATGGGAGACCTAGATCCCAGTCCTTCCCATTCTCCATGCAATAACACTGCAACATACTCTTGAGAGTCGAGTGCCACCTTTCCAAAACTCCCTGACTCTCGGGATGGTAGGCAGATGACACCACAGACACTATCCCATGTTGCTGCATGGTCTGCTTAAACAGAGCAGAAGTAAAATTGGATCCCTGATCAGACTGGATCTCCTGAGGGTAGCCATAACGAGAGAAATAGACAAGTAGGTTTTTGACAACAGTCTTAGCCATCCCGTTGCGCATGGGGTAAGCATCTGGATACCGTGTTGCTACATCCATTACAGTTAGTAAAAATTTATTGCCGGCACTAGTGGGGGGCAATGGGCCAACCATATCGATAACTACCTTGCTGAAGGGCGGCCCAATGACAGGGATGGGTTGTAACGGGACTCTCGGGATGACCTGATTGGGTTTCCCAACAACTTGACAAGTGTGACACTGTGACACCCATGACACGACACTCGCCTTTAACCCAGGCCACCAGAAAAGCTTGCTGAGAGCTGCCTCCGTCTTACGTGCCCCCAGGTGCCCTGCCAAAGGCACATCATGAGCTAATCTCAATAAGCTCTCACGGCACACCCTCGGTACTACTAACTGGTCCACTAATCCTGACCCGCCATCCCACTTTTTCTTGGGATCCTGATGTCTCCGATACAAGATCCCCTCGGACAAGAAAAAATCACCAGGCTGCGCATCCCCATCGCTCTCCAGTTCGATAGCACCATTACCACACGCCCTGACTTCAGGATCTTCCAGCTGCAAGGAACATATATCAGCAGGTGCCAGATTATCAAAGTTCATCTTAAATAATTTATTTCCACCTCCAATGTCCCGCTGAGCCATCCTTTCCTCACGCTGCGCATAACGATGCTGTCGCAGAGTCTCTTCCTGCCCTGCACCTGCACTAGCGGTGACAGGCCCTGGGGCCTCTCCAGACTCTAACATAGGTGCCAATAATGAGTCACCAAGAAACACTGCCGGCTCAAAACTCTCCAATTGACCAACACTTCCCGTTTTCTTGTGACCTTTCCTCCGCGGTTTGATAGACTGAGGTGGTGGCTGCAAGGCTCCGGATGTCTGAGAAGGCGTCACAACACACGCCATAGTTTGTACGCTACACTTCTCAACCCACTCCTGTTCCTCCCTACTAACGTCGGCCGCCTTCTCGGCAACGGCCAAGGGTGAAACCTTAGAAGCAGGCACCGCAAAGTCGTTGCCGAGGAGGAGGTCGACGCCCCCAACAGGCAAGTCCTCTACAATTCCGACATCCAGTTCCTTCGCCACACCACCCACCTCCAGCTCCATCCGCACCAGCGGGTAGGACTTCGTAGCATTGATCCCCTGAACTACCACCACCCGAGCAGCGTTAATCGGCCTACCAGTAAAGTTCTTTAACAAGGTCTGAGAAGCCCCAGTATCACGCAATAGCTTAACTCCTCGCCTTTCGCCAGCCCACCTCACAAAACCATGCCCTCTATGACCCCCAAAGACGTCGCGGACAGGGTTCGAGCCTTCCGGACTCTTGAACACAGGCTGTGTCCCAACCTCTGACGAACTACCCTTGGCAAACTCAGAAGATATAGGCGACAACCCTATGCTGCGGACCAATGACACAACCTTGTTTGGTGGCTTGTTCGGACAAGCATTTGCAAAGTGACCCTCCTTGTGACATGCAAAGCACTCTTTACTCTTTGGTTTCCCTTGAGAGTGGGAGGTACCATTAGACTTCTTATACGGGACGGTATTTGGTTTATGTTCAGTTTTATTGTCAGTGCTAGATGGTTTTGTGTATTTATGTGTATCAAAATTCTTGGGAGGGGGAGGGGTACGATCCTTTGCACCCGACTCACTCCTAGCTGCTGCTCCACACCCTCGAATTAATGACAGTCGGAGGTCAGCCATTTCTGCTGCCTCCTGGAGAGTTCTAGGATTGTTTTCCTTTATATTTAATGTTAAGTCCCCGCCTGTGCACTTAAAGAACTGCTCCAAGAGAACCAGCTCACTCAACTCCTCAAAAGTAGCTGCCCTCTCAGAACGCAGCCAATGTCGTAGTGCATCAGACAAGTCCCGGGCGTGTTCTAGGAAGGTACTATCCTTGCCCTTAGTAACACCCCGAAACTTCAAGCGGTAATTTTCTGGTTGTAACTCATAGGCCCGTAGCACAGCCTTCTTTAGCTCATCATAAACTACACAGGACTCTAAAGGTAGTGCATCATACGCTTTTAGCCCCTTTCCTAGGAGTCTTGATGAAACTAATGCTGCCCACTTTTCCTGAGGCCACTGGTGTTCCTGACACTTCTTCTCAAATCGCATAAAAAACTCAGTCACACATGATTAATCGAACACAGGAACTAGTTTAAGCAGGTGCGACAATGATTGGTCCCGATGTCTATTACCTCCCCCAATATTTCGCCCTGTTACCTTCACTCGAGATCTCTCCAGCTCCCTGTCAGCCCGATACCTAGTAGACTCTGCCTGCAGTTCAGCCTCTCGTATAGCTGTTCTCTCTGCAGCCTCAGCCTGAGCTCGAGCAGCCTCAACCTGAGCTCTAGCAACCTCAGCCTGCACACTAGCCTGTCTTTCGGCAGCCTCAACCTTGGCCATCTCAAGCCGAAACAACAAATCTGGAGTCAACCCTTGAGGAGGGGAAGGTGCATTTAATGGGGAGGGTCCCTGTGATTGAATTCCACACTGCCATTGACCATCAACTTGGGGGTATGTACTAAATTCAGGCACCCTGACGTTTGACATGGGGGTAGAGTGGAGGGGGGGCTGGGGACCGGGGCCCCCACTCCACAGGTAAACAGGAAGGGTATATATAGAGGGTGGAGGATCAGAGGAGGCGAAAATCAGGGGGCAAAAGTCTGCTATTGGTGGAGGGGTATTCTAGGAGAGAGAAAGAGAGAACCGCTTCACGCATGCGCACTGGATGCGGGATGGTGGTCGGTTGGCGGGGTCGAAGCTGATTGGCTGCGTGTCGAGGGGCGTGGCCTAAGTTCTGTAGTACGTGTGGCGCCTGTGGAAGACGAAGCTGAAGGAGGTAGCGCGGGGGCCTGCGTCAAGGGCACCGGGGGGCGAGGGGGGGGGGGTGTTAGGTCCTGTAGGAAAGTGCCTTTTGGCAGAAGGAAGGATCTGAAGGTCCAGAGTTTGGTTGTTGATGTTGGGATGTACCAACACCCTCCACCAATAGCAGACTTTTGCCCCCTGATTTTCGCCTCCTCTGATCCTCCACCCTCTATATATACCCTTGCTGTTTACCTTTTATATCATTCTATCCTTACTTGATAATGCTGGTTGTCCAGTGAAACGCGTCGTATATCCTGTATCATCATGTACATTAATGTAACCCTGTACCACCATGAATTTAGCTCATCTCCTTCATCTACTTCCTGCCACCCAGCGAAAACTCATCAGAGACCTGGAAACTTTTAATAATAAAATTTCCAACGCAGAAATTGCCATTTCTTTCAACCTCGTATGTATTAAAGAAAATTTATTACCTGGCTTTACTAACATAAAACTTCACGAGAATGCCAGACATCGCACCAGCACCCTCCAGTTTCATGAAGAACTGGTGAAGGACCAAATAATTGAAAAACGAGAGCTCCATCACTGCCATCAACGCCAAACAAGGAGGGATCCACCTTAAAAAACTCGTCGGAGAATACACCCCTGGTTATGCGTACGGAACCATCAAAACACACAAACCTGGGAACCCCCTCCGCCCCATCATCTCCCAGATCCCCACTGCCACCTACCAGATCGCCAAGGCCCTGAACAACCCCCTATGTGCCCAGCCAATTCAACCTTAGCTCAGCCCACGATTTCTTGGAAATTTTACGAGACGCCCCCCGTAACAACAACCACACAATCGCCTCTCTCGACGTAGAAAGCCTGTTCACCAACGTGCCAGTGGATAGGACCATTGACATGATTCTACGTCGAATTTACCATTGTCCTGATACACCAACACTGGACATCCCGGAGAAGGCCCTGAAAACACTACTGGAGCTATGTACCAAGGAGGCCCCCTTCCTTTGCCCCCGGGGCAACATGTACAAGCAGATAGACGGTGTGGCGATGGGCAGCCCCTAGGAGTTCTTTTTGCGAACTTTTTTATGGGTACCATCGAGGAAGAGCTCCTAGCTGCCCAACGACCCGCCATCTACTGTAGATACGTGGATGACATCTTCGTGCAAATCAAGGACCTTCGCGAACTACAGGAACTCCAGCGTCGCTTCATGACCTCCTCCGGACTTAACTTCACCTTTGAAAAATCTAACAATGGACAACTCCCCTTCCTCGACATCCTCGTAGCTCTGAACGACCATGGGTTCAAAACCACCGTCTACATTAAACCAACTAACACAGGACAATGCCTCAACGGCGATAGTGAATGCCCCCGCCGTTATCTTCTATCCTCCATCTCCGCCTATGTTAGGAGAGCCCTCACACACTGCTCTACCTGGGCCGACACCCACCAGGAACTAGAAAGACTATCCCAAGTTTTAGTAAATAACGGATACTCCAACTCCGACATCTCCAGCACCATCAACCACCATCTTGAAAAATGGTACACCCAAAGCCCTCCCAAAATTGACCCCTCCAATGAAATTTAGATCTTCTACCGCAATTTTATGTCCTCTGAACACAAAAATGACGAGGCCGTCTTAAAAGAAATAATCTCCAAGCATGTCCACCCAACCAACCCGGAAAACAAAATCAAATTAATAATTTATTACAAATCCCCCAAGACCTCCAACCTCGTTCTCCGCAACAAACCTGCTTCCACCAAGATAAAGATCCCGATGACCAACGATCACGTCATTTACCAACATACCTGTAATTATGAGGACTGTGCACCTCATTCCTATATTGGTATGACGCAGACTCGTCTTTCACGTCGGTTAAGTCTTCACCTTCAGGCTGGAGCCATCAAAGACCACTATCTCACCCCTAACCACCCACACCTCACACGCAACGAGTTAGAGAAACACACCACCATACTCGAAAAAGAAAGTGACCCAAGGAGATTACCTATACTCGAAGCCTTATATATCTAAGCCTTACATCCCAACATCAACAACCAAACTCTGGACCTTCAGATCCTTCCTTCTGCCAAAAGGGACTTTCCTACAGGACGTAACACCCCCCCTCGCCCCCCGGTGCCCTTGACGCAGCCCCCCGTGCTACCTCCTTCAGCTTCGTCTTCCGCAGGCGCCACACGTACTACAGAACTTAGGCCACGCCCCTCGACACGCAGCCAATCAGCTTCGACCCCGCCAACCGACCACCATCCCGCATCCAGTGCGCATGCGTGAAGCGGTTCTCTCTTTCTCTCTCCTAGAATACCCCTCCACCAATAGCAGACTTTTGCCCCCTGATTTTCGCCTCCTCTGATCCTCCACCCTCTATATATACCCTTCCTGTTTACCTTTTATATCATTCTATCCTTACTTGATAATGCTGGTTGTCCAGTGAAACGCGTCGTATATCCTGTATCATCATGTACATTAATGTAACCCTGTACCACCATGAATTTTGCTCATCTCCTTCATCTACTTCCTGCCACCCAGCGAAAACTCATCAGAGACTTGGAAACTTTGAATAATAAAATTTCCAACGCAGAAATTGCCATTTCTTTCAACCTCGTATGTATTAAAGAATATATATACATATATATATATATATATGTATATATGTGTATATATATACTGTATATATATATTATATATATAATATTTTTTGTTTCTATGTGATTGAGGGAGGCAAAAGGCAGAACTGCCTATAGCAAGTGCCTCCCCCATAGTTGAAAGAGTGACAGGGCCAAAATCAAGGGACGTTCGAGCCAAAATGCCTGGACACACGGAGTTTGAAGCAATTTAAGTCATAGGAAGTGGGAAAGACTGTTTCTGGGAGAGAGTTCCAGAGCTCAGCTGTTGAGTAGAAGAAAGTTTGAGAGTAACATTTCACTCTTGGGTTGGAGAGTTGCACAGAGTAGGGGTGGGATTGAGTTGCAAGACGGGTACCACGTGCCCTACGTAAAGGAGGTGGTATACACTGGGAAAGCTCTGAGGAACACTGATTATTATAGTAGCGATAGAATAGCGAGAGAGATGCAACATTGCGGCGGAGGGAGAGAGATTGCAGAGTGAGTGGACGGGAGTTAATGATACGAAAGGCCTTCCTTTCAACTTTGTCTAGGAGAGCGGTGTGAGAGGAACCTCCCCACACATGTGAACAATACTCAATACAAGGACGCACTATGCCCCTGTACAGAGCAAGAAGCTGTGCAGGGGAAAAGAACCCCCTAAGGCAGTTGAGCACACCCAGCTTCTGGGAGGCTGCCTTAGCAAGACTGGTAATATGGTCCTTCCAACTGAGAGCAGAAGAAAAGGAGACACCAAGAATATTGAGAGAAGATGAAGGATTGATTTTTGTATTGTGGAAGAATAAGGGATAGTCCGCTGGGAGTTCCTTACGGGTAGATAGATGGAGAAATTGGGTTTTGGAATCATTAAAGGTAACAATGTTTTCTCTGCCCTAATTCTCCCTACCAACAATTCCTTGAGACCTCTGGTGGACGCTTCTGAACTAGCACCAGAGCTACGGCCGTAGACATCACTATACCCAGCTCCTAGGATATGCACAATTTATCTCAATTTTTGTGTGATTCTACACGTTTTTATTATTCAGTATACGACTACACTAAGTGCTTATATAGTATAGTAATAAAGGAAAAGTCCATATGCAGCTGATAATGACTACAAACATAATTATAAGCTGATTAATTATCGTAACAAAATTGGCGGGAAAATACCTGATGACTTTTTATTGTAAATATACGTTATTTATGAATATGGGTGATTTTAAAATATATAAATCAAAAGTATGCATAGACCAAAGTATGTGTCAGCTACAGAAATTTCGACTAACTGCATATATAATAGAATTGTTGAAGTAGAGGGAGGGTGGATAGCTCTGCGATGTCACCCATTTCCCACAATGCACCGCAGTAAACCTTGCGTTCAGCGCCTCTATCGGCCACTGTAGGCATTTACTGGTAGGGAGAATTGGAGATAGTATTTAGATCAGAATTTAAGAGTTCTATGGCTTAATTACGTTTGTCGTTGAGGGATTGCTGGCTGGGGCGTTCTGAAGAACTAATGGAGTAGTTTAAGGTTGAGTCGTCTGCGTATGAATGGATGGGAATTGAGGTACAGTTGAGGAGATCATTTATAAAAATTAGAAAGAGAATAGGAGATAGCACAGAGGCCTGAAGAACACCGGAGTTTATAGGGTGAGCAAGTGAACAATGGCCGTCCACAACCGCGGCTATGGAACGGCCGGAAAGGAATTAGAGACAAAGGCACAGATAGAGGGATAGAAACCGAAGGAGGGTAGTTTAGAAATTAAAGATTTGTGCCAGACTCTATCGAAGGCTTTCGATATGTCTAGTGCAATAGAAAAAGTCTCACCGAATTCACGAAAGGAGGATGACCAAGAGTTAGTAAGATATGAAAGATGATCACCAGTAGAGCGACCCTTAACCCTTCTTTAGCGGGGCCCGACTTAAGTCTGTATCTAAAAAGCTGGACAATGTGGCGGGGCCCGACTTAAGTCTGTGTGCAATTTTGGCGCAATATTGGCTCTGAGAGAGAGCCGAGCGGTGAGAGGAGCATAGGTTACCTCATGACCGCTCGCCACAACCGTCGTGGGCCCACTGACATGTACTCCACACTACTCCACCCTCTCTCACTCGCTACACACGTAATTATGTAACGAAATGACCGTATTTTAGCGATTTTGCCCTTCGGTTGCACGATCGTTGCAAAACAACCAGTGATCGTAGAAGGATGGTTCTGGTGTCATTGGACAGCTCAATTTATGCCCTTTCAGGGATACATACTTGTATTACGCTCTGGCTCTTGTTTATGCATGAAAAATAGCACGGAAACAACCCCATTTATGGTAAAAAAAAAAACGCTGGGCGGCACGGTCAAATATACCGCCTAGGCCGCTCGTTGAGTGTTAAGGAAGCCATACTGGCTCTCTGATAGCAGATTATGAGAAGAGAAATGCTTAAGAAATTTGGAAGCAAGAATAGTTTCAAAAACTTTAGAAAGACAGTATGAAGGGAAGACGTTAGAGGATAGACAGAGACAAAAGAGTTTGCCTAGGCAGGGAGTCAGCACGGAAGCACAGTTTTTGAGAACAACAGGAGGAACACCGTCCGGACCATACACCTTATTAGTATTAAGCCCAGAGAGGGTAGAAACTACATCTATAGAAGAGAATAGCATATTAGGCATAAGTAAGAGAGAGGAGGGTGGAGAGGGAGGAATAGCACCAGAATCATCGAAGGTGGAGTTTCTAGCAAAAATTTGAGCGAAGAGTTTAGCTTTGTCAGAGGAAGAAGTGATGGTTGTGCTATCAGAGTGGAAAAGGGGAGGGGAAGACGAGGAAGATAAATTGTTGGAGAGGTTTTTGGCTAGATGCCAGAAAGCTTGGGAAGAGCTAGAGTTGGATAGTTCAGTGCATTTATTATTGATGAAAGAGTGTTTGGCAAGTCGAAGAACAGATTTGGCTTGATTCCAGGCAGAAACATAGGAAGAATGAGAGTCTTGAGTTTTAAGGCGTTGGTACCGTTTGAATGCTTCCTCCTTATTGCGGACAGCAGTAGAACAGGCGTGAGTAAACCAAGATTTTTTAGCATTAGTCTGAGAGAAAGAGAATGGAATGTATGCTTCCATGCCCGATAAGATTACCTCGGTAATACGTTCAGCACTCTCCGAGGGTCCCAGGCCACGGAAGCAGAAATCACTCCATGGGAAATCAAAGAAGTATATATATATATACATATACATATATATATATATATATTCTCTTTAATACATACGAGGTTGAAAGAAATGGCAATTTCTGCGCTGGAAATTTTATTATTCAAAGTTTCCAGGTCTCTGATGAGTTTTCGCTGGGTGGCAGGAAGTAGATGAAGGAGATGAGCAAAATTCATGGTGGTACAGGGTTACATAAATGTACATGATGATACAGGATATACGACGCGTTTCACTGGACAACCAGCATTATCAAGTAAAGTCTTTCTAGTTCCTAGAAAGACTATCCCAAGTTTTAGTAAATAACGGATACTCCAACTCCGACATCTCCAGCACATCTTGAAAAATGAAATGGTACACCCAAAGCCCTCCCAACATTGACCCCCTCAATGAAATTAAGATCTTCTACCGCAATTACATGTCCTCTGAACACAAAAATGACGAGGCCGTCTTAACCCGTGGAGCCCCGGCTAGTTTTGTAATGTTTGCGCACCAGAACCCGGCCGGTTTTCAAAAAATGGTTTTATTCCAGAAACAATAGCGAATGGGTTAGGAATGAAGGAAAAACCACGAAAAACCGCTCAAAAAGCTTAAAAAATGGTCCTACAGAGCCCCCGAAAATGGATTTTATAAGAGTAAAAAATTGAAGGCAATTATCCCAAAAAAACAGGTTATTGCGCGCTCGCACGCACGTGGACTTTGAGAGTTTTCAACCATCGGCACGGTTGCGTGGGATACGTACACAGTTCCCATACAAATCTGAGCCCTCTTGAGTGGCTACACCTGAGGTTACGGTCGGCGCAATTAGGGTGACGCGCCAGGCGCGTCTCTGGGGCTGTGCGTTACATACATCGCCGACGCGTCAGGCGCGTCGCTGGGGCTGTACGGGTTAAAAGAAATAATCTCCAAGCATGTCCACCCAACCAACCCGGAAAACAAAATCAAATTAATAATTTATTACAAATCCCCCAAGACCTCCAACCTCGTTCTCCGCAACAAACCAGCCTCCACCAAGATAAAGAGCCCGATGACCAACGATCACGTCATTTACCAACATACCTGTAATTATGAGGACTGTGGACCTCATTCCTATATTGGTATGACGCAGACTCGTCTTTCACGTCGGTTAACTCTTCACCTTCAGGCTGGAGCCATCAAAGACCACTATCTCACCCCTAACCACCCTCACCTCACACGCAACGAGTTAGAGAAACACACCACCATACTCGATAAAGAAAGTGACCCAAGGAGATTACCTATACTCGAAGCTTTATATATCCAAGCCTTACATCCCAACATCAACAACCAAACTCTGGACCTTCAGATCCTTCCTTCTGCCAAAAGGCACTACCCTACAGGACCTAACACCCCTCCTCGCCCCCCGGTGCCCTTGACGCAGCCCCCCGCGCTACCTCCTTCAGCTTCGTCTTCTGCAGGCGCCACACAACTTAGGCCACGCCCTCGACACGCAGCCAATCAGCTTCGACCCCACCTACTGACCACCATCCCGCATCCAGTGCGCATGCGTGAAGCGGTTAACCCCTTCTCTCTCCTAGTTTACGCTTCCACCAATAGCAGACCTTTGCCCCCTGTTTTCCGCCTCCTCTGATCCTCCACCCTCTATATATACCCTTCCTGTTTACCTTTTATATCATTCCTTCCTTACTTGATAATGCTGGTTGTCCAGTGAAACGCGTCGTATATCCTGTATCATCATGTACATTTATGTAACCCTGTACCACCATGAATTTTGCTCATCTCCTTCATCTACTTCCTTCCACCCAGCGAAAACTCATCAGAGACCTGGAAACTTTGAATAATAAAATTTCCAGCGCAGAAATTGCCATTTCTTTCAACCTCGTATGTATTAAAGAGAATTTATTACCTGGCTTTACTAACATATATATATATATATATATACAGTATATATATATATATATATATATAAAGTATTTCTCACGAATACATGTGAGCTAATAGATGTTTATATACTCCAAGCCGGACTCGAACCTCCGACACTCAAAGATAAGTTGCATTTATCACGTCGTGGTGTAGTGGATTAAAAGCTTGGATACTCATTTTGAATGTCGGAAGTTCGAGTCCGGCTAGGAGTATATAGACCATATATATATATATTTATATTGTTACGATCCTACAATGCTGAACCCAAGAGACTAAAATTCAAGCAAGGGCAACTACCATGCTGTTGCGTTTCAGAAGGCCAAAAGGGTAAATGTCTCAGATAATCACAAATTAATGAAGAAGGATGATATTAAACACTTCTAATTTTCGTATTAATTATAATTACTAATAACTAGGGAAACGAACAGGTTGATAAGCAAGATGATTCAGTTAATCACGGCAAAGAATGGTAATGGGCTAAGCGCCGAGTGAAGGCCTCGAGTAAATGCACTCGTTACAAGGAATGAACACTACACAAAAAGAACATTTGAAGACAACGGTTAATCAACGCCTAGCACGCCGAACAGTAAACTGGAACACACTCAATTACAGACCAATATATGATGCCATGTAGTATCACCAGTTAACACGTTAGGAGAACGTGTGCACTCTAGAACACTAATCAGTTTGTTACACATACACAATAATACACCAATGCTGTCTCATCTCCCCTTCAAAGGACAAAACAGTGCACTACCTACTTGTCTTAACGCACAAACCAGCAGACAACACGTCACGCATGTCCAGGGGTGTACCCAGACTAGCGTGAACAGGAGCACTTCTCCCACCTCTGCCTCGTCGGGCTCTCCAACAGCTACTAACTCTCAACTCTTCCCTCCCTATACACATCTCTTCCCAAGCTCTATTTTCGGCAAGAACCTGGTGTCACACTAGTCTATACAGCAGAGTCACACGGAATGTCAGATAAAGGCCTCCTGTCGTGGGAAATGGAGATCTTCCCACGCCTACATGCCCCACGTGCATAGACTCCCACGGGTGGTGCTCGCGACACTGGACACCAGCCGCTATCGGTGTAGATTAAGGTGGGTCGCCTGTCTCTCTCCTCCCTCCGTCTCTGCTACCACGCTGGTCACTTACACCCTCCCCCTTAAAAATAAATTTGTGGCGACAAATTTAAGCATTCATAAGAATTTTTTACATGCGGGACAGGTGGTCAGCAATGACATTACATTTCCCTGGAATATGGATGATATTGAGGTGGTACTCCTGCAAGAACAAACTCCACCTTGCAAGCATTATGGACAAAGTTGATATTCTGGCTGTCACCAGACACAGGATGCTTTACCTTACGATCATCACCTAGCAACAAGACTGCCCCCGTCCCCAACTCGCTTACAGTACATCCCCAACCAGTTTGATCTTGGCACACCCCACATGCTCAATACATTCCTTAAGTCTAGGCAAATGGTAAGTGTCACTCTTGGTGATGTCATTGACTTTCTTAACATCAATGCAAAACCCTGTTGACCCACCTGGCTTATCTATGAGAGTGACAGTGGAGGAGCATTCACTCTGGCGTGGCTCTCTGATGTCTCGTAGCAACTCGTCGTCGACCTCCTGGCGCGTCACCTTGGCTCTCTCGGGGTTGACTCGGCACGGCCGCCGCTTGACAGGCTCCACATCTGCCACGCCCACGTCACATTCCGTCCCCATTGTCCGGCTTGAAGCATTCCGGGGGACACTCTCCAACATCTTATCATCCTCTGCTACATCATCAAGAGGATCATTTTTGTGCATAGGCAATTCATTGATTATACCGTACATCGAATAATTTCCTGCAGCCTCCTTCACTTTCGGCTGTTCTATCTCCTTGTGATTAGTACATGGGCCCACACTGGGCAGATACTTTTCACCTGAGACACCATCATCCTTTCTCATACCATCATTTAGCGAGAATAATTCATCTAGCCCTATCTCGTCAGGGCCCTCTAGCGCACCTGGTACACTTGCAACACCACTCTTTTTCTCCATTTCCACATTCATCCCATTATTTCTATGAGACATGGGCCGGGTTACAGCACAATCAGTAGGCCTGAAAACAATGATAGGAGAAACACTCACCTTCTTCCCCGCTAAATCATTTCCCAACAGGAGGTCAATTCCTGGCACTGGCAATTCATTGTTACGATCCAGGTTCTCAAAGACACAGGGCTCTTCAACATTGGACTAGATAATGGCAAAATGCAACAACGGTAACACTAGATCCAACCCCTGCCTTAAACACTGGAAAACAAAACACCATTACCGCCCTGAGTCGTGCCTGGACAACGAGGTATCCTATGACTCGGTAACTGGTGCACACACACTAGGCTGACGCTCGATGAAACAGCCTATTCTCAAACAGTAAAAGATTACTCGATTAGGTTACACAAAGAAAAGATAGTTAACGTGATTAATTAACGTTACGGTAGATACTCAAATAACTGGCACTCCTGTATTAAAGAAAGTGCAATGCTAGTCCTGCAACATCAACTGGAAACTTCTGAAATAAGTCTGATGCTGGGAAGATGTTCGTAAAGAATCTTGAACAATTATAATGCAGAATACGGGTCACAATAAATACTAGGACATATAGTAATAATAGGCAGGCGAATAATAAAGACTGCGCAAAGGTAGTAATGCTCGACAACTAAAGAAATGCTTCGTGACACAATGCAACAGCCTACTAGGGTTGTGCAACTCAACAACAACCTCGGCTCAAAAGTGCAGTGAATAATAATGCTGCATACATATAATAATGGGGGCTTATCTCTAACCAGTGTCTGCTCAGTTAATAAAGTCTAGCTGGGGTATCAAGGCAGGGCAACAATGGGCGAGCATGCGGCTCGTAGCCTAACGTTGTCCGAAGGTGGTATAATGAAGATTACGTTATATGACGGGGATGCTCTCTTGATAAATCTAGGTCTCTAGTACCTAGTTCTATCCTGGCGATCCCTCAGAAGTCAACACAAAGAGGCAGCACTATGTTGTGAGGGATAGGCTATGGCCCTCTCACACCACAGCGCTGTGCTCGCAAGGTAAACCCACCCGAAGACAACTTAGGCTCCCACAGTACCTGTCGATGTCGTGCAGGGCTTAGCTAACACTGCACACATCGGAGACAATGACACAGTAACCTTACCCCCAGTCTAGCTTTATATAACCAAGCAGAATCACTCAACACCTTGCCAGGGAGACATATACCGGTCTACAACCTTCCCGAGAGAGGACACACACGGAAAAGTCCGTCTCTCCAAACCTCATACATAGAAATATCTGAGAGCTTCGCGTACAATACGACTGGTCGACGGTGAACGTCTATGCTGAAACCAGAAGGGATGTTGAGTTTAATAAAGATTAGAGAATGAGAAAGGAGCAGTCGAGAGAGAGAAATAGTATGCAAAGTGGCGAGTATGGGGGACAGAATTGCAAAGGATGTAGACGATACGCGTGTCAGGCAAGCTCTGAGCTGGTAAAGAACACGCGGCCGCGATGGGCAGGGACTAGTTGACCACCCGGCCGCCAACGCCGTCAGCGCCCAAGCGAGCCGCGGCATAGCTCACCCCGCTGCCAGGTGTACTCCCTCACCCTCTCTCGCTCGCTTCCCACACAAGCAACATTTATATTATAGTGAATATAAAATATAAGGCGCGGTCACAGACCAAAACAAAGACCATTTCTAGACTGTCTGTGGCAACACGACCCTAATGAAATAAAGCAGATCATTCTAGGACAACTGTAGCCTATCCCCCCATCCTGGCGAGTGCTAGCGAGCTGCAATGCCCCACGCAACCATTCTGCCAGCGCCGGGAGGCGTCACCCCCCCCAAGATATGGGACACTCAACCATGAGCCCATATCTGAACAGGCAGAATGTCGCTAGAATCTGCCACTCCTAACCACTCTGCCACTCATGGAATGCAAGCTCAGTCTCCTCAAAAAAATACAACAACATTTATATCAAAACAAAAAATCTGATCACCCTTCCTGGACATAATACATTAATTCATAACATTGTGCTCCCAGAGCGAGCTTTAAGAAGCACAGCCTACTGAGGGAAAATCATCTGCACTCAGTACTCAGCTACAATATTATCTTAAAATTAATTATTAAAAGAAAGAGTTTTTATTTAATTTTTCATATTTTATTTTAATGTTGTTTTTGGCGGCTACTATAGATGTAGCCTAATTTTCTTCTAATCAAAGCCAACAACTCCTGCCCTGCGACCCTACGCTGATGCTACACACGTGAGCCACCAAGCACCAGCGCAAAAATACACCGCGAGCCAAGACAGGAGGCTATACCAACATACTGTGGTAGCCTACCCCGGATCCTCCACCCACGACAGACACTGACTGAACAGCGAGGGTTCTCCTGCAAACAAAGCCAAAACATTATCAGTGCCCTTAGCATGCCACACATCCAACTTGTGTTCCGGCAGCACAACAACACCTGACACTGACAAACTGCCCAGTCCATCGCAAGACTGGCACTTCTCTTCGTTCCTTCCGGCAACGGGGCCTGCCAATAACCCTTCACTAGTTCTACCTTCATGATGAGCGAGGCAGCCCCGAAGCGGTCTATGGTGTCGTCAACTCTGGGTAATGGATAGGCGTCTGTCAGGGATAATGCTTCCACACTCTTGCAATCAACATACACACAGACTCTGCCACCAAACTCAGGTTGCAAAGCCACTGGCAACGACCACTCACGATATCCCTCATCCCTCAGACCCCCTCTACACACGCCGTCCAGCTCCGCCTTCACAACAGGCTGTTGAGCAGGATTCACACGGTAGGGAACCAACTCGAGCCTTGCACTGTCTCCAGCCTCCATGTCGGACTCTACCCCGTACATCAGGCCTGGAGAAGCAACAAACATGCGGACGGACTGCCACAGCCTAGTAAACAACTCCTCTTGTCGCTCAGGAACAAGAGGTTGCAACGTATCTCGCAGAACAATATGCCTAGTACCCTCCCACATCTCCTTCACCATGTGGAGAGGACCCCTCACCTGATGCCCGAAAACAAGCTCATTCGGACTGAAACCGAGACTCTCTCCAGGTACTTATCTTGCCGCGAACAAAACATACGGCAGACCAAGGTCCCAATCCTTTCCGTTCTCTGCGCAATAACATCGAAGCATGCTTTTCAGCGTGGCGTGCCACCTCTCCAACACCCCTTGACTCTCCGGGTGATACGCAGAAGAGACGACAGTGCTGATGCCATGCTGAATCATAGTTTGTTTGAACAGATTAGATGTAAAATTAGAGCCTTGGTCCGATTGCACCTCTTGCGGGTAACCATACCGCGAGCAATACAAGAGCAGGTTCCGGACAACAGTTTTCGCTGTGCCATTTCTCATTGGATATTCATCAGGATAACGAGTGGCCACATCCATGATAGTTAATAGAAATTTATTACCGGCACTAGTAGGGGGTAGGGGTCCGACCATATCAATGATGACCTTACTGAAGGGCGGTCCACTGACAGGAATGGGGTGCAACGGGGCTCTCGGAATTGTTTGGTTAGGTTTTCCAACCCTCTGGCACGTATGACACCTTGCTATCCAGGTTACCACCTGCTTCTTCAACCCCGGCCACCAAAACAATTTTTCTAAAGTCGCCACCGTTTTTCTCACCCCTAGATGTCCTGCCAGTGGTATGTCATGCGCCAACCTCAGTAGGCTATCCCTGCACTCCCGTGGCACCACCAACTGGTCCACTACTCCGGACCCCTCTTGCAAACTACGTTTAGGGTCTTGAAAACGCCTATAGAGGATGCCTTCTAAATAAAAAAAATCTCCTGGCTGTGCATCACCGTCCTCGTCGAGCTCTACAGCTCCATTAGCACACGTTTGGAGCTCAGGGTCATCTAGTTGCAACCGACGTATATCTGAGGGTGCCAAGCGATCTAACTGCTCCCGGAGCAATGCATGACCTTCCCCGATACTGGGCTGCTCCCTCTGTCTCTCTCGATGTACATAGCGTTGCTGTCGTGGAGACTCGTCATGCCCAGCCTCGTCACTCTCGATGACAGGCCCAGGGGCTACTCCAGAATTAAGTATTGGTGCTAATACTGAATCACCCAGGAGAGCCGCCGAGTCAAAACTCTTAAAACCAACTCCAGCTTTAGCCTCCTCCTGTTGATCGTTCCTCCGCTGGTCTGACGACGGAGGACTAGGCTGTGACACTTTAGCTGCCCGACCTCGGGTCTTCCCTTGCTCTTCCCTACTCACGTCGGCCGGCCTCTCGGCAACGACTAAGGGTAAAACCTCAGAAGCGGGCATTGCAAAGTCGTTACCGAGAAGAAGGTCGACGCCCTCCACTGGCAGTTTCTCCACAATCCCGACATCCAATTCATGTGCCACCCCATCCACCTCCAACTCCAACCGCACCAGCGGGTATGACCGAGTTGCATTAATACCCTGCACCACCACCACCCGAGCCGCGTTTATAGGGTAGCCAGTCAAGTTTTTCATCAGAGTCTGGGAAGCACCTGTATCACGCAAGACCTCTACTCCATGCTTGCGCCCCGCCCACATCACGCAACCCCGCCCTCTATGGTCGCAAAAAACATCCTGAGCAGGGTTCGAGCCTCCCAGGTGCTTCTGCATTGGCTGTGCCTCAGCCTCTGACGAACTGCCCCGGGCAAACTCAGACGACTTCGGAGACACACCAATGTTGCAGGCCAAAGACACAGCTGCTGTAGGTGGTTTGCTAGGACAGACTCTTTCAAAGTGCCCCTCTTTATGACAATGATAACACTCCAACTCCCCTTTGGGCTTCCCTTGGTACTGGGAAGGGCCCGGCCCCTTCTTAAATGGGACGGTGCTAGTCTTGTGGTCAGTCTTGGTATCATGGCTCTTGTACTTGTTTGCATAAGGTATATCACTAACTCGGGGGGGTGGGGCGTCACGCCCCTTGTTACCTGCCTCACTACGCTGGGCAGACCCGCACCCACTAATTAGTGATAGCCGGAGGTCAGCCATCTCAGCTGCCTCCTGTAGAGTTTTTGGTTGCTTTTCTTTAAGGTTTAACGTCAGGTCGCCGCCCGTGCATTTAAAAAACTGCTCTAAAAGCACCAACTGTTTAATGTCGTCAAACGTAGTAGCTTTCTCCGACCTCAGCCAATTCCCAAAAGCATCGGACAGCTCCCGGGCATGCTCCATAAAGGTGCTCTCCCGACCCTTGGTAACACCCCGGAACTTCAACCTGTACGTCTCTGGTTGTAGTTCGTATGCTCTCAGAACAGCCTCCTTGAGTTCCTCGTAGATAATACACGACTCTATCGGCAATGCATCATAAGCCCTGAGTCCCTTGCCCACAAGTCTAGAGGAAACAAGTGCTGCCCATTTATTCTCTGGCCACTGGTGTTCCTGGCACTTCTTCTCAAAGCGTGTGAAAAATTCTGTTACACCACTCTCATCAAACACCGGAACCAGTTTCAATAAGTGCGAGAGAGATTGATCATGAGCACGGTTACCAGCCCCAAGTCGCTGTCCCGTTGTCTCTACTCGCGACTTCTCTACGTCCCTGTCGGCACAGTACCTAGTCGACTCAGCTTGGATTTTTGCTAGCTCTATTTGCTGCTCACCTGCCCTGATAGCCTTTCTCTCTTCGATCTTAGCTAATTCGAGCTGAAGCAATAATTCTGGAGATAACCCTTGAGGAGGTGAAGGTGCTACAATGTTTGAAATTACCGGTGGTCCCCCCAGGGGCAACCCACCCTGCCAGTCACCACCCACCTGCGGAAGCGTACCCGGGGTCGGCAACCTACTGGGATGGCTGGGAGTCGAGTGTAGGGGAAGCATGGCCGAAGGGCTCTGAGCACTCAACCCATCTCGCTCACCAGTCACCCTGCCCAGTACACACGTTATCAAGTTATCCTTGGTCATGCTGCTAGTAACCGCATGACCGATAGCTGTGGCCAGGCATTGAAGACCGTACCGATCCATACTCTCCAACCGCTCGGCAGTAACAGGCCATTGCAAAAATATCCTAGCATCCTCCTCACAGTTCACCCGATTAACCCTTTCATCATGCTGCTGTTCCTCAGTTTCGACATTACGTACTGTGTCTCCATTCTCCTCTGACCCGGTATAAGACATGATGCTCACAAAAATTTCTCACCACAATATTCAGAAAAGAAGTACCCCAAACTCTTATGTAGCACTATTCACTTGCCAAAAATGTCTGAAGACTCTCAAGTGCTATACTACTTTGCCAAAAAAAAATTAACGTGCCCACTATATTCCTCAATAAAACAAATGACCACAACAATCCTGCAATTATCTCTTAGTTCACAAGATCCTGAGCTAGGTCGCCATTTGTTACGATCCAGGTTCTCAGAGACACAGGGCTCTTCAACATTGGACTAGATAATGGCAAAATGCAACAACGGTAACACTAGATCCAACCCCTGCCTTAAACACTGGAAAACAAAACACCATTACCGCCCTGAGTCGTGCCTGGACAACGAGGTATCCTATGACTCGGTAACTGGTGCACACACACTAGGCTGACGCTCGATGAAACAGCCTATTCTCAAACAGTAAAAGATTACTCGATTAGGTTACACAAAGAAAAGATAGTTAACGTGATTAATTAACGTTACGGTAGATACTCAAATAACTGGCACTCCTGTATTAAAGAAAGTGCAATGCTAGTCCTGCAACATCAACTGGAAACTTCTGAAATAAGTCTGATGCTGGGAAGATGTTTATAAAGAATCTTGAACAATTATAATGCAGAATACGGGTCACAATAAATACTAGGACATATAGTAATAATAGGCAGGCGAATAATAAAGACTGCGCAAAGGTAGTAATGCTCGACAACTAAAGAAATGCTTTGTGACACAACGCAACAGCCTACTAGGGTTGTGCAACTCAACAACAACC
The DNA here is from genome assembly GCA_032716605.1 of Paralithodes platypus. Classification (NCBI taxonomy): domain Eukaryota; kingdom Metazoa; phylum Arthropoda; class Malacostraca; order Decapoda; family Lithodidae; genus Paralithodes; species Paralithodes platypus. The sequence goes on along the minus strand of CM064576.1, from coordinate 8,989,491 downwards.
TCGGCTCAAAAGTGCAGTGAATAATAATGCTGCATAAATATAATAATGGGGGCTTATCTCTAACCAGTGTCTGCTCAGTTAATAAAGTCTAGCGGGGGTATCAAGGCAGGGCAACAATGGGCGAGCATGCGGCTCGTAGCCTAACGTTGTCCGAAGGTGGTATAATGAAGATTACGTTATATGACGGGGATGCTCTCTTGATAAATTTAGGTCTCTAGTACCTAGTTCTATCCTGGCGATCCCTCAGAAGTCAACACAAAGAGGCAGCACTATGTTGTGAGGGATAGGCTATGGCCCTCTCACACCACAGCGCTGTGCTCGCAAGGTAAACCAACCCGAAGACAACTTAGGCTCCCACAGTACCTGTCGATGTCGTGCAGGGCTTAGCTAACACTGCACACATCGGAGACAACGACACAGTAACCTTACCCCCAGACTAGCTTTAACCTCTGAAGTGCGCATGGGGGTAATTGGAAACGTCCCCCTGTGCTGACGTATTTGAGGTGTTTCCGTCACTAAAATATTCATTGTGCCATTAATAGCATTAATATTTATCCATATGCGCCTATTATGGGTTGATTATAAAGGTATTAACCTGAAACAACAATAAAACGAGTGAAAACAGCGTTTGGATGGTCAAAATCGGAGATATAGCCCGCGAGTTGTATAATGTATGGGTGAGGCAATCTGCTTTCCCGCCAATTTCGCCCAAGGCCACTGAGACACAGTCGATCCATACTCTCTCTCTCTCTCTTGCACTCGCTTGCTATCAGTGATGACCACACCCTCCATCGGATTTCTAATGTTAGCACGAAAATATACCTCAGAATAAGGGAATAACAGGGAAAATAGGTGATAACTGAAGGAGAGGAGGAAAGTGGGGAAGGAGGGGAGGTAGAGGACTGAGATTTTGCATGGCCCAGGGGCCAAAAAAAAATAAAAAAATAAAAAAAAAAAATATAAAAAAATATTTTTTTTTCGATGTCAAAAGTTGATTTTTATTTTCTCTGACTCTTAAGAGTCTTCCCGCAGTGCGCCGGGGGAACTCTTAAGAGTCTCCCCGCAGCTCCCGGGTTAAATAACCAAGCAGAATCACTCAACACCTTGCCAGGGAGACATATACCGGTCTACATCCTTCCCGAGAGAGGACACACACGGAAAAGTCCGTCTCTCCAAACCTCATACATAGAAATATCTGAGAGCTTCGCGTACAATACGACTGGTCGACGGTGAATGTCTATGCTGAAACCAGAAGGGATGTTGAGTTTAATAAAGATTAGAGAATGAGAAAGGCGAAGTCGAGAGAGAGAAATAGTATGCAAAGTGGCGAGTATGGGGGACAGAATTGCAAAGGATGTAGACGATACGCGTGTCAGGCAAGCTCTGAGCTGGTAAAGAACACACGGCCGCGATGGGCAGGGACTAGTTGACCACCCGGCCGCCAACGCCGTCAGCGCCCAAGTGAACCACGGCATAGCTCACCCCCGCTGCCAGGTGTACTCCCTCACCCTCTCTCGCTCGCTTCCCACACAAGCAACATTTATATTATAGTGAATATAAAATATAAGGCGCGGTCACAGACCAAAACAAAGACCATTTCTAGACTGTCTGTGGCAACACGACCCTAATGAAATAAAGCAGATCATTCTAGGACAACTGTAGCCTATCCCCCCATCCTGGCGAGCGCTAGCGAGCTGCAATGCAACCATTCTGACAGCGCCGGGAGGCGTCACATCATCCACTAGTCCAACAGTCACCCTCCCATTTACGAGCTCACTCTTAAGCTCAACAGTCACGAGTGGCACAGATAGCTGACCGCCCACACCATGAATGAGGATGCTTTTTCCCTCATGCACAAACTTCTCCAGCACCTTCGTCCTCATGAGCGTTTGTGCAGCACCTATATCTCTCAAGATTTTCACATGCTTAACTTCATCATTCTTACGAACAGATCCACACGACACAAAGAAAGCAAGTGCATCAGCTCTCTTTCTCCTCTCCTTCTCCTCCTCTTCCTCACTCACACCGACTATTCCCAGAATGGAGAACGTAGATACAGATTTAAAGTCCCTCATGTACTCAGCTTTACTGACATCTGCCGTAGGCCTCTCCCACGCGCCCTTACGCCTCAGTTTAAGGAAACAATCACGTTCCACGTGACCAGCTTTATCACAGTAGGAGCACGCTACCTCCCTCTTACTTCCGCCACCGGTAAGATAAGCAGGGGCTGCCATGGCTTTTCATTCCACTTTTGAGGTGAAATTTTCGGCGACTGGGTGGCAGCATTGACAGGGGTCAGTGACCTTGGTGACTCGGGGTGGTGGTGGTAGCTGCTCCCTCTACTTCCGCCCGCTCTACTGTCCGGATCTACTTTGCGAGTTAAGACATATTCAGCAGCGAGTGTGGCAGCCTTCTCGGGATTCAGGGTACCTTTCTCTAGGATATGTGAAGCTACGTCTCTGTGTATTGTTCTACAGAAATCCTCCAAAAGAAAGAGCTCAAAAATGTTCTCATAGTTACCCTGAATATCCCGAGAACACAGCCACCTTTTTAGTTTCTTTTTCTTCTCGTACATGAACTCCACATGCGTCAAATGACCAGGTTTATAGTGATTCCTAAACAGCAAACGGTAAGCTTCAGGCACTAATTCGTAGGCACGTAGAATGGTCCCTTTTACAGTCTCATAATCGCCACTTTGAGACACGGTAAGAACCGTGTAGGCGGCAAGAGCCTTTCCCTTTAACCCACTTTGCAATAAAAGAGCCCATTTATCCCCAGGCCAGTCCATGTTACTCGCGACTTTCTCAAAAGCAAAAAAAACCCAGTTGGATCTGCCTCGTTAAACGTCGGCACCATGCGAACGTGTTTAGTGACATCAAACTTTGCCGCCCCCTGGCACGTGCCGTGTCTCGCCAGTCCCGTTATCACACTCGAGTTTCCTCTCCTCCAGTTTCAGCCTCGCCTGTTCTACTTGAAGTCTCGCCCGTTCTGTCTGTTGTGTTTCCTGTTCTATTTGAAGTCTCGCCCGTTCTGTCTGTTGTTTTTCCTGTTATGTTAGTTGTTTGGCTAACTCCAGTTGCATTCTGAGCAACTCTACCGGGTTGTCTGTGTTCTGTACCGATGGTGATTGTTGTGTGTCTGTCACAGTCTGCATCCCATCTGCAACTAACCCATCCCTGGTGGCGGAAACTAGCCCCAATCTCTCTAACACCCACTCCAATAACTCCGCCTTAGTGTCAGAGATTGCGTTATCAATATCCAACTTGTCCGCCACTAGTTTAAGCTCCTGCTTAGACAGACTAGAGACATTTTCATAAGTGGGATCTGAGCCAAGAAACCCTTCTACGTCCTCATCGCTCATAAGAAACATCTTGGCCTGGTTTAATTGATCCGATTAGCAAAACAAAGTCGAATTCATGTACCAGAAACGAGAGATGAGTAGCAATACAGTACACCAACAAATCGTTTGAGTGTGATTCCAGTGGAAAAAAAATAAAATAAAATAAAAGCAAAACAAAAATACAAAGATTTAAAAAAATGATTAAGTTCGATTCCCGGTGAACAAAAGACAAATCCCTAGTGTGGGTACAAGTTCGCTAAATCCTAAGCAAGGTCGCCAAATTCTTGTTACGATCCTACAATGCTGAACCCAAGAGATTAAAATTCAAGCAAGGGCAACTAGCATGCTGTTGCGTTTCAGAAGGCCAAAAGGGTAAATGTCTCAGATAATCACAAATTAATGAAGAAGGATGATATTAAACACTTCTAATTTTCGTATTAATTATAATTACTAATAACTAGGGAAACGAACAGGTTGATAAGCAAGATGATTCAGTTAATCACGGCAAAGAATGGTAATGGGCTAAGCGCCGAGTGAAGGCCTCGAGTAAATGCACTCATTACAAGGAATGAACACTACACAAAAAGAACATTTGAAGACAACGGTTAATCAACGCCTAGCACGCCGAACAGTTAACTGGAACACACTCAATTACAGACCAATATATGATGCCATGTAGTATCACCAGTTAACACGCTAGGAGAACGTGTGCACTCTAGAACACTAATCAGTGTTCGTTACACACCACACAACACCATATGAAACTCAGAGCTCCTCACAACACTAGGGCTCGTTACACATACACAATAATACACCAATGCTGTCTCATCTCCCCTTCAAAGGACAAAACAGTGCACTACATACTTGTCTTAACGCACAAACCAGCAGACAACACATCACGCATGTCCAGGGGTGTACCCAGACCAGCGTGAACAGGAGCACTTCTCCCACCTCTGCCTCGTCGGGCTCTCCGCGCTTCTCCCACCTCTGCCTCGTCGGGCTCTCCAACAGCTACTAACTCTCAACTCTTCCCTCCCTGTACACATCTCTTCCCAAGCTCTATTTTCGGCAAGAACCTGGCGTCACACTAGTCTATACAGCAGAGTCACACGGAGTGTCAGATAAAGGCCTCCTGTCGTGGGAAATGTAGATCTTCCCACACCTACATGCCCCACATGCATAGACTCCCACAGGTGGTGCTCGCGACACTGGACACCAGCCGCTATCAGTGTAGATTAAGGTGGGTCGCCTGTCTCTCTCCTCCCTCCGTCTCTGCTACCACGCTGCTCCCTTACAATATATATATATATATATATATATATATATATATATATATATATATATATATATATATGCTTTATATAGTATATCTCACAAATACAAATGAGTTTCATTAATCCTCACCGAAATTCGAACCACAGACATTCAGGACATCCATGCATTAACCCTCTCCACGACCGCGTGATTGGAGTGGATTAACGCATGGGCTCACGTCCAGCTGACTCTCCGTGCTTCGAATTTTGGTGAGGGTAAAAATATGTCTCTCTCTCTCTCTCTCTATATATATATATATATATATATATATATATATATATTAGTAAAGCCAGGTAATACATTTTCTTTAATACATACGAGGTTGAAAGAAATGTCAATTTCTGCGTTGGAAATTTTATTATTCAAAGTTTCCAGGTCTCTGATGAGTTTTCGCTGGGTGGCAGGAAGTAGATGAATGAGATGAGCAAAATTCATGGTGGTACAGGGTTACATAAATGTACATGATGATATAGGATATACGACACATTTCACTGGACAACCAGCATTATCAAGTAAGGGTAGAATGATATAAAAGGTAAACAGGAAGGGTATATATAGAGGGTGGAGGATCAGATGAGGCAAAAATCAGGGGGCAAAAGTCTCCTATTGGTGGAGGGGTATTCTAGGAGTGCAACCATTGCCCTGATACACCAACACTGGACATCCCGGAGAAGGCCCTGAAAACACTACTGGAGCTATGTACCAAGGAGGCCCCCTTCCTTTGCCCCCGGGGCAACATGTACAAGCAGATAGACGGTGTGGGGATGGGCAGCCCCCTAGGAGTTCTTTTTGCGAACTTTTTTTTGGGTACCATCGAGGAAGAGCTCCTAGCTGCCCAACGACCCGCCGTCTACTGTAGACACGTGGATGACATCTTCGTGCAAATCAAGGACCTCCACGAACTACAGGAACTCCAGCGTCGCTTCATGACCTCCTCCGGACTTAACTTCACCTTTGAAAAATCAAACAAAGGACAACTCCCCTTCCTCGACATCCTCGTAGCTCTGAACGACCATGGGTTCAAAACCACCGTCTACACTAAACCAACTAACACAGGACAATGCCTCAACGGCGATAGTGAATGCCCCCACCGTTATCTTCTATCCTCCATCTCCGCCTATGTAAGGAGAGCCCTCACGCACTGTTCTACCTGGGCCGACACCCACCAGGAACTAGAAAGACTATCCCAAGTTTTAGTGAATAATGGATACTCCAACTCCGACATCTCCAGCACCATCAACCACCATCTTGAAAAATGGTACACCCAAAGCCCTCCCAACATTGACCCCCCAATGAAATTAAGATCTTCTACCGCAATTACATGTCCTCTGAACACAAAAATGACGAGGCCGTCTTAAAAGAAATAATCTCCAAGCATGTCCACCCAACCAACCCGGAAAACAAAATCAAATTAATAATTTATTACAAATCCCCCAAGACCTCCAACCTCGTTCTCCGCAACAAACCAGCTTCCACCAAGATAAAGAGCCCGATGACCGACGATCATGTCTTTTTTTTTTTTTTTTTTTTTTTTTTTTTTTGAGACAATGAACGGAGGAAGGAAAAACACAGATAAAACAAAATGGTCCATGTTCCTAAAGGCATCCTCCATTCATAAAATGTTTGTAACAACTGGATTTAAAAATTTGTAGATTGTAAGTTTGTGGAAAGCAATTCGAGGGAAGTGAATTCCAAAGAGTAGTAGCTCTGGGGATAAATTAATTCTGATAAGCAGAAGTTCTGCATTGTGGAGGAGAAAGTGTAAATTCATGGGCGCTCTCAGCTGCCCTAGTTCTACGGGGAAAGATGTGGAGAGGCGGCACAATTGAAGCAAGTTCCTCGGAACAATTGCTGTGAAAATATCTGTAGAATAATGCAAGGGATGCAACGTTTCTTCATATGGATAATGTAGGAAGATCCTGTGTGATTGCAGGGTTATTGATTAATCTAATAGCTTTATTTTGAATTTTGTCCAACTGCCTCAATGCAACCACTCCACTTCCACCCCACAGAGGTGAACAGTAATCCATCTGAGAACGCACATGACTTTTATATATCACGGCCAACTGCTCGTCAGTGAAAAATTCTCGAACTCTGTACAGGAGTCCCAGTTTTTTAGAGGCATTCTTAGCAATGCTTCTAACATAATGTGTCAAGCTCAAGTTAGTAGTTAATGTTACACCGAGAATGTCAATACTAGGGGAAGTGGGAATATTTACATCATTAAAAAATATATGGGAGTCAGTGAGATTCTGTCAGTTAGAAAATTGAATGTACTTGGTTTTCTGTGCATTAAAGGAAACTAGATTCTTTTGTCCCCATCCATTAATTCTAGAAAGGTCCTGGTTCAGAGAAATTGCAGTGTTTATTTTTGAATTTATAAGATCGGGTTGGGTGAAAGAATTGGTAAATGTGAAGGAACTGTGGAGTGTTGAGTCATCTGTGTAGGAATGTATTGGATGTATGTACCAACATACCTGTAATTATGAGGACTGTGGACCTCATTACTATATTGGCAGACTCGTCTTTCACGTCGGTTAACTCTTCACCTTCAGGCTGGAGACATCAAAGACCACTATCTCACCCCCAACCACCCCCACCTCACACGCAACGAGTTAGAGAAACACACCACCATACTCGATAAAGAAAGTGACCCAAGGAGATTACCTATACTCGAAGCGTTATATATCCAAGCCTTACATCCTAACATCAACAACCAAACTCTGGACCTTCAGATCCTTCCTTCTGCCAAAAGGCACTACCCTACAGGACCTAACGCCCCCCCTCGCCCCTCGGTGCCCTTGACGCAGCCCCCCGCGCTACCTCCTTCAGCTTTGTCTTCTGCCGGCGCCACACGTACCACGCAACTTAGGCCACGCCCCTCGACACGCAGCCAATCAGCTTTGACCCTGCCAACCGACCAACACCATCCCGCATCCAGTGCGCCTGCGTGAAGCGGTTCCCCCTTTTGCACTCCTAGAATACCCCTCCACCAATAGGAGACTTTTGCCCCCTGATTTTCGCCTCCTCTGATCCTCCACCCCTTTACCCTTCCATATATACCCTTCCTGTTTACCTTTTATATCATTCTACCCTTACTTGATAATGCTGGTTGTCCAGTGAAACACGTCGTATATCCTGTATCATCATGTACATTTATGTAACCCTGTACCACCATGAATTTTGCTCATCTCATTCATCTACTTCCTGCCACCCAGCGAAAACTTATCAGAGACCTGGAAACTTTGAATAATAAAATTTCAAGCAGAAATTGCCATTTCTTTCAACCTCGTATGTATTATAGAATATATATATATATATATCTATATCTATCTATCTATCTATTGCCTGACGCCGTGATCCCCGAAGGGGTGGCCACGAACGAACCGCCCCCATGCACCTCTGTCCCCAGTCAGTCGACGCCCCTCCCCCCAACCAGCACCGCCTTCGTTCATGTAGTTCCTCACTCCATCCTTCCACCTCATATTCGGTCTACCTCTCCCCCTCTGTCCCTCCACCTCGCTCTCGTACACCCTCTTAGTCATTCTCTCGCTTTCCATACGTTCCATATGGCCGAACCATCTCAAGTTGTTCCTTTTCACACTTTCCAGCACATCTACCTCCACACCACACCTCCTTCTTACTTCCTCATTAGTCTGTCTATCCCTCCATGTAACTCCGCACGCACTCCTTAAGTAATTCATTTCCACTGCTCTCACTCTTGGTCTGAGTCTTTCAACCAACGTCCATGCTTCGCTTCCGTAAGTCAGTGTCGGGATTACCACACTGTCATGCAAGGACTTCTTCACTTCCATACTGACCACCCTATTTCTTGTTACTGCTTTTAGCGTTCCTACAACCCTCTTCCCCTGTTGTACCCTCTCCCGCACCTCTTCATCCATAGTCCCATCTTTACTCAACACACTGCCCAGATACTTATATATATATAATATATATATATATATATATGTGTGTGTGTAAGGTACTAATGTGTTGTGACCTTAGAAGGTGTTAGGATTGGATTACGTTGTACTTGGTTGATTGGTTGTACTGTACACTGGTAGACTCATTAATTTTTTCTAAGACTCTCTGCTTCTTATTTATTTAGTAGGTAATGAGCAGCCACCACTCTTACTCTATTTAGGGAAAGGATAACTTCTTATCCAGTCACTAATTTATTATATTTAAATGATTAGGACTTTAACTTATGAAAACTGGAACATACTTAATGATATGGCATGAAAAAAAATGAAAACAAACATAAAAACAAATATATATATATATATATATATATATATATATATATATATATATATATATATATATATATATATTAGTAGTAGATGGAAGAAGGCAGCATCGCACTGAAAGGATTATTGCTGGGTTATGTTTATAAATACTTTTTTTTTTTTTTTTTAAAGCAAGCCTGTTATTTTACCATACCTGCATGAGACAGTACTGAAAGTAAGTGCATTATCAAGTATATTCCTGATTACTCGGGGTTTTGCACATGCAAAACCTGGCACCAGCCCAGCATTATAACCATTTTACAAGATGTAGGTTTGTCTTGTGAACTCATGAAATAAACAAATGTGAACAATGGCATGCTGAGTACTGGAATTCCTCATATTCTGTATTTACCGAACGTAAATCTTTAATAATTTGTACAAATGATTGATCTGAAAACATGAGTTACAGATAACATCTGGAGAGAGAGAGAGAGAGAGAGAGAGAGAGAGAGCACTTATTATCCTACATTATCGCTGGTTTGTGGTTTTTCGTTCCCTTGCTAATGGTACGGCGTCTCACAGGCATAGACACACGTATACACGAAGGCATACACACACACACACAAAGAAACACGCTCACACACACATCTATAACAGATCACTAGGGTATCAAGTACTCTGTGTTTGATGTCGTTTTGACAGCCATACGAGGTTCAAATCTCTGTGTGTGTAAGGTTTCTTACGGTGTCATAGCTTTTAAGGGTACGTAACATCTCTTGTACCAACCAAGGTCAGTTTGTTGATATAATTTAGTTCAAGCGATCACCGTTCAATACCCTTCAACAGTAAAATCGACAATGTCAAACCAATCAAAAGCCAGGAAAAAATACTATATTTCAGAAAGGCTGACTTTCACAAGCTGATAAACATCCTCAATGATACCAATTGGAATTTCATAAACCATTTGAAAAATAAAACAAAATTGGGAAACATTCGAAACAATATATTAATACTGCTGTAGAATCTTGCATACCAGGCACAAATCGACGTTCAAATCAAAATAATATACCACAATAGTGCAACAAAGAAATCTAAGTTTGTTTATCAGCAAAGAAACTCGCTTATGAAGCATGCTACTTGACAAAATGCCAAAAACCTATAGAAAATGTCACCTATCTTCGACACAAAACAAAGAAACATATTGTGATCTTAAACAAGTCAAACCTAAAATAGCTGTATAGCTATATCAGATGTAAACAAATAGTTACCTCAACAATTGACAAAAGAGGGGAACGACTTGATGACATAACTCAAATGAGCAACACTCTCAATAACTGTTTACGTCAGTGTTTACTAAGGAATACATTATCTATGTGCCTCATATACCTCCACCTTGAATTATCAACTACAATTCCCTACGCAATATTGAAATTACAAACACAAAGTATGTATGCATGTATATATATATACTCAGGCACATGGGAGCGGCCAACTCGAGACAGAACTCTAACATAAGCAAACAAATAAAATAAAAATAAAAATTCACACACATTAGGTCGTCCAGAAGACCCAGAGACCAAGGCCCATTTGTGGTCCCCAGCAAAAGACTCCCAGGCTCCAGACCTCCCAGAGAGGTTCTGGTCTCAGCAGGCAGACAAGCAGCGGAGCGCACCACAATGCCCGCCCATATCATTTCCAGGCATGGCCGGGCCCTACATAATAGGAGGTCCGTGCCAGAGCTAAGCTCTGCCCGGAAACTATCGCCCAATAAGCCTCACCTCAAATATATGCAAGCTGCTCGAACCAATATAAAATTGTATGGAGTCTAGAAACTAACAACCTTATACAGGACTCGCAACACGGTTTTCGAAATAAATGCTCATGTCTGTCACACCTACTTGACTTTTTCCACATCTTAAATGTATATGAGGAAAACAAAAAATACATGTAACATCGTCTACTTTGATTTTCAAAAAGCATTCGATATAGTGACTCATAGCAGACTGATATTAAAGCTTAAAGTTCACAGTATTCGCGGGTCAGCCCTTCATTTGATTCAGGATTAACTAACTGAGCGAAAGCTACGAGTAGTATTACATGGCAAAGTCTCAAATTTGATAAATGTTACAAGCGGCGTAGGCTACCACAAGGCTGAGTTCTCGGTCCAATTCTAACTTTTAGCTACATTAATTATTTGGATGATGGGCTATCATGCAGAATCTCCAAATTCGCCGAAGACACAACAATTCAGAATGATCTAGAAAAGCTGTCAAATTGGGCTCAGTCATGAATTTCAATATGGATAAATGCCGAGTGTTCCACATTGGTAGTAAAAATGAAAGAGAAAACTATTTGATTAATGGAATTCAATTAATGAACACAAATAAAGAAACTGATATTGGAGTACTATACAAACAAAACTATTTATAACCTGCCTAACAATGGGATAAAGTTGTTAAAAAAATACAAATATTATTGGCTTCATTGATATATCTTTTGAATGAAAACGTTATACATACTTTACATAATTCATTGGTTTGTCCGCACTTGGAATATTGTGTCCAGTTTTGATCATCATACTATATAAATTACATTGAGAGACTACAACGGAGATTAACTAAAATGACTAAGAAAAAAACCTAATCACCTTGACAAACCGCATAATGAGAGGGGACTGTATTCTATGAAAATACTACCGGCAATTATACAGAACATTCAATTTCAAAAGAAAGATTAAGGCAGTGGAAGTGTATGTGAGGGAGTGACTCTATCGTATAACCTGATCATAAAATCATAACACAGGCTCGCCTTTGTCTTAGTCCCCTCCCACGTCGTAGGGATAGGCACAATTTCATTGATGTTCCTATGCGGCATTTTACCGAAATTGAAACTTGATCTAGAGAAGAAGGGGAACAGATTATAATAAACAATATATACAAACAAATAATAAACTATTTGCCTAACAAACAAAAAAGACGTAGAGTGTTTCTCAACCATATCGCGGGACAGTTGGGACGAAATTTGATACAAATCGCCCACACAGCCAACTGTGATGTAAATTCGAATTTGTGCAGTGTTAAATCAAGTTGATAGGTAAAATATGTCAATTGATATAGACACGTCTTCTGGAAAATTTGTTAAATTCTCCTAGAGGGCAGTATGTTAAGCTTACGAAAGCAAGCAGCAGACCAGTGCTGTTCAGTAATGCTACAAGTTAGTTAGGAAAGAAAGAGCCATCAGAGACCAAAATATATGTTTTAGGGATAAAACCCCAGATTCTCGTCCAAAAGACATAAAAGAGGCCATTGCCAATAATATGCCATCCCCCTCGGCACCAGGCCCGGACTCATGGAATTCGATCCTGAATGATCTGCACAAGCGAAGTGCGTTCGGTAAATATATCCCATTACTTTGTACTGAGAAACAACACAATAGTATAATTAGAATAATAACATGTTACTTACCCATATTTAGCTATACAATAAAGCGTTCAACTTAAGGCTACGGAAACGTTCAACTACGGATATAATACGTAACGCTACCTCAACCCAGATTAGGTATTAGGATGCTGTTCATATTAACTAGAGTATGGACAAACGAAGCACATGATAATGATTCTGAGAACACAGTTACGACAGACTACATACATCCTACTCACGAAAAACCTACATGTGGAAATATTTGAGAAAACGCAGGAATAGGTAATGTCCTCCCTCACGCTAGCAATGAATACTCTTTAAATAAACGTGTATTAAGAAGTGGTATTGAAATACCGAAAAACCATATTATTCTTACTCCTTTCACGAAGTGAACACAATGCCTGACCCTTTAGAAAGTAATCCTCCAAGCACAAATGCCCCTTAAGCCATGAACATTAAATTAGTCCACGGTTAGTCACTGAACAAATTACGGAAGACAAGTATCAAACAAATCAAGATCGATATCATATGTTAAAAGATAGATTAAGGCAAAACTCAAGTTGGATTCTTGTAATCATGCCATGTTCTACTAAAGGCGAAAATCTGCAAGTGTTTTGCCCATTAGGCAAAGGGCGAATTTGCTATGTTTCATAAATTTGTTGATTTAATGAAAAACTCCAACAAAGCAAACATGTAAGTAGATGTGCTAGTCTCAAAAGCTTCTCAGTTTGCTACTACGATGAAGCATGTCATTGTTACAAATAGCAGGTGAGACTCCTAGTCCGTGGACTATTAAACTATTAGACTACCGACACCTCTACAGTCTCTCTACCAACCATCCGCTATTCTGCAACAATAGAGCACTTAATGCAAGATTCAAGGCTTTCTGGGGACAAGAAGTGCACAGAAGGCACCCAAACGAGTTCTGCCAAATACCTACGACGAGAACACCGACTGTGCATTTGAATTTATGCATGAAACTCACACTCACTTAACCCAGCACCGTAACGTCGATCACCGGGGCGGATCCACCCAAAGCTATGCAATATTGATGTGCTACACTTTACTCTAATTATATGTGGCCAAGTATAACCTATCAGTGATCTACCAACAAGTTGGGCAGTCCTAATCTGGCATGCACTCAACGGGACCGTAGAGAAGCCTGGGCCAAATTTGAAAATAAAAATACAAAATACAAAAATAAACTAAAATCGTATAGAGACAAAACTAACATACATAATTAACGGCCCTGCCTCTCACTAGTAAAATGCCACAAGCTGTCCAACTATCGAGTAGCTACCCTGGAGTAAATCGCCCTATAGCTGAAAGACTCAGGGAGCCTCTCACCCACTGCTCCGAGATACACACTCAAATAGTCTGGACCTCAATAAATTATAAATAAAAGTGCTTTAATATTTAATAAACATTAACTGCATGTAACAAGTGCAAAACAAAAAAATAATATTAATATTAATACGAATATTAAAGGCAAAATCAAAAGGCAGTTTAGCCAGGACAATTGTTGTATACTAAGTCCAACTATAGTTCATAATTACTGTACGTTAATTAATATAATTAATGCAATTGATACAAGGTGTGGTAAACTATCAATGGAAATTAAATATTACTAAGCTATAATGAATCAAATAAATCAATCTAAATGAAAACTACTCCATATCTAAATTGAATTCAATCTGAAACAAGCTACTATTTATCCAAAGGCCTCACATAATAAATTTATATATAGGGTAAGGTTATAAGGGTTAATATTAGCCAGGAATTAACTCACCAATAGTTCCACGTGGCAATGAGGCAAGGGAGAACGTTTTACCCAATATGGCGGTGGACAATGGGGATCGAGACTTCGGTCCGACACACTAGTCAAGTTAAAGAAAGAATAAATGAATACATGGGAATGGACATGATTATTATGCTTATCTGTCAGTCAGTCATGGTGTCGATGAGAGCATCGTGATGGTGTAGCTGTGTGTATTGCTGTATGTGTATTGTGATTAGAGGCACAAAAGCACGATCAACTGAGGGCGGAAAATTAGATGTTAACTGGTTGGTGTTCGTGAAGGCTCTGGCGTTCCTCGAAAGCACACCTTGCTGCCTTGGCAAACCGCCAGGAACCCAAATTATCGTACCGCATCTAGGTTGCTCTATACGATAAATTATATTAATATATACGATAAATTCATATATACTACATAAGACCATGGCAATATTGCTTAATAGCATATTAGGCCTTTTATAACTTAACTTATTTACAATCTTATAATATACGATCTACTCATCCTACGTCGTGCTGTAGGAGCGATCGTGACGTCACAGAGACATACGAGATCACAAAAGAGTCATATTCTATCGTATTTATACGATACAAGGTGGGTGTGAAGCAACCAAAACACTTAAATATAAAAGTGCCACAAGTTAAGTACAATGCAGGACAAGTAAGCTTACTACGACAGAAAAAAAAATCCAAACATAAATAAAAATAACAAGAACATATTATACCGAAGTGCGATTATGCCAGGATATTTGCTTTTATAATTAACTACCGCCAGACAGCCAGACCGTTAGATACTGGACAATTATCGGTGTAAGGAGTGCATGTTTAATAGAACTGAATTTATGCCTGCTATTAAGTCCTCGGACCGCTGTGTAGTTCAAATTATGTTATATTTAACTCCTTCAGACATATTATGTTCCAGTAAGTCCACGGAGGCGGGCGCCCGGTATCATTGCCACTGCACCACACAACTGTCAAAACCACACTGCTGGTCGTTAGAATTGTCGGAGGAACCTGGGGTTGCCACCAACCGACAGATCTTCATCTAACTTACCGGACTTACTGAGCTCATATGACGCTCAATCGCGTCATAAACTTATTGGAGAGGCATGTAGATAAGTCCATATGACGCGATCGCGTCATATGAGTTTTTGGTCATAAGTTCCATATGACGCTATCGCGTCATATACAGTATGTCACAAGGAGTTAAATGCTCAACACAAAGTTTAACACAGACTACCACCATGTTATTTAGCCCAGCTAGTTAGTTACGTAAAATAGGGCTTCAGAGGCTATCAACCCTTCTGGATTATTTAGCATGCACACTGGAAGTCAAGAATAACGTCAGGAATAGAGCCCCATTTCGAGAACTTCAGTCCCTTGTTAGCCCATGAGTAAATTGTGTACCTCACATCCCAGACCCCTGTAGTCTATTCGCTGTAAGTATGCGATAAATCATTAACCCTATCCTCTGTAACTCAAAAAGGGCTAGACCAAATTGGCTGTAAATTTCCACATCTATTACTTGGCTGACTCTTCCCAAATGGAAACAAATATTAGGTAGATTACTCTAGCCGGTTTTTAGTTACAGAGGTTAAAGGTCATGATTTATCGCCTACTTACAGCGAATAGACTATAGTCGCCTAAGCTTCAACCACCACACATGCCGCGTATCGCCAACCCCCACAGCCAAGCCTACTCATATCATCTCCTTTATATAATATGTACTTCATTGTAGGTCAATACACACGTCCATGACAATGACCATTAAACACAGTAAAAACCTAACATCTCTTTTGCGGGGTATTCCCTTTGAAGGGAAATTACCCTTTGAATATCCCACCCCAAACAAGGAGCTCTGTGGCCAATCAGGAACGAGGGTGTGTGATTCCGCTATCAATCACAGGCAGTTGTAAGAACTATCATAATATTATGGGGGTCTAATATATTTTACCAGGCGAAACACAATGTATTTATTTTCTGCCTCAATCATTATAATACCATGAAGTATCATATACCATACGATACCGAAATAACTATATATAGTCTGTTCATTCTAGGTTGGGCAGAAATCGTAACCTATAACCTCTCATAACTCAAACAGAGGTTAGAGGTTACGATTTCTACCCAACCTAGAATGAACGGACTATACCAGTACAGTCTGCAACATATTATAGGCCAACTAAAAGGGTTAAAGACGTAACATTAATAACAGTGAAATACGTTGAGCTGGAATAAAGCCAGAAACACATGCACACAAACTCAGCGCAACCAGTTCAACGTAACAACATGGAACATCATAATTGGTTCCTAGAGAAAAACATTTCAGTGGAAAAGAAGAGTACACTGATGGGATAATATGTTCTAGTTAAATAATTGCCAGAAAAAGTCAAACCCATAGACAGATGTGTTGATTTCCGCCCAGATAGCTCCATCAGTAAATCTTCCAAGGGTTTACTTAAAGCGTGTGAAAATGGAGGAATTACGACATTTTAAATTCAATTAACTAGTACCCATGTAAATTAACTAATAAAACAAACCTCACAGGCAACAACCCCACAACCCCGCACCCACAAAACCACAAGCAGAAACAGTGCTAACAAAGGGCTTTGGAGTCGTACGGACCCTACATTGGACTGTCAAGGAAAAGAGACAGTAACTTTAAATTACGAAGTTTATGAACAAGGTTGTAAATCGAACTATTGGTTTTGACTGTGCTTGTTGCTCTGAAATTATTAATTTGGTCTACCGCACATTGATAACAGTTCGTCAACGGTTGAGTTAACTCACAATTTTGATGTATGTTAAGACGGTAGCCAACGATATATTTGTATAACAATACATTCGTGATTAACTATAAAGTAGTTACGTAAATAGAACGGTAGACAAATATATAGCTGGCCAGATAGATGGATACATTTATAAATAGATAGGTGGACAGTTATAGGGTAAATACGAGCGAAATTGTTTTATTTTCGTTATGCATTTGGGTGTAAATTGAAATATTGGTATATTTGTTTAACAACATAACGTACAAAGTCGTGTTTCAGCAAAATTGTCATCAGAGTGTATGTATAAAATGAACATCTGCACGTAGACCATGTGTATGTGACTATATGTTTAGATTACTGATATCTTTGTATATGAACTGTCAGTTTATAATGTTTGTCCGTTTAATATTTGTTCAAGATAAACTCAATCCATTGGGGGACCTAAACGTACTGATAAGTGTAAAATATTAACACAGGAAGAAATATATACTGTACCCTGGCCTATATTGTAACAATCCCACAATCAAGCATATTAATCAGTAATGTTCATCAGCTTGACTGTAATATGAGTATTGCCAGCTTCATCCGGTTGACATTATATTAATAAGTTGTGTATTAGTATTATTATTATAAATATTAGTATTATTTATTATTATAATAATAATTATTATTATTATTTTTATTATTATTAGTAGTAGTAGTAGAATTAGTAGTATTAGTAGCAATGGTAATAGTAAAAGTAGTTTAAAACTACGATTGCTTTTCTGAACTAAGAGGTAACCTAGAATATCGATATTTACTGAAGATATCCTTGTTTACCTAATATATAACGCTGGCTTCTATATTGCAGAACTCTTACCAAATACACTACAAATAATACTGCTACAATAATTATATGTATTTTAATGTTTTAGTCAACAAAGGTGCAGTAGTCTAAACTACCATAACATAGTTTACCCTAAACACGAAATACTAGCGACTGATAAGAATATATAATGTTACATTTAATCTTCTACAATATATCAAAGTAACCATGCTAAGCATGTATTGATATGGTTTTCTTTAACTGCGTACTGAATCACATAATCACAGGTTGTTGAAACGGCCAGAGTAGAGAGAATGTACCAGTTTGCTGTAACAAATGTACAATATATTTCGCTTTGACAAGGTATCTTCCCTTACTGTAGTGCATATTTTTATTTTAGATGGTTTATGTAACTATTTACATTGTAGAACATAAGCTAGAACAAAATGTGAATGAATAAAAACAAACTAAATAATCAGAAGCGTATAAGGTAATACAATTGAAGTAACTTAAGGTGTTCAGACAAAAAAATACTATTTCCATGAAACACATAGCCTATTTATATGTAATTCACTTGATGGGTATAAATCACTCCGACCCTGATCATTGCGGTATTTCTATAGAGGGATTCTTGAAGCAATAACCTTAAGTTAATAGGTTGGTTATAATATTATGGAATGCCAATATTGATTGGTGTCAGTATTCATTAGTGGCTAGTGTGACCAGGAGGGTCACAATAGTGTATGCTAGTGAAATGGCTTCATTCCATTAGGCATAAACAGATGTAAACTAGTTCTAAGAATCAAATACTTTTTTTATGTAAATGTGTACAATAGTAAATATTCAAAGGGAACAGTCAGACTCCCAACTAATTTGAGGTATACTTTGTGGCAAAATATCAATGTAATCGTAGGAAAACAATATTTCCATTGTCACTCACTTGATTTAATGACAATGGATACATTAACCCGTACAGCCCCAGCGACGCGTCTGACGCGTCGGCGATGTATGTAACGCACAGCCCCAGAGACGCGCCTGACGCGTCACCCTAATTGCGCCGACCGTAACCTCAGGTGTAGCCACTCAAGAGGGCTCAGATTTGTATGGGAACTGTGTACGTATCCCACGCAACCGTGCCGATGGTTGAAAACTCTCAAAGTCCACGTGCGTGCGCGAGAGCGCGCAATAACCTGTTTTTTTGGGATAATTGCCTTCAATTTTTTACTCTTGTAAAATCCGTTTTCGGGGGCTCTGTAGGACCATTTTTTAAGCTTTTTGAGCAGTTTTTCGTGGTTTTTCCTTCATTCCTAACCCATTCGCTATTGTTTCTGGAATAAAACCATTTTTTGAAAACCGGCCGGGTTCTGGTGCGCAAACATTACAATACTAGCCGGGGCTCCACGGGTTAAAAGAAAGATGTTGAATTATGCGTAGACAACCCTATCTGGTAAAAAATTGAGATAACATTCTTCCAGAGACAGCTTCAAAAAAGGTGGCATCAAAATTTGACCACATGTAAGATTAAGGCTAAGGGTTGTAGTGCATGTATCAACACATAAAATTCAACTTACTTCCTATCCATCAGTCACCTATAGTACGTTATCATTACATTTCTGCTTAACATCGATGTTCATGACTTTAACTTCTTAAAGCCTGAAACTCACAGATCACCTGCGAGTTTCAGGCTATTATGGAAGTTAGAGCTGTAAACAAACCCCCACAACATCCTCACCCACCTGACCTACCCTCTCCATCACCACCATCTCTATCCAAACCCTTACAAACCCCACAAATCCCCACCACATCAAACATAACTGTGACTAGATCATCCCATCTTTTTCCCCACCCCACTCCCTTAGGCTTGGCATACTATAACTTTGCGCCAGTCAACTTCATCCCTGGCTCCAGGTCAAAGATTTTTATGGGATTCAGCAAACTAAATGTAGTGATTACCTCACTATCGACCGATCAAACTTCACTAGAAGCAATGGTTGTATGATTATAGGAAAGCGATGTAATTCTATTGAAGCACAACACTTCTGCAATCGTGTTGTGAACATTTAGAACAGAATACCTTCAGACATTGTGAACTGTGATAAAGTTAAGACTTTCAAGAAACGCATAAATAAATACTTGACCATTAACCCTCAATTAACCCCAGTTCTTTTAGAATAACTCAAACTCGTAATGAAGAAATACCACAGATTGTAATATACAGGTATATACATTTTTACATACTTCTATACCAATGGCCGATTATTTTTTTCCGAGATCTTAGATGTAGAATAAGCGTAGACTACTAATTTATCCCGTTTCGTCCTATCCTATTCGAAATTCCATGTCAGTTTTTCCATACTGTTTAAAATGTTTTTCCAACTTTTTCCACGACAGTGTAGGGAGTGGTGGGTGGGGAAGAGCCTTCTGCTTTACTATCCTTTTATTTAGCTCGTAGTTAGTAGTTTAGCAGTGTAGATATCTAAACTGCCCGAAAGGACCAATATGTCGGTTCCAGTTTGCAAGTCCTTTGTATTCCTTAGTAAAGGTAATCAGAAGTCAACAAACCATCGCTGCAGTCACACCGCTACTTCGACGCCCCGGCCAGGCTCTACGCCTCAACACCTTACACCAGAGCTGCCATGATCTACATCTGCAATGTCTTTTGGTACCTAACACCGGCCGTAAGCACTGATCAGGACATCAGAACCTGCTCATCAACCTTCTTCAAAACTATACCCAACCCAGCTCTCTCACACGCGTTTGCAAACCAGGGATACATAACGAGTGTACCAAGAGGTAAATCTCCAACACCTCACACAAATCAGCAACTCCGAGGACCACAACATATACAAACTTCAAGTAGGCTACAAGGCTGTGACTTTCTGACAACTGCAGGAAGTAATATGCCGGATTCTATGACATCCAAACATATCGCCAGCCTACAAGTCACCGACTCATCACCAAAAACCAACGCAGTCACCCCAACAACCAAGCCATGCTCTTTGGGCCAGTAGCAGGACAACAGAAAACAAGGACAACACTTGGAGCAGTCATTTTCTTTACCTGTGCTTCCATCCCAACTGGAGAAGAAAGGGCGTAAATCCAGTTAGTTCTTACAGATATCTGTAGACCCTCTACCTCGGAAGCCCACCATCAACAAGAGACACAAGAAAAGGATACAGGACCGGGTGTAGAGTTGTTTGTCAGCATACCCGCTCCTTTGCTAGGTCCTTCCAGTAGAACACACTTGCTACGTCCTCCAAGCAAGGCACCACTACGTCCTCAGACTGAAGAACCATTATGTCCTTCATATGGCTTAGGATTGCTACATATTCTGAGCAACCCTAAGAGAGTTACACTCTACCCAGGTGATAAGTCGTCTGTTCACTACACCAGCATAGTCGCGCAGCAAGGAGCCAAGGCGTATTCATACAAATAGTAAAGTTCCCCTTTGCTGAGTGTACCGACAGCCTAGCTGATTAAGTCCATGACCCCAGTGAAGGCCGCAAAGATGCGACTACAGCCAGACCCTGGAGAGGATGCAGAAGAGGACTACAAATTCTAGTCCATACTTGACAACTTTGGCAGGAACGACGCAACTACAGCCAGACCCCGGAGAGCAAGTAGAAGAGACTACAAGCTCTAGTCCACACTTATTTGTGAAGGCAGCAATGACGCGAGTACAGCCGGACCCCGGAGAGGAAGCAGAGGAGGACTACAAGCCCTAGTCCACACTTGCCCAAGACCCCAGGCAAATCTATCATATCAAAGTTAGGAGAAATGGTACAAGTCTAGCATTTACCCTCTTCCAGTTTGCGAGATCCCTCTCTTATATAAACTCACACACAACACACTCTGTCCTCTTGCCATATATGTAGAGGATATATGTATATGTTATTATTCTGTAGTGAAGCGATTTGATAATTATTGGAGGGCGTATGTATACTGAAAACCAAGGCGAGCTTAGATTATATCAAATATCATTTATGTGCAGTTCTATAAATACTATACAATTATTGTCCATATATATATTTAGAGTAATACACTTTGGCTAGTTTGATTACACATATTTGGTCTTGATGCAATAAAGCATTAATGGTAATCAAATGGAAAGTTGCTTTGCACATTGACCCCCCCAATGAAATTAAGATCTTCTACCGCAATTTTATGTCCTCTGAACACAAAAATGACGAGGCCGTCTTAAAAGAAATAATCTCCAAGCATGTCCACCCAACCAACCCGGAAAACAAAATCAAATTAATAATTAATTACAAATCCCCCAAGACCTCCAACCTCGTCCTCCGCAACAAACTTGCTTTCACCAAGATAAAGAGCCCGATGACCGACGATCACGTCATTTACCAACATACCTGTAATTATGAGGACTGTGGACCTCATTCCTATATTGGCATGACGCAGACTCGTCTTTCACGTCGGTTAACTCTTCACCTTCAGGCTGGAGCCATCAAAGACCACTATCTCACCCCTAACCACCCACACCTCACACGCAACGAGTTAGAGAAACACACCACCATACTCGATAAAGAAAGTGACCCAAGGAGATTACCTATACTCGAAGCGTTATATATCCAAGCCATACATCCTAACATCAACAACCAAACTCTGGACCTTCAGATCCTTCCTTCTGCCAAAAGGCACTATCCTACAGGACCTAACGCCCCCCCTCGCCCCCCGGTGCCCTTGATGCAGCCCCCCGCGCTACCTCCTTCAGCTTCGTCTTCTGCCGGCGCCACACGCACTACGCAACTTAGGCCACGCCCCTCGACACGCAGCCAATCAGCTTCGACCCCGCCAACCGACCACCACCTTCCCGCATTCAGTGCGCATGCGTGACGCGGTCCTCTCTTTCTCTCTCCTAGAATACCCCTCCACCAATAGCAGACTTTTGCCCCCTGATTTTCGCCTCCTCTGATCCTCCACCCTCTATATATACCCTTCCTGTTTACCTTTTATATCATTCTATCCTTACTTGATAATGCTGGTTGTCCAGTGAAACACGTCGTATATCCTGTATCATCATGTACATTAATGTAACCCTGTACCACCATGAATTTTGCTAATCTCATTCATATACTTCCTGCCACCCAGCGAAAACTCATCAGAGACCTGGAAACTTTGAATAATAAAATTTCCAACGCAGAAATTGCCATTTCTTTCAACCTCGTATGTATTAACCCTTAATTAGCGGCTCACCACATAAGTCGAGTTAAATAAAGCTGGACTATGTGGCGGCGCTCGACATAGGTCGAGTGGCAATTTCAGCACGTAATGTTGCTGAGAGAGAGAGACAAGTGGTGGCAGGAGACTAGCGAGCGTATGACTGCTCCAGACCACCGCGGCGAACCTACTGACACGAATCTCAGCTCCCTCCTCCCTCTCTCACTCGCTACATACTGAATTATATGGGGAAAGTACCGAATTACATGCTTTTTGCACTCGCATTGCAAGAAAACTAGCCATCATAAAGGATCGTTATGGTGTCATTCGAAAGCTCTGTTTATGCCCTTTCAGGGATAGGTACTTGTTTTACGTTCTGGGTCTTATTTAGGCATGAAAATGATCACGTAAACAGCCTTATTTTGGCTAAAAACACCCCGCTGGGCGGTACATATAAATAAACCGCATAGGCCGCTCGTAAGGTGTTAAAGAAAATATATATATGTATATATATATATATATATATATATATATATATCATTGTGGCAACTCTTTTAGGTTAAGAATAGGTCGGAGATGATTTACACCAAACTAGAAAAAATTGGCCTAGCGAGCCAATGACCAAGAGTCTAGCCCGGGTGGCAGGGAGTCATGTACGCATTAACCCCTTCTGTACCGGCAACGTGTTTGATTCTAGCTACATTTAGACGATTTTCTGAAGGTTAGGAAAAATATATGGTAGCTAAAAAGATTAATTGAGATAGTCTGTAGCATTTTAATGGGTAGACGGCCTTATTAATCTGACCAAAATCGTCTAATAGTTGCCAGAATATAATGAAAAGTACATCACCTGTACAGAAGGAGTTAAGCCTGAGGTGGGAGAATTACAACTACCGGTACTTAAAGTTGCGCAAGAGAAGGTTTTGTTGTCATATCTGGCGGTCCATGACACACACAACAACACATACACAGGCAGTCAGTCAGTTGATTCGTGTTTGCAACGCTGCCCAAAACAATCGATTGATGATTTTAAGTAGTTCGAATCGATGCATGAATGCAGTGCAATAGGTGAGGAATACATGAATATCAAACAAGTGGCCAAGTTTGTTGGTTACATGATGGTATGAAACCTCCTTCCTGAATCCATAACGGGATTAATACAATCTATTCCATTCACCCCTAACGACACACTGGTAGATTTCTCTCAAACTGTCCTTGCCAAATGTAAAGAGAATGGTCTAGACCACAAAATCCAATTCCTGACCAATCCCTCAAAACCCCAAGGTGTTGTAGCTGCTATTCACAATCACTCAACCTCCCCCAATCACGCCAAACACTACAATGCTCACTCAAAACCTTTCGACCACTCACAGAAACCTAAACCTCATTACTCGCCCAAGACACCCTATCTTTCTTCCAAATCTAACTACAACCCACACAAATCTCCGACGAACTCTAACAGTAATGTCACCTGTTATTATTGCGGTAACCAGGGTCATATAACTCCTGAATGCCTCATCAAGGTAAGAGAGGAACAGGAGATGGCATCACATAAAGAACCATTTTGCCGCAAATGCAAATCTAAGGGTCATTGGACCAAGTTCTGCACTCACATGAAGGCTCTTAGGGAAAAGACTACGACGGGCCACACCAGGAAACACCAAAACGGCCACACCAGGAAACACCAAAACGGCCACACCAGGAAACACCAAAGCGGCCGCTTCAGTCAAGACAAAATCAACCAGTTCGGGGGAAGAATAGACGCCCAGCATGGTACTATACCTCCAAACTGTGCTGGGCGGACCAACAATGGCACCCAAACTCGACCCCTCAAATCTGTCGAAATACGTTGTCTTGATAAATCTTCCTTGCTTTTACCCGCTAAATGCGAAGAGCATAATCTAAATCTTTTTTTAGACACAGGCTCCCCAGTGAATCTTATAAGTCTCAACAAATTTAATCTTATAAATTCTAATAATCAATTCAGTCAATCTTACCCTGATGTCAATATAAAATCAGTCAGTGACAACCCATTAGAGACATTATCTAAGGTTTATCTACCTATCAAGATCACCGAAGAATTAGCAACACCCCTGCCATTCTATGTCATTAACAAACTCCCCATAAATGCCGACTTGCTCCTAGGGTTTGTTAGTATGAATATGCTCAAAATCATAATTTTCACCCATATGGACCAAGTTATGATCGGTGGTTTAAAAGGCGACACCATCGAATGCACACACAGTAGTGAATCCTCTGTCAAAAGTACCACCAACCAACCAAAACAGGCATTCGATCACACTAAACCTAGACCCAAAAGAAAATTCAGTTTCAAAACTACCGTAACATCCAGTCCCTTTTCGGTCACTCAAGAGGTCACTAAACACCCTCCTGATGCCCCCACTCCTAGCTATCAATACACTGAGGTATCTATAGGTGATCTGATAACTGACCATTCCCTTACAGCTGACGTAATCTTGCAAGATGATGTAACTATTCAACCAAAATCATCTATGAAGGTAGAAACTTATGTCAATCAATTACCCGCTAATTATCACAAATACAGCATCATCACTCTTCCAGACACTACCTCCATAAAGGGTCTTATAACCACTCCAGCCCTTCATGAGAGCAAGATTGAATATTTTGAAACTTTAATTCTCAATTACTCAGATAACATACTTAGTATTAAAAGTGGTACCAAGATTATGGAAGCAGAAGTTTTCCCTTTTATTTTTAACGACCAAAGCTTACCAGTTAGTAGAGACCTTGTCATTAACGCAGCTATTAGCAAGGATGAATCAGAGACTAGGTCACAAATAAAATCTCTAATTAATGATCTTGATTTTGAGGACTACACTGAGAATCTTGTGAGTTTGTTGTGCACATATAAAGAGGCAGTTATGTTACATAATGAAGATCTGGGTTTTGTGATGTGCTTCAACACAAGATCATATTACGCAACTCGGAGACTAACCCCATATACTGTCCTTCTTATAGGTTAGCTCACGCTCAGAGAGAACAGGTAGAATCTCAAGTCAAGGCTATGTTAGACCAACAAGTAGTCTCTCCCTCATCCAGTCGTTGGAGGAGCCCTATATTCCTAGTACCTAAGCGGAACCCCAACGAGTGGAGATTAGTGGTGGACTTCAGGAAGTTAAATGACGCTATCATTGAGGAGAAATTTTATATGCCCTCCATCAATGAAGTTATGAGTAATTTGAACTCTAAAAACAAAATCTTCTCTACCATTGATTTAGGTAGTGGTTTTCATCAGATAAAGTTGGACGATGATTCCCGTAAGTACACAGCTTTCAGCACTCCCAGTGGTACTTACGAGTTCAATAGACTCCCTCAAGGGTTAAAAACTAGTCCAGCCTTTTTCCAACGGCTTATGTGTCACATTCTTGCAGGCCATTTGGGCAAAGATATCCAAATCTACATAGATGACATCATTATAATGTCGCCTGATATCGAATCTCACCTTGAAAGCCTAGGAAAGATCTTTCAAAAACTAAAGAATGCAGGTTTAAAGGTAAAATTAAAAAAGTGTAAATTCTTAAAACGTAGTGTTGAATTTCTCGGTCACGAACTTTCAGCAGATGGCATCAGAACAAAGACCGATATCACTAAAGCTATACATGAATTTCCCCAACCTGAAAATGTGACACAACTCCGCCAATTCCTTGGCCTAGCCGGGTACTACCGTAGTTTCATCTCCAAATTTTCGGAAAAAGCCAGTCCCCTTTTCAAACTGTTAAAAAAGGACTCTGAATTTGATTGGAAAGAATCCGAACAAACATCATTTGACGAGTTGAAGCATCACCTGTGTAATCCTCCTTGCCTGTCTTACCCCGACTATACTCAACCTTTTATTATCCACAGCGACGCGTCCTATAGCGGTATTGGAGCTTGTTTAATGCAAAAAGACAGCCGCGATAAATTTCAACCTTTAGCCTTTGCCAGCAGGACTCTTAAACCTGCCGAGAAAAATTACTGTGTCACTGACATTGAAGGAGCCGGTCTAATCTGGGCTCTTCAGACATTCAAAGACAAAATCCTTAACTATGACATTGAAGTGTGGACTGATCACAAGCCTCTAGTTGATCTGTTTGACAACAATAATATGTCTGGTAGACGCGCAAGGTGGAAGTACATATTACAAAGTTTCAACCCTAGGATACTCTACATTAAAGGTCTCAAAAATTTCGTAGCGGATGCTCTCTCTCGTAATCCGGTACTTTGTGCACATTTAAACACGATGACTTTAGCTAATGAAGACATGTCCACAGCTCAGAGAGGTGATCCCAAGTTGTGTGAGATTATTCTTGCTCTAGAGAATAATGAAACTAACCAACACCTAGAAGATTACACTCTAATTGATAACACGCTATTTCGTAATCAACTCATAAAAGGCAAACATCAACTTGAAAGGAACATTCTGCAGTTAGTTGTACCCAACAATAAAGTAGAAGAAATACTCCCTCATCTTCATGGTTCTAAATTTGTCGGTCATCCTGGCAAAGAAAGGGCTATGCTCATTGCTCAAAAACAATTCTACTGGAAGTCCATGAAATCTGACATAGATAATCACATAGACGCTTGCGAGAACTGTGCCAGAATTAACCCTCAGCTTACACCCCAAGCTAATATCAAAACTTATCCCGTCCCAGAGAAACCTTTCCAGTTGATTGCCATAGATCTTTTGAAAATTGTTAAGACTAACAGTGGTATGAATTATCTTTTCGTAGCCTCGGATCATTTCTTTAGGTACTCCATTCTCTCTCCCATACCTGATATGAGCCAATACTATCGTGAAAACTCTTGTAAATAACGTGATTTGCAAATACCCCTCACCTAAATTTATTCTTTCAGATAATGGCGGAGAGTTTGTGAACGAGACTATGTCTAAGATGTGTGATGAGTACGGGATAGAGCACATCAGGGTTGCCCCTTACTCACCACAGAGTAACGGCCTAGTTGAGAGAGCTAACCGTAAAATACTCCATGAATTGAAAAACATTTGTCTTGACAGGGATCATGAAATTTGGGACGAATTTATCCCCTTCGTGGAATGCACTATGCATTCTCTGCCTAATATCTCCACTGGTGAATCCCCTCATTTCATCGTCTTTGGAGAAGACAAACACCTACCCCACATGCTCAATGAACAGATTAAACCCATATATACTCAGGATTCCATAACTCATCATATAAACACCTTTAAAAGAATTCATAAACAAGTCATGAATAAACTAACCTTAACCAAAGAACAAATGATAAAAAGCAATCACAATTCTAATAGACAACAAAAACTGAAACCTGGAGACATTGTGTTCTCAAGAATTCACGACAGGGCTGATAAACTAGACCCTCTGTTCGAAGGCCCCTATCGTGTGATCAGTATTCGCCACAACATTGCAGTCATTAGACATCTGGAGAAAGGTAAAGAATCCAGGAGTAGCATTAACCACCTCAAATTAGTGCACAGAAACTTAAACTGTGTCCAAGAAAATATGGACGAAGATATCATACCCATCAACCAATCCCCTGATAAAATCCTACAAGCCCCGACCCATGATTATAATCTTAGAACTAGGAGTGTAAACAATGTTCTAGTGGATTATACTTCTATAACTCAACTTCTGTTTCAGAATAATATTAAACCTAATATCTTCTACTCATAATACACCAAGTCTGCCTATATATCTATTTAACTATGTATTTATCTTGTGAATATATTTAGTGTACTCTTGGCCAAATTGTTGTCCATTATTTATTTTTGCATAGATATCTCATATTTCATGTTTAGATGTGGCTACTCCCAGTGTTCGCATTATCTAAAAGCGTTCGCATTGCTCCTTGTGTTCACTTTACTCCCTGTGTTCACATTACTCCTTGTGTCCGCATTATTCATAGCGTTCACATTTATCTAAATTTTTACTCAAATTTTACTCCTTTAAATCTCCAACTCCAAATATTATTTACACTCCCAAGTTATATATATATTTTTTTACTCCTCTATAATATTTACTGTTATTTTTATACTCCTTTTAAACCCCCAGGATGACCAAGGGAAGGTGTGGGCCGATTCTTTTGATCGTCTTGATTGTCCACCTGATGGGCACCTTTGCCATCCATTCGAATGGCGCGGTAGTTAGTCCTACAGGTAGGATGACCTTGGTTTCGGATGTTATGGCAGTAAAATTTCACCAACGTCAACCTGAGTGTTATTGCCCCGACCTTGGCGAAAGCTATCAATGCCTTAAGAAGTTCAGATTCTATTTTGACAGTGTATCTGAATCACTCAAACATCAAACATAGCAATCACAACGCAACTCTAACTCAGTTACTTTGGAGAACTAATGTGGTGAAAAACACCTTAGATTACTTGTTCATTCAAATAGCCTCTAAAAATCCGGTCAAACCAAGGTCAGAATCCAAACGAGCTAGACTTAGGAACAAGAGAGGACTTATTGATGCAGGAGGTTACCTGTTGTCTTCTCTCTTTGGGGGACAGCTACTGAAGACCAAGTGAACGCCATCGCTGATAAAATCGGTGAAGTAGAAAATACCCTCAGAAGCCAAGAAAAGTTAGTGGAGATCCAAATAGACACTATTAATGAAATCTCTACTCATGTTAACGACTTACAATCTCTCATGAGTAAAGCGGAATCTACCATTAGTGAACTCTCTGATATTACCTCATTTCTTGAAAACATTCTAGAAATCTCTACCCAACTTGACAACATTTATTTTATCTCTATGAAATTAGAGTCAGACTTTAGTAGACTCTTAAACGCCCTCAACGATGCTGAACACGGTATAGTGAGCTCAGATCTTCTTCCCTTGAGTAGTCTGAGGAAAATCATCACTCAGGCCGGCAATGACTTCCGCCTCTTACCAGTGTTCCCGCTTGACCAAATTGAACTCTTATATGGATATATAGATGTCCACATGTATAACTATGAATATATGCTTATTATTCCATTTGCATCATCCATTTCTTTCGCCCATTACATGATCACTCCTTTCCCCTTTTTCCTCAACAATCAATTAGTTTCTTTGGACAACTCCTTCAGCAACTTGTTCATCTCCACTTCCGAGAATCACCACGCCTGGTTGGATGATTATTCATTCTCTACTCTCTGTCACTCCCCTATTATATCCCAGGCCATTTGCCCAGCCTTTGCTCTCAAGTGAATCCCCTTCCATGCTGACGGCTGTGCTAGTGCCTTGATTCACAATCATTCCATTATAGAACATTGCCAGTTCAAGGAAGTTGCTAAGAAACCCTTCTATCATGCTCATGTGTCTCACTCTCATCACCTTTATTTCCCTTCTGACACCACCATCTCCATCTCTTGTCAGAATGATATTCCATCTTCTGATCAGGTAATTTCTGGTCTCATCATTATCCCTGACACTTGCTCTATCACCTCTTCCAAGGTAACCATTTACCCCACAAATTACCACCTTACTGAACTCTATCAACTATACAACGTGAACGATATGTTTTTCACTCTCCCAAATATCTCAGCTAATATATCTAAATTTCACATCAACTCACCTGATTTAAAAACCCTTCAATTGATCAACAAGTCAATTCTACCTATGGATTTTGTTAAATACTATCACCCTTACATTGCCATCCCAGCGATTGGTACTCCTATGCTCATTATCATCATCATCCTAGGTGTCTCTTGGTTTGCTCTTTCTCGCCTGAGTCTTCGCATTGCTGCTCTCGAAGCCCACGCGAGGAACAGAGCACTTTAAAAATAAAAAAAAATGTGTTTATATATTTCTGTATATGTATATATATTTATATCGTCAGTGGAACAGCTTAGGGTATTATTTCTTTCCACTGTCAGTTGTTAAATTGTATTACTATATAAGTTTACAGCTGCCATGTGTTATATATAGCAGTTGTAATCTTCTCCTTATACTCAACTATATATTTATATTATTTAACATAAACCTTTATTCTAATTTGTTGGTAGCTCACACCCTTGATCTAGGTCTAATGGACAATTTTGATACGGTGTGATGTGTCAACAGACTAGTCATTTTTTTGTTACTATAGTTGATCATGGTGAGATCAATTATTTTACCCCCCGGCGAATGTAGTATGACATTATAAGCCGTGCATATATATTGCTATACATATATCTCACTGCTTATATGCCTTTATCCCTGTAACTTCTAAACTCTTAACATTCTTATTAAACATTCTTCATTTATTGAACTCCCTATAACTTTATCTATCTCTTTAACATATAATATATTTGTTGATACTTCCACTTAAATCAACACCCATTTCCTCTGTAAATGTAAACTGTATAACGTATTTATCCGGTCATACGTCATACCAGAATGCTGAGTTGATGCTGTGTTGCTTCAGCATCCTTGAACCCAGGCGATGCCTTCTTACTCAGGCATCTTCAGTTAGACTTCAACAGACCTCAGCCAGAGAGAGTCAGAGCTCTTTACTCCCTCTAGACTCTAGACTCAAACTCACCCTCTATAGCCAAGCTCCTATATCCCCTAGATATATTAGACCACACAAGTCATATATCACCTTGCTCCTCAGGCTTTTATTACAAGCCTTATCATATATCTGTACTTATATACCTGTACTTTTATACTTATTATCACTTATCCAATAATTAATATGTTGTGTTATTACCTATAATCCCCTATATATTTAACATATTATACAGTGACTTCTGAATGGTTAAAATGTTGAAATAGATCAATGATAATTAAAGGAGTAATTCTGTTTGCCAATCAGGAGATGGGAGTAGCCCAGGTGAAGAGACAAGGTTTACCCTTTAAGATTTGTCACAAGAGAAATACTGCCACACCCTCGCTCTCCACCAATCAGCGGCTTTCCGTGCCGCAACGATTGGAATGCTCGCCGGTAACTTCGCTCCCAGTTCACTCACACATATTCTATCCTAGTCACAGATGTCCTATTACCATGGTGAAACCTTCTCAATCCCCTCAGCCACTAAAGGACATCTCCAACAAGCTTCCAGGAGATTATTTCAAAGATAGAATGAAGCAAGAGGAGAAGAAATGGGAGATTCGAAGCGAGCGGACTAGCCAAGCTCCTCCCGGGCGCATGGATCAGCCAATTAAAGGGCTCCGAGCCATGTGGGAGGGGTATATACTGAGGCGGGCGGGGAGGAGTGTGGCAACTCTGGCCTGTGTGGTTGGCAACGCTGGTTTCGATCAGCAGGGTTAAGCTGCATAGGGTCTGGTCAGTAGCTGGATGGGTGACTGCCGGGTACCAGCACAGCAGTTGCTGGGTGTGTTGTGGGACCTTGTACCAGCACGGCAGTAGCTGGATGGGTGAATGCCCGGTACCAGCACAGATCAGATGTTGCCGCACATACATGGGGTGGGTGAAATTTCCTTGGCTTGCCACCAGGATCCAAGTAGCCCAGGAGTGTTGAACAAACTCTAATCCCTGTGTAGTTCCGTCTCACTCAGACGAAAATGAGTACCTGGATTCGTTGTGGCTCAAATTAATCCAGGGACCTGATTGGTGGCTTCCTGCAACCAATCAATAACACACGAGAATGAGAACTTGGTTAGCCACCAGGATTGCTCATAAGTCATTGGACTGGCTTTCTCTCGTGTTAGCCTTGTCCCACCCAGACATAAAAGTGGGTACCTGGAGTGTAAAATCGGCTTTGGCATGGTCGTATCCTTGGGTAAATTTGATTACTTGTCTCACCATTTCTATCTTCTCCCATCGCGCCCCCCCCCCCCCCCCCACCCAG
Source organism: Paralithodes platypus (assembly GCA_032716605.1). Taxonomy (NCBI): domain Eukaryota; kingdom Metazoa; phylum Arthropoda; class Malacostraca; order Decapoda; family Lithodidae; genus Paralithodes; species Paralithodes platypus. Next base: position 8,956,858 of record CM064576.1, on the reverse strand, counting down.
GAGTGACTGACCCCCAGGTGCTTCAGGGGATCACACCTAGACGCTCTTAGCAAAGGCGACCCCGAGCCTCACCTTGGCACTCTAGGGGAATCAACTAAGCCTGTTCCAGTGCTCCAGCAACTTGCACTACTAACCACCAGACAACCAAGAAGATAGTACATCCACCACCTACGGCTCAGATAAACCTTCAGTATCCTGATGCCTGCAGACACATCGCTGGTCTTTATACCTTAAGCCAAGCGGTTCAAGATGGTCACTGACTGGTAGATGGGACAGAGAGGATGGGTACAAAGGGGTACAAAGGAAATCAAGTAACAACAGGTCTAGTGACCCTTCTAGGCTGCTTGTCCTCCAAAACACTGAGGATCAAGTGTCCAAACAGTGGTTTAGAGTGGGTAAGGGAACATTGGAAAGGGAACTACTGCCCTGGAACTAATATCCGTGGCAGGATTAGGAAGTTAGTAGGGGACAGATGGGTTAGTAACTGAGGGGGGGATAAAAAAAAAGTTATTCATTTACAAACACAGTCAGTCGCGGGTTTGATGCGAGATATTATTCGCTTTCCAAAACTAGTATTTTATTCGACTATAATGGCACGAGTATATGCTCGCCAAGCTCCGACTTACACTCGTATCCACTAGTGCCAATGATTCTTGTTTTATTCTCTTCTTAGATGTTTTAGAGCTATAAATTATAGTGATATGCATAGCTCATGGTATGAAGATGAGAATAAAACAAACCCAAAGTTCCTACCCATAATATTTGATTGTATGCAATTATTTATATATAGGCATGTATCGGACATGAATTACACACTCATAACGATCATCCATCCAAACGATTTATGAGGTACACAGATAGTAACTAACACTATGTATATATATATATATATATATATATATATATATATATATATATATATATATATATATATATATACCGGTATATATATATATAATATATATATATCCTCTATTACCACTGACTAACCTGGTGAACAACCCTACATCTTTTGTATCTTAAACGACCTAGAGCAGTTAGTCCAGCAACCCACCCGTATCCCGGATCGCTTCGGAGATCGGCCCAACATTCTTGATTTATTTCTGATCTCTAACCCTTCTGCTTATACTTTAAATCTGTTCTCTTCTTTGGGCTCCTCCGACCATAAACTAATATCTGTCACCTGTCCTATCTCTCCAGTGCTGCCACCCGACCCTTTCAACCGGCGACGCTTGTGGCACTTTGGCACTGCCGACTGGGAGGCTCTTCGGCAGTACTTCTTTGATTTCATATGGAAGGACTTTTGCTTCCGTGGCTGGGGGCCCTCGAAGAGTGCTGAACGAATTACCGAGGTAATCCTCTCGGGCATGGAAGCATAAATTCAATTTTCTTTCTCTCAGCCCAATGCAATAAAATCTTGGTTTACTCACGCTTGTTCTACTGCTGTCCACAACAAGGAGGAAGCATTCTAACGATACCGACTCCTAAAGACTCAAGAATCTCATTCTTCCTATGTTTCTGCCCGGAATCAAGCCAAATCTGTTCTTCGACTTGCGAAACACTCTTTCATCAAATATATACGCACTGAACTATCCAACTCTAGCTCTTCCCAAGCTTTCTGGCATCTAGCCAAAAACCTCTCCAACAATTTTTCTTCCTTGTCTTTCCCTCCCCTTTTGGCATAACCATCACATCTTACTATGACAAAGCTGAACTCTTCGCTCAAACCTTTGCTAGAAACTCCACCTTGAATGATTCTGGTGCTATTCCTCCCTCTCAACCCCCTCTCTCCTACTTAAGCCTAATATCCTAATCTCTTCTAAACATGTATTTTCTATCCTCTCTAGGCTTAATACTAAGAAGGTCCGGATGGTGTTCCTCGTGCTGTACTCAAAAACTGTGCTTCCGTGCTGACTCCCTGTCTAGGCAAACTATTTCGCGTCTGTCTCTCCTCTAACGTCTTCCCTTCTTGCTGGAAGTTTGCTCTTGTTCAACCTGTCCCAAAGAAGGGTGACCGCTCTCAACCCTCCAACTATCGTCCAATTACTCTCGTCTCTTGTATCTCTAATTTTTTTTAAACTATTCTTGCTTCCAAATTTCTTAAGCATTTCTCTTCTCATAATCTACTCTCAGATCGCCAGTATGGCTTACTTAAAGGTCGCTCTACTGGTGATCTTCTTTCATATCTTACTAACTCTTGGTCATCCTCATTTCACTAGACATATCGAAGGCCTTCGATAGAGTCTAGCACAAATCTTTAATTTCTAATCTACCCTCCTTCTGTTTCTATCCCTCCATCCGTGCTTTTGTCTCTAATTTCCTTTCCGACCGTTCCATAGCTGCGGTTGTGGATGGCCATCGCTCACTTCCTCATCCTATCAACTCCAGTGTTCCTCAGGGCTCTGTCCTATCTCCCATTCTCTTTCTAATTTTCATAAATGATCTTCTCAACTGTACCTCCAGTCACATCCATTCATACGCAGACAACTCTTCCTTACACTACTCAAATAGTTTTCCTGAACGCCCCAGCCAGCAATCCCTCAAAAACAAACGTAATGAAGCCATGCAACTCTTATCTTCTGATCTAATTACTATTTCCAATTGGGGCAGAGAAAACTTTATTACCTTTAATGCTTCCGAAACCCAATTTCTTCATCTTACTACCCGTTCAGAACTTCCAGAGGACTATCCCTTACGCTTCAACAATACAAAAATCAATCTTTCATCTTCTCGCAATATTCTCGGTGTCTCTTTTTCTTCTGCTCTCACTTGGAAGGACCATATTACCAGTCTTGCTAGGGTGGCCTCCCAGAAGCTGGGTGTGCTCAACCGCCTCAAGGGGTTCTTTACCCCTACACAGCTTCTTGTTCTGTACAGGGGCACAGTGCGTCCTTGTATTGAATATTGTTCACATGTGTGGGGAGGATCCTCTCACACCGCACTCTTAGACAAAGTAGAAAGGAAAGCCTTTCATATCATTAACTCCCGCCCACTCACCAACTCTCTGCAATCTCTCTCTCTTCGCCGCAATGTGGCATCTCTCTCGCTATTCTATCGCTACTAAAATAATCAATGTTCCTCAGAGCTTTCTCAGTGTATACCACCTCCTCTACGTAGGGTATGTAGTACCCGTCTTGCAACACAATCCCCCCCCCCCCTATTCTCTGCAACTCTCCAACCCAAGAGTGAAACGTTATTCTCAGACTTTCTTCTTTTCAACAGCTGAGCTCTGGAACTCTCTCCCAGAGTCAGTCTTTCCCTCTTCCTATGACTTAAATTGCTTCAAACTCCGTGTGTCCAAACTCTGGGGGAGGCACTCGATACAGGCAGTTCTCCGTTTTGTCTTCCTCACTCACATAGTCAAAAAATAATTATTTATAAATATATATATATATATAGGAGGAACAAAACGACCAGTAAGGCAGCAAACATGTTTATTTTCATAGCAGGTGTTTCGACATACTGGATGCCATAATCAGCGGGTAAAAAAATGATATGTAAAAACACATAAATAAAAAGAGTAATCAGAGTTGGACGGATCCTAAATTGAGTAAGTCCTTCAGTAAACTGGCTCGGCTTGTCCCTCTTACAGGGAATAGGTCTGTTTGGGAACTTCTGTGTATAGCCACCCTCCTTAATGGGAGTAAGGTGTCCGGCAATAGATAGATAGACTCTTATATAATTCAAATATTATAGCAATTGGTAAAACTTGCAAAATTGAAAGGGGTACAGCAGACAACATATTATTTTGTTGGGGCTTACTAACTTTTATATGTATGAATTCGAGGATTCTTAAATCTTTATCAGATATCTACTATTTTGAAATTATGATTTGACATTAGAGTATTGCAAGATTCAACGTGTTCCCTTACTGCTGAATGAGGATGGGACTTCAACCTGCGACCTGTCCTGCTCGACTGACCCAGGTGCTAGTTATTTAGTTAAAATAGGATTTTAGAGGCTATCAACCTATTAGGATCATTAAGCCCACCTTAAAGTCAGGAAGAACGTAAGACCGGAGCCCCCATGTTTAGACACCAAGGTATACTGGGAATATTAACCCAGAGGTTGTTCTGCTCGAGAACCCCAGACGTCTTCCTTAATCGCGACCAGGACTGGAGCCTCTGTACGAAAACCCCAGTCCCTTGTATCCCCAGGTGCTCATCTATTCTCACTTTTAACCTTTAAAACGAAAAAATGCCCTAGGAGCTAGGGTACTTATTTGTGAATTTCTAGCCTTGGATTCTGACAGCATTCGTTATATTTACAATATAAAGCATTATTTTTGTTCAATGTGCTTTTATTTTACATATATGATGAATGTATGAACCTTGAAGAGCGATAAAATAAGTGGGGAAAGCATTTGGGTGGTGAAAATCGTGAAGATTAGCCCTTGGTCGTATTCTCAAGCGGGAGGAGGCAAGACAAACACCCTCCCCATTCAAGGTCTCTGACTCGACTGAGCCGAGCGGGATGTGTCTCAGTGTTATATAATGACTCTTATGCAAAACACTTGTGCTACATAACCGCGGAAGAGAAATTCACACGAAAAATAACCGATAAATGTGGAAAATATGAGGAAAAATAGGTGATAATTGAGGAGGGAGGGAAGGGGGGGAAAGGTGGGGAAGGGGGGGGTGAGAAACATATGGATGAGTGGTAGGAAGTACTAGAGGGGAATTATCTCACCTAATGACATATTCGTTTGTTTTGAGAGCCCTTGGGGTGTTTTGGATGTTTTTTGTTATGGTCCTGCTTCCATGAAGCCTATCGTGTTCGCTATGGTGACCCCTCCGTGAGGCCAATCTCGGTTCTTGGGTTAATAGTGGAGCAGATAACTGCAAATTTCAGGAGAATCGTTCATTTCCGGAAACAAGCACCAAATTTGGCACACATACTCCTTGGGGATTGCTCTTTTGACAAAACCCGTTAGCAACCTAAAAATTCAAGATGGCGGCCATTTTTCAAGATGGCCACCATTGAATATACAGAAATATTGAATTTCGCAATAAAATCGCAAAGACTTGTCCTATTTGAATGATCTTGGTGTCAAATCATACATTTTTCACTATGTAGAATCCGAATTTGGAACCATGGACTTACTCACTAGCTTCCTTATACCATAATATCAGTCCCGGAATCATAATTAGGGTAAAAAGTGCCCATATCATAGGCACCATCAGTCCGATATATTATTGGATGTACATGTAGGCAGTAGGCCTATACTTATTTGTCACTTATTGTCTTGCTGCCTGGATGAGTATACTACAACGCTTCTAAACCTCGCATCTGCAGCTGCACAGTGCCGTGCAGGTCAGACCAAAGCAGTAGCATTTGCATCGACCGCAGCATTCCGACTTGCATCCACACTTGGTCAGCTGCTGGCAACTCTCTGCAATGAGTGGGAGCTCTGTCCAAACGATCTGCCACAGATCTCCTTTCTTGGTCCAGCCCCAGTTGGCAGGAGTCTGCGTTTCTGGTTGACGTACTGTTGACTGACTCCAGATGCAGCCCGCCTGGTAGGCAGCATGCTTCACATGCTGCTTCAGTGCTGCTCGGGTTGGAGGAATGGCTTCGTACGGCCTCTGCTTCCGAGCAAACATGTTTCCAGAAATGAACGATTATTCCAGTTATCTGCCGCACTATAAGGAGCGGAAAGTGCTTCCAAATTACCCAGCTGGCCAACTCGGGCAAGTAGATGAGCGAATATCATTCGGCATTTGGTTGAACAAAATAAAGCTTATCTTAAAATAATTGGTGTGAATGAATTTGAAATATATTTGTGGGTAAAACCTTTGTAAATCTCTCATAGACTGTTTTGTATAATTATGAAGAGATATTTCTCCTAAATAAGATAGTGTATTATCTCATTATTAATCGTGGGAACAAGCTGTTTCTGCTGGTACCTATTATATAAGAAATTCTCAACTAATTTACTCACAGGCCGATTTGTTTTTCCTAAGACTACGATTCCTGATGACCAATATAAGTTGGATAATATATATATATATATATATATATATATATTAAGGAGGAAGCATTCAAACAGTACCGACGCCTTAAAACTCAAGACTCTCATTCTTCATATGTTTCTGCCCGGAATCAAGCCAAATATGTTCTTCGACTTGCCAAACACTCTTTCATCAATAATAAATGCACTGAACTATCCAACTCTAGCTCTTCCCAAGCTTTCTGGCATCTAGCCAAAAACCTTTCCAACAATTTATCTTCCTCGTCTTTCCCTCCCCTTTCCCACTCTGATGGCACAACCATCACTTCTTCCTCTGACAAAGCTAAACTCTTCACTCAAACTTTTGCTAGAAACTCCACCTTGGATGATTCCGGTGCTATTCCTCCCTCTCCGCCCTCCTCTCTCTTACTTATGCCTAATATCCTAATCTCTTCTAAAGATGTACTTTCTACACTCTTTGGGCTTAACACTAATAAGGCGTACGGTCCGGACGGTGTTCCTCCTGTTGTTCTAAAAAACTGTGCTTCCATGCTGACTCCCTGCCTAGGCAAACTCTTCCGTCTCTGTCTATCCTCTAACGTCTTCCCTTCATGCTGGAAGTTTGCTCACATTCAACCTGTCCCAAAGAAGGGTGACCGCTCTCAACCCTCCAACTATCGTCCAATTGCTCTCATCTCTTGTCTTTCTAAAGTTTTTGAAACTATTCTTGCTTCCAAATTTCTTAAGCATTTCTCTTCTCATAATCTGCTCTCAGATCGCCAGTATGGCTTCCTTAAGGGTCGTTCTACTGGTGATCTTCTTTCATATCTTACTAACTCTTGGTCATCCTCCTTTCGGGACTTCGGTGAGACTTTTTCTATTGCACTAGACATATCGAAAGCCTTCGATAGAGTCTGGCATAAATCTTTAATTTCTACACTACCCTCCTTCGGTTTCTATCCCTCCATCTGTGCCTTTGTCTCTAATTTCCTTTCCAGCCGTTCCATAGCCGCGGTTGTGGACGGCCATTGTTCACTTCCTCACCCTATAAACTCTGGTGTTCCTCAGGGCTCTGTCCTATCTCCTATTCTCTTTCTAATTTTTATAAATTATCTCCTTAACTGTACCTTAATTCCCATCCATTCATACGCAGATGACTCAACCTTACACTACTCCATTAGTTTTTCAGAACGCCCCAGCCAGCAATCCCTCAACGACAGACACGCGTAATGAAGCCATAGAACTCTTAAATTCTGATCTAAATACTATTTCCAATTGGGGCAGAGAAAACCTTGTTAACTTTAATGCTTCCAAAACCCAATTTCTCCATCTATCTACCCGTCAGGATCTCCCAGCGGACTATCCCTTATTCTTCAACAGTACAAAAATCAACCCTTCATCTTCTCTCAATATTCTTGGTGTCTCTTTTTCTTCTGCTCTCATTTGGAAGGACCATATTACCAGTCTTGCTAAGGCAGCCTCCCAGAAGCTGGGTGTGCTCAACCGCCTTAGGGGGTTCTTTTCCCCTGCACAGCTTCTTGCTCTGTACAGGGGCATAGTGCGCCCTTGTATTGAGTATTGTTCACATGTGTGGGGAGGTTCCTCTCACACCGCTCTCCTAGACAAAGTTGAGAGAAGGCCTTTCGTATCATTAACTCCCGTCCACTCACCAACTCTCTGCAATCTCTCTCTCTCCGCCGCAATGTTGCATCTCTCTCGCTATTCTATCGCTACTATAATAATCAGTGTTCCTCAGAGCTATCCCAGTGCATACCACCTCCTTTACGTAGGGCACGTGGTACCCGTCTTGCAACTCAATCCCACCCCTACTCTGTGCAACTCTCCAACCCAAGAGTGAAACATTATTCTCAAACTTTCTTCTACTCAACAGCTGAGCTCTGGAACTCTCTCCAAGAATCAGTCTTTCCCTCTTCCTATGACTTAAATTGCTTCAAACTCCGTGTGTCCAGGCATTTTGGCTCGAACGTCCCTTGATTTTGGCCCTGTCACTCTTTCAACTATGGGGGAGGCACTCGCTATAGGCAGTTATGCCTTTTCCCTCCCTCAATCACATAGACAAAAAAAAAAAAAAAAAATATATATATATATATATATATATATATAACATACAACATTCTAAGCATGTACAGTATATATATATATATATATATATATACTGTATATATATCCGAGATCGGTTGGTCTTTAGGGAATTGTAGTCTTTGGAGGAACAGAACAACCAGTGAGTAAAAATGTGAAGAATTTCTTAAATAATAGGTACCAGCCAAAACAATAGGGGGTAGATGGCTAGGAATCCTTCTTCACATGTAAAATTCTCCTACTCAACGAGACAGAGAAATGGATTATTAAATGTGGTTTCTATTCCGGCTCTGTCTCGAGTCGGCCACCCCCAGCAATGGGGTATATGGCTGAGCATATACAGTATATATATACATACACGGTATACATATACACATATATATATATATATATATATATATATATATATATATATATATATACATATATACGGTATATATAATTATATATATACCGGTATACTTTATTCATTGCTTACCTTCTGCCACACTAGATGACAACGTCACGTGCTTTGGAATGGGGAAGAAACTGGGGTAGGCTACTTGAATGAGGCTCCAGTCTTGAAGTTCTTCCTGACTTATGCTGGCTTAATAATCCTCAAGGGGTTGGTAGCCTCTACAATCCTATATGTATAAGCATCTTCAAATCTGGCCGGGTGATGATATAGGGTGCTATTTTGTTGACATGTCTGTGTAGCCAGGATATTTGTAGCACTGTGGGAATTATTAGAACACCTAAACAAATATATATGTTGTTACGTATCTTGATTTAGAAGTGGTTAACTAAATAAATAAAGACAGAACAGTTAATAATTATGTAAGTGTAGCAAAACAGCTGAAGGCCAAAAGAACGTAAAATATTAAAGTTAGTTCTGTTGTCACTTGCTTTCCCTCAGTTGTTGGGACAGTTATCCTTTATACTCTGATGCACTTCAATTATATTTAATCAGTAAACTAGTTAAAGTTACATTTAATGTTTTAATATGAAATAGGCTATTAATTACGAATACAAAAGTTCGATATGTAAGCAAAGTTTAAGCCACTAGAATATCTCAATTAATCTTGATTATCAGCAAAGTATTAAGATCTTTTATATATAATTAATTTAAGTTTGTTAACCCTCTAAAGAATGTTTTACTCTTTCTATGTTATCTCGTTATTCTTAGTTTATTATTATTATTCTCCTTTACTATTTTATCTTATTACTGAAAGACATTTGACTAAATCAAAATGGTAAGGAAATATTATAAAGTCACATATAAAAGGGAATTATATTTATAAACGTAAACAAGGTATTTTACAATTAATCAAAATAATAAGCAATGAAAGTTATGATAAAGTTTCAGGATCGTTTTGCATACGTTCTGATTTCACTAAAGTACAAATTAAAGAATAATAGTCAGGTAAGTATTTAACTTATACAAGGCTTAATCCTTAATTATGAATGACAATAGTTTTTTTTACATCAAGTTAGTTAATCGTTAATATGTAAAGTACAATATTCAATCACAAATCATCTCTGAATCAAACATTAATTCTAATCACCAAAATTAAACAGTAATTCAAAATATATATCTCTCCAATTAAATTAAACATATAGGATTCTCCAATCCAACCTATATGATTTCCCAAGTAAATTAAACATATATGATTTCTCCAAGTAAATTAAACATATATGATTTCTCCAAGTAAATTAAACATATATGATTTCTCCAAGTAAATTAATCTTGGATGCTGCCTGGTATTCGTATTGTGTTATGCCGCATGTCACTATATGCCTCGACTTTGTTTCCATTGCCAGCGCTTGGGTCATATTGGTCGATCATGCAGGCACCTCTCGGCAGATTGTGTGTTTTTTTTTATTTTTGTTCTACATTCCAACGTCTACTCCCTCTCAGGCATAGGCTGGGAGCCTTGTACATTCAACCGCTAATCATGAACGGTGAAGCCCGTGAGGTCTCATTCCAGTCTAGGGGGTGATACATGTGAAGCACTTTTAGCTGCAATCAGCCCCTGCCAGCTTGCCTTCGCAGGATGCATGGGGCTTAGTTGCCCACTCACAGCTCGAAGCAGCCCCATTTCTGAAGCTGCCTCGCTCCAGTGCTTCACTGTCTCATCCTCTAGACTCAGACCCTCACTCTCAGAACGCCACCTATTGAACAATGAACTCACTAGGCATTGTCACCCTGTAGCCTATTTTGAAAATGGGAATATTCATACAGTGCTACATCTTGTGGATGGGGTTTTGTGACCTAGAGAAGGCTTATGACAGCCTGGCGCCATGGCATTCTGCGACAACTTCATGCCTTTGGTTTATATACATGGTCGCCTGCGGGTGTTGCTTGAAAACTTTTGATTGAACATATGTTTTAGAGTCTGTGTGGGTTCTTTCCTTTCTGACTCCTGAGCCACTCTGCCAGGAGGAAGGTGTCACACAGGGTTACTGTTCTACATTTCTCCATGTTTGCGGTGGTCATCAACGATATTCTAGACACTGTGCCTGCTGGGGTATCCTCATCCCTTTATGTGGATGACTTGGCTATCTGGTTTTCTGGTTTCCGCATGTCTGATATTGAGAGGCGCATGTAACTTGCGTTGGACAGGGTTTCTGCCTAGACCGATTCTAAGGGCTTTCGTTTTTCTCCATCAAAGACTGCGGCTATGCATTATTGCTGAATAAGGGGGGTTCACCCAGACCCTGAATCTAATGCTTTGTGGCAGGAGATTCAATTGTGTGGCAGAGATGAAATTCTTGGGTCTAACGTTTGGCTGCCGTTTAACTTGGGTTCCGCACTTGACAAATCTCAAGACATCGTGAATGAAGGCTCTGAATTTGTTGAGGGTTCTGTCACATATATCTTGGGGTGCTGATGAAAGAACACTACTGCAGTTTGTTTCAGGCATTTATCGCCTCCAAACTGTCATATGGCTGTGAGGTCTACTCCTCTGCCACAGACTCCAGACTGAAGATTCCAGATGCTGTCCACCATGGTGGTCTTCGTCTAGCAACTGGGGCTTTTCGGTCGTCTCCGATTTGCAGCTTGCTGGTGGAGGCTGGTGTGCCTCCCTTAAATTTACTGCGTAAGTCTGTGGTTATACCCTGCTGAATCTGATAAGACGCCTTTCTGACATTCCATGATTGTACCTATATTTCATCCTCGAATGCCTCATCCCTTTGGCTATAAGGTTCGTGCAACAATGGAGGAGTTTGATCTGTCAGCAGTTCCTATATGTCCCGTGCTAATCCCGAGGGCTATCCACTGGGTCTTCCCTGAGCCATCATTCTGCAGATTTGTTTGCGGGCACGAATGATTTGGTCGCTTCTTCAAGTCATGATAGTTCTGTGCCTGTGTATACTGATGCCTCAAAATCTGCCTCTGGTGTTGGTTTTAGAGTTGTGCTCCCCAACTTCAGCCATGGAGATAGTCTTCCTTTACCTATCTCAGTTTTTACTGCAGAGTTGTCAGCTATCATTTTAGCTCTGAAATTGGTGTTTGCTCACCAGGGCAACCAATATATTATTTTTAGTGATTCTCAAGGGGCACTCATGGCCCTGGAATCTATTAATTATCTCCGTTCTATTGTTTTAGCGATTTTGGAGTGGCTGTTTCTCATTCATCGTCGAGGAAAAAGGGTGGAATTTTGTTGGGTCCCTGCACATGTTGGTGTCAAGGGTAATGAAAGGATGGATGCTTTAGCAGAGGCTGCAGCTCTGAGACCTGAACATGCACATTAACATCTGCCTGCTTCTGATCTGCGTAGTCCCCTCATGTTTGCCATTCTGTGATGACTGTCTACTTCCCCTTACTGTCAGGCACTTGCTGGTTGGGTGTCTCAGTTTGGTCGACTTACGTCAGAGATTGCTTTAGCGGCACCAGAAGACGGATGGTACTTACTGTCTCTCTTTGGTGCTTGGAGGGTAGGCTGATACCCCTGGAGATGATGTGTATATATTGTTTAGCCTCTTTCACTTTTTGTTATTGCATTGCTTTACGTTGATGTCTAGTTTTAGACATGAGGTTTTGAGGTTTTATTCTTTCTGCATTTATATTATCTTGTCAAGCACCATATGACCTTGCTGTTGTGGTGCCAAGTTTTTCCACCAATCAATGAATCAATTATATCCTATTCCTGTAAGAGTTCCCTGAGGATTGATTGATTGATAGAAAACATGGTGCCACAACACAAGGTCATATCGCACCTTATAAGCTAAAAATATATGTGCTAATACTAAAATCTTAAGGATGAATATCAATGTGAAACTGAAAAAGCAATGCTCCCACCATGCACCAATGATAGACTGGGACACTCAACCAGCAAATGCCTGGCAGTAAAGGAAAGCAGACAGTCATTACTGAATGGTTGTTTGCTTCCACACTTAATTAATTAAGTGATATGTCACACCGACCATCTCAACAGACCCCCAACATGCCTTTCTCGCCTGGAACATCCCCTGTGCCGTTCACCACACCCCCGAGTTGCCTACCACCAGCCAGGAGACACAGAGTCGAAATGAACCCTTCTCGCCCTCAACACAATCAACAGGAGAAAGCAGCAGTACCTAAATATAGTCCTTACTGTGTTTGTGGTGACTAGGGAGAAATATATATCCAAAATAACTAACCAACTTATACTTAAAAGAATGATCATTAAGCTTAAAATAATATATAATTAGCCTACACCTACTGTACTGTACATGGCCAGGAAAATAGAATATATATAATATTAAATTAATATTAAATATACTACCAGTGAATTGTTCGAAATCTTTATGGGGAATAAAGAGCTAACTTTGCCAGATAAGGACCGTAATAACTATATATTTATCGAAGATTCCTGATTAAAATCAAAGATGAAAACATTACTATCAGACTATAATACCCTGATGGTACACAACCTACCCGAGTCCGTCTGTCATGAGCAAAGATGTAGATTGTTGCTGACTGTGTCACAAACTTTGCCAATACATTGATGGATTTTATTTATTAAAATATATTGATCTAAATTAGTTGACCGAAAAAGCGCATGTGTGACACCTTCCTGGATATTGCTGAATATATGAATTTCACGCTCACAGCTACAGACTAAGGATACTCAATGTTTGGCTATCGTGTAATTCACCTTGCTCAATTATAAGCATGATTGATAAAGCAGAAACATTATTTCTTTGATAGCATCAACTGAACTCAACCCGTACAACTTTGCATTATAACAGAGGCAGCCAAAGGAAGACTACCTCCACGGTTAAAATTAGGAACACAACCCCAAAACCAATGCCACCGGAAAATTTAGGTCTGCCAGTAAAAACAGGCACAGAACTACCATGGCTAGTAACATGCTCTAAAAAAACAAATGGAGAAAGGACTGTGGAGCGACTGAATCCTTTAGTGCGTGCAAAATGACAGCAGGTCATCTCAGGCAAGACCTAGGTGGCAATCCTCGGGCTCTGTACAGGACTGACAGGAACTGCCGACAGACCAAAATCCTCAAATATCTCACACGCCCTACAATCAAGACTGTCGTGATACACATACACAAACTAGAGAATCTGAGAGGCTTCGTATCCAAGACCAGCAACATGCAACAACTGATTGACGCAGCATATTAAAGGGAGGCCACCAATCTTTACCAACAAACTGGGAATCGGGGACGACTGAAATGCCCCAGTTGCAAGACTTATCCCAGCATGATGAACAGCATGTAGAGACTTAAGCCTGGATTTAGTGGCAAAAGAGTAGACCTAAAAGCCATTATTTTGACAGGCAAAGGAGATCTCACAGCCATTTGACAGCTTAAAGGTAACAAATGCTTGATACAAATGCCATATTGGTCTGTGATCAACACTCCAAGATGTATGCGATACAATTCTCAACAGATTCAGAAACTTAATACACTATACCTTGAGATTTGTCAAGTGTGGAACCCAAGAAAAATGCCAGTCAAACGTTAGGTCGAGGATTTTCTTTGCCACACAATAAAGCATTATATCAGAGTCTTGCTGAGTCCCCCTACTTTTACAAGTGTATTGCCTTAGATAAGGACAAATGAAAGACCTTTGACTCAGTCCAGGCAGAGAACCTCCCTTAAGGCAAGCTGTATTCGTCTCTCAACAGCAGACATGAAAAAAACTTAAAATACAAATTGTAGATGAACAACACATGAGAATGAATACACCTTAGCAGTGGTAGAGTCTATAATACTGTTAATAGGCATCGAAAACAAGGTGCCACTTAGGAAACTATCCTGCTGGACACCTTCCTTCTCCACAAGAGGTGGACAGAGGGAGGTACCCACACCCTACAATTACGATAAGTTAAGATATGTCTAAGTAACATCGGCAGGCGACCACCTAAACCAAAGGTATAAAGTTGCAGTAAGATACTGTGGCACCAGCCAGTGCTATAAGCCTTCCCTAGGTAAAACTAACACAACCACAAGATGTTGATTACAGGCAAACGCTTGACAGATTGAGGACTCGAGTCAGATAAGTTTGTCAGTAGACTTTAGTTTGGGAAAGCAACTCCGCGATGGAGAGAGATCACCTTTCTCCTAAAACACGCGTCTGACATTAACCATTATTTCAAACAAGTTACATGCGCATGACGTCAAACAAATTGGGCGGTAATTAGAAACATTAGAGTAATCCTTACCATGGTTAGGACGATACCCAACTCACAAATAGCAGGCAGAATACCCTCTACACAAACCCTATTAAAAACCATAAAGAGGCATTCGGGAGATGACGTAGCATAGCGTATGAGATGTTGCCAAGGCCCCGGAGCAGCGTCACCACACTCTTAGAGGGCAGCATGGAGCTCACAGAAACTGAAACCGAAACTATAGAGTGAAAATCAAGACCAAAACTCTCCCGATTCCTTCAGGCAATCGCACAAGGTTTAATAGAATTTCCCATGTTCACGAATCTCACGCCGAAATGCCCGATCTAATTATCGTGGTCTAGACTGTGCTGTAATGATATGCTGTAATAATGTGTTGTAATAATGAGCTATAATAATTTGCTGTGCTGTGGTTCTATAATGCCTGTAATTACGTGCTGTAATAATGTGTTGTAATGCAATACTCTGCTGTAATGGGCTGCACTGTCCTGTAATAGTGTGCTATACTGTGTTGTAATAATGTGTTGTACTGTGTTGTAATAATGTGTTGTACTGTGTTGTAATAATGTGCTATACTGTGTTGTAATAATGTGTTGTACTGTGTTGTAATAATATGTTGTACTGTGTTGTAATAATGTACTGTACTGTGTTGTAATAATGTGTTGTATAATGTGTTGTGTGTAATAATGTGTTGTACTGTGTTTGTAATAATGTGTTGTACTATGTTGTAATAATGTGTTGTACTGTGTTGTAATAATGTGCTGTACTGTGTTGTAATAATGTGCTGTACTGTGTTGTAATAATGTGCTGTACTGTGTTGTAATAATGTGCTGTACTGTTGTAATAATGTGTTGTACTATGTTGCAATAATGTGTTGTACTATGTTGTAATAATGTGTTGTACTATGTTGCAATAATGTGTTGTACTATGTTGTAATAATGTGTTGTACTATGTTGCAATAATGTGCTGTACTGTGTTGTAATAATGTGCTGTACTGTGTTGTAATAATGTGCTGTACTGTGTTGTAATAATGTGCTGTACTGTGTTGTAATAATGGGTTGTACTGTGCTGTAATAATGTGTAGTACTGTGTTGTAATAATGTGTTGTACTGTGTTGTAATAATGTGTTGTACTGTGTTGTAATAATGTGTTGTACTGTGTTGTAATAATGTGTTGTACTGTGTTGTAATAATGTGTTGTACTGTGTTGTAATAATGTGCTGTACTGTGTTGTAATAATGTGCTGTACTGTGTTGTAATAATGGGTTGTACTGTGCTGTAATAATGTGTAGTACTGTGTTGTAATAATGTGCTGTACTGTGTTGTAATAATGTGTTGTACTGTGTTGTAATAATGTGCTGTACTGTGTTGTAATAATGTGTTGTACTGTGTTGTAATAATGTGCTGTACTGTGTTGTAATAATGTGTTGTACTGTGTTGTAATAATGTGTTGTACTGTGTTGTAATAATGTGTTGTACTGTGTTTTAATAATATGTTGTACTGTGCTGTAATAATGGTATGTACTGTGTTGTAATAATGTGTTGTACTGTGTTGTAATAATGTGTTGTACTGTGTTGTAATAATGTGTTGTACTGTGTTTTAATAATATGTTGTACTGTGCTGTAATAATGGTATGTACTGTGTTGTAATAATGTGTTGTACTGTGTTGTAATAATGTGCTGTACTGTGTTGTAATAATGTGTTGTACTGTGTTGTAATAATGTATTGTACTGTGTTGTAATAATGTGTTGTACTGTGTTTTAATAATATGTTGTACTGTGCTGTAATAATGGTATGTACTGTGTTGTAATAATGTGTTGTACTGTGTTGTAATAATGTGTTGTACTGTGTTGTAATAATGGTATGTACTGTGTTGTAATAATGTGTTGTACTGTGTTGTAATAATGTGTTGTACTGTGTTGTAATAATGGTATGTACTGTGTTGTAATAATGTGTTGTACTGTGTTGTAATAATATGTTGTACTGTGTTGTAATAATGTGTTGTACTGTGTTGTAATAATGTGTTGTACTGTGTTGTAATAATGGGTTGTACTGTGCTGTAATAATGTGTTGTATTGTGTTGTAATAATGTGCTGTACTGTGTTGTAATAATGTGTTGTACTGTGTTGTAATAATGTGTTGTACTGTGTTGTAATAATGTGTTGTACTGTGTTTTAATAATGTGTTGTACTGTGTTGTAATAATGTGTTGTACTGTGTTGTAATAATGTGTTGTACTGTGTTGTAATAATGTGTTGTACTGTGTTTTAATAATATGTTGTACTGTGCTGTAATAATGTGCTGTACTGTGTTGTACTTCGTTGTAATAATGTGTTGTACTGTGTTGTAATAATGGGTTGTACTGTGCTGTAATAATGTGTTGTACTGTGTTGTAATAATGTGCTGTACTGTGTTGTAATAATGTACTGTACTGTGTTGTAATAATGTGCTGTACTGTGTTGTAATAATGTGTTGTACTTCGTTGTAAAAATGTGTTGTACTGTGTTGTAATAATGTGTTGTACTGTGTTGTAATAATGTGTTGTACAGTGTTTTAATAATATGTTGTACTGTGTTGTAATAATTGTATGTACTGTGTCGTAATAATATGCTTTACTGAACTGAAATAATTTGCTGTACTGTGTTGCAATAATGTGTAATGTGCTGGAGTAAGGGGTTCTACTATTGTGATATAATATTGTGCTGTGTTGTGCTGTATGTTCTGTACTGCGCCGAAATAATATGATATACTGTGCTATAACAAAGTGTTTTAATGTACTGTAATTGTGTGCTGACATAATGTGCTGTAATAATATACTGTCGCATCAAATTGAACTTAGGATAACTTAAGAATAAGTTAAGATGAGCTACTAATGCCAAGAGTGTGCTAAGAACTACTTAACTCTCTCCGACATTTATGACGCGATCGCGTCATATGGTGGTTGGGTCAAAAGTCTGATTATGACACCCCTAACTTTTAGAAATTCGGCAAAAATAAGTTTAGGACTCGATTTGCGTCATATTTGGACTGGTAAGTTAGGTAAGTTGCCTCTCTACATGCACGGCCCATTGTCTTATCAGTTTGAGCCCGGCCACCAGCCTGTTGGTAGGTCCCGTGTCCCTTTAAATCGTCTCCTCTCTCCCTAGCCCGCCCGGCCATATATATAGGCCGACCACCATCCCTTATTATTTACCCAGTGAAAGTGTTGAAACAATCTAGTGAAAAATTATAATTATATATATATATATATATATATATATATATATATATATATATAATTTGTTAATTTTTGTGAATGTGAGGGTGGTGAATCGTGGTAAACCCCTTGAGTATTGTGAACCATTTTTGCAGTTTTGTCTGGCTATCATTGACGATTTTACCCTATTTTGAACACAAATTTGTAAGGTTAGTGTGGTAAGCATTCGTAGTCACATTCCTAACTATTATGTGAGGTTTGTGACTACGAATGTATAAGTATGTCGTATATATATTGCCCTAAACCTGTGCTATGCTATGCATTTTCGCTTGAAAGACAAATATATTTATCAATAAATACTGCCTACGAAATAAATACATTATTATTACGAATTATAGTTACGTTTTTAGCCCATTTTGGGTAATTATTTAGCGAATACATAGGATTATTTGAGTGATTATTTGACAGTGTAATATGGAAACTATGTACTATAAAGGATGTCACGGTAAGTACTCCATGGAATTCAGAAAATATTGTTTTTATATAATTATATAAGGAGTAATTTATCGAGAGGACTTCCCTAAGTGGTTAAGGCCCCATTAATTGCTCTTTCCATTCACATATGCATAGCCTACGTGAGTTGCAGTTGGGATGTGTGTACATGCTTAGATTGATATGCAGGATTCGAAGTTGCATAATAAATCGTAGGCAGTGTCCACCAACCTTTAACTGTCTTCGTGGTGCGATGTATAAGGTGTTGATTTTCGGTGTGAGCATCCTGGGTTCGAGTCCACGGACTGCCACATGTGTTTGTAAATTTCATTAATCGATTTTAGGAGTATTGTTGGTTGTTGGAAGGAACATAATAATATACAGTATATTGCTGGAACTTGGTGAACGGCCGACCCATCGTGTGACACACCCTCCTCCATACACGTGAGTCAACACAAGGCCTCTGTGATAATGCCTATATATACAGTATATACAGTATATACCGTATATATATATATATATATATATATATATATAAAATATATATAATTTATATATTATATATACTGTATATATCATATACATATATTTTAATATATAATATATTTAATAATATTTAATATATATTTTAATATATATATTTAATATATATATATATTTTATATATTGTTTATTACTGCACAGGATAAGGACAAATGCCCCCCACAATCTCAGACTTGCTTTAGTGAATGTTGGTAGTTTGAATCTGCGTGCAAATGAAGTGGCTGAGATGTGTGAGAGGAAGCGAGTGGATGTCTGCTGTGCCCAGGAAACATTCTGGAAAGGGCATGGGGTACAGTGGATTGTTGGAAGAAAGAAAAGATATAGGATCTACTGGAAGGGGGTTGAGAGTAATAAAGCGAAAGGAGGAGTGGGTGTTGCGGTGGCTGAAGAGCTGGCGGAAAGTGTGCTTCAGATTACGAGAGTTAGCGAAAGTCTGATTGTTTTGAAATTGAAAGCTGGTGAAAGAATTCTGAATGTGATATCTGCATATGCCTCACAGGCTGGCCTACAGAAAGAGATAAAAGAGGACTTCTGGCATGACACCGTCAGTGTCATTTCGGGCCTCTCGGAGAATGAAATAACAATCCTGGTGGGGACCTGAATGGTCACGTGGGAGCATCTGCAAATGGATACGAGGGAGTACATGGAGGAGATCATTACGGAAGGAGGAATCTAGAAGGCGAATATATACTGGAGTCCTGCGTTGCACTCAACATGGTCGTGTGTAACACGAAGTTCAAGAAAAGACAGAGCCATCTGGTCACATATAACTTTGGAGTCTCCAGTAGCCAGATAGATTACTTCTTGGTTAACAGGAAAGACTGGAAACTGGTTCGGGATGTAAAGATCATCCCGAGCAAAGAATGTATCCCCCAGCATAAGATACTTGTGTGTGACATGAGTTTATACAGAGATCCTAAGCGCAAGAAGGTATACACACTCAAAAGGAAAGTGTGGCTGCTGAAGAACAAGGAAGTTAGGGATAGGTTTCATAGTGAACTGGAGGAAATTAATAGAAATAAGGAAGCTAGGCCTAGCGATGTAAATTGTCAATGGAATTTTCTTAAGCATATCCTTCTCGCTGCCACTAACAAAGTCTGTGGGAAAACAAAGGGTTACCCCAGCAATAAGACCTCCTGGTGGTGGAATGATGAGGTAGAACTTGCTGTGAAGGAGAAAAGGAAATGGACACTTGTGTGCAGTGGATTAGAGCATGGACACTCGCCCTGACTGTTAGTGGTTCATGTCAACCTGGGAGTATAATTATATAAAACTACATTTATGATGACTTTGAATCTTAACCGTTGGAATATTTATCTATAATAAGGTCAGCGTAACACTATTTTGTAGCATTTTGAATATAGTGTAATTCAAATTTAAAATATATAAGAAAGAAATAGTGACCATAATATGTGACCTTCACCATTCACCTTGACCTTTGAATAACAAAAACACAAAATTTGGACAATCGTTGCATTGACCTATCGAATTTGCCAGCTAAATTTTGTGACCCATTCAGTACAGTTCTGTCGGTTTTATTTCATACTGGATACTAAGACGATTTTATTTAGCTTATGAAGGGCTTTCATAAAATTAGGCAGGCTTTCAACTATCTTAATTAACCTTTTTTTACTACCACAGATCCTTCATAAACTCTACAAAATCGTTTACTTATAGCTAAAATACAATACAAAAGACGTCACCAGTACACAAAGGGTTAAACAGTCTAGGAAGAGTTTCAAGAAAATGATTAACGCTCTTCTTTTGTTGTTTGACGTTGACCTTTATGTAGGATTATATTTTTGTTTGCTTTGATGTAGGCCTAACCCTAGAAAATCAAATGAGTGTGTCAAATTTCATTAACCTCTTTGCTGCGCAGGTGGGGTAGTGACCACCTCTCCCTGTGCGTAGGTATTTCACTGATTCCTGTCACTCAAATCGTTATCTTACCATAAATATAATTAATACTTATCCATATGCGCCTAATTTACGTTGATTATGAAGATATTAACCTGTTACAACAATAAAACAACTGGAAACAGTATTTGGCTGGTCAAAATCGCGAAATGAGAGAGAGAGAGTTACATTCATCAAGTGCGAGCCAGCCTGGCCAACATCCACCTCTCCCGACGCCTGGAGCGACACTGACGTGTAGTGCCGTCTCTGTTTCTCATTCACTCGCTTGGTAACACATATAAGCACAGCCTGCTTATGACTCGCTATTGTTAGCACGAACGAAAATATACCGACGAATAAGGGAATAGGCCTAACAGGGAAAATAGGCGATCATTGAAGGGGGGGGGGGGGGGGGGGTGAAGGAGGGGATGTGGAGGAGTAATATTTGGCATGACCAAAGGGCAAATATAAGAAAAAACAAAAACAAAAATCAATTGATACTGGGCTGGTTTAAATGTTCTTTTTTTAGGCCTTGGATTATATAAGGCTTTCCGCAGCGCACCGGTAAAACTCTTATTAGTCTTTCCGCACTTGCTGGGTTAAAGATCATCAGTTAGTTTCAGAGGTATTAAAGGAATAGTTGACCTTTGACCTTTACCTTGACCTTCATGATGTCTGAAAATTAATTTTGTTTTTCCTTAACCCTTAACTGGCGGCACCCGGCTATAGCCGGGCGCCAATTTGCAGCATATTAGGAGCATTATTAAGGCTTTTAAAGGGTTAAAATCGAGCGCAAATGGCCGGGAGTGCAGCGGCCCACACGTCCGACTCCCAGGGCCTACCGCCGCCCACTAACTCACGCTCCCTGTGTTCTCGAGAGGCCGGCAGTGTAGCCAGTAGTGAGCGTAGCTGGAAAAACTATACCGCTATACGCTAAACTCCCATGTTACTGGTACGACTGTATGAGAACCACGAGTGCTACGTAGCTCGTTCTGGTCTCATTTTGAAGCTTTTAGTGCCTAGTTTTTTGTTGAATACATTTCTTTTCATGCAGATACTTGATTTATCATTCAGGAGGGCCTGAATATGCCCAAATAACCCAAAACCCCCCCCCCCGCTAGACAAGGGTTAAAGCACAAATGTTTCAACAAATTTTGTGAAGTATACATTAATAGTAAAGAAATGAGCATATTGACCTTATATTTGACGTTGACCTGTGACCTTGACCTATCAAATGGAATCATGTTTATTCTTGTATGACCTTGGTCTAGGCATTCCGAATATGCATGATATGCCTAATGAGAATCTTACATTAAATACGAAATACTAGTAAAAATCATATTTCGACCTTTATCCTTGACCTTTGACCTTGACCTTCGACCTTAGAATTTCTTATCAAAGATTTAGTTAGCTTAACAACAATGTTCGTATTAACTAGCATTATGAATATGGTGTAATTCGTATAAAAACTCATTAATTACAAATAGTGACCATATACTGTGACCTTGACATTTGACCTTTGATTAAAAATAGAATACATATATTTGGATGGTTGTCACATTGACCAACTGATTTTACCTGCATAATTTGATGACAATACATTAAACAGTCAAGGAGGAGCTTAGGGAAAATGAGAAATACTCTAGTTTTGACCTTGACCTATGACCTTAACTATTACAATATTTGTGAAATTTGATATATAAATATATATATATATATACAGTATATATATATATATATATATATATATATATATATATATATATATATATATATATATATATATATACAGTTTATATATATATATATATATATATATATATATATATATATATATATATAAGTAATAAGCCATAACACAGTCAGTTTTTTCTTTCAAATTTGAGTAATCTCTTTTAATTAATAATAAAAGTTGACCATTGACCTTGACCTGTGACCTTGACCTTCATGTAAGAATAAATGTTTGTTTGCATTGACATTACCCATGAAAATCAAATAAGCATGCCTAATTTCATTAAAACCCATCAGTTAGTTTCAGATATATTAATAGAATAGTTGACCTTGACCTTTGACCTTTATCTTGACCTTTATGTCTTAACATTTATGATTTTCCTTTTCACTTAAAGTGCAACTATCTCACCAAATGTTTTGAAGTTTGCATGAAAACTAAAGAAAATAGCATATTGACCTTTTATTTGACCTTGACCTGTGACCTTGACCTTTCATATGGAATTGAATAGTTTATTGTATGGCCTTGGCCTAGGTATTCCGAATATACATGGTAAGCCTAGTGAGAATCTAACAGTTAGTATAAGAAATACTAGTAAACAATATATTTTGACATTTGATCTTGAACTTTGACCTTACCCTTTAGAATAGTTATCTAAAACATGTGCAATACGATATCAAGGTTACCAGCAACATATATAGTGAAAATTAAGACATTTGAATAAAAAACTAAAAATAAATAGTATAAGTTGACCTTTCACCTTGACCTGGACCTTGACCTTTGTGTAAGAGTAATTTGTTTTGTTCTTGACATTGCTCAGGAAAATCAAATAAGCATGACTAATTTAATTAAAACCAATCAGTTAATTACATATATATTTATAGAATAGTTGACCTTTGACCTTCACCTTGACCTTCATGATATGTGTTTCAAAATGTATTCTTTTCATTTTCATTTAAAGTGCAACTATATCATCATATGTGAAGTTTGCATGAAAAGTAAAGAAATTAGCATATTGACCCTTTATTTGACCTTGACCTTTGACCTTTACCTTTCATATGGAATTGTATAGTTTCTTGTATGACCTTGGCCTAAGTATTCCGAATATACATTGTAAGTCTAGTGAGAATCTAACAGTTTATATAAGAAATACTAGTAAATAAAGTATGTTGACTTTTGACCTTGACCTTTGACCTTACCCTTTAGAATGTTTTCTAAAATTTGGTCAATAGGATATCAAGGTTACCAGTAACTTGTATAGTGAAAAGAAAGAAATTTGAATAAAAACTAAAAAACATTAAATATTTACCTTATTTTTAACCTTGACCTTTGACCTTAACCTTTTAGTTAAATCGAACATTTAGGTTTGCCTTAACTTTGCATTGACCAAATGGATATACTTGTGAAATTTGGTGAAAATCCATTGAACGGTCTAGGAGGAGTTTCCGGACGGACGACGGACGACGACGATGACAGACAAGCTGACTGATGGTGCACAGTATACGGGCGGGATCTATGTGTGCGATACCACTCTGCTTCGCAGAGTTGATGAAGACTTTACCGCCTATATACAGAGACACAAAAGTGACACATTCACATACGCACACAGTACACACACATACATTCCCATGGCCATAGATTCACGCTATTCACAAACTTAAGACGTCCCATAACATATAAGTGAAGATTTGCGCACATAAATAAATGAGTACTACGTGCGCCCATATACGGGTACACAAAAAGCTTACAAACTTACAAATACATAACACACACTCGCACGCATGTGTACAAATACATGAAAAATATTTATATTTTAATATTTATTTAATAAGTATGCTTTGAGGGCTATTTTAAAACTGGATAACATAGGTTTAGCTTTAATATCACAAGGAAGGAGATTCCATGCTTTTACACCATGGTAGTTAATTGAGGTTTGTGATTGTTTTGACGTCATAATCGGGATTTCCAAGTCGTTAGTGTTTCTCATTTTATATCTGATGTTTGAACGATAATGGCATATCTCTGTATTCGTATTGTTATTTTAGTATTTGTAAAAAAAAATAGCGCTACAGAAAGTTTTTATATCTACTATATTCAACAATCGTAATGACTTGAAGAGTTCTTTATAGTGTGCGTATTATGGCCTTCTGCGCAACTTCTACCGCTTTTAGTTTGGATTTACATGTAGCTCCCCAGATTGTAGGGCAATATGAGATAAAAGGATACACTACAGTGTAGTATTTTTTTTTTTTTCTATATGAGTGAGGGAGGCAAAAGGCAGAACTGCCTATAGCGAGTGCCTCCCCCATAGTTGAAAGAGTCACAGGGCCAAAATCAAGGGACGTTCGAGCCAAAATGCCTGGACACATGGAGTTTGAAGCAATTTAAGTCATAGGAAGAGGGAAAGACTGATTCTGGGAGAGTTCCAGAGCTCAGCTGTTGAATAGAAGAAAGACTGAGAGTAACGTTTGTGACGTTAACCACTCCGTTAGAACCGCATGGCTTGTCCTACAGTGACTCGCTAGGATCGCCAGGGCAATGGATGGGGCTACAGTTTATGTATTAGCGTGTGCTTTATTTCATATGAAAGCTTGTGTCATGGGCAGTCCAGAAAGGCTCTTTGTTTTCACCCATGTCAAGGCTTTATATATTTAATTGTAAAGTATATGTTTTATCATTAACTAGTAATGATGGGATCTGGGAGAGAGAGAGAGAGTAGAACAGAGTGAGAGGGAGCGCGCAGTGTTTTTGTCCCGCTCGATGACGTCACGGCTGGCTGCCTCGTGGGGGTTGGTTAAGAGAGGTCCTTACCATGCTGTTAGCTCCCTTGCTAGTGGCTAGAGGACTTGTAACCGCTTTTTTCCCACGCGCCTCGAGCTAGTGCGAGTGTATATACAGTTCCTCGCCACTCTCTCCCTCAGATCTGGTTTCTAGAACGCATCCATCTTTTTTCCCTTGCTATCTGTTTCCCGCTCCGCACCTGAGAATCTTTTCCTCTGCCTACCCCTCTCTTTTTCATATCTTTCACCACCTTTCTATTAATATTATACCCCCTATGGTTAACTCTGCAAAATCAGCTTCATGCTGGCCAGTTGTATTGTGCGTTAAGGTCTGATATAACCCATGTATGTTAGTTGTTAAGATAAGTGGATCACGAAGCATTGGTTGGCATTTATATTGTTTAAGTACCGCGTCCTATAATTATTAGTGTTCTGCTGGATTAGATAATGCTAGACTAGGAGTCTGATATAATAAGGTATTGTTTCCTATGAGTGCTGGCTTTAGTTAAAAGCTGCACAATATACCTGAGAACTGGAGTTGATTGAGTAAATTCTAGTCTGTGTGCCATTGAGAGTAGAGCATGCACGAATGAGGGCTTTTTGCCTATACCATTCTGCACTGTTCTAGTCTCGATTGTTTGTCTTTGAGGTACGCCAGGAGAACGCTTAATACTTCGGTATTAAGGTTTCTCAAGAGAGCTACCCTTCCCTATAACGTAATATTTGACGCACAGACTTGAGATTTGCACTAGGCTATGCGGCATGCCATGCGCACCAGTATCTCGTATCATTGACTCTAGCTAGACTTTATCAGTCACAGTAGACATTAAGTATATTAACCTAATTACTCTTTTTATGCATACCCATTTATGATTACACAAGCATTTCGCAGCCTAGTTTGATGTATGGAGACACAAACGACTTAGGCTCTTTTTGTTGATAGGAATACTGCATTGTCGTGGCGATTATTATTGTTGTAGTGTTTAGGATATTCTTGGCTCCGACGGCATTATATATTCTGCCTTTTTGTGTGCATAGCCTGCACGAGCATTGTTCCGCTGCCTGCCTTTTTGGGTTCCATTTCCGATACAAGCATCTTTATAGCATCTAACATTTAACCCTTATTTAGCGGGCTAGGCGGTTTATTTATATGTAACGCCCAGCGGGGTGTTTTTAACCAAAATAGGGCTGTTTACGTGATCATTTTCAAGCCTAAATAAGACCCAAAGCGTAAAACAAGTATCTATCCCTGAAAGGGCATAAACAGAGCTTTTGAATGACACCATAACGATCCTTTTATGATGGTTAGTTTTCTTGCAACAACCGCGCAATGCGAGTGCAAAAAGCATGTAATTCAGCACTTTCCCCATAGAATTCCGTATATAGCGAGTGAGAGAGGGAGGGAGGAGGTGGGATTCGTGTCAGTAGGTTCGCCGCGGTGGTCTGGAGCAGTCATACGCTCGCTACTCTCCTGCCACCACTTGTCTCTCTCTCTCAGCAACATTACGTGGTGAAATTGCCACACGACCTATGTCGCGCACCGCCACCTAGTCCAGATTGAATTAACTCGACTTATGTTGCGCCCCGACACTTAGGGGTTAAAGAAGATTCCTTGTTAGTGTTGAAGGACTTTAGTGCACTTTCTTTCATGCAGGAGTGCCTGACATTTATTGATTAAAGTAACGTAAGCTGTAACTTCTCTTACCACCTTACTTTGCATACCATAACCAAGCACCTTCGGTTATAGGTAGTAATAGGCTGTTTTCACATAACATTAAGCCTAGAGTAGACGCACATTTATTGAGAGTTTGATAGCCTATTATTGCATATAGAAATCTGTAGAGTATTTGTGTTCTTTGTTCACTGGGAATATACATCAGAGGTTGGAGCTAGCGCTTTCCGTTGTAACATTTATGCCATTACTAGTCCAATGAATAAGAGCCCTGATATATTTAAACCTCAGTCGTAACAAATGGCGACCTTACCTAGGATTTGGTGAACCTACATTTATTAGCAGGGAACATTTGTTGTTTTGGAGAATATTTTGCGGGGATCAGCAAGAATAATTTTTTTTCGCAACATAGTATTACCCTTGAGTATTTCCGAGAATTTTTGTGTGTATATTGAGGTATAAGAGTTTGGGGTACTTCTTTTCTGAATATTGAGGTGGGAAATTTTTGTGAGCATCATGTCTTATACCGGATCAGAGGAGAATGGAGACACAGTACGTAATGTCGAAACTGAGGAACAGCAGTATGATGATATGGTTAATCAGGTGAACTGTGAGGAGGATGCTAGGATATTTTTGCAATGGCCTGTTACTGCCGAGCGGTTGGAGGGTATGAATCGGTACGGTCTTCAATGCCTGGTCACAGCTATCGGTCATGCTGTTACTAACAGTATGACCAGGGATAACTTGATAACATGTGTACTGGGCAGGGTGACTGGTGAGCGAGATGGGTTGAGTGCTCAGAGCCCTTCGACCATGCTTCCCCTACACTCGACTCCCAGCCATCCCAGTAGTTTGCCGACCCCGGGTACGCTTCCGCAGTTGGGTGGTGATTGGCAGGGTGGGTTGCCCCTGGGGGGACCACCGGTAATTTCAAACATTGTAGCACCTTCACCTCCTCAAGGGTTAACTCCAGAATTATTGTTTCAGCTCGAATTAGCTAAGATCGAAGGGAGAAAGGCTATTAGGGTATCTGAGGTTCAACAGCAACAAAGGGTATCTGAGCTTCAGCTTCAACAGCAACAAAGGGCATGTGAGCTTCAGCAGCAATTAGAATTAGCCAAGATAGAAGAGAGAAAAACTATCAGTCAAGCAAAAATCCAAGCTGAGTCGACTAGGTACTGTGCCGACATGGATGTAGAGAAGTCGCGAGTAGAGACAACGGGACAGCGACTTGGGGCTGGTAACCGTGTTCATGAGCAGTCTCTCTCGCACTTATTGAAACTGGTTCCGGTGTTTGATGAGAGTGGTGTAACAGAATTTTTCGCACGCTTTGAGAAGAAGTGCCAGGAACACCAGTGGCCAGAGAATAAAAGGGCAGCACTTGTATCCTCTAGATTAATAGGCAAGGGTCTTAAAGCCTACGATGCGTTACCTTTGGAGTCATGTATTGTGTATGAGGATCTCAAGGAGGCTGTCCTGAGGGCTTACGAACTGCAACCAGAAACGTACCGTTTGAAGTTCCGGGGTGTCACTAAGGGAAGAGATAGCACCTTTTTGGAACACGCCCGGGACTTGTCCGATGCTATGGGGAACTGGCTCCGATCTGAGAAGGTAACAACATTTGATGGCTTAAGCAGTTGATGATGTTGGAGCAGTTCTTTAACCTGTTAAGCGCTAAATAGCCCTAGGAGCTAGGGTAGTTATTTGTGCATTTCTGCCAAAAAATTCGATCTCACAGAATTTAAAAAAAAGTACCTCAATGTCTTGGAAATAAGCAGCCACATCCGCCAATATATATATATTCACCCTAAAAAAATGTGGGTGTGGAGTTACGGTGGCTTCAAGTTGAACAAAATTGGCTGATAGGCACGACATCCCCGAGCGAGCGAGTGTGTGTGAGTGAGTCAGGCGGGAGGAGAGAGAGAGAGGGTGGAGGCAAGAACGTGCGATTGATGAGAAGCAACGCTCTATATCTCGCCTAAAAAGCACCTTTATGGTTTCACCTGTTCATATTCATGAGTAAGGCAGCCCATGTGAATAATATACACTGATAAATGAAGCGCAGAGATGCATACGGACGAATAATAGGCGAAATAAGAGTGGTGTATTGAGAAAGGTGGGTGGCACGGGAGAGAAAAGGGGTCAGATTACAGTAGGTAGATGAGATTAGCGTGGGTGTATGTACAAATTTAGACCTTATAGACACTTTGTGTTATCGTTGCTATATTGTAAACAACGATAAGGCTTCTTGGATGGCGCAGTATGTTAGAGTATCCCGATATCTCATTACACAATTTTTACGCACTATTTGCTTGCAACTCATGGATGAAAGGTTATTTATTTACTTGTAAATTTCTTTACTGTTTGTTCGTAATGATAGAATATGTTAGGTTATGTAAAAGTATTATACATACTAAATACTTCGATATACACAAGTGTATCGAGGGTATATATATATTTTTTTTGTCAAGCATTCGTCTGCCCGAAAATACGTACGCACTAATCGCTGTCAGTATAGTGTGAACAGTCATGGTCTAGTGGTTAGAGTGATGGACTGAGTGAGATGTAGGCCTAGAGACGTAGGCCTAGAGACGTGGGTTCGAAACCAGAGAGGTTATGGGGATGTTTTTGGAGTGTTTATATCACTTGAAATTTTTTTTTTTTTTACATACTTACGCACTGCTATTCATAAAGTCGAAAACTTTGATGAATAGCAGAGCGTAAGTATGTGTTTTTGTGTTTATTTATTTGTTTTTTGTTTGTTTTTTTGTTTGTTTTATTATTACAAAAGGTTGTTACAAAAGGTTAGTACATAAGTATAATATTACATAGGTATATATATAAATAAAACAAAATATTGCCTGGCTAATGAATTAAACTGAAATAATAAATGAAAATATTGCTTATATATACAGTATACTGTATACAATAATATACTGTGTATATATATATATATATATAATATATATATATACAGTATATACCAAAACATATGAACTTATCCTACAACTATAATTTGTACATGTTATGATAATATTATCAAGTTGGTCAGGTACGGGCAAGTAGGTAGGCAGGCAGGTGTTTTGAGATCACGTTGGTCAGGTACGGGCAGATCAGGTACGGGCAGGTAGGTAGTGAGGTAGGTAGTGAGGTAGGTGGGCGGGGCAGGAGTTTGGCTGAGATAGGGCGACACAGGTACCACTCCTAGTAGTACTTGAGTGAGTGGTAGTCCCTGAAGCACTCGCCCAAACACAACCCAACGTTGCATTCCTTGCACATTGATGTGACTCGGTTTCTTTTTTGTGGCTTTCTGGTGGAGTGGGCACAGACCTGGCACTGTACTTGCAGCCTCCGGGTGCCAGATAGCTCGGTGTGGATAGGGTAGTGTTTGTCATATCCATCAATGACTCTGTCTGGGAGGTTGACTGCACGGCGACCCCTGTGACCGGAGACTGGTTGGTGTTTCTGTAGGAGTTGGTAGGCGACGTTGTATATGAACTCCCGGAACTTGAGTTTTTTGTTCGGGGCCATGTCTTTTTTTACCAGCCACATGTTATAAGCGTTGAGCATCGTGATGTCAACAAAGTGAAGGAAAAGCTTGTGATACCCCTTCACTGTTTTTCGTAGGCACTCAACGCCTGCAAGCTGGCAATCAGACTTGTCCACAAGGCGCATGTACTTGGTATAATCCACCACCATATCAGGTTTCTGGATAGACTTCTTGGTACGGTAGTGGAATTTACCAGAGTCCACTTGGGCACCTGTATGGACAGTCGAAAGCAGGTGGACTGGTCGCTTATCGAGCCACTTTACCGCCAGAACTTTCCCAGACTTCTCCAGCTGCGTGTAGTGCTCTTTCTTCTTTCTTCTTGGTCTGTCCTGTCTGCGGCGCCTTTGTTACTCTGCCAAGTCGTCATCAGAAGCGGTGTCACTGTGGGAGGGGTTGTCCAGTTCTATGCGATTGCCTTGGAACTTAGGCATGAACTTCCTGTTAGTTCTGACAGTCCCACATGCCCCCGTTTTGTGGTCATGGAGGAACTGGCAGAGTGCAGGACTTGTATACCAATTGTCGGTGTACAACGTGTGCCCCTTGTTCAGGTAGGGCTCCAGCATCTTTTTCACAATGTGCCCTGACATGCCCGTTATTCTTAGTTTATTATTATTATTCTCCTTTACTATTTTATCTTATTACTGAAAGACATTTGACTAAATCAAAATGGTAAGGAAATATTATAAAGTCACATATAAAAGGGAATTATATTTATAAACGTAAACAAGGTATTTTACAATTAATCAAAATAATAAGCAATGAAAGTTATGATAAAGTTTCAGGATCGTTTTGCATACGTTCTGATTTCACTAAAGTACAAATTAAAGAATAATAGTCAGGTAAGTATTTAACTTATACAAGGCTTAATCCTTAATTATGAATGACAATAGTTTTTTTTACATCAAGTTAGTTAATCGTTAATATGTAAAGTACAATATTCAATCACAAATCATCTCTGAATCAAACATTAATTCTAATCACCAAAATTAAACAGTAATTCAAAATATATATCTCTCCAATTAAATTAAACATATAGGATTCTCCAATCCAACCTATATGATTTCCCAAGTAAATTAAACATATATGATTTCTCCAAGTAAATTAAACATATATGATTTCTCCAAGTAAATTAAACATATATTATTTCTCCAAGTAAATTAAACATATATGATTTCTCCAAGTAAATTAATCTTGGATGCTGCCTGGTATTCGTATTGTGTTATGCCGCATGTCACTATTAGACCAGTCAAAGTAGGGCTGGACTTAGAACAAATTGCAATAGAAGGTTTTTTGGCTTTAACTTGTTTATTAGGTCCCTCTGATGAACATATAAAAAGTCTCCAACTTTTGGACACCGGGAAAGTGGTTAATTTGCATAAATTCAAGATGGCCGCCGTCCAAAGCTTCAATTTACAGATAACTTTTTTCTGGTTGCTCCTAGACCCTATAAATGTATTACAAACAACGTTTTTTGGCTTTAACTTGTTTATTAGGTCCCTCTGATGAACATATAAAAAGTCTCCAACTTTTGGACACCTGGAAAGTGGTTAATTTACAGCCAAAAAACCTTACAGCCAAAAAACCTTCTATTGCAATTTGTTCTAGGTCAAGCCCTACCTTTACTGCACATTATTGTCTATTACATTTTGCCTAGGCCTATACTAATCCCATCATCTTGTTTCTTGTTTCAACAGATTGGTGCGACATCTACCGAAGCCATGGAAGAAGAGGTGGTGCATAATCCCTGCGGCATTTGCTCAAACACGTTAGACGAAGGAGAAACAGTCAAGCTGAGGGCGAAGGGAGCAGATACTATCAACAAGGCCAGTACTGAACGTGGAACGCCATCAATTACCGTGTCTGAGGGCCAAACGGTGCACATTGATTGCCGAAAGAAGCATGTCAATACGAAGCCAAATAGAATTCCTGGGAAGCAGAAGAAACGTCCTGAAAAACCTGCTCTTCGTTCTCAGACACCAGACTTTTGTTTTACAGAGAACTGCTTTTTTTGTGGTACAAAAATCTATTTGGACACAAAGCATGATTCAGAAGAAGTGTATCCAGTACGCACATTCAACTTTCAAAGGACAATACTTTCTGCATGTGATGCCAGGGCTGATGAGTGGGCTGACACTGTTAGAGGCCGAATTAACTTTGCACGCGATCTTCCAGCAGCTGACGCAATATATCACAATCAGTGCAGCTCAAATTTCCAGACACATAGGCAGATCCCCTCCAAATATCGTGATTCCGCAGACAGTGAACCTCCTCGCAAGGGTCGCAAAGTAGATGCCTCACGAGAGGAAGCATTTCTACTCGCAATCGAGGACCTAGTCAGTGGCAATGATGATGAACAGACTACAGTGGTTGATCTCGTTGATAGAATGTCCCAGTTGTGCCCTGATGTTGAAGCGTATAGTGTAAAATGCATGAAACAGAAACTTATTTCATATTTTGGGGATGAACTGGTTATTAGTAACGTGCATGGACGCAGCGATGTTGTAACTGTCAAAGAAAGTGCTGCAAAGATTTTGCAACAATTCAAAGACTCACCACAGACTGATGATGAGGAAGCAGAACAAAGAAAGATAGTCAGGGCTGCGGCACGGTTGATCAAAGCAGATATAAAGAACATTGATATTTGTAGAGATTTCTATCCAGATCCTTCTGAACTCCGGTCGCTGGAAAAGAATGTGGCGTACGTTCCGCAGTCCCTTCGTATATTGCTGCAAGAGACGTTCAGTGGCAAGTCATGTGATCTTGAAGTTGCATCAATTGGACAAAGTATCGTGCAACTTACCAGACCAAGGGCCATTGTAGCACCCATTCAGTATGGATTGGCGGTTCAAATGCACCAGCACTTTGGTTCCCGCTTTCTTGTGGACAGTTTACACAGCCACGGCTTCTGTCTGCCTTACGCAGAAGTTTTGAGGTTTTCGAAGTGTGCTGCCAATTTCAGGGGCACCAACATATCCACTGCAGGCAGGTTTGGACAGTTCGTTGCAGACAATGTTGATCACAACTTGCGTACGCTTGATGGGCGAGGAACATACCATGGTATGGGTATAATTGTTGCTGTCACCCCTGAAGTAAGAGACACAACATCAATACCAAGATTGCAGTCACCTGAAAACAACTTCACGGCAGCTCAAATTGAAATCAAATACTACCGCAGTGTTCGCAAGAAGGGTGGGCCTCTCGAATTTAGAAAGCTTGACCCCATTTCAGCATCTGACAAGCTTGAAAATCTGGACATACTGTGGAAAACGTCATGGTTGCTTCGACCAAAACGACCAGGCTGGTCCGGCTTAATGCAGAGAGTGTGCCATGGACCACACCCAGGGAAATCATCCGTCCATTTCTTGCCCATGATTGACATGGACCCTACGGACATGAGTTGTATTTACTCAACACTTCACTTCGTTGCTGCGGAAAGCCATCGCCAGGGAACGACGCCAATGCTGACATTCGACCAACCGCTTTATTGGAAAGCGAAGACGATCATTGTTCATGAGAAGGAAGGAAGCGAACTGAAACCCATTGTTTTGAACCTTGGTGGCTTTCACTCTGTGATGAGCTTTTTGGGATGCATGGGCCATGTTATGGAAGCATCTGGGCTTAAGGAGGTTTTGGAACTTATATACGCTGAAAATGCTGTGACCCAAATGCTGAGTGGGAAAGCCTATGCACGAGCAATCAGAGGCCACTTCTTGGTTGACACAGCCTTGAGTTCGATTGTGTTAGGCAGGGCATACGGTGTCAACCTCTCAATGGTAGATGAGGAAAGTGACGCATGCAAGGACTTCCAGGAGGCTGCAGATCTTTTGGATAAGCTGTTGCGTGAAGACGTTTCACCGGATGAAGTCTGCAGTAAAGACGTTTTCAACAGAATTTCTGAAAAACTTAAAGCTGAGAAGAGCTCCTTAGCAGAGCATAAGATGGGAAAGCTATGGATTCAATACATGGACATGATTGACCTGCTGCGTCGCTTCCTGAGGGCACTGAGAATGGGCGATTTCCTACTGTACCTCGGAACACTCCAGGAGATGTTGCCGTACTTTGCAGCGTGTGGTCATAACAATTATGCCAAGTCAGCCCATGTGTACATTCAAGACATGATTGAACTTGAGCAGCTCAACCCAGACATGTTCTGTCAATTGAACTCCGGTCTATTTGTGATCCGCCGAAGTGATCGGCTGTGGGCAGGACTGCCAAGCGACTTGGTTATAGAGCAGGTTTTGATGCGCTCTTTGAAAACGAATGGTGGATTGACACGTGGTAGGGGCATGGAGGAAACGCAACGCCTGCGCTGGTTACTTGCTATGCCAGCCTGCGCTGAGGTGAGTGAAGTTATGCAAGAACTGACAGGGAAGCATTTCCACACCTCTGAGCAGCACAAAGAAATGACTGAAGCAAGGCGTGAACGAGATAGGAAGGACACAGAGAAGGTTCTCGCATTCTTCAAGGATTATGATCCATTTCAAGAATCAAATGAACTCAGGAATATTGCCAACGGTGTGACAGGACCAGCCTCGGCCAATCCTCATTTACTGTATGAGGTTGGTATGAACATTGTGCAGAAGATGGAAGGTAGCAATGCTTTTGACTTTTCATTTAGGAAGAAAGATCAAGTTGAGTCGTTGGGTGCAAAGGTTACAATCAGTGCTGAAAAAGTACCAATCGACCCACAGCTCCTTTTCCAGAGGCTCCTCATCTTTGCTAATAACAGGGACTTAGGTGTTGAAGAGGTCTTTGCGTATGAGTTGTCTAGCTACCCTACTGCTCTGTTCGATAAGTGGGGGAGGCTCAGGGAAGCCAATAAACCACAGCTAGGAGATGAGATAGCTGCTGTTGTTCCCAAGTCGTCATTGGAATCATTTGAGGAAGAAAGGACTGTGACCCATGTTCTGGATGGTCAATGTAAAGGACTCTGTCAAAATAGCAACTTTGATGCAAGCACCGATGATCCAAGTGAATACGAACTCCTATCATGAATTACATAATTGGCTCTGAATGACGTCATACTACGTCATGGTTTTTTTTTTTTTTTTTTTTATAAAAAAGAGGGACAACAGGTCAAAAAACCCATACAAGCACAAAGTGCTTGTGTCACCCCTTGTGAAAGAGACAGTTCAGCCTGTCTGTAAGGTTTTTCGGCTGTAAATTAACCACTTTCCAGGTGTCCAAAAGTTGGAGACTTTTTATATGTTCATCAGAGGGACCTAATAAACAAGTTAAAGCCAAAAAACGTTGTTTGTAATACATTTATAGGGTCTAGGAGCAACCAGAAAAAAGTTATCTGTAAATTGAAGCTTTGGACGGCGGCCATCTTGAATTTATGCAAATTAACCACTTTCCCAGTGTCCAAAAGTTGGAGACTTTTTATATGTTCATCAGAGGGACCTAATAAACAAGTTAAAGCCAAAAAACCTTCTATTGCAATTTGTTCTAGGTCCAGTTAAATGATTGCTAGATTTACTGGACTATATGCCTCGACTTTGTTTCCATTGCCAGCGCTTGGGTCATATTGGTCGATCATGCAGGCACCTCTCGGCAGATTGTGTGTTTTTTTTTATTTTTGTTTTACATTCCAACGTCTACTCCCTCTCAGGCATAGGCTGGGAGCCTTGTACATTCAACCGCTAATCATGAACGGTGAAGCCCGTGAGGTCTCATTCCAGTCTAGGGGGTGATACATGTGAAGCACTTTTAGCTGCAATCAGCCCCTGCCAGCTTGCCTTCGCAGGATGCATGGGGCTTAGTTGCCCACTCACAGCTCGAAGCAGCCCCATTTCTGAAGCTGCCTCGCTCCAGTGCTTCACTGTCTCATCCTCTAGACTCAGACCCTCACTCTCAGAACGCCACCTATTGAACAATGAACTCACTAGGCATTGTCCCCCTGTAGCCTATTTTGAAAATGGGAATATTCATACAGTGCTACATCTTGTGGATGGGGTTTTGTGACCTAGAGAAGGCTTATGACAGCCTGGCGCCATGGCATTCTGCGACAACTTCATGCCTTTGGTTTATATACATGGTCGCCTGCGGGTGTTGCTTGAAAACTTTTGATTGAACATATGTTTTAGAGTCTGTGTGGGTTCTTTCCTTTCTGACTCCTGAGCCACTCTGCCAGGAGGAAGGTGTCACACAGGGTACTGTTCTACATTTCTCCATGTTTGCGGTGGTCATCAACGATATTCTAGACACTGTGCCTGCTGGGGTATCCTCATCCCTTTATGTGGATGACTTGGCTATCTGGTTTTCTGGTTTCCGCATGTCTGATATTGAGAGGCGCATGTAACTTGCGTTGGACAGGGTTTCTGCCTAGACCGATTCTAAGGGCTTTCGTTTTTCTCCATCAAAGACTGCGGCTATGCATTATTGCTGAATAAGGGGGGTTCACCCAGACCCTGAATCTAATGCTTTGTGGCAGGAGATTCAATTGTGTGGCAGAGATGAAATTCTTGGGTCTAACGTTTGGCTGCCGTTTAACTTGGGTTCCGCACTTGACAAATCTCAAGACATCGTGAATGAAGGCTCTGAATTTGTTGAGGGTTCTGTCACATATATCTTGGGGTGCTGATGAAAGAACACTACTGCAGTTTGTTTCAGGCATTTATCGCCTCCAAACTGTCATATGGCTGTGAGGTCTACTCCTCTGCCACAGACTCCAGACTGAAGATTCCAGATGCTGTCCACCATGGTGGTCTTCGTCTAGCAACTGGGGCTTTTCGGTCGTCTCCGATTTGCAGCTTGCTGGTGGAGGCTGGTGTGCCTCCCTTAAATTTACTGCGTAAGTCTGTGGTTATACCCTGCTGAATCTGATAAGACGCCTTTCTGACATTCCATGATTGTACCTATATTTCATCCTCGAATGCCTCATCCCTTTGGCTATAAGGTTCGTGCAACAATGGAGGAGTTTGATCTGTCAGCAGTTCCTATATGTCCCGTGCTAATCCCGAGGGCTATCCACTGGGTCTTCCCTGAGCCATCATTCTGCAGATTTGTTTGCGGGCACGAATGATTTGGTCGCTTCTTCAAGTCATGATAGTTCTGTGCCTGTGTATACTGATGCCTCAAAATCTGCCTCTGGTGTTGGTTTTAGAGTTGTGCTCCCCAACTTCAGCCATGGAGATAGTCTTCCTTTACCTATCTCAGTTTTTACTGCAGAGTTGTCAGCTATCATTTTAGCTCTGAAATTGGTGTTTGCTCACCAGGGCAACCAATATATTATTTTTAGTGATTCTCAAGGGGCACTCATGGCCCTGGAATCTATTAATTATCTCCGTTCTATTGTTTTAGCGATTTTGGAGTGGCTGTTTCTCATTCATCGTCGAGGAAAAAGGGTGGATTTTTGTTGGGTCCCTGCACATGTTGGTGTCAAGGGTAATGAAAGGATGGATGCTTTAGCAGAGGCTGCAGCTCTGAGACCTGAACATGCACATTAACCTCTGCCTGCTTCTGATCTGCGTAGTCCCCTCATGTTTGCCATTCTGTGATGACTGTCTACTTCCCCTTACTGTCAGGCACTTGCTGGTTGGGTGTCTCAGTTTGGTCGACTTACGTCAGAGATTGCTTTAGCGGCACCAGAAGACGGATGGTACTTACTGTCTCTCTTTGGTGCTTGGAGGGTAGGCTGATACCCCTGGAGATGATGTGTATATATTGTTTAGCCTCTTTCACTTTTTGTTATTGCATTGCTTTACGTTGATGTCTAGTTTTAGACATGAGGTTTTGAGGTTTTATTCTTTCTGCATTTATATTATCTTGTCAAGCACCATATGACCTTGCTGTTGTGGTGCCAAGTTTTTCCACCAATCAATGAATCAATTATATCCTATTCCTGTAAGAGTTCCCTGAGGATTGATTGATTGATAGAAAACATGGTGCCACAACACAAGGTCATATCGCACCTTATAAGCTAAAAATATATGTGCTAATACTAAAATCTTAAGGATGAATATCAATGTGAAACTGAAAAAGCAATGCTCCCACCATGCACCAATGATAGACTGGGACACTCAACCAGCAAATGCCTGGCAGTAAAGGAAAGCAGACAGTCATTACAGAATGGTTGTTTGCTTCCACACTTAATTAATTAAGTGATATGTCACACCGACCATCTCAACAGACCCCCAACATGCCTTTCTCGCCTGGAACATCCCCTGTGCCGTTCACCACACCCCCGAGTTGCCTACCACCAGCCAGGAGACACAGAGTCGAAATGAACCCTTCTCGCCCTCAACACAATCAACAGGAGAAAAGCAGCAGTACCTAAATATAGTCCTTACTGTGTTTGTGGTGACTAGGGAGAAATATATATCCAAAATAACTAACCAACTTATACTTAAAAGAATGATCATTAAGCTTAAAATAATATATAATTAGCCTACACCTACTGTACTGTACATGGCCAGGAAAATAGAATATATATAATATTAAATTAATATTAAATATACTACCAGTGAATTGTTCGAAATCTTTATGGGGAATAAAGAGCTAACTTTGCCAGATAAGGACCGTAATAACTATATATTTATCGAAGATTCCTGATTAAAATCAAAGATGAAAACATTACTATCAGACTATAATACCCTGATGGTACACAACCTACCCGAGTCCGTCTGTCATGAGCAAAGATGTAGATTGTTGCTGACTGTGTCACAAACTTTGCCAATACATTGATGGATTTTATTTATTAAAATATATTGATCTAAATTAGTTGACCGAAAAAGCGCATGTGTGACACCTTCCTGGATATTGCTGAATATTATGAATTTCACGCTCACAGCTACAGACTAAGGATACTCAATGTTTGGCTATCGTGTAATTCACCTTGCTCAATTATAAGCATGATTGATAAAGCAGAAACATTATTTCTTTGATAGCATCAACTGAACTCAACCCGTACAACTTTGCATTATAACAGAGGCAGCCAAAGGAAGACTACCTCCACGGTTAAAATTAGGAAACACAACCCCAAAACCAATGCCACCGGAAAATTTAGGTCTGCCAGTAAAAACAGGCACAGAACTACCATGGCTAGTAACATGCTCTAAAAAAACAAATGGAGAAAGGACTGTGGAGCGACTGAATCCTTTAGTGCGTGCAAAATGACAGCAGGTCATCTCAGGCAAGACCTAGGTGGCAATCCTCGGGCTCTGTACAGGACTGACAGGAACTGCCGACAGACCAAAATCCTCAAATATCTCACACGCCCTACAATCAAGACTGTCGTGATACACATACACAAACTAGAGAATCTGAGAGGCTTCGTATCCAAGACCAGCAACATGCAACAACTGATTGATGCAGCATATTAAAGGGAGGCCACCAATCTTTACCAACAAACTGGGAATCGGGGACGACTGAAATGCCCCAGTTGCAAGACTTATCCCAGCATGATGGACAGCATGTAGAGACTTAAGCCTGGATTTAGTGGCAAAAGAGTAGACCTAAAAGCCATTATTTTGACAGGCAAAGGAGATCTCACAGCCATTTGACAGCTTAAAGGTAACAAATGCTTGATACAAATGCCATATTGGTCTGTGATCAACACTCCAAGATGTATGCGATACAATTCTCAACAGATTCAGAAACTTAATACACTATACCTTGAGATTTGTCAAGTGTGGAACCCAAGAAAAATGCCAGTCAAACGTTAGGTCGAGGATTTTCTTTGCCACACACAATAAAGCATTATATCAGAGTCTTGCTGAGTCCCCCTACTTTTACAAGTGTATTGCCTTAGATAAGGACAAATGAAAGACCTTTGACTCAGTCCAGGCAGAGAACCTCCCTTAAGGCAAGCTGTATTCGTCTCTCAACAGCAGACATGAAAAAAACTTAAAATACAAATTGTAGATGAACAACACATGAGAATGAATACACCTTAGCAGTGGTAGAGTCTATAATACTGTTAATAGGCATCGAAAACAAGGTGCCACTTAGGAAACTATCCTGCTGGACACCTTCCTTCTCCACAAGAGGTGGACAGAGGGAGGTACCCACACCCTACAATTACGATAATTTAAGATATGTCTAAGTAACATCGGCAGGCGACCACCTAAACCAAAGGTATAAAGTTGCAGTAAGATACTGTGGCACCAGCCAGTGCTATAAGCCTTCCCTAGGTAAAACTAACACAACCACAAGATGTTGATTACAGGCAAACGCTTGACAGATTGAGGACTCAAGTCAGATAAGTTTGTCAGTAGACTTTAGTTTGGGAAAGCAACTCCGCGATGGAGAGAGATCACCTTTCTCCTAAAACACGCGTCTGACATTAACCATTATTTCAAACAAGTTACATGCGCATGACGTCAAACAAATTGGGCGGTAATTAGAAACATTAGAGTAATCCTTACCATGGTTAGGACGATACCCAACTCACAAATAGCAGGCAGAATACCCTCTACACAAACCCTATTAAAAACCATAAAGAGGCATTCGGGAGATGACGTAGCATAGCGTATGAGATGTTGCCAAGGCCCCGGAGCAGCGTCACCACACTCTTAGAGGGCAGCATGGAGCTCACAGAAACTGAAACCGAAACTATAGAGTGAAAATCAAGACCAAAACTCTCCCGATTCCTTCAGGCAATCGCACAAGGTTTAATAGAATTTCCCATGTTCACGAATCTCACGCCGAAATGCCCGATCTAATTATCGTGGTCTAGACTGTGCTGTAATGATATGCTGTAATAATGTGTTGTAATAATGAGCTATAATAATTTGCTGTGCTGTGGTTCTATAATGCCTGTAATTACGTGCTGTAATAATGTGTTGTAATGCAATACTCTGCTGTAATGGGCTGCACTGTCCTGTAATAGTGTGCTATACTGTGTTGTAATAATGTGTTGTACTGTGTTGTAATAATGTGTTGTACTGTGTTGTAATAATGTGCTATACTGTGTTGTAATAATGTGTTGTACTGTGTTGTAATAATGTGTTGTACTGTGTTGTAATAATGTACTGTACTGTGTTGTAATAATGTGTTGTACTGTGTTGTAATAATGTGTTGTACTGTGTTGTAATAATGTGTTGTACTGTGTTGTAATAATGGTATGTACTGTGTTGTAATAATGTGTTGTACTGTGTTGTAATAATGTGTTGTACTGTGTTGTAATAATGTGTTGTACTGTGTTGTAATAATGTGTTGTATTGTGTTGTAATAATGTGTTGTACTGTGTTGTAATAATGGGTTGTACTGTGTTGTAATAATGTGTTGTACTGTGTTGTAATAATGTGTTGTATTGTGTTGTAATAATGTGTTGTACTGTGTTGTAATAATGTGTTGTATGTGTAGTAATAATGTGTTGTACTGTGTTGTAATAATGTGTTGTATTGTGTTGTAATAATGTGTTGTACTGTGTTGTAATAATGTGTTGTACTGTGTTGTAATAATGGGTTGTACTGTGTTGTAATAATGTGTTGTACTGTGTTGTAATAATGTGTTGTACTGTGTTGTAATAATGGGTTGTACTGTGCTGTAATAATGTGTTGTATTGTGTTGTAATAATGTGCTGTACTGTGTTGTAATAATGTGTGGTACTGTGTTGTAATAATGTGTTGTACTGTGTTGTAATAATGTGTTGTACTGTGTTTTAATAATATGTTGTACTGTGTTGTAATAATGTGCTGTACTGTGTTGTAATAATGTGTTGTACTGTGTTGTAATAATGTGTTGTACTGTGTTTTAATAATATGTTGTACTGTGCTGTAATAATGTGCTGTACTGTGTTGTACTTCGTTGTAATAATGTGTTGTACTGTGTTGTAATAATGGGTTGTACTGTGTTGTAATAATGTGTTGTACTGTGTTTTAATAATATGTTGTACTGTGCTGTAATAATGGTATGTACTGTGTTGTAATAATGTGTTGTACTGTGTTGTAATAATATGTTGTACTGTGTTGTAATAATGTGTTGTACTGTGTTGTAATAATGTGTTGTACTGTGTTTTAATAATATGTTGTACTGTGCTGTAATAATGGTATGTACTGTGTTGTAATAATGTGTTGTACTGTGTTGTAATAATATGTTGTACTGTGTTGTAATAATGTGTTGTACTTCGTTGTAATAATGTGTTGTACTGTGTTGTAATAATGGGTTGTACTGTGCTGTAATAATGTGTTGTACTGTGTTGTAATAATGTGCTGTACTGTGTTGTAATAATGTACTGTACTGTGTTGTAATAATGTGCTGTACTGTGTTGTAATAATGTGTTGTACTTCGTTGTAAAAATGTGTTGTACTGTGTTGTAATAATGTGTTGTACTGTGTTGTAATAATGTGTTGTACAGTGTTTTAATAATATGTTGTACTGTGTTGTAATAATGGTATGTACTGTGTCGTAATAATATGCTTTACTGAACTGAAATAATTTGCTGTTCTGTGTTGCAATAATGTGTAATGTGCTGGAGTAAGGGGTTCTACTATTGTGATATAATATTGTGCTGTGTTGTGCTGTATGTTCTGTACTGCGCCGAAATAATATG
Source organism: Paralithodes platypus (assembly GCA_032716605.1). Lineage (NCBI taxonomy): Eukaryota > Metazoa > Arthropoda > Malacostraca > Decapoda > Lithodidae > Paralithodes > Paralithodes platypus. The sequence continues at coordinate 8,913,839 of CM064576.1, read as the reverse complement.
ATATACTGTGCTATAACAAAGTGTTTTAATGTACTGTAATTGTGTGCTGACATAATGTGCTGTAATAATATACTGTCGCATCAAATTGAACTTAGGATAACTTAAGAATAAGTTAAGATGAGCTACTAATGCCAAGAGTGTGCTAAGAACTACTTAACTCTCTCCGACATTTATGACGCGATCGCGTCATATGGTGATTGGGTCAAAAGTCTGATTATGACACCCCTAACTTTTAGAAATTCGGCAAAAATAAGTTTAGGACTCGATTTGCGTCATATTTGGACTGGTAAGTTAGGTAAGTTGCCTCTCTACATGCACGGCCCATTGTCTTATCAGTTTGAGCCCGGCCACCAGCCTGTTGGTAGGTCCCGTGTCCCTTTAAATCGTCTCCTCTCTCCCTAGCCCGCCCGGCCATATATATAGGCCGACCACCATCCCTTATTATTTACCCAGTGAAAGTGTTGAAACAATCTAGTGAAAAATTATAATTATATATATATATATATATATATATATATATATAATTTGTTAATTTTTGTGAATGTGAGGGTGGTGAATCGTGGTAAACCCCTTGAGTATTGTGAACCATTTTTGCAGTTTTGTCTGGCTATCATTGACGATTTTACCCTATTTTGAACACAAATTTGTAAGGTTAGTGTGGTAAGCATTCGTAGTCACATTCCTAACTATTATGTGAGGTTTGTGACTACGAATGTATAAGTATGTCGTATATATATTGCCCTAAACCTGTGCTATGCTATGCATTTTCGCTTGAAAGACAAATATATTTATCAATAAATACTGCCTACGAAATAAATACATTATTATTACGAATTATAGTTACGTTTTTAGCCCATTTTGGGTAATTATTTAGCGAATACATAGGATTATTTGAGTGATTATTTGACAGTGTAATATGGAAACTATGTACTATAAAGGATGTCACGGTAAGTACTCCATGGAATTCAGAAAATATTGTTTTTATATAATTATATAAGGAGTAATTTATCGAGAGGACTTCCCTAAGTGGTTAAGGCCCCATTAATTGCTCTTTCCATTCACATATGCATAGCCTACGTGAGTTGCAGTTGGGATGTGTGTACATGCTTAGATTGATATGCAGGATTCGAAGTTGCATAATAAATCGTAGGCAGTGTCCACCAACCTTTAACTGTCTTCGTGGTGCGATGTATAAGGTGTTGATTTTCGGTGTGAGCATCCTGGGTTCGAGTCCACGGACTGCCACATGTGTTTGTAAATTTCATTAATCGATTTTAGGAGTATTGTTGGTTGTTGGAAGGAACATAATAATATACAGTATATTGCTGGAACTTGGTGAACGGCCGACCCATCGTGTGACACACCCTCCTCCATACACGTGAGTCAACACAAGGCCTCTGTGATAATGCCTATATATACAGTATATACAGTATATATATATATATATATATATATATATATATATATAAAATATATATAATTTATATATTATATATACTGTATATATCATATACATATATTATATATATATAATATATTTAATAATATATATATACTGTATATATATATATAATATATATATATATATATATATATATTTTATATATTGTTTATTACTGCACAGGATAAGGACAAATGCCCCCCACAATCTCAGACTTGCTTTAGTGAATGTTGGTAGTTTGAATCTGCGTGCAAATGAAGTGGCTGAGATGTGTGAGAGGAAGCGAGTGGATGTCTGCTGTGCCCAGGAAACATTCTGGAAAGGGCATGGGGTACAGTGGATTGTTGGAAGAAAGAAAAGATATAGGATCTACTGGAAGGGGGTTGAGAGTAATAAAGCGAAAGGAGGAGTGGGTGTTGCGGTGGCTGAAGAGCTGGCGGAAAGTGTGCTTCAGATTACGAGAGTTAGCGAAAGTCTGATTGTTTTGAAATTGAAAGCTGGTGAAAGAATTCTGAATGTGATATCTGCATATGCCTCACAGGCTGGCCTACAGAAAGAGATAAAAGAGGACTTCTGGAATGACACCGTCAGTGTCATTTCGGGCCTCTCGGAGAATGAAATAACAATCCTGGTGGGGACCTGAATGGTCACGTGGGAGCATCTGCAAATGGATACGAGGGAGTACATGGAGGAGATCATTACGGAAGGAGGAATCTAGAAGGCGAATATATACTGGAGTCCTGCGTTGCACTCAACATGGTCGTGTGTAACACGAAGTTCAAGAAAAGACAGAGCCATCTGGTCACATATAACTTTGGAGTCTCCAGTAGCCAGATAGATTACTTCTTGGTTAACAGGAAAGACTGGAAACTGGTTCGGGATGTAAAGATCATCCCGAGCAAAGAATGTATCCCCCAGCATAAGATACTTGTGTGTGACATGAGTTTATACAGAGATCCTAAGCGCAAGAAGGTATACATACCCAAAAGGAAAGTGTGGCTGCTGAAGAACAAGGAAGTTAGGGATAGGTTTCATAGTGAACTGGAGGAAATTAATAGAAATAAGGAAGCTAGGCCTAGCGATGTAAATTGTCAATGGAATTTTCTTAAGCATATCCTTCTCGCTGCCACTAACAAAGTCTGTGGGAAAACAAAGGGTTACCCCAGCAATAAGACCTCCTGGTGGTGGAATGATGAGGTAGAACTTGCTGTGAAGGAGAAAAGGAAATGGACACTTGTGTGCAGTGGATTAGAGCATGGACACTCGCCCTGACTGTTAGTGGTTCATGTCAACCTGGGAGTATAATTATATAAAACTACATTTATGATGACTTTGAATCTTAACCGTTGGAATATTTATCTATAATAAGGTCAGCGTAACACTATTTTGTAGCATTTTGAATATAGTGTAATTCAAATTTAAAATATATATAAGAAAGAAATAGTGACCATAATATGTGACCTTCACCATTCACCTTGACCTTTGAATAACAAAAACACAAAATTTGGACAATCGTTGCATTGACCTACCGAATTTGCCAGCTAAATTTTGTGACCCATTCAGTACAGTTCTGTCGGTTTTATTTCATACTGGATACTAAGACGATTTTATTTAGCTTATGAAGGGCTTTCATAAAATTAGGCAGGCTTTCAACTATCTTAATTAACCTTTTTTTACTACCACAGATCCTTCATAAACTCTACAAAATCGTTTACTTATAGCTAAAATACAATACAAAAGACGTCACCAGTACACAAAGGGTTAAACAGTCTAGGAAGAGTTTCAAGAAAATGATTAACGCTCTTCTTTTGTTGTTTGACGTTGACCTTTATGTAGGATTATATTTTTGTTTGCTTTGATGTAGGCCTAACCCTAGAAAATCAAATGAGTGTGTAAAATTTCATTAACCTCTCTGCTGCGCAGGTGGGGTAGTGACCACCTCTCCCTGTGCGTAGGTATTTCACTGATTCCTGTCACTCAAATCGTTATCTTACCATAAATATAATTAATACTTATCCATATGCGCCTAATTTACGTTGATTATGAAGATATTAACCTGTTACAACAATAAAACAACTGGAAACAGTATTTGGCTGGTCAAAATCGCGAAATGAGAGAGAGAGAGTTACATTCATCAAGTGCGAGCCAGCCTGGCCAACATCCACCTCTCCCGACGCCTGGAGCGACACTGACGTGTAGTGCCGTCTCTGTTTCTCATTCACTCGCTTGGTAACACATATAAGCACAGCCTGCTTATGACTCGCTATTGTTAGCACGAACGAAAATATACCGACGAATAAGGGAATAGGCCTAACAGGGAAAATAGGCGATCATTGATGTGGAGGAGTAATATTTGGCATGACCAAAGGGCAAATATAAGAAAAAACAAAAACAAAAATCAATTGATACTGGGCTGGTTTAAATGTTCTTTTTTTAGGCCTTGGATTATATAAGGCTTTCCGCAGCGCACCGGTAAAACTCTTATTAGTCTTTCCGCACTTGCTGGGTTAAAGATCATCAGTTAGTTTCAGAGGTATTAAAGGAATAGTTGACCTTTGACCTTTACCTTGACCTTCATGATGTCTGAAAATTAATTTTGTTTTTCCTTAACCCTTAACTGGCGGCACCCGGCTATAGCCGGGCGCCAATTTGCAGCATATTAGGAGCATTATTAAGGCTTTTAAAGGGTTAAAATCGAGCGCAAATGGCCGGGAGTGCAGCGGCCCACACGTCCGACTCCCAGGGCCTACCGCCGCCCACTAACTCACGCTCCCTGTGTTCTCGAGAGGCCGGCAGTGTAGCCAGTAGTGAGCGTAGCTGGAAAAACTATACCGCTATACGCTAAACTCCCATGTTACTGGTACGACTGTATGAGAACCACGAGTGCTACGTAGCTCGTTCTGGTCTCATTTTGAAGCTTTTAGTACCTAGTTTTTTGTTGAATACATTTCTTTTCATGCAGATACTTGATTTATCATTCAGGAGGGCCTGAATATGCCCAAATAACCCAAAACCCCCCCGCTAGACAAGGGTTAAAGCACAAATGTTTCAACAAATTTTGTGAAGTATACATTAATAGTAAAGAAATGAGCATATTGACCTTATATTTGACGTTGACCTGTGACCTTGACCTATCAAATGGAATCATGTTTATTCTTGTATGACCTTGGTCTAGGCATTCCGAATATGCATGATATGCCTAATGAGAATCTTACATTAAATACGAAATACTAGTAAAAATCATATTTCGACCTTTATCCTTGACCTTTGACCTTGACCTTCGACCTTAGAATTTTATCAAAGATTTAGTTAGCTTAACAACAATGTTCGTATTAACTAGCATTATGAATATGGTGTAATTCGTATAAAAACTCATCAATTACAAATAGTGACCATATACTGTGACCTTGACATTTGACCTTTGATTAAAAATAGAATACATATATTTGGATGGTTGTCACATTGACCAACTGATTTTACCTGCATAATTTGATGACAATACATTAAACAGTCAAGGAGGAGCTTAAAATGAGAAATACTCTAGTTTTGACCTTGACCTATGACCTTAACTATTACAATATTTGTGAAATTTGATATATATATATATATATATATATATACAGTATATATATATATATATATAATATATATATATATATATATATATATATATACAGTATATATATATATATATATATATATATATATATATATATATATATAAGTAATAAGCCATAACACAGTCAGTTTTTTCTTTCAAATTTGAGTAATCTCTTTTAATTAAATAAAAGTTGACCATTGACCTTGACCTGTGACCTTGACCTTCATGTAAGAATAAATTTGTTTGCATTGACATTACCCATGAAAATCAAATAAGCATGCCTAATTTCATTAAAACCCATCAGTTAGTTTCAGATATTAATAGAATAGTTGACCTTGACCTTTGACCTTTATCTTGACCTTTATGTCTTAACATTTATGATTTTCCTTTTCACTTAAAGTGCAACTATCTCACCAAATGTTTTGAAGTTTGCATGAAAACTAAAGAAAATAGCATATTGACCTTTTATTTGACCTTGACCTGTGACCTTGACCTTTCATATGGAATTGAATAGTTTATTGTATGGCCTTGGCCTAGGTATTCCGAATATACATGGTAAGCCTAGTGAGAATCTAACAGTTAGTATAAGAAATACTAGTAAACAATATATTTTGACATTTGATCTTGAACTTTGACCTTACCCTTTAGAATAGTTATCTAAAACATGTGCAATACGATATCAAGGTTACCAGCAACATATATAGTGAAAATTAAGACATTTGAATAAAAAACTAAAAATAAATAGTATAAGTTGACCTTTCACCTTGACCTGGACCTTGACCTTTGTGTAAGAGTAATTTGTTTTGTTCTTGACATTGCTCAGGAAAATCAAATAAGCATGACTAATTTAATTAAAACCAATCAGTTAATTACATATATTTATAGAATAGTTGACCTTTGACCTTCACCTTGACCTTCATGATATGTGTTTCAAAATGTATTCTTTTCATTTTCATTTAAAGTGCAACTATATCATCATATGTGAAGTTTGCATGAAAAGTAAAGAAATTAGCATATTGACCCTTTATTTGACCTTGACCTTTGACCTTTACCTTTCATATGGAATTGTATAGTTTCTTGTATGACCTTGGCCTAAGTATTCCGAATATACATTGTAAGTCTAGTGAGAATCTAACAGTTTATATAAGAAATACTAGTAAATAAAGTATGTTGACTTTTGACCTTGACCTTTGACCTTACCCTTTAGAATGTTTTCTAAAATTTGGTCAATAGGATATCAAGGTTACCAGTAACTTGTATAGTGAAAAGAAAGAAATTTGAATAAAAACTAAAAAAACATTAATATTTACCTTATTTTTAACCTTGACCTTTGACCTTAACCTTTTAGTTAAATCGAACATTTAGGTTTGCCTTAACTTTGCATTGACCAAATGGATATACTTGTGAAATTTGGTGAAAATCCATTGAACGGTCTAGGAGGAGTTTCCGGACGGACGACGGACGACGACGATGACAGACAAGCTGACTGATGGTGCACAGTATACGGGCGGGATCTATATGTGCGATACCACTCTGCTTCGCAGAGTTGATGAAGACTTTACCGCCTATATACAGAGACACAAAAGTGACACATTCACATACGCACACAGTACACACACATACATTCCCATGGCCATAGATTCACGCTATTCACAAACTTAAGACGTCCCATAACATATAAGTGAAGATTTGCGCACATAAATAAATGAGTACTACGTGCGCCCATATACAGGTACACAAAAAGCTTACAAACTTACAAATACATAACACACACTCGCACACATGTGTACAAATACATGAAAAATATTTATATTTTAATATTTATTTAATAAGTATGCTTTGAGGGCTATTTTAACACCTTACGAGCGGCCTATGCGGTTTATTTATATGTACCGCCCAGCGGGGTGTTTTTAGCCAAAATAGGGCTGTTTATGTGATCATTTTCATGCCTAAATAAGACCCAGAACATAAAACAAGTACCTATCCCTGAAAGGGCATAAACAGAGCTTTCGAATGACACCATAACGATCCTTTTATGATGGCTAGTTTTCTTGCAATAACCGTGCAACGCGAGTGCAAAAAGCATGTAATTAGCCACTTTCCCGATACAATTCCTTATATAGCGTGTGAGAGAGGGAGGAGGGAGCTGGGATTCGTGTCAGTATGTTCGCCGCGGTGGTCTGGAGCAGTCATACGCTCGCTACTCTCCTGCCACCACTTGTCTCTCTCTCTCAGCAACATTACGTGCTGAAATTGCCACTCGACCTATGTCGAGCGCCGCCATATAGTCCAGCTTTATTAAATACGACTTATGTGGTGAGCCGCTAATTAAGGGTTAAAACTGGATAACATAGGTTTAGCTTTAATATCACAAGGAAGGAGATTCCATGCTTTTACACCATGGTAGTTAATTGAGGTTTGTGATTGTTTTGACGTCATAATCGGGATTTCCAAGTCGTTAGTGTTTCTCATTTTATATCTGATGTTTGAACGATAATGGCATATCTCTGTATTCGTATTGTTATTTTAGTATTTGTAAAAAAAAATAGCGCTACAGAATGTTTTTATATCTACTATATTCAACATTCGTAATGACTTGAAGAGTTCTTTATAGTGTGCGTATTATGGCCTTCTGCGCAACTTCTACCGCTTTTAGTTTGGATTTACATGTAGCTCCCCAGATTGTAGGGCAATATGAGATAAAAGGATACACTACAGTGTAGTATTTTTTTTTTTTTTTTTTTCTATATGAGTGAGGGAGGCAAAAGGCAGAACTGCCTATAGCGAGTGCCTCCCCCATAGTTGAAAGAGTCACAGGGCCAAAATCAAGGGACGTTCGAGCCAAAATGCCTGGACACATGGAGTTTGAAGCAATTTAAGTCATAGGAAGAGGGAAAGACTGATTCTGGGAGAGTTCCAGAGCTCAGCTGTTGAATAGAAGAAAGACTGAGAGTAACGTTTGTGACGTTAACCACTCCGTTAGAACCGCATGGCTTGTCCTACAGTGACTCGCTAGGATCGCCAGGGCAGTGGATGGGGCTACAGTTTATGTATTAGCGTGTGCTTTATTTCATATGAAAGCTTGTGTCATGGGCAGTCCAGAAAGGCTCTTTGTTTTCACCCATGTCAAGGCTTTATATATTTAATTGTAAAGTATATGTTTATCATTAACTAGTAATGATGGGATCTGGGAGAGAGAGAGAGAGTAGAACAGAGTGAGAGGGAGCGCGCAGTGTTTTTGTCCCGCTCGATGACGTCACGGCTGGCTGCCTCGTGGGGGTTGGTTAAGAGAGGTCCTTACCATGCTGTTAGCTCCCTTGCTAGTGGCTAGAGGACTTGTAACCGCTTTTTTCCCACGCGCCTCGAGCTAGTGCGAGTATATATACAGTTCCTCGCCACTCTCTCCCTCAGATCTGGTTTCTAGAACGCATCCATCTTTTTTCCCTTGCTATCTGTTTCCCGCTCCGCACCTGAGAATCTTTTCCTCTGCCTACCCCTCTCTTTTCATATCTTTCACCACCTTTCTATTAATATTATACCCCCTATGGTTAACTCTGCAAAATCAGCTTCATGCTGGCCAGTTGTATTGTGCGTTAAGGTCTGATATAACCCATGTATGTTAGTTGTTAAGATAAGTGGATCACGAAGCATTGGTTGGCATTTATATTGTTTAAGTACCGCGTCCTATAATTATTAGTGTTCTGCTGGATTAGATATGCTAGACTAGGAGTCTGATATAATAAGGTATTGTTTCCTATGAGTGCTGGCTTTAGTTAAAAGCTGCACAATATACCTGAGAACTGGAGTTGATTGAGTAAATTCTAGTCTGTGTGCCATTGAGAGTAGAGCATGCACGAATGAGGGCTTTTTGCCTATACCATTCTGCACTGTTCTAGTCTCGATTGTTTGTCTTTGAGGTTCGCCAGGAGAACGCTTAATACTTCGGTATTAAGGTTTCTCAAGAGAGCTACCCTTCCCTATAACGTAATATTTGACGCACAGACTTGAGATTTGCACTAGGCTATGCGTCATGCCATGCGCAGTATCTCGTATCATTGACTCTACTAGACTTTATCAGTCAAAGTAGACATTAAGTATATTAACCTAATTACTCTTTTTATGCATACCCATTTATGATTACACAAGCATTTCGCAGCCTAGTTTGATGTATGGAGACACAAACGACTTAGGCTCTTTTTGTTGATAGGAATACTGCATTGTCGTGGCGATTATTATTGTTGTAGTGTTTAGGATATTCTTGGCTCCGACGGCATTATATATTCTGCCTTTTTGTGTGCATAGCCTGCACGAGCATTGTTCCGCTGCCTGCCTTTTTGGGTTCCATTTCCGATACAAGCATCTTTATAGCATCTAACATTTAACCCATAATTAGCGGCGAGCAACATAAGTCGAGTTAAATAAAGCTGGACTATGTGGCGGCGCTCGACATAACTCGAGTGGCAATTTCAGCACGTAATGTGGCTGAGAGAGAGAGACAAGTGGTGGCAGGAGACTAGCGAGCGTATGACTGCTCCAGACCACCGCGGCGAACCTACTGACACAAATCTCAGCTCCCTCCTCCCTCTCTCACTCGCTACATACTCAATTATGTACCGAAAGTACCGAATTACCTGCTTTTTGCACTCGCGTTGCACGGTTATTGCAAGAAAACTATCCATCATACAAGGATCGTTAAGGTGTCATTCGAAAGCTCTGTTTATGCCCTTTCAGGGATAGGTACTTGTTTTACGTTCTGGGTCTTATTTAGGCATGAAAATGATCACGTAAACAGCCCTATTTTGGCTAAAAACACCCCGCTGTGCGGTACACATAAATAAACCGCATAGGCCGCTCGTAAGGTGTTAAAGAAGATTCCTTGTTAGTGTTGAAGGACTTTAGTGCACTTTCTTTCATGCAGGAGTGCCTGACATTTATTGATTAAAGTAACGTAAGCTGTAACTTCTCTTACCACCTTACTTTGCATACCATAACCAAGCACCTTCGGTTATAGGTAGTAATAGGCTGTTTTCACATAACATTAAGCCTAGAGTAGACGCACATTTATTGAGAGTTTGATAGCCTATTATTGCATATAGAAATCTGTAGAGTATTTGTGTTCTTTGTTCACTGGGAATATACATCAGAGGTTGGAGCTAGCGCTTTCCGTTGTAACATTTATGCCATTACTAGTCCAATGAATAAGAGCCCTGATATATTTAAACCTCAGTCGTAACAAATGGCGACCTTACCTAGGATTTGGTGAACCTACATTTATTAGCAGGGAACATTTGTTGTTTTGGAGAATATTTTGCGGGGATCAGCAAGAATAATTTTTTTTCGCAACATAGTATTACCCTTGAGTATTTCCGAGAATTTTTGTGTGTATATTGAGGTATAAGAGTTTGGGGTACTTCTTTTCTGAATATTGAGGTGGGAAATTTTTGTGAGCATCATGTCTTATACCGGATCAGAGGAGAATGGAGACACAGTACGTAATGTCGAAACTGAGGAACAGCAGTATGATATGGTTAATCAGGTGAACTGTGAGGAGGATGCTAGGATATTTTTGCAATGGCCTGTTACTGCCGAGCGGTTGGAGGGTATGAATCGGTACGGTCTTCAATGCCTGGTCACAGCTATCGGTCATGCTGTTACTAACAGTATGACCAGGGATAACTTGATAACATGTGTACTGGGCAGGGTGACTGGTTAGCGAGATGGGTTGAGTGCTCAGAGCCCTTCGACCATGCTTCCCCTACACTCGACTCCCAGCCATCCCAGTAGTTTGCCGACCCCGGGTACGCTTCCGCAGTTGGGTGGTGATTGGCAGGGTGGGTTGCCCATGGGGGGACCACCGGTAATTTCAAACATTGTAGCACCTTCACCTCCTCAAGGGTTAACTCCAGAATTATTGTTTCAGCTCGAATTAGCTAAGATCGAAGGGAGAAAGGCTATCAGGGTATCTGAGGTTCAACAGCAACAAAGGGTATCTGAGCTTCAGCTTCAACAGCAACAAAGGGCATGTGAGCTTCAGCAGCAATTAGAATTAGCCAAGATAGAAGAGAGAAAAACTATCAGTCAAGCAAAAATCCAAGCTGAGTCGACTAGGTACTGTGCCGACATGGATGTAGAGAAGTCGCGAGTAGAGACAACAGGACAGCGACTTGGGGCTGGTAACCGTGTTCATGAGCAGTCTCTCTCGCACTTATTGAAACTGGTTCCGGTGTTTGATGAGAGTGGTTGTAACAGAATTTTTCGCACGCTTTGAGAAGAAGTGCCAGGAAACACCAGTGGCCAGAGAATAAAAGGGCAGCACTTGTATCCTCTAGATTAATAGGCAAGGGTCTTAAAGCCTACGATGCGTTACCTTTGGAGTCATGTATTGTGTATGAGGATCTCAAGGAGGCTGTCCTGAGGGCTTACGAACTGCAACCAGAAACGTACCGTTTGAAAGTTCCGGGGTGTAACTAAGGGAAGAGATAGCACCTTTTTGGAACACGCCCGGGACTTGTCCGATGCTATGGGGAACTGGCTCCGATCTGAGAAGGTAACAACATTTGATGGCTTAAGCAGTTGATGATGTTGGAGCAGTTCTTTAACCTGTTAAGCGCTAAATAGCCCTAGGAGCTAGGGTAGTTATTTGTGCATTTCTGCCAAAAAATTCGATCTCACAGAATTTAAAAAAAAGTACCTCAATGTCTTGGAAATAAGCAGCCACATCCGCCAATATATATATATCCACCCTAAAAAAATGTGGGTGTGGAGTTACGGTGGCTTCAAGTTGAACAAAATTGGCTGATAGGCACGACATCCCCGAGCGAGCGAGTGTGTGTGAGTGAGTCAGGCGGGAGGAGAGAGAGAGGGTGGAGGCAAGAACGTGCGATTGATGAGAAGCAACGCTCTATATCTCGCCTAAAAAGCACCTTTATGGTTTCACCTGTTTTCATATTCATGAGTAAGGCAGCCCATGTGAATAATATACACTGATAAATGAAGCGCAGAGATGCATACGGACGAATAATAGGCGAAATAAGAGTGGTGTATTGAGAAAGGTGGGTGGCACGGGAGAGAAAAGGGGTCAGATTACAGTAGGTAGATGAGATTAGCGTGGGTGTATGTACAAATTTAGACCTTATAGACACTTTGTGTTATCGTTGCTATATTGTAAACAACGATAAGGCTTCTTGGATGGCGCAGTATGTTAGAGTAACCCGATATCTCATTACACAATTTTTACGCACTATTTGCTTGCAACTCATGGATGAAAGGTTATTTATTTACTTGTAAATTTCTTTACTGTTTGTTCGTAATGATAGAATATGTTAGGTTATGTAAAAGTATTATACATACTAAATACTTCGATATACACAAGTGTATCGAGGGTATATATATTTATTTTGTCAAGCATTCGTCTGCCCGAAAATACGTACGCACTAATCGCTGTCAGTATAGTGTGAACAGTCATGGTCTAGTGGTTAGAGTGATGGACTGAGTGAGATGTAGGCCTAGAGACGTAGGCCTAGAGACGTGGGTTCGAAACCAGAGAGGTTATGGGATGTTTTTGGAGTGTTTATATCACTTGAAATTTTTTTTTTTTACATACTTACGCCCTGCTATTCATAAAGTCGAAAACTTTGATGAATAGCAGAGCGTAAGTATGTTTTTTGTGTTTATTTATTTGTTTTTTGTTTGTTTTTTTGTTTGTTTTATTATTACAAAAGGTTGTTACAAAAGGTTAGTACATAAGTATAATATTACATAGGTATATATATAAATAAAACAAAATATTGCCTGGCTAATGAATTAAACTGAAATAATAAATGAAAATATTGCTTATATATACAGTATACTGTATACAATAATATACTGTGTATATATATATATATATATATAATATATATATATACAGTATATACCAAAACATATGAACTTATCCTACAACTATAATTTGTACATGTTATGATAATATTATCACGTTGGTCAGGTACGGGCAAGTAGGTAGGCAGGCAGGTGTTTTGAGATCACGTTGGTCAGGTACGGGCAGGTCAGGTACGGGCAGGTAGGTAGTGAGGTAGGTAGTGAGGTAGGTGGGCGGGGCAGGAGTTTGGCTGAGATAGGGCGACACAGGTACCACTCCTAGTAGTACTTGAGTGAGTGGTAGTCCCTGAAGCACTCGCCCAAACACAACCCAACGTTGCATTCCTTGCACATTGATGTGACTCGGTTTTTTTGTGGCTTTCTGGTGGAGTGGGCACAGACCTGGCACTGTACTTGCAGCCTCCGGGTGCCAGATAGCTCGGTGTGGATAGGGTAGTGTTTGTCATATCCATCAATGACTCTGTCTGGGAGGTTGACTGCACGGCGACCCCTGTGACCGGAGACTGGTTGGTGTTTCTGTAGGAGTTGGTAGGCGACGTTGTATATGAACTCCCGGAACTTGAGTTTTTTGTTCGGGGCCATGTCTTTTTTTACCAGCCACATGTTATAAGCGTTGAGCATCGTGATGTCAACAAAGTGAAGGAAAAGCTTGTGATACCCCTTCACTGTTTTTCGTAGGCACTCAACGCCTGCAAGCTGGCAATCAGACTTGTCCACAAGGCGCATGTACTTGGTATAATCCACCACCATATCAGGTTTCTGGATAGACTTCTTGGTACGGTAGTGGAATTTACCAGAGTCCACTTGGGCACCTGTATGGACAGTCGAAAGCAGGTGGACTGGTCGCTTATCGAGCCACTTTACCGCCAGAACTTTCCCAGACTTCTCCAGCTGCTTGTAGTGCGCTTTCTTCTTTCTTCTTGGTCTGTCCTGTCTGCGGCGCCTTTGTTACTCTGCCAAGTCGTCATCAGAAGCGGTGTCACTGTGGGAGGGGTTGTCCAGTTCTATGCGATTGCCTTGGAACTTAGGCATGAACTTCCTGTTAGTTCTGACAGTCCCACATGCCCCCGTTTTGTGGTCATGGAGGAACTGGCAGAGTGCAGGACTTGTATACCAATTGTCGGTGTACAACGTGTGCCCCTTGTTCAGGTAGGGCTCCAGCATCTTTTTCACAATGTGCCCTGACATGCCCAATGGGTCGTTGCCACCGACTTTTGGAATGTCTACATCAGTGCCGGTGTATACGATCATGTCGAGCACTATTCCACTTTCACAATCGCACAACACAAAGATCTTGATCCCGAACCTGTGTCTCTTCAAGGGAATGTACTGCTTGAACACCAGGCGTCCTTTGAAAAGCACGAGCGACTCATCAATCACCAGGTTGGCAAAGGGGTGGGAGGATTTCCTGTACCTTTGCAACAACATGGTCAACACATCCCGAACTTTCCATATTCTATCAGCTCGGTTTGGATTATTATTGTCTGCGAAGTGCAAAAATCGCAGAAGCAAGAAAATCTATCACGAGCCATATATTTCCGGAAAATTGGGGTGTTGATGATTGGGTCGTGCTTCCAATAATGCTCCATTACATGCTTCCTGCAGAGGGGCATGATTAGCAACAACGCAAAGAACACAAGGAGCTCAGGGACAGTCGTATCAACCCATGCACGAATTCTTGCTCTAGGAGATATCATATAAATTCTTTCCCTCACCCAGGTAAAATATCCATTGGTTTGGGAAACGAGATGAGATAATACCTCCTGGTCAAAAAATGCACAGAAGAAATCAGATTCCGTGGACTGGTCATTGCAGGGCCAGTCTGCTGTTGAACCAGCCAGATTGGCATTGAACTGGTGCAAATCTGGATGGAAATGGGACCCTTCAGACCAGGCAAAATTATACGCCCATGGGGGATCAGGATCAGCCCCTCCGTCAGCCACGTCGTCTGAGCCTTCGTCGTCAGACAGGTCTTGGTCATGGTCACGGTGCAGAAGTACATCGTCGTCTTCCGAATCCTCTGCACCTCCGTCATATTGGTCTTGATCCTCCTCAGACTCGCTCCCACTATCACCACCCCAGCCATAGTTCCTGGGATCGAAGGCTTCCCCTTCTGCAGCGTCGTCGTCAGAGGAGTCAGGAGGGAAGAGGAGGGCGTCAAACTTGGATGGCGTTAGACCGGCTGCCAAAACTCTACGAGGCCCTCCAACAGCAGCAGGGGCATGGGTGGGCGTGGGTGGTGGAGCAGGGGCGTGCGTGGGCGGTGGTGCAGGGGCGGCCGTGGTGGGCAGTGGTGCAGGGGCGGCCGTGGTGGGTAGTGAGGCAGGGGCGGCCGTGGTGGGTGGTGGTAGTGGTGGCAACGCGGGGTGGTAGAGGCGGGAGGTGTCACCTTACTCCTCTTGAACTGATAAGGGTGTCCTTTACCCTTACCCTTCTTGCCAACTACCCCCGATGCTCCTGCATCCCCAGGACGGCCACTTGTACTTCCTGTGGTGGTGGGCGCCGTGGGCGTCGTTGCCACAACAGTAGAGGCAGTAGTTGTTGTGGTAGCAGTTGTCAGAGCAAATGCTGAGGACAATGACCTCTTCACACTCGTCGTGCTTGTTGCACGTGTCGTGCCTCTCCCACCACGTGTCGTGCCTCTCCCAGCACGTGTAGGTCTTCTTGGCTGCACTGCCTCATCATCCTCAGAAGTATATACGTAGGAGGGGTTCCTGGCACGTGTTCGTGTCCTGCCACGAGCACTAACACCGCCAGCAACAGGGTTGGGCGAGTCAACAGGGAGCGAGTCAGGGGAGCGTGTAGGCTCCATAGTGACTGAGAGCGTACTGCGTGTGTAGACTGTGTGGGGTGCGTGCGGCGGGTGGTTGTGGGTGCCATCGAGAGGTACCATGTCGCACTAAACGTGGCGCAATTTGTGACTCCCTAGACAGCTTGGCGCCGTTTTGGTACGCCTTTAAAAATCCTGCTTCCGTGAGGCCTATCGCGTTCCCTATAGGAAGCCTTCCGTGAGGCCTATCGCGCTTGCCGGGTTAAGAGCACGGGCGGTGATCTAACTTTGATCTTAAAGGAGAAAAACCCTAGAACTCTAGTCGAAGCAGCAGAAATGGCTGATCGACGGCTGTCGTTGATTCGGGGTTGCGGGTCCTCACAGAAGTACGATGTAAGTGCTAAGGACCGTTTTCCTCCCCCTCCCCGTAACAATGACACATTTAAACAGAAGAGCCATGAAACTAAAACTGAATCCAAACCTTACACCACACCGTATGTGAAAAGTCAGGGGCCTTTTACATCACAGTATAAGCCGAAACCGAAATGTATGTGTTTTAGTTGCCACCAGGAGGGTCATAAGGCAAATGAGTGCCCTAGTCGACCTCCTCCGGCAGCCGTATCTTTTGCTCACGGCATTGGAGTGTTCAAGAGGACATCAGAGTTTGTTAGAGGCATTTCTTCCGAGGTAAATACACTGCCAGTGCAGAAGGATCCGGAAGGCTTATTCCCTGTCCGTGATGCCTTTAGTGACCACAGGGGACTCGGTTGTGTGGAGTGGGGGGGTAGAAGACATGAGGTGAGAATTTTGCGTGACACTGGGGCATCGCAAACACTGTTGAGAAATTTCACTGGTAAACCTGTCAATACGGCGCGGGTGGTTGTGGTTCAGGGAGTTAATGCGACAAGGTCATACCCGCTTGTAAGAATGAAGGTGGAAGTTGATGGTGTGACTCGTGACCTGGATGTAGGGATTGTGGAGAAGTTACCTGTTGGGGGCGTCGACCTCCTTCTCGGCAACGACTTTGCGGGACCTACTTCTGAGGCTCCACCCTTGGTCGTTGCCGAGAAGCCGGCCGACGTGAGTAGGGAGGAGCAGGAGTGGGTTGAGAAGTGTCCGGTGCAGC
This sequence comes from Paralithodes platypus, assembly GCA_032716605.1. Taxonomy (NCBI): domain Eukaryota; kingdom Metazoa; phylum Arthropoda; class Malacostraca; order Decapoda; family Lithodidae; genus Paralithodes; species Paralithodes platypus. The sequence goes on along the minus strand of CM064576.1, from coordinate 8,897,023 downwards.
CTATGGCGTGTGTTGTCACCGGAGATCCTGCATCCAGGGAGTCACATTCTGGTCAACAATCTTTAGATCAGCGGAGGAAGGGTACCGAGAAGGGGTTGGAAGTTGATGCGGTTGAGAGTTTAGTATCAACGGCCCTTCTCGGGGACTCAGTATTAGGACCACATTTCGAGTCTGGAGAAGACCCAGTAACTGTTCCTGAAGGGGCAGAGGATGGGCTTAAAAAGACGAAATAGTTGAAGGAGGACAGTGATGCACAGTCGGGAGATGTAGCAACAAGGTACCCTGACGCGTACCCTATGAGAAATGGGTCGGTGAAGACGGTGGTCCGAAGCTTGCTAGTGTATTTTTCCCGGTATGGTTACCCGCAGGGGATTCAGTCAGTCCAGGGACCCAACTTCACTTCTAGCCTATTGGTTCAAGCAATGCCGCAGCATGAGATTGTTGGGGTTGTGTCATCTGCGTATCATCCGGAGAGCCAGGGTGTGTTAGAGCGATGGCACTCAGCCTTGAAATCTGTGCTTCGTTGTTGTTGCTTTGAGAGTGGGAGGGATTGGGATCTTGGCCTGCCATGTGTTTTGTTTGCTGTGTGGGAGGTACCTGGGGAGAGTTTGGGATTCAGCCCTAATGAGCTCGTCTTTGGACACCGTGTCAGAGGGCCTCTCCATATGGTTGAAGAAGTATGGGAGGGCGCAGAAAAACCTTGTTCTATGCTCAATTGTGTCCTCAACAGTCGAGAACGGATGTTGCGCAGTCTGGAGTTGGCTGGCCGTAATTTGACTAGCTCTCAGGCCCTCAGGAAGGACAGGTACGACCTCAAGGTTGAACTCAGGGAGTTTCACGTGGGTCAGGAGGTGTTGATTCTACTGCCCCTTGTAGGTCACCCCTTATCCGCAAAGTACGCTGGTCCTTATAGGGTGGTGGAGGAGCTATCAGACCTGGATTACTTGGTAGCCACTCCAGACAGACGGAAGCACAATCAGTTATGTCATGTTAATCCCATGAAGGAGTATGGGAGGCACCCCCCTGAGCCTCTCACTGTGCCTGTGATGACGTTTAGCAGTCAAGGTGGAGAAGGAGAACGGGACAGTCAAGCTCAGGTGGAGGATAACTGGAAGGATAAGAAGTTCAAATGGGCACCTGAGTGTGAGGTGTTTAGAGAAGTAAAACACCTGTTGTGCACTCACCCGATCCTCAGGGCCCCTGACTTTAGCCTACCTTTCCAACTAGCAACGGAGGCTAGTGGTGTGGGGGCTGGTGCCGTCCTTGTGGAAAAGGACGATGATGGGCTGGAGCATCCTGTTAGTTTCTGCTCGGAGAAGTACAATTCGGCCCAGGGGAGCTGCTCTGTTGTCGAGGAGGAGCTGCTAGCGGTTGTGCTTGCGCTGGGGCATTTCGAGGTCTATGTTCCAGCCTATGGTCCGGTCGTTGTAGTTTAACCAGATCATCACCCTCTCAAGTTCTTGGACCAGTTTCACAATTGGAATATGAGGCTGACCAGGTGGTCACTAAGGTTATTGGTATATAACCTGGACATACGCCATATTGCCGGTTGTGACAACGTGGTTGCAGTTGGTCGTTCAAGGGTATATGATCCTGGGTAGATTGACACACGGGTAACCTCCTGCTTTAGTTTGAATAGTATTTTGCGCTTGGTGCTTGTTGGCTCGCGGTTGTAGCCCAGCGTATTGGGTCGTAAAGCAGGAGTTGAGCGTTTGGTATAGAAGAAAAAACTAGGCTTGCCCCTATAGTGCAGCCGAAATAAACAAATTATAAACATAAAAATCAAATACAAAACTCTTTCTTTGATAGTTGATTTTTGTTTAGTATGTTATAGCAGTAATTCTGAGTTGCACTCCTCTCAGAATGCTGGGCTAGAGAAGCTCGCTCTTGAGGAGCATAACTACATATAATTTAACCTATGGTGTTGGGGAGGGTTATAATTTTGAAAAATGTTTTGTTGAAGAACTGTGCCAGATATTTTACTGCCGCTGGGTGATGGGAAGTGGAGATATAGCATGGGTTCTAACCATCAGATTTTTGTGAGCCTTGGGGCCTCTGAGAAAATCTTGGGGGGGTGTGACGTTAACCACTCCGTTAGAACCGCATGGCTTGTCCTACAGTGACTCACTAGGATCGCCAGGGCAGTGGATGGGGCTACAGTTTATGTATTAGAGTGTGCTTTATTTCATATGAAGTTGTGTCATGGGCAGTCCAGAAAGGCTCTTTGTTTTCACCCATGTCAAGGCTTTATATATTTAATTGTAAAGTATATGTTTTATCATTAACTAGTAATGATAGGATCTGGGAGAGAGAGAGAGAGTAGAACAGAGTGAGAGGGAGCGCGCAGTGTTTTTGTCCCGCTCGATGACGTCACGGCTGGCTGCCTCGTGGGGGTTGGTTAAGAGAGGTCCTTACCCTGCTGTTAGCTCCCTTGCTAGTGGCTAGAGGACTTGTAACCGCTTTTTTCCCACGCGCCTCGAGCTAGTGCGAGTATATATACAGTTCCTCGCCACTCTCTCCCTCAGATCTGGTTTCTAGAACGCATCCATCTTTTTTCCCTTGCTATCTGTTTCCCGCTCCGCACCTGAGAATCTTTTCCTCTGCCTACCTCTCTCTTTTTCATATCTTTCACCACCTTTTATTAATATTATACCCCCTCTGGTTAACTCTGCAAAATCAGCTTCATGCTGGCCAGTTGTATTGTGCGTTAGGGTCTGATATAACCCATGTATGTTAGTTGTTAAGATAAGTGGATCACGAAGCATTGGTTGGCATTTATATTGTTTAAGTACCGCGTCCTATAATTATTAGTGTTCTGCTGGATTAGATAATGCTAGACTAGGAGTCTGATATAATAAGGTATTGTTTCCTATGAGTGCTGGCTTTAGTTAAAAGCTGCACGACATACCTGAGAACTGGAGTTGATTGAGTAAATTCTAGTCTGTGTGCCATTGAGAGTAGAGCATGCACGAATGAGGGCTTTTTGCCTATACCATTCTGCACTGTTCTAGTCTCGATTGTTTGTCTTTGAGGTACGCCAGGAGAACGCTTAATACTTCGGAATTAAGGTTTCTCAAGAGAGCTACCCTTCCCTATAACGTAATATTTGACGCACAGACTTGAGATTTGCACTAGGCTATGCGGCACGCCATGCACACCAGTATCTCGTATCATTGACTCTAGCTAGACTTTATCAGTCACAGTAGACATTAAGTATATTAACCTAATTACTCTTTTTATGCATACCCATTTATGATTACACAAGTATTTCGCAGCCTAGTTTGATGTATGGAGACACAAACGACTTAGGCTCTTTTTGTTGATAGGAATACTGCATTGTCGTGGCGATTATTATTGTTGTAGTGTTTAGGATATTCTTGGCCCCGACGGCATTATATATTCTGCCTTTTTGTGTGCATAGCCTGCACGAGCATTGTTCCGCTGCCTGCCTTTTTGGGTTCCATTTCCGATACGAGCATCTTTATAGCATCTAACATTTAAAGAAGATTCCTTGTTAGTGTTGAAGGACTTTAGTGCACTTTCTTTCATGCAGGAGTGCCTGACATTTATTGATTAAAGTAACGTAAGCTGTAACTTCTCTTACCACCTTACTTTGCATATCATAACCAAGCACCTTCGGTTATAGGTAGTAATAGGCTGTTTTCACATAACATTAAGCCTAGAGTAGACGCACATTTATTGAGAGTTTGATAGCCTATTATTGCATATAGAACTCTGTAGAGTATTTGTGTTCTTTGTTCACTGGGAATATACATCAGAGGTTGGAGCTAGCGCTTTCCGTTGTAACATTTATGCCATTACTAGTCCAATGAATAAGAGCCCTGATATATTTAAACCTCAGTCGTAACACGTTTCACTCTTGGATTGGAGAGTTCCACAGAGTAGAGGTGGGATTGTGTTGCAAGACGGGTACCACGTGCCCTACGTAAAGGAGGTGGTATACACTGGGAAAGCTCTGAGGAACACTGATTATTATAGTTGCGATAGAATAGAGAGAGAGAGATGCAACATTGCGGCGAAGAGAGGGAGATTGCAGAGAGTTGGTGAGTGGACGGGAGTTAATGATACGAAAGGCCTTCCTTTCAATTTTGTCTAGGAGAGCGGTATGAGAGGAACCTCCCCACACATGGGAACAATACTCAATACAAGGACACACTATGCCCCTGTACAGAGCAAGTAGCTGTGCAGGGGTAAAGAACCCCCTAAGGCGGTTGAGCACACCCAGTTTCTGGAAGGCTGCCTTAGCAAGACTGGTAATATGGTCCTTCCAACTGAGAGCAGAAGAAAAAGAGACACCAAGAATATTGAGAGAAGATGAAGGATTGATTCTTGTATTGTTGAAGAATAAGGGATAGTCCGAAGGGAGTTCCTTACGGGTAGATAGCTGGAGAAATTGGGTTTTGGAAGCATTAAAAGTAACAAGGTTTTCTCTGCCCCAATTGGAGATAGTAGTTAGATCAGAATTTAAGTGTTCTATGGCTTCATTCCGTTTGTCATTGAGGAATTGCTGGCTTGGGCGTTCTGAAAAACTAATGGAGTAGTGTAAGGTTGAGTCGTCTGCGTATGAACGGATGGGAGTTGAGGTACAATTGAAAAGGTCATTTATAAAAATTAGAAAGAGAATAGGAGATAGGAGAGAGCCCTGAGGAACACCGGAGTTTATAGGGTGAGGAAGTGAGCGATGGCCGTCCACAACCGCAGCTATGGAACGGCCGGAGAGGATATTAGAGACAAAGGCACAGATGGAGGGATAGAAACCGAAGGAGGGTAGTTTAGAAATTAAAGATTTGGTCCAGACTCTATCGAAGGCTTTCGATATGTCTAGTGCAATAGCAAAAGTCTCACCGAAGTCCCGAAAGGAGGATGACCAAGAGTTAGTAAGATATGAAAGAAGGTTACCAGTAGAGCAACCCTTTAGGAAGCCGTACTGGCGATCTGAGAGCAGATTATGAGAAGAGAAATGCTTAAGAAATTTGGAAGCAAGAATAGTTTAAAAAACTTTAGAAATACAAGAGATGAGAGCAATTGGACGATAGTTGGAGGGTTGAGAGCGGTCACCCTTCTTCAAGACCTGACAATTTGTCTTAGGCAAATAATTGTTCAGCTTTTGCATGGGTATAGATCTTTGCCTACTCAGGTGGTCCGAACAACTCCATTCCCTGTTTAGACACCTCCTAGGGGGTCATATGGGGGTTTGAAAATTCTTAGGGAACATGGTAGTGCCAGATTGCTTACTGAGCCCAACTTGCGTCCATTTTTTAACCCACTTCCCGAAGTCGTAGGACACCAAAAACAAGGGTGAATATGTGGACACCCTGGCTCTATCAGCTGCGCTAGCAATCATCTCTAGCATAAACAGGGACCCGGGGAGCTCGGGATGTATGAAGGGTATACTAGGTCAACAAGACCGTCTGCCCCCCCAGATTTTGCCTCAAGTCACCAAATATTGGGGAGGTCATAAAACATCTTCAAATTGGTCTTTTTAAATTGATTATAGGATATGTTGTGTGTCGATCCATATACTACATTTCCCCCAAGTTTCCTTGAGGCAGTTTCATTATAAATGTTTTTTTTTGGGTACAAATAGTGATTCAACACAAACTGAGCAGCCACTGAAAGTCACCACTGCATAGGGAAGAAAATGAAAAGTCCCATATAACTCAATTTTCTGATAGTGTTCGAACCTACAAATCTGACACAAGGGGTAAAATGAACTGCAAAATTCATTTCTGTAATAAAATTCCATAATATATCCAAAGCTTCCATGCAATCATGCCCGCTCACTTTTTTTCAGACCGCCATAGGCAACAATGAGCGGGGTTCTGTCCGTAGCTTGTATCTAGTTATAATAGACCTATCCACTCCGGAACCGGGACAGCACATTTGTCATGGGTGATTTTTGCTGGCTTTATTCCGGTACTGTTTATACTCTTAGCTTCACGAAAATAACATGGTATAAGCTACTTTCAGAGTTCTTTTCAACTGCATAGTCGTAAAAGCACTATGTCTGGAAATGGACATCTAATGGAATATTTTAAAAAATTCGTAAGGAACTGGCCTGTTCGGAAGCTCAAATTGGACGCCTTTGGCAGGTTGTTAGGGAACAATGACCAAATGTCAGACTGGATAGGTTTACTTGGGAAATCATGTTTTGACCCTTCACAACTGTATTTCTCTGTTAAATATAACTATTTTGGGTATACAAGGGTATTTTCTCATACTGAACTAAAATACTTGGCTAGTTTTGATTTTTGGCCAATACTTTTGTGAGAATATTTGTGTGATATCATTTATTAGTAACCTATTCAATTTAGTTAACCTAAGTATAATTATGTTGGTGAACACTGACACAGCCAAACAAAAATTATCTTCCTGTGACGTGTTTGAACCTAACCTAACCTCACCCCACCAATAACCCCACTTTCTAATGATTATTCCAAACATATTTTTAGGTTAACCATTGCAAAATGCCCTTTGTAGAAACTACGTACAATCTCAAGCTGCTATATCTTCAGATAACTGAAATATGTACTAGTCATCACAATGTTCCCTAACATTAGTATCTCGGACAGGCCTGTTGCAAGATAACGTTCCCTAAGAAGTCTCTATTCACAATGTCCTATAGACCTAAAGCAGGCCAGGTATTTCCCAGATTGACACTAAAGCTATCAAATGGTGTATTTGTGTCACAGATACATTAAAATTACCTTTTAGGAGTACAAATTGATGTTGGCTCTCAAGGCAAATAAGGCAGAAATAGGGCTAGCATAACCAAAACTTTGCATGCTTATTATCTAATTAACCCTCTCACGTCCTTGACGCAATTTTGAGCCTATTAGGGATACTTTAAAGCCTTTGTTACCATCAGGGGTATTTATAAACCTTTAGTTTATTTACTTCAACCTCTGCAGTTGTCTTTGAGTTAGCTGTGGGCAGAAAACTAATTATGGAGAGGTAATGATAAGAGTGCCTTACTAACCTGAATTTCTTAGTAAGAGAATAGGCTATTCATATAGTGCCTTATATGCCTTACTAACCTGAATTTTATAGTAAGATTTAGGTCACTCGATCCTAAAGTTAAAAAAGTGGAGGATATACTGTAGGTGACTAGATAGCAAACAACCAATATATAACCCCCAAAAAGGATATAATAAAATATAAATTCTAGACAGTTTTTATTTATAAAAAACAAAAGGCAGAAGGGCGAAGCACACAGGAGAAGCGGAGCTCTAGACGGTGCAGGGTGCTCCTTAGTGCTTATATATTATGTAGCCCACACTCCTGCAATGACGTTTTCTATATTGCGTTGTTAGAGAAAACGATTATTGTATGGCAGACTAAATTAAACATGCGATATTTCTAAGTAACTACAAATGTAAAGTCGACACGATATATAGTGTGTAGAAGGGGAACGAAGCAGAGCAATATACAAAAGTGTAGTAACGCTGGTGGTATTGCACTGATTCTAAACCGTTTCTATTTGTACACTAAATTTGTCGATACAATTGTAAAAACTAGGACAAATAAAAGAAAAACATGAAAAATTCCATTTTATTTTCCGAATTACATTATACGAAGCATGACCTAGTTATACGACGAATTATACGAAGCACCACAGTACCAGTTACTCCCATTAATTTTAGGTCTCTCTAGGTGGAGCAGACCGACCAGGTAGTCGCTCTCTCTAGGTTGAGCAACCCGGCCAGGTAGTCGCTCTCTCTGGTTGAAGCAGCCCGACCAGGTAGTCGCTCTCTCTGGGTCGAGCAGCCCGACCATGTAGTCTCTCTCTAGGTGAAGCAGCCCGGCCAGGTAGTCTCTCTCTGGGTAGAGCAACCCGGCCAGGTAGTCGCTCTCTCTGGGTAGAGCAGCCCGACCAGGTAGTCGCTCTCTCTAGGTGGAGCAGCCCGGCCAGGTAGTCGCTCTCTCTAGGTGGAGCAGCCTGACCAGGTAGTCTCTCTCTGGGTAGAGCAACCTGGCCAGATAGTCGCTCTCTCTGGGTGGAGCAGCCCGACCAGGTAGTGTCTCTCTGGGTGGAGCAGCCTGGCCAGGTAGTTCTTCTCTCCTAAATTTTTGTGGGTATAAGATGTCGTGGAAAAATAATTGACAACACGATTTCTTTAACAGGACAGCGTGAGCGCGCTCATTGCTGTTGATTATGGGCAAGACGTTAGCTAAAAAATCTTTGACTCAGAGAGAGAGAGAGAGAGACAGACACAGTGTGTGTGTGTGTGTGTGAGAGAGAGAGAGTTACACACTAACTCTTTCTCTCTGTCATGCTTCGTAGTCCCGTAGCCACTTCGTTCTTAGTAAGAGAATAGGCTATCCATATAGTGCCTTACTAACCTGAAATTCTTAGTAAGAGAATAGGCTATTCATATAGTGCCTTGCGTGCCTTACTAACCTGAATTTTTTAGTAAAATTTAAGTCACTCGATCCTAAAGTTAATAAAGTGGGATTCTAAACAGTTTTTATTTGTACACAGCCCTCATATTATTCTAAGTAGCTTTCTCAAAAAAATATGGCTTGTAATTTTTCCACGACATCTTTCACCCACAAAAATTTTGACCCTCCTGAAAAAAGGTTCACCACCAACTCAAGTTCCATCAACTCACGTTGAACAGCAGAAGATCGCCTAAAGATTTGTGTGTGAAAATCACGACAGGGATCCGTACAGCGGCGCCGCCGCAGCAACCCGGCCAGGTAGTCGCTCTCTCTGGGTGGAGGAGCCTGCCCAGGTAGTCGCTCTCTCTGGGTGGAGCAACCCGACCAGGTAGTCGCTCTCTCTGAGTGGAGCAGCCCGACCAGGTAGTCGCTCTCTCTAGGTGGAGCAGCCCGACCAAGTAGTCGCTCTCTCTTGGTGGAGCAGCCCGACCAGGTAGTCTCTCTCTCTGGGTAGAGCAACCCGGCCAGGTAGTCACTCTCTCTTTGTGGAGCAGCCCGACCAGTTAGTCGCTCTCTCTAGGTGGAGCAGCCCGACCAGGTAGTCGCTCTCTCTAGGTGGAGCAGCCCGACCAGGTAGTCTCTCTCTGGGTAGAGCAACCCGGCCAGGTAGTCGCTCTCTCTGGGTGGAGCAGCCCGACATAGGTAGTCGCTCTCTCTGGGTGGAGCAGCCTGACCAGGTAGTCGCTCTCTCTAGGTGGAGCAGCCCGGCTAGGTAGTCGCTCTCTCTAGGTGGAGCAGCCCGACCAGGTAGTCTCTCTCTGGGTAGAATAACCCGGCCAGATAGTCGCTCTCTCTGGGTGGAGCAGCCCAGGTAGTCTCTCTCTGGGTGGAGCAGCCCGGCCAGGTAGTTCTTCTCTCCTAAATTTTTGTGGGTGAAAGATGTCGTGGACAAATAATTGACAACACGATTTCTTTAACAGGACAGCGTGAGCGCGCTCATTGCTGCTGATTATGGGCAAGACGTTAGCTAACTCACGTTGGACAGCAGAAGATCGCCTAAAGATTTATGTGTGAAAATCACGACAGGGACCCGTACAGCGGCGACGCCGCAGCAACCCGGCCAGGTAGTCGCTCATTCTGGGTGGAGCAGCCCGACCAGGTAGTCGCTCTCTCTAGGTGCAGCAGCCCGACCAGGTAGTCGCTCTCTCTAGTTGGAGGAGCCCGACCAGGTAGTCTCTCTCTGGTTAGAGCAACCCGGCCAGGTAGTCGCTCTCTCTGGGTGGAGCAGCCCGACCAGGTAGTCGCTCTCTCTAGGTGGAGCAGCCCGACCAGGTAGTCGCTCTCTCTAGGTGGAGCAGCCCGACCAGGTAGTCTCTCTCAGGGTAGAGCAACCCGGCCAGGTAGTCAATCTCTCTGGGTGGAGCAGCCCGACCAGGTAGTCGCTCTCTCTAGGTGGAGCAGCCCGACCAGGTAGTCTCTCTCTGGGTAGAGTAACCCGGCCAGATAGTCGCTCTCTCTGGGTGGAGTAGCCACCGAGGTAGTCTCTCTCTGGGTGGAGCAGCCCGGCCAGGTAGTTCTTCTCTCCTAAATTTGTCTGGGTTAAAGATGTCGTGGACAAATAATTGACAACACAATTTCTTTAACAGGACAGCGTGAGCGCGCTCATTGCTGCTGATTGTGGGCAAGATGTTAGTTAAAAAATCTTTGACTCAGAGAGAGAGAGAGAAAGAGAGAGAGAGACAGACACAGTGTGTGTGTGTGAGAGAGAGAGAGAGTTACACACTCTCTCTCTCTCTCTGTCATGCTTCGTAGTCCCGTAGCCACTTCGTTCTTAGTAAGAGAATAGGCTATCCATATAGTGCCTTACAAACCTGAATTTCTTAGTAAGAGAATAGGCTATTCATATAGTGCCTTACTATATACCTTAATTCAGGTTAGTAAGGCACTTACTAACCTGAATTTTTTAGTAAGATTTAGGTCACTCGATCCTAAAGTTAATAAAGTGGGGGATATAGGTGACTACATAGCAAACAACCTATATTTAACCCCCAAAAAGGATATAATAATAAAATATAAATTCTAAACAGTTTTTATTTATTATTTTAAGTAGCTTTCTCGAAAAAAGATGGCTTGTCATTTTTCCACGACATCTTTCACCCACAACAACTTAGACCCTCCTGAAAAAAGGTTCACCACAACTCAAGTTCCATCAACTCACGTTGGATAGCAGAAGATCGCCTAAAGATTTGTGTGTGAAAATCACGACAGGGACCCGTACAGCGGCGACGCCGCAGCAACCCGGCCAGGTAGTCGCTCTCTCTGGGTGGAGGAGCCCGGCCAGGTAGTCGCTCTCTCTGGGTGGAGCAGCCCGACCAGGTAGTCGCTCTCTCTAGGTGGAGCAGCCCGACCAGGTAGTCGCTCTCTCTAGGTGGAGCAGCCCGACCAGGTAGTCTCTCTCTGGGTAGAGCAACCCGGCCAGGAAGTCGCTCTCTCTGGGAGGAGCAGCCCGACCAGGTAGTCGCTCTCTCTAGGTGGAGCAGCCCGACCAGGTAGTCGGTCTCTCTGGGTGGAGCAGCCCGGCCAGATATTCGCTCTCTCTGGGTGGAGTAGCCCGACTAGGTAGTCTCTCTCTGGGTGGAGCAGCCCAGCCAGGTAGTTCTTCTCTCCTAAATTTTTGTGGGTAAAAGATGTCGTGGACAAATAATTGACAACACAATTTCTTTAACAGGACAGCGTGCGCGCGCTCATTGCTGCTGATTATGGGCAAGACGTTAGCTAAAAAAAAATTGACTCAGAGAGAGAGAGAGAAAAAGAGAGAGAGAGAGAGAGACAGTGAGTGTGTGTGTGTGTGTGAGAGAGAGAGTGAGAGTTACACACTCTCTCTCTCTCTGTCATGCTTCGTAGTCCCGTAGCCACTTCGTTCTTAGTAAGAGAATAGGCTATCCATATAGTGCCTTACTTACCTGAATTTCTTAGTAAGATTTAGGTCACTCGATCCTAAAGTTAAGAAAGTGGGGGATATACAGTAGGTGACTACATAGCAAACAACCAATATATAACCCCCAAAAAGGATATAATAATAAAATATAAATTCTAAACAGTTTTTATTTGTACACCGCCCTCATATTATTTTAAGTAGCTTTCTCGAAAAAAAGATGGCTTGTAATTTTTCCACGACATCTTTCACCCACAAAAATTTAGACCCTCCTGAAAAAGGTTCACCAACAACTCAAGTTCCATCAACTCACGCTGGACAGCAGAAGATCGCCTAAAGCTTTGTGTGTGAAAATCACGACAGGGACCCGTAGAGCGGCGACGCTGCAGCAACCCGGCCAGGTAGTCGCTCTCTCTGGGTTGAGCAGCCCGACCAGGTAGTCGCTCTCTCTAGGTGGAGCAGCCCGACCAGGTAGTCGCTCTCTCTAGGTGGAGCAGCCCGACCAGGTAGTCTCTCTCTGGTTAGAGCAACCTGGCCAGGTAGTCGCTCTCTCTGGGTGGAGCAGCCCGTCCAGGTAGTCGCTCTCTCTAGGTGGAGCAGCCCGACCAGGTGGTCGCTCTCTCTAGGTGGAGCAGCCCGACCAGGTAGTCTCTCTCTGGGTAGAGCAATCCGGCCAGGTAGTCGCTCTCTCTGGGTGGAGCAGCCCGACCAGGTAGTCGCTCTCTCTAAGTGGAGCAGCCCGGCCAGGTAGTCGCTCTCTCTAGGTGGAGCAGCCCGACCAGGTAGTCTCTCTCTGGGTAGAACAACCCGGCCAGATAGTCGCTCTCTCTGGGTGGAGCAGCCTGACCAGGTAGTCTCTCTCTGGGTGGAGCAGCCCGGCCAAGTAGTTCTTCTCTCCTAAATTTTTGTGGGTGAAATGTGTTGTGGAAAAATAATTGACAACACGGTTTCTTTAACGGGACAGCGTGAACGCGCTCATTGCTGCTGATTATGGGCAAGACTTTAGCTAAAAAATCTTTGACTCAGAGAGAGAGAGAGAGAGAGAGATAGACAGAGACAGAAACAGTGTGTGTGTGTGTGTGTGTGTGTGTGAGTGAGAGAGAGAGAGAGAGAGAGTTACACACCCTCTCTCTCTTTGTCATGCTTCATAGTCCCGTAGCCACTTCGTTCTTAGTAAGAGAATAGGCTATCCATATAGTGCCTTACTAACCTGAAGTTATTAGTAAGAGAATAGGCTATTCATATTGTGCCTTACGTGCCTTACTAACCTGAATTTTTTAGTAAGATTTAGGTCACTCGATCCTAAAGTTAATAAAGTGGGGGATATAGGTGACTACATAGCAAACAACCTAATATATAACCCAAAAAGGATATAATAATAAAATATAAATTCTAAACAGTTTTTATTTGTACACCGCCCTCAAATTATTTTAAGTAGCTTTCTCGAAAAGAGATGGCTTGTCATTTTCCACGACATCTTTCACCCACAACAAATTTAGACCCTCCTGAAAAAAGGTTCACCACCAACTCAAGTTCCATCAACTCACGTTGGACAGCAGAAGATCGCCTAAAGATTTGTGTGTGAAAATCACGACAGGGACCCGTACAGCGGCGACGCCGCAGCAATCCAGCCAGGTAGTCGCTCTCTCTGGGTGGAGGAGCCTGACCAGGTAGTCGCTCTCTCTAGGTGGAGCAGCCCGACCAGGTAGTCGCTCTCTCTAGGTGGAGCAGCCCGACCAGGTAGTCGTAGTCTCTCTCTGGGTAGAGCAACCCGGCCAGGTAGTCGTTCTCTCTGGGTGGAGCAGCCCGACCAGGTAGTCGCTCTCTCTAGGTAGAGCAGCCCGACCAGGTAGTCGCTCTCTCTAGGTGGAGCAGCCCGATCAGGTAGTCTCTCTCTGGGTAGAGCAACCCGGCCAGGTAGTCGCTCTCTCTGGGTGGAGCAGCCCGACCAGGTAGTCGCTCTCTCTGGGTAGAGCAGCCCGACCAGGTAGTCGCTCTCTCTAGGTGGAGCAGCCCGGCCAGGTAGTCGGTCCCTCTGGGTGCAGCAGCCCGACCAGGTAGTCGCTCTCTCTAGGTGGAGCAGCCCGACCAGGTAGTCTCTCTCTGGGTAGAGTAACCCGGCCAGATAGTCGCTCTCTCTGGTTGGAGTAGCCTGACCAGGTAGTCTCTCTCTGGGTGGAGCGGCCCGGCCAGGTAGTTCTTCTCTCCTAAATTTTTGTGGGTGAAAGATGTCGTGGACAAATAATTGACAACACGATTTCTTTAACAGGACAGCGTGAGCGCGCTCATTGCTGCAAATTATGGGCAAGACGTTAGCTAAAAAATCTTTGACTCGGAGAGAGAGAGAGAGACAGACACAGTGTGTGTGTGAGTGTGTGTGTGTGAGAGAGAGAGAGAGAGTTACACACTCTCTCTCTCTCTGTCATGCTTCGTAGTCCCGTACCCACTTCGTTCGTAGTAAGAGAATAGGCTATCCATATAGTGCCTTACTAACCTGAATTTCTTAGTAAGAGAATAGGCTATTCATATAGTGCCTTACGTGCCTTACTAACCTGAATTTTTGAGTAAGATTTAGGTCACTCGATCCTAAAGTTAAGAAAGTGGGGGATATACAGTAGGTGACTACATAGCAAACAACCAATATATAACCCCCAAAAAGTATATAATAAAAAAATATATATTCTAAACAGTTTTTATTTGTACACCGCCCTCATATTATTTTAAGTAGCTTTCTCGAAAGAAGATGGCTTGTAATTTTTCCACGACCTCTTTCACCAACAAAAATTTAGACCCTCCTGAAAAAATGTTCACCACCAACTCAAGTTACATCAACTTACGTTGGACAGCAGAAGATCGCCTAAAGATTTATGTGTGAAAATCACGATAGGGACCCGTACAGCGGCGACGCCGTAGCAACCCGGCCAGGTAATCGATCTTTCTGGGTGGAGCAGCCCGGCCAGGTAGTCGCTCTCTCTAGGTGGAACAGCCCGACCAGGTAGTCGCTCTCTCTAGGTGGAGCAGCCCGACCAGGTAGTCTCTCTCTGGGTAGAGCAACCCAGCCAGGTAGTCGCTCTCTCTGGGTAGAGCAACACGGCCAGGAAGTCGCTCTCTCTGGGTGGAGCAGCCCGACCAGGTAGTCGCTCTCTCTAGGTGGAGCAGCCCGACCAGGTAGTCGCTCTCTCTAGGTGGAGCAGCTCGACCAGGTAGTCTCTCTCTGGGTAGAGCAACCCGGCCAGGTAGTCGCTCTCTCTGGGTGGAGAAGCCCGACCAGGTAGTCGCTCTCTCTAGGGGGAGCAGCCCTGCCAGGTAGTCGCTCTCTCTAGGTGGAGCAGCCCGACCAGATAATTCTCTCTCTGGGTAGAACAACCCGGCCAGATAGTCGCTCTCTCTGGGTGGAGCAGCCCGACCAGTTAGTCTCTTTTAGGGTGGAGCAACCCGGCCAGGTAGTTCTTCTCTCCTAAATTTTTGTGGGTGAATGATGTCGTGGAAAAATAATTGACAACACGATTTCTTTAACAGGACAGCGTGAGCGCGCTCATTGCTGCTGATTATGGGCAAGACGTTAGCTAAAAAATCTTTGACTCAGAGAGAGAGAGAGAGACAGACAGACACAGTGTGTGTGTGTGTGTGTGTGAGAGAGAGAGAGAGAGTTACACACTCTCTCTCTCTCTGTCATGCATCGAATAATGCGTCGTATAGCCTAGGTCATGCTTCGTATAACGTCGTATAGCACGGCGATGGATGTGACTCGTATCTGGGCAGGACACACGAGGCAGAAGGGCGGAGGTGTCCCGTAGCCACTTCGTTCTTAGTAAGAGAATAGGCTATCCATATAGTGCCTTACTAACCTGAATTTCTTAGTAAGATTTAGGTCACTCGATCCTAAAGTTAAGAAAGTGGGGGATATACAGTAGGTGACTACATAGCAAACAACCAATATATAACCCCCAAAAAGGATATAATAATAAAATATAAATTCTAAACAGTTTTTATTTGTACACCGCCCTCATATTATTTTAAGTAGCTTTCTCGAGAAAAAAAATGGCTTGTAATTTTCCCACGACATCTTTCGCCCACAAAAATTTAGACCATCCTGAAAAAAGGTTCACCACCAACTCAAAATCCACCAACTCACGTTGGACAGCAGAATATCGCCTAAAGATTTGTGTGTTAAAATCACGACAGGGACCCGTACAGCAGCATCGCTCCAGCAGCCCGGCCAGGTAGTCTTTCGCTAGGTGGAGCAGCCCGGCCAGGTAGTCTCTCTCTGGGTAGAGCAGCCTGGCCAGGTAGTTCTCTTCTAAATTTTTGTGGGTGAAAGATGTTGTGGACAAATAATTGACAACTCGATTTCTTTAACAGGACAGAGTGAGCGCGCTCATTGCTGATGATTATGGGCAAGACGTTAGCTAAACAATCTTTGACTCAGAGAGAGTGAGTGTGTAACTCTCTCTCTCTCTGTCATGCTTCGTATAATGCATCGTATAGCCTAGGTCATGCTTCGTATAATGCGTCGTATAGCACAGCGATGGCTGTGACTCGTATTTGGGCAGGACACACGAGGCAGAAGGGCGGAGCACACAGGAGAAGCGGAGCTCTAGACGGTGCAGGATGCTCCTATGACCAGTGGTGTCCCATAGCCCAGCCTCACTGTGGTGTCCCGTAGTCGTATAGCGCGGCGATGGCTGTGACTCGTATCTGGGCAGGACACACGAGGCAGAAGGGAGGAGGTGTCCCGTAGCCACTTCGTTCTTAGTAAGAAAATAGGCTATACATATAGTGCCTTACTAACCTGAATTTCTTAGTAAGAGAAGAGGCTATTCATATAGTGCCTTACGTGCCTTACTAACCTGAATTTTTTAGTAAGATTTAGGTCACTCAATCCTAAAGTTAAGAAAGTGGGGGATATAGGTGACTACATAGCAAACAACCAATATATAACCCCCAAAAAGGATATAATAATAAAATTAAATTCTAAACAGTTTTTATTTGTACACCGCCCTCATATTATTTTAAGTAGCATTCTCGAAAAAAGATGGCTTGTAATTTTTCCACGACATCTTTCACCCACAAAAATTTAGACCCTCCTGAAAAAAGGTTCACCACCAACTCAAAATCCACCAACTCACGTTGGACAGCAGAAGATCGCCTAAAGATTTGTGAGTTAAAATCACGACAGGGACCCGTACAGCGGCGACGCCCCAGCAGCCCGGCCAGGTAGTTTCTCTCCTAAATTTTTGTGGGTGAAAGATGTCGTGGACAAATAATTGACAACTCGATTTCTTTAACAGGACAGAGTGAGTGCACTCATTGCTGATGATTATGGGCAAGACGTTAGCTAAATAATCTTTGACTCAGAGAGAGTGCGTGTGTAAATCTCTCTCTCTCTCTCTCTGTCATGCTTCGTATAATGCGTCGTATAGCCTAGGTCATGCTTCGTATAGCACAGCGATGGCTGTGACTTGTATCTGGGCAGGACACACGAGGCAGAAGGGCGGAGCACACAGGAGAAGCGGAGCTCTAGACAGTGCAGGGTGCTCCTATGACCAGTGGTGTCCCATAGCCCAGCCTCACTGTGGTGTCCCGTAGTCGTACAGCGCGGCGATGGTTGTGACTCGTATCTGGGCAGGACACACGAGGCAGAAGGGCGGAGCACACAGCAGAAGCGGAGCTCTAGATGGTGCAGGGTGCTCCTATGACGAGTGGTGTCCCGTAGCCCAGCCTCACTGTGGTGTCCCGTAGTCGTATAGCGCGGCGATGGCTGTGACTCGTATCTGGGTAGGACACACGAGGCAGAAGGGCGGAGGTGTCCCATAGCCACTTCGTTCTTAGTAAGAGAATAGGCTATCCATATAGTGCCTTACTAACCTGAATTTCTTAGTATGAGAATAGGCTATTCATATAGTGCCTTACGTGCCTTACTAACCTGTGTAACATGCATATTTTACTCAAATATACACTTGTAACCCAGCCTCAATCACTTATTATGTCACCCTATGTTCCATCAATATTCTAGAAGATGACTGATATATATATATATATATATGTATTATAACCCATAATATATAATCTACTAACCCATTTAACCCTTTAATTACTCACACAATCACTACACAGTAATATCCCCAATCAATCTCTTCACAGAAATATAACTATCTATAGTGTTTATACTTGCAAGGTATAAACACCTGATAGTCAACATTTCATCATCTTAGCCTACCATCTCTACCCCATCATCATCACTACTCACCACTCCAAGCTACTTGCAAACTAACAAGCAAACAAGAAAACACCCAGTCAAAGTGAATAGAACCTGCCAGACATCAAGACGCCTTCAACAGCCCTCAGACACAACAACGCCCTGGCCTGCCTGACATACGACGACACATCACTACACACCACATCTCTGCACATATCGACGCTTCATTTGATGTAACAAAATACAACAGGTATGCATGATGTATTATCATTAATTTAAAAACACACCACAGTGAAAATAAGTGAACACACACACATACACACTATCTCACTACCAAAATCTCATACCGCAACACACCCCCTCATCCTCTAACTACATGGTCCTTCCGCACACTATACCCCTCCTCCCCTACATCCATCCCCCTACGCAACGAACGAACGTCAGACAACACCAGCTGACTTTCTCTTTCATATCACTACATAGCCACCGCGCTGCCCACTCCTCCCACATCCACCAACTCCCACAATTATTACTGTTGGTGAGAAAATGGCCTTTGCTTTGCCTGAGCTAAAACATGCATCCTGCCAAACACCCAAACGTAAAACTGTCACAATTTACAGTGTTAATGAAAACACACTCATGTTACTCATGATATAGAACTATCCCTCGACACCGACTCTAAACCTCATAAGCCTTGCTAAAATTAAAAGCTTGAAGGACTTGAACCTCGAAGAATCTTACCCAGATATCGAGATTATGTCTGTGAGTGGAAACCACCTAGAAACCTTAGCTAAGGTTACCCTTTCAGTAGAAGTTACCTAAGTGCACACAGCTAATCTGCCTTTCTATGTAATTTCGAAACTCCCAACAATCACCGACATGCTTCTAGGTTTAGAAGCTATGTCAAAAGTGAAACTTAATATCCTACCACACATGGATCAAGTTCTGATTGGGGGGTACAAGGAGATAATGTGGAATGTGTACGGAGTACCCAGGAAAACAGTTCTATACACCAGGTTAAATACCACAAACGTAGGACAGAATTCAAAGTACAGTAACTCCAAACTCACTCCAACGCCCAATCATGACACTACGCAGTGAGGGAAATTAAAATGTAACCTTCCTCACCTCACCCTAGGTGTTTTGAGTAATTAATACTACATTAATCCAACCTCTTCTATCCATATTGTTTTGGATATCTAATTTCTCCAATTCACACACACAGACACTCACTACACATCTGCTAGAATAGCTATATATAATTAGATTAACATTCCAACAGTCAATTCTATACTCGAAACACGTCTAACTCTTTACTCAAACTTTTAAAAATTACTCTTAATTTATAAACTATTTAACACCAGTATTTTAATTACTCAAATTCATCTAAACCCAAGGGATTAGTTTTTGAATAATTGACTACATTCACCGAACATGTGAACATGTGTGCAATGTGTATTGATGGTAATTTTTGAAACTATTCATTACAATTAATTATTATAATAATTATACCTTCATTTGTGTTTAACTGTATTTGACAACCAAATTTTAACCCTCTCATACATGTAATCAAATGAACAATTTCTCATTTACCCAAAAAGTGAAATTGGATGTGTAGGGCCTACACGGTTGTACACCCTTTGGATATTACAAAGGTAATATTCATTAGGAACTCACCACTTAATTAATTATAAAACCTGAACCATACATTGCGATGTATAAGAATTTATAATTACAGATTTATTTGTGTTTAACTGTGTTTAATTAACCAATTAATTTTTTTTTCATACACACAGGTTGTGAAAAATGACGCACCAATAAGTTCCTATAAAAATAGGACCCACCAATATAATCTCAATGCTAGAGGTTTCAATAATATTGATGTGGATTAAATATTGGTTACACAGATGTTCAGAAAGTTAACTTCAGACCATTTTTGCATCTAACTCCCTATTTTTGCTCTAAACTGGAACTCTCAAACTCACAATTACTTATGAGTGTGTATAACGTATGTCTTGGATCCAAAATTTGATATCCGTTATATGAATTCATTTAGTTATACGTGACGAGTGTTTAATTATTCTATGTATGTTCAACTCATACATATATACAAGTTTAGTAGCTTAACGACAATTATAAAGCCTACCCCTTACATTGCGATGTAAAGTAGCTATAATTGTGACACATGCGATCGCTTACGCAAATGTTAACGGCAACTCCGCAGATATTCATAAGTGCCAAACGAATATATCTGATAGCCGTAGGCCTATACACTCAATAATATTAATCCTTTATGTTTGCCAATATTCATATATGGATAATTTTATTGAAATTTATTATTTACAGTCTAAAATTGATTACTGTTCATTTTAGCTAGGTAAATATATACTACCGGTACACCATCCAAAGTAAATTTAATTATATTACTTGGATATTTGTTAGCTAATTACACGACACCAAACTTTTAACTACAGACACCAACACTTTTTACACACATCATACTGCCAAGAATTTGATGTTCACAGGAAGACTGTTGGACACCTCCCAGCTGACCTGTCCTACTACCGCCCTCAAACTTAGTGCCTGCTACAAGCTGTGAGCAAGTCTGTAAAGCTTGATACAGAAGGACGTGATCACTGAACCTTCAGGGTCAATCAGCGGAGAAAACGAGTCGAAGGAGAAAAGAGGAGAATAAAAATAAAGACAAAAATACACCAAGTTATGGCTGTATAATGTATTTATTATTTGTATCCATATATACCCATGTTATAAACTCCTTTACTCTTTACTCTGAGTCTCTGATACCAAGCGTTTTCTCTATCAGGTGATTACATGCACGACTCACGTTTCTCAATCACATGAATTACATCACAGTAATTTGAAGAATCTATACTCAGATAGCAAGAATCCCTATATTAACGTAACTCCAGAAACTGGTATACTCAGATAGCAAGAATCCCTATATTAACGTAACTCCAGAAACTGTTATACTCAGATAGCAAGAATCCCTATATTAACGTAACTCCAGAAACTGTTATACTCAGATAGCAAGAATCCCTATATTAACGTAACTCCAGAAACTGTTATACTCAGATAGCAAGAATCCCTATATTAACGTAACTCCAGAAACTGTTATACTCAGATAGCAAGAATCCCTATATTAACGTAACTCCAGAAACTGTTATACTCAGATAGCAAGAATCCCTATATTAACGTAACTCCAGAAACTTATACTCAGATAGCAAGAATCCCTATATTAACGTAACTCCAGAAACTGTTATACTCAGATAGCAAGAATCCCTATATTAACGTAACTCCAGAAACTGTTATACTCAGATAGCAAGAATCCCTATATTAACGTAACTCCAGAAACTGTTATACTCAGATAGCAAGAATCCCTATATTAACGTAACTCCAGAAACTGTTATACTCAGATAGCAAGAATCCCTATATTAACGTAACTCCAGAAACTGTTATACTCAGATAGCAAGAATCCCTATATTAACGTAACTCCAGAAACTGTTATACTCAGATAGCAAGAATCCCTATATTAACGTAACTCCAGAAACTGTTATACTCAGATAGCAAGAATCCCTATATTAACGTAACTCCAGAAACTGTTATACTCAGATAGCAAGAATCCCTATATTAACGTAACTCCAGAAACTGTTATACTCAGATAGCAAGAATCCCTATATTAACGTAACTCCAGAAACTGGTATACTCAGATAGCAAGAATCCCTATATTAACGTAACTCCAGAAACTGTTATACTCAGATAGCAAGAATCCCTATATTAACGTAACTCCAGAAACTGTTATACTCATATAGCAAGAATCCCTATATTAACGTAACTCCAGAAACTGTTATACTCAGATAGCAAGAATCCCTATATTAACGTAACTCCAGAACTGTTATACTCAGATAGCAAGAATCCCTATATTAACGTAACTCCAGAAACTGTTATACTCAGATAGCAAGAATCCCTATATTAACGTAACTCCAGAAAGTGTTTGACTTTTTTTCTTTAATTCTGCAAGTGAAATACTGGATAGGGTGTGGTTTTTTCCTATAAATAAATACATCTACGTGCAAAGTTACAATAACAAAGAATCGTGTAGTACAATTGTATTATTATTTTTATTATTATTCTTTGGCAAAATGTACAAATAATTAATTGAAATAGGGTCGGAGAGGTGAAAAATGTTATTGCATTCAAATTCCAACCTTACCTCAAACAATTTGCCCGCTACCCCATTAAATACTAATATTTGTGTTTGGTTTGCTGGGTTCCAACACCAAATTTAATTGTTTTGTATATTTTTCTTCTCCTCCCGACTTGATTAGTATTGTCGTTGTATTTCAGCCATTGTGCATTTACCATAAACCGATTTCTTTCTTGTTAGGTAGAGTTTCATTACATTCCGATCAATAACCCGTCCCCCTGTACCTTTTCGGGGAAGACACCCGATAAATGCCTCCTATCATCATATATAGTGGGATTTTTTTTTGAATCGGCAATGATTGCTAGGGTGTATAGGGGTATTGGAGGGGGTCTGTCTGATCATTATGTAGTAGTAGCTAAGGTTAGGATACAAAAGAAGTGGGTGAGGAGAGCTGGAGGGAGGCGAGAGGAAGGTGGAATGGTGAGGAGGGTGGAGAGGCTACAAGTGGAGGAAATCAGGGAAGAGTACAGGCGAGCAATAGAAAGACGACTAGGGGGGTTCGACCTGGAAGTTATAGAGGAAGTGGAGTAGATGAGCAAGGTGTTTAAGGGCTGGGAGCTGAGGAGGCTGCGGAAACACCCGGGAAATCAAAGCCCCACCCAGGGCCCTATGCCCCTCAGCAATTATGAAGAGAAAGTTGAGGGGCAAGGAAAATATGTGACGCTTTGGCTTCCAGTCTTGGTAGATTGAGAGGTCAATCCACGGAAGGGACGCCATCACTTGAGATCTAGAAAATATCTAAGTAAAAGGAACATCAGAGTAAGCTATGGGTATGGCAGAGAACGCTCAACTCTCACTCTGATAGACCAGCCCATCACCAAAAGTCAAGCAAGTTAGGGAAGGTAGCAAGGGAAACAGTAAGGGTGTGAAAGATAAGAATGGGAGAATGCTAGCCGAGAAGCAAGAGAGAGTCGAAAGATGGAGGGAGTACTTCAATGAGTTGCTAAATGTAAGGAATGAAGAGCCAGCAAACATAGCGGGATATGGTATGGGTGGGAGAAGAAGAGATGTACTGTAGGGGAGGAGGAGGTGGTGATCAGGAGGTCAGAAGTGTGGGAAGCCATGCCAAGAGTGAAGTTGGGGAAAGCACCAGGAACAGATGTAGTGTGTGGGGAAATGTTGAGTTATGTTGGTGAGATAGTGATCGAAGGGGTATGGAAAATGTGCAAACTAGCATGGGAGAAGGGGAGTGCACCCGATGACTGGAAGACTAGCATCATAGTCCCCCTATATAAGAGCAAAGGGGAAAGAGGAGTGTGTGGTAACCACCGAGGAATATGTCTTCTAAGCGTAGTAGGGAAGGTTTACAGTAGCGTAGTGATTGAGAGAGTGAGAGTGCGAACGGAGAAATGGATAGGCGACGAGCAGGGAGGTTTTCGGAAGGGAGGAGGATGTGTAGATCAGATAACAAG
Source organism: Paralithodes platypus (assembly GCA_032716605.1). Taxonomy (NCBI): domain Eukaryota; kingdom Metazoa; phylum Arthropoda; class Malacostraca; order Decapoda; family Lithodidae; genus Paralithodes; species Paralithodes platypus. Next base: position 8,873,849 of record CM064576.1, on the reverse strand, counting down.
AAATAGGGTGGTCAGTATGGAATTGAAGAAGTCCTTGCATGACAGTGTGGTAATCCCGACACTGACTTACGGAATCGAAGCATGGACATTGGTTCAGAGACTCAGACCAAGAGTGAAAGCAGTGGAAATGAATTACTTAAGAAGTGCGTGCAGATTTACATGGAGGGATAGACAGACGAATGAGGACGTAAGAAGGAGGTGTGGTGTGAAGGTAGATGTGCTGGAAAGTGTGAAAAGGAACAACTTGAGATGGTTTGGCCATGTGGAACGGTTGGAAAACGAGAGAATGACTAAGAGGGTGTACGAGAGCGAGGTGAAGGGACAGAGAGGGAGAGGTAAACCGAAAGAGAGGTGGAAGGATGGAGTGAGGAAGTATATGAACGAAGGCGGTGCTGGTTGGGGGAGGGATGTCGCCTGACTGGGGACAGAGGTGCATGGGTCGGTTCGTTCGTGGCCACCCCTTCGGGGATCGCGGCGTCAGACTAAAGAGAGATAGATAGATTGCATTTTTAATATGTTGACAGATACATGATCTATAAATGTTTAACTTCTTGACGATGGAACTTGTCGATGCTTCACTGATTGACCCCTCCAGGGCTGCTTGGTTCACCTCAATATTCGATTGTGATCCTGCACTTTTATGATGGTTGGTGTAACTGGCGAAGAAGGCCCTTGCTCATCCATGACCGAGACCAACAGTCCTGGAACTGACCGAGTCCCATCTTCCAAGGGTACATTAGTTGACTGTCACCTGAAAAGTGTGGGCCCAAAAATATACATAAGTTTTTTTTAATGCATAATAATAAAGTTAATTGTAGCATGATTTATTTATTAGTACACAATAATTCCCTAAATACACAATTTTTTTATTTATTTTTTTCAAATTCAAGAAGGATAAGACAGTGGTGGAAAGAAAGTCATCGATTGATTATGTATGTGTCGATACACGAATGAAGAAATCTGTGATGGAGGCTAGGCCGTATAGGGGTATTGGAGGGGGTCTGTCGGATCATTATGTAGTAGTAGGTAAGGTTAGGATATAAAAGAAGTGGGTGAGGAGAGCTGGAGGGAGGCGAGAGGAAGGTGGAATGGTGAGGAGGGTGGAGAGGTTACAGGAGGAGGAAATCAGGGAAGAGTACAGGAGAGCAGTAGAAAGACGACTAGGTGGGTTCGACCTGGAAGTTATGGAGGAAGTGGAGGAGATGAGCAAGGTGCTTAGGGATGAGATCTGTGCAGCATGTGAGGAGGGGTGTGGAGTGAGGAGAAGAGGGAGGGGAGTGAAAGGTACAGCATGGTGGACAGAAGAAGTAAAGATCTGTGGAAGAAAAGAAGCAAGCATATAGAGAGTGTTGGGTAGTAGAGGGAATGAAGATTTCGAGAGACAGAAATGAGCCAGATACGTGGAGAGTAGAGGGTGGTGAAGAGAGTAGTGAAGGAAGTAAGAGGAGAGTAGATGAGGAATTTGGAAGGAATCGGAGTGTAAAATGGAGGGAGATTAAGAAACTGTTCAGGAAAGAAGTCAAGAAAGTTAGGGAAGGTAGCAGGGGTAAACAGTAAGGGTGTGAAAGATAAGAATGGGAGAATGCTAGCTGAGAAGCAAGAGAGAGTCGAAAGATGGAGGGAGTACTTCAATGAGTTGCTAAATGTAAGGAATGAAGAGCCAGCAAACATAGTTGGATATGGTATGGGAGGGAGAAGAGAAGTAGGAGAGGATGGTGGGGATCAGGAGATCAGAAGTGTGGGAAGCCATGCCAAGAGTGAAGTTGGGGAAAGCACCAGGAACAGATGGAGTGTGTGGAGAAATGTTGAGTTATGGTGGTGAGATAGTGATCGAAGGGGTATGGAAAATGTGCAAACTAGCATGGGAGAAGGGGAGTGCACCCAATGACAGGAAGACTGGCATAATAGTCCCCCTATATAAGGGCAAAGGGGAAAGAGGAGTGTGTGGTAACCGCCGAGGAATATGTCTTCTAAGCGTAGTAGGGAAGGTATACAGTAGGGTAGTGATTGAGAGAGTGAGAGTGAGAACGGAGAAATGGATAGGCGACGAGCAGGGAGGTTTTCGGAAGGGAGGAGGATGCTTAGATCAGATTTTTACCCAGAATTGTGTTGTGGAGATATATCTGGCGAAGAAACAAAAGGTGTATGTTGCCTTTATGGACTTGGAGAAGGCCTATGACAGAGTGGATAGAGAAGGTTTGTGGAAAGTAATTAGCATATACGGAGTAGATGGCAAGTGGCTGAAAGCAGTGAAGAGCATGTATGAGGGTGCAAAGGCGGCAGTACGTGTGGAGAGTGAGCAGAGCGAGTTCTTTGACCTGAATGTTGGTTTGAAACAGGGGTGTGTGATGACCCCGTGATTGTTTACTCTTTATATGGATGGAGTCTTGAAAGAAATAATGTCAAGGGAGGGAATTGAGTGGAAGCTACCTATACTGCTGTTTGTGGATGATACAGTTCCGATAAGTGATAATGAATGTGAGTTAGAGGTCCGACTTTTCAATGAGATTTTGTTGACAATTATGACCCTTATTTTGTAATATTACAAGCACGGGCTTCGCCCTCCGCCGCTTTGCGGCGGGCTTGGCCTCCGGCGGCGGGCGCCTTCGGCGCTGCTGAAAATGTAAAGAGAAGGAAATAAAAGGGTGATATCAGCATTATTGTTTTATTCATTAACTTACTCTGACAGTTTTCCTTTTTTCCTTGAGGAAGCTCCCAGCATTATTGCAATTTCTTGCAGCAGGTTTTCGTTTTCTTTCCGCTGTCTTTCCCGCTAGTTGTCAATTTCCTTCAGAAGGAATTCACGAGTCTCATCTCGTTCCCTTTCGAATTTGATTCGTAACTGCTCACACTCCTCTAGTTGCACGTCCAGTTTCTCCACTGCCATATCAAAGTCTTCAACCGATGTCTTGAGTACTGCCGTCATCTCTTCGGGAGCAAATAGAGCTTCAACTTCAGAGTCACACTGTCCCAAATATGTATACTTTCGCTGGAGCTCACGGTCGGCCTCAGTGTCTTCTTCTCGAATGACGATATTGGTGTCTACTAACCTCGTATACTCTTCCGCTAAAGACTCTTGCTCCAAAAACACTTCAAGTTACACGACGTTGTCTAACGCACATGAACCCTTTTCCTTCCCCTGGGTGAAAATACTTAGTGCATCCCAACTTGTAACGCGAGAGCAGGCAACGTACAGCTGCCCGTGAGAGAACACTCGGGTGTGATACAGATACAGACCGCAATGTTGGATAGTTTGACCCTGTGCTTTATTAACTCCTTCAGACATATTATGTTCCAGTAAGTCCACGGAGGCGGGAGCCCGGTATCCTTGCCACCGCCTCGCACTACACTCACAACAACACTGCGGCTGTTAGAATTATCGGAGGTGGCTGAGGTTGCCACCAACGGTTTTATCGTAAGCTAACTTATCGGACTTACTGAGCTCCATATGACGCTAGAGCGTCATATAACTTATTAGAGAGCCATGGAGATAAGTCCATATGACGCACTAGTGTCATATGAGTTTTTGGCGCACTCGGTCATATGACACTACCGCATCATATATGTCTGGAGGAGTTAATAGTTATTGCAAAACTTAACTTTACAGGGAATTGGAACGGGGGGGGGAAAACGCCACCGGGGAGTCATTGGCCACCAACTTTACCCGGGAATGCATACTTGCTCCCCATCGTACGTGCCACCCACCAGATCCTACCCACAATGATGGTCTTCTTCAGGTTATCGACGATAATTCGGGTGCCGTTACAGAGTCTGGGTGGAGCAAGATTCCTTATTATCATTACCACAGCACCCACTTTCAGTTGATGCAACCCAAAGTGTCTCTTATTGGCGGTAGGCACTGCTTGGAGCTCTTTAGCGTTCTCAGTTCTTGAGTTCTTTGGGCTTTTACGGTAGCTTCTTTACCTGCTAACTTTTCCGCTGCCTTAGCCTGCCGTCTCCTTGTACGTTCGTTGGTGGCCTCCAGCTTTAACTGTAATTTCTCATTTTTTTTCTGTAGCTTCTGTTGCCTTTTGGAGGCGATCTCGTCCAATTTTGTTTGCCTTCTTTCCAAGCGACTGAGTCGGTTGCCTTCAATGGTGGCTGCCTTTAGTTCTCTCAACCTTTGCTTTTCTGTCCTTCTTTCCGCCTGTTCTTGTGCCTTGGCCTCCCGTTGTAGCTTCTTAATGGCCTTGGTGACACGTTTGAGTCGGTTGCCTTCAATGGTGGCTGCCTTTAGTTCTCTCAACCTTTGCTTTTCTACCCTTCTTTCCGCCTGTTCTTGTGCCTTGGCCTCCCGTTGTAGCTTCTTAGTGGCCTTGGTGACACGTTTCTGTTCAGCCTGTTCCTTATCTTGGTGGCTAAGCGCTAGCAGAGATTCGATAGACAACACAACCGCTGGTGCATCTGCGAAGGACTGTCCTCTCACTACACCTGAAGGCCCGGCAACAGCTCCATCTTCTCGCTCAAAAGACACAACCCTTTTGTCTTTTGGCTTCACCTCTTCCAATTTCTTGGGTTTGGCCCTTTGAATGTAATACTGGTGACTGGTATCCTTCAATCGATGTTGACGGTCTCGGGAGGTTATGCTCTGCCGGATATCGCTGAAATAGATCTGGAGGTCCGTGTGAACGTCAGCGGTTATGGCCCCTCCATTGTGATTAGCTTTGGCATAGTCTCTTATTTGGGCCCAATAATGCTTCCTGAACACCTCAATTTCTTTCGCTCCTCTACCCTCGACAAATTTCTTTTGGGCCGTTAGTTCGCATTCACCATCTTCAAGGTCACACTGCTCGTTAAAGTAGTAGATGAATACCACATCATGCGATGAGTACTTTTCTAGCGGTAATTCTCTCTTATTGTCGGGCCCCATTATGGGGCCAAGGTTTGGATATAGTCTTTGGTGTTCTGCCTTTAACCGGCGCTTCAAGTAAATGTTTGTCACAACATCCTTCCGTTTTATCTTCCCGATCGTAGACACCCAAGCCCAGAAGTGGCGTTGAGTTCGTAGTTGATATGCCGTTGATCCATTCATCGTCTTCAGCGTCTATTGTGGTCCTCATTTCGGCTGTCCCATCAGATCGGCATATAGCACTTACACCCCTAACCATTGGACCGTGATGATGGATTTTAGAAAATCGTCATGTGACCACATTACCAATTCCGCAAAAAACTGGCACGTCTCTATAAACTGGCACGACTATATTTTTGTAGGGACTTAGATTTACTTTGATACTTAGAAATCCAATAAAAATGAATACAAAATATGTAGTTTCTTACCTTCAAGAGTTGCATACCATGCTGGTCTTGAGCTGGTGATGACCACACACACAGACTTCTTGCAGCTTCGTCAGGTGATCGGGTAGTGCCCCTGAGAGTTGCGGCAGGTGTGGCAGGTGCGGAAGGTGTAACAGGTGTGGCAGGTGCGTGCGGTCCACCGATACATGCAGGTGTGGAGGGTGGCAGGTCATCCACACTCTCTTCATCGTCGGTACTGTCGTAACTGGAGGGAGGCCTTCTACGTGGCCGTTATAGTCCTGCCTTCTTTGGGTGGGTGAAGGGTTGTATGGCAGCCGTGACTGCCTGCCTTTCCTGTCGGTCCTCCCTGCCCCTAAAAGAGAAGTCACGTCGTAATGACACCAAAGTACTCCTGGTGGTACGTGGTGAAGACGAAGTGCTAGCACGAGGAGGTGTGGTAGCACGAGGAGGTGTGGGGGCATCCGTGTCTAGCGCCGGCACCACAGGGTTGGCGTGGGTGGTGACGGAGCGACAATGTGGGTGGGCTCTATATCTATAAGCTCGTCCTCGACGTCGTCATGTTCAGCTTCGTTGTCGCAATTGTTGTCAGAAAACGAGAGAATGACTAAGAGGGTGTACGAGAGCTAGGTGGAAGGATGGAGTGAGGAAGTATATGAACGAAGGCGGTGCTGGTTGGGGGGAGGGGCGTCAACTGACTGGTGATAGAGGTGCGTGGGGGCGGTTCGTGGGTGGCCACCCCTTCGGGGATTGCGGCGTCAGGCAATAGATATATAGATTTGTACATTTTACCAAATAAAAATTATAAAATTGTAATTTTCTTGTATGCCTCATCAACACCTACCCTGATGCTGCATCACAACGTAGATCCTTTAGAATGTTTACAACTCGTTCTCCAGTAGTCCTGTGATTGGTGAAGTCGTAGTTTTTTTCTGGATGTTATCATGCTGTGGCAGGCCAAGGTTGCAAAGGCTTGTCTGTTGGCAGGTGTATCCTCATCTCTGAGGGCAGCTGTGATCTGTTCATGTCGTATCTTCCGGCTGCCCACTCCCAAACAATGCCTGCCCTCAGTCCCATCTTGGCAATGATTTTCCCTACATTTTCTACTGAGAGGTGAGAGCAACATTGGCCGTCGGTGTTGTTGCCCTCCCGATTCACAAACATCTTACATTTTGGCCTTACACATGTGGCAACTACTGGACGATAATATTTCATGTACGCCTCAAGAGCAGCTGCCTCTGTATTGCCTAAGTAGAAGATGCAGGGGTCTTTGGCCCCCGTTTTGTGTCGTGCTACTCTACCATCTTCGACGCCTGTTGTGCTTCCCTCGTAGGCACTGATTGTAAATTCAGTAAACTCCTGATTTCTTCGTAGGCAGCGAACGGACAGTCTCACAATCAGTGCATCTCTCAGGTTGACCTATTCTTTCTTCATATGTTGGTTTGCTGGTGCACGGCCATCGTGGATTAATGATGCAGCATTGTTTATGGGAATTTCAATAGCATCATTAGTTTCCAGGCTACGCGCATCCTCCATTGGCAACATCTCGGCCTCATTTTGCTGTTTACGGTGTTCTCTCTGTCCCACCTCATCCATGCCAAAGTATTCTGTGGAAGAAAATATGACAGAACACAATAAATAGTTGTTCAACATGTGGAATCACTTTTTTTACATACAATTATAAAAAAATACTAGAAGACATGTAACGCTCACAAATTGGAATAGGAACTAATAGATAGCGATACTATAACGTTATGTTGATTGAACTTTGATAGGGTCGACTTTCTGGGGGCAAAAATCCAGGGAAAAGAAAATCATAAATCAAGTACTTCTCAATGAATATGCCTAAAACTCACTATGAACATACATATGCACCCTATGAACCAAATCAGCATATAAATAACTATCCCAAAAAACATGAAAGTAACAACAAAAAAGAGCAAACGAAAAAGGCCAAAATAAGTATTATTTGACATTACATTGAGAGGGCCGACTTTTCAACGAGAGTTTGTTGACAATTATGACCCTTATTTTGTAATATTATTTACTTTGATACTTAGAAACCCAATAAAAATTAATACAAAATATGTAGTTTCTTACCTTCAAGAGTTGCATACCATGCAGGTCTTGAGCTGGTGATGACCACACACACAGACTGCTTGCAGCTTCGTCAGGTGATCGGGTAGTGCCCCTGAGAGTTGCGGCAGGTGTGGCAGGTGCGGAAGGTGTGACGGGTGTGGCAGGTGCGTGCGGTCCACCGATACGCGCAGGTGTGGAGGGTGGCAGGTCATCCACACTCTCTTCATCGTCGGTACTGTCGTAATTGGAGGGAGGCCTTCTACGTTGCCGTGGTAGTCCTGCCTTCTTTGGGTGGGTGAAGGGTTGTATGGCAGCCGTGACTGCCTGCCTTTCCTGTCACTCCTCCCTGCCCCTAAAAGAGAAGTCACATCGTAATGACGCCAAAGTACTCCTGGTGGTACGTGGTGAAGACGAAGTGCTAGCACGAGGAGGTGTGGGGGCATCCGTGTCTGGCGCCGGCACCACAGGGTTGGCGGAGTTGGCGACGGAGCGACAATGTGGGTGGGATCTATATCTATAAGCTCATCCTCAATGTTGTCATGTTCAGCTTCGTTGTCGCAATTGTTGTCAGAAAGCGAGAGAATGACTAAGATGGTGTACGAGAGCTAGGTGGAAGGATCGAGTAAGGAAGTATATGAACGAAGGCGGTGCTGGATGGGGGGAGGGGCGTCGACTGACTGGGGATAGAGGTGCGTGGGGGCGGTTCGTGGGTGGATCCCCTTCGGGGATTGCGGCGTCAGGCAATAGATATATAGATTTGTACATTTTGCCAAATAAAAATAATAAAATTGTAACTTTCTTGTATGCCTCATCAACACCTACCCTGATGCTGCATCACAACGTAGATCCTTTAGAATGTTTACAACTCGTTCTCCAGTAGTCCTGTGATTGGTGAAGTCGTAGTTCTTTTCTGGATGTTATCATGCTGTGGCAGGCGAAGGTTGCAAGGGCTTGTCTGTTGGCAGGTGTATCCTCATCTCTGAGGGCAGCTGTGATCTGTTCATATCGTAGCTTCCGGCTGCCCACTCCCCAACAATGCCTGCCCTCAGTCCGATCTTGGCAATGATTTTCCCTACATTTTCTACTGAGGGGTGAGAGCAACATTGGCCGTCAGTGTTATTTCCCTCCCGATTCACAAACATCTTACATTTTGGCCTTACACATGTGGCAACTACTGGGTGATAATATTTCATGTACGCCTCAAGAGCAGCTGCCTCTGTATTGCCTAAGTAGAAGATGCAGGGGTTTTTGGCCCCCGTTTTGTGTTTATGCTACTCAACCATCTTCGACGCCTGTTGTGCTTCCTTCGTAGGCTCTGATTGTAAATTCAGTAAACTCCTGATTTCTTCGTAGGCAGCGAACGGACAGTCTCACAATCAGTGCATCTCTCAGCTTGACCTATTCTTTCTTCATATGTTGGTTTGCTGGTGCACGGCCATCGTGGATTAATGATGCAGCATTGTTTATGGGAATTTCAATAGCATCATTAGTTTCCAGGCTACGCGCATCCTCCATTGGCAACATCTCGGCCTGATTTTGCTGTTTACGGTGTTCTCTCTGTCCCACCTCATCCATGCCAAAGTATTTTGTGGAAGAAAATATGACAGAACACAATAAAGAGTTGTACAACATGTCGAATCACTTTTTTTACATATAATTATAAAAAAATACTAGAAGACATGTAACGGTCACAAATTGGAATAGGAACTAATAGATAGCGATACTATAACGTTATGTTGATTGAACTTTGAGAGGGTCGACTTTCTGGGGGCAAAAATCCTGGGAAAAACAAATTATAAATCAAGTACTTCTCAATGAATATGCCAAAAACTCACTATGATCATACATATGCACCCTATGAACCATATCAGCATATAAATAACCATCCCAAAACACATGAAAGTAATAAAAAGTAAGGGCAAACGAAAAAGGCCAAAATAAGTATTAATTGACGTTACATTGAGAGGGCCGACTTTTCAATGAAATTTTGTTGACAATTATGACCCTTATTTTGTAATATTATTTACTTTGATACTTAGAAACCCAATAAAAATTAATACAAAATATGTAGTTTCTTACCTTCAAGAGTTGCATACCATGCAGGTCTTGAGCTGGTGATGACCACACACACAGACTTCTTGCAGCTTCGTCAGGTGATCGGGTAGTGCCCCTGAGAGTTGCGGCAGGTGTGGCATGTGCGTGCGGTCCACCGATACGCGCAGGTGTGGAGGGTGGCAGGTCATCCACACTCTCTTCATCGTCGGTACTGTCGTAATTGGAGGGAGGCCTTCTACGTTGCCGTGGTATTCCTGCCTTCTTTGGGTGGGTGAAGGGTTGTATGGCAGCCGTGACTGCCTGCCTTTCCTGTCGCTCCTCCCTGCCCCTAAAAGAGAAGTCACGTCGTAATGACGCCAAAGTACTCCTAGTGGTACGTGGTGAAGACGAAGTGCTAGCACGAGGAGGTGTGGGGGCATCCGTGTTTGGCGCCGGCACCACAGGGTTGGCGTAGGTGGTAACGGAGCGACAATGTCGGTGGGCTCTATATCTATAAGCTCGTCCTCGATGTCGTCATGTTCAGCTTCGTTGTCGCAATTGTTTTCAGAAAGCGAGAGAAAGACTAAGAGGGTGTACGAGAGCTAGGTGGAAGGATGGAGTGAGGAAGTATATGAACGAAGGCGGTGCTGGTTGGGGGGAGGGGCGTCGACTGACTGGGGATAGAGGTGCGTGGGGGCGGTTCGTGGGTGGCCGCCCCTTCGGGGATTGCGGCGTCAGACAATAGATATATAGATTTGTACATTTTGCCAAATAAAAATTATAAAATTGTGACTTTCTTGTATGCCTCATCAACACCTACCCTGATACTGCATCACAACGTAGATCCTTTAGAATGTTTACAACTCGTTCTCCAATAGTCCTGTGATTGGTGAAGTCGTAGTTTTTTTCTGGATGTTATCATGCTGTGGCATGCCAAGGTTGCAAGGGCTTGTCTGCTTGCAGGTGTATCCTCATCTCTGAGGGCAGCTGTGATCTGTTCATGTCGTAGCTTCCGGCTGCACACTCCCCAACATTGCCTGCCCTCAGTCCCATCTTGGCAATGATTTTCCCTACATTTTCTACTGAGAGGTGAGAGCAACATTGGCCATCGGTGTTGTTGCCCTCCCGATTCACAAACATCTTACATTTTGGCCTTACACATGTGGCAACTACTGGGCGATAATATTTCATGTACGCCTCAAGAGCAGCTGCCTCTGTATTGCCTAAGTAGAAGATGCAGGGGTTTTTGGCCCCCGTTTTGTGCCGTGCTACTCTACCATCTTCGACGCCTGTTGTGCTTCCCTCGGAGGCACTGATTGTAAATTCAGTAAACTCCTGATTTCTTCGTATGCAGCGAACGGACAGTCTCACAATCAGTGCATCTCTCAGGTTGACCTATTCTTTCTTCATATGTTGGTTTGCTGGTGCACGGCCATCGTGGATTAATGATGCAGCATTGTTTATGGGAATTTCAATAGCATCATTAGTTTCCAGGCTACGCGCATCCTCCATTGGCAACATCTCGGCCTCATTTTCCTGTTTACGGTGTTCTCTCTGTCCCACCTCATCCATGCCAAAGTATTCTGTGGAAGAAAATATGACAGAACACAATAAATAGTTGTACAACATGTGGAATCACTTTTTTTACATACAATTATAAAAAAATACTAGAAGACATGTAACGCTCACAAATTGGAATAGGAACTAATAGATAGCGATACTATAACGTTATGTTGATTGAACTTTGATAGGGTCGACTTTCTGGGGGCAAAAATCCTGGGAAAAAAAATCATGAATCAAGTACTTCTCGATGAATATGCCTAAAACTCACTATGAACATACATATGGACCCTATGAACCAAATCAGCATATAAATAACCATCCCAAAACACATGAAAAAGTGTATTTGACGTTACATTGAGAGGGCCGACTTTTCAATGACATTTTGTTGACAATTATGACCCTTATTTTGTAATATTATTTACTTTGATACTTTGATACAAAATATGTAGTTTCTTACCATCAAGAGTTGCATACCATGCAGGTCTTGAGCTGGTGGTGACCACACACAGACTTCTTGCAGCTTCGTCAGGTGATCGGGTAGTGCCCCTGAGAGTTGCATCAGGTGTGGCAGGTGCGGAAAGTGTGACAAGGTGTGGCAGGTGTGTGCGGTCCACCGATACGCGCAGGTGTAGAGGGCGGCAGGTCATCCACACTCTCTTCGTACTGTCGTAATTGGAGGGAGGCCTTGTACGTTGCCGTGGTACAAAGGAGTACAAAGGAAATCAATCAACAACAGCTCTAGTGACCCTTCTAGGCTGCCTGTCCTCCAAAACACTGAGGATCAAGTGTCCAAACAGTGGTTTAGAGTGGGTAAGGGAACATTGGAAAGGGAACTACTGCCCTAGAACTAATGTCCGTGGCAGGATTAGGAAGTTAGTAGGGGACAGATGCGTTAGTAACTGAGGGGGGGATAAAATAAAGTTATTCATTTACAAACGCAGTCAGTCGCGGGTTTGTTGCGAGATATTTGTCTAAGCGGAGTTTAAATGAATCAACGGTGCTGCAGTCTATAACATCTCGGGGAAGCCCATTCCACAAGTTGACAACTCGATTGAAGAAGAAATTCTTAGATTCGTGTGAGTTAAAAGATTTACCAATAATTTTGCAACCGTTTCCCCGCGTGTAATTAGATTGGTCGATAGTGAAGTACTTACTACAATTAATATTGTCGATGCCTTTGATGATTTTGAACACTTGAATTAAGTCACCTCTTTATCTGCGCTGGGTTAAAGGAAATAGATTTAATTCTCTAAGACGCTCTTCGTATGGTTTGTTCTTTAGGCTAGGTATCATTTTCGTAACTCTACGTTGAACTCGTTCTAGCTTGTTTATATCTTTTTGGTAATAAGGGCACCAGGATTGAACGCAGTATTCCAGAAGAGGGCGGACTAAGGAATTGTAAAGGGTTAGGATAACTTCTTTGGATTTATGCTCAAATGACCTGCCTATAAAGCCAATTATTTTGTTTGCCTTCTTAACAACTTCTGAACATTGTTGACTCGGTTTTAGGTTACTCGATATTGTTACTCCCAGATCGGTTTCTCTGTTTACATTCTTAAGCTGAGTGCCATTCATCGAATAGTTTGCTTTCTCATTTAGGTATCCGATATGTAGTACTTTTCATTTATCCGCATTGAAACTCATTTGCCAAATTTGGGCCCAACATGACAATTTATCTAGATTGTGTTGCATATCGTCAACTTGTTCTTTTGAGAGTACGCTATTTGCAATTTTTGTATCGTCAGCAAATTTTGAGATTGTACAGGTGAGACCCTCATCTATGTCGTTGATGTAAATTAGAAAGATAATTGGTCCTAGTACCGATCCCTGAGGTACCCCGCTACTTACATTGGTCCATTTAGATGCCTTACCGTTTATGCCTACTCTTTGCTTTCTGTCGCTGAGCCAATTTTCTATCCATTTCATCACACCGTCTTGTATTCCATGCGCTTTTAGTTTTAGCAGTAAACGTTTGTGGGGAACTTTGTCAAAGGCCTTTTCAAAATCAAGGTATATAATATCTACAGATTTACTCTCATCGTAGAGGTTAAGGATATCGTGGAAGAAGTCTAAGAGGTTTGTTAAACAGGAACGTTTTTTACGAAAGCCGTGTTGAGTATCTTTAAGTAAGTTATTTGCCTCTAAGTGATTTACGAGTCTGTCTCTTATGACCGTTTCTAACATTTTACATACAATTGAGGTTAAGCTAATTGTACGATAGTTACTGGGTAGGGATTTGCTGCCTTTTTTAAATATCGGTGTTAGTTGGCTAGCTTGCTAGCTTGGCTAGTCCTGCCTTCTTTGGGTGGGTGAATGGTTGTATGGCAGCCGTGACTGCCTGCCTTTCCTGTTGCTCCTCCCTGCCCCTAAAAGAGAAGTCACGTCGTAATGACGCCAAAGTACTCCTGGTGGTACGTGGTGAAGACGAAGTGCTAGCATGAGGAGGTGTGGTAGCACGAGGAGGTGTGGGGGCATCCGTGTCTGGCGTCGGCATCAGGGTTGGCGTGGGTGGCGACGGAGCGACAATGTGGGTGGGCTCTATACCTATAAGCTCGTCCTCGATGTCGTCATGTTCAGCTTTGTTGTCGCAATTGTTGTAAGAATCACTAGAGACGTCCTCAAAGTCGTCCAACATCGAAGAGATGTCATCCTGGGAGAGTCCTCGCCGGGCCATGGCGACTGCTGTGAAAGAACAGAAAACAAATGTTTAGGACAAATTTCTAGTGGCAACATCGGGCATGGTGCCAGCTACTATGGGTACACATCCTCAACTTTGGCAGGTGACGTTTTTTTTTCTTCTTTTCTGGAAAATAATTCAATATTCATGCGAGATATGTCTAATTAATGATTCAAAATATTTACAATAAAAGTTGTACTGTTTTAGTTTGCATATAATTAATTACAAATGCATTACAATGTTTCTTTACTTTAAAGTGAATTGTTTTTATTTCTTTAATGTTTGACCTATTATTAAGAAAATAATTGAATTATGGAAAGCAAACCTAACGTACGTGTCTGAGGAGTTCCTGGTATTCCATGGAGTCTTTGTTTTTTTTAAGTGCATATCGATCCGTTTAACTGATTTTGGGCAGAAGGAACAATCATATAGGTTTGTTTTCTTTGCATTTGTTGGTGGCAGGGGCCTTTTCTTAGAGAACCTACTTGCTGCAGCCAAAACATTCTCTCTATCGTCGTTAGTTAGGTACGAGTGGCAAACGGCCATGTGCTTCCGTAGGTTGGCTGATTCGCTGTAGCAACCGGCGACTGGGCATGGCCTGCCTGGTCTCTTTGTTGTCTTGCTGATCGCTTTGGGCTATTTACGATTTGGGCCTTTGTTCCCATTTAGAAGCTTTCTTGCACACTGCCACTGCAGGAGTATAATATTATTTTCTCGGCTTTCTCTTCGGCGTGTGCATAAATCTTTAACCGTCCTGGTGGTGTAATGGTTAAAGTGGCAAATAACTGTGTGTGACAACCCGGGTTCGAATCCGGCGGATCATATATACTTTAATTAATTTCATTGGGGATGTTGGGTGTTGTGGTGAAATTAATAAAATATAGATTCACTTCATCAAGTTCAGCTTTTTTATTTGGTATTTGTTGGTCATAGAAATTATCAACAGTCCGTAAAGTCTTAATATTGCGGACACGTTCGATCTCATTGTTCAGTTGTCGTCTATGATGTTTAGAGAGGTGCTTCGTCGCATATATTCGGTTATTTAGACTTTGAAGTATAAGCATTTTTAAGTCATCAACCCTCTCTTCTGTTAGTTCTGTGAAAGAAAGAAAATTCTTTGAAATGCTAAATTACAATCAATACAATTATTAGGAACATAAACATATAACACATCGCAAGTATAACACAAGGGGAAATTTAAGAAAAAATAAAGATACCGGCTCACCAGTTTTTTCAAGTAGCTCGTCATCTGCAGTGCCTCTCCCTCGAGACCATGAGACAACGGGGTGTCGGATTTATTTGTCTTTTTTCCCAGCGTGGTTGGATGTGTTCCGTCTCATTTATACCACTATGCATCGATGCTTCATCTTCTTCCTCTTCTTTGTGCCTGAAAATGTGAAAACATTTTCTTTCGTTCAAATACTATTGAGCAATATTGTCATTGAGATCATATTTTCATGAGAAAATGTAATAAATTAAACTTACAATTAATCTTGGAGCTGGTCTTTTTTCCCGTTTCGACATAATCTTTCTGTATACGTTGCTTTGCTGGTGCACGTCCATCGTGGATTAATGCTGCAGCATTATTTATGGGAATTTCAATAGCATCATTAGTTTCCAGGGTATGCACATCTTCCATGGCTAACAGCTCAGCCTCATTTTGCTGTTTACGGTATTCTCTCTGTCCCACCTCTTCCACGCCAAAGTATTCTGTGGAAGAATATAATTATGACAGAACCCCATGCAATAATGTCGATCAGAGAACATAATAATTAGTTGTACAACACGTGGAATCATCACTTTTACAAATATAAACACGAAAATATGAAACATTCAAATAATTAATCGATAGCATTATACTTACTATTTGCTTTAATTGGCGACAGTTCGCCTGACCGGGCCTAGGAGATTTTCTGTTACTTGGAATTGTCGATTCTCTATTTCTTTGAGAAAGTTGAGAGCATGCGTACAGGAGTCGGTCATCATTCCGAGTGTGCTCGCGGAGAGGGTTTCAGAGCGTGCCATTAACCCCTTCTGTACCGGCGACGTCCTTTTAACTTAATTTTGGCTACTATTAGACGATTTTCTTTAGTTTAAAAAGTGCCTCCAGCAATTGACAGGCTTGGAACTATCACTAAACCCTTTTTAACCCATAATTAGCGGCGAGCAACATAAGTCGAGTTAAATAAAGCTGGACTATGTGGCGGCGCTCGACATAACTCGAGTGGCAATTTCAGCACGTAATGTGGCTGAGAGAGAGAGACAAGTGGTGGCAGGAGACTAGCGAGCATATGACTGCTCCAGACCACCGCGGCGAACCTACTGACACAAATCTCAGCTCCCTCCTCCCTCTCTCACTCGCTACATACTCAATTATGTACTGAAAGTACCGAATTACCTGCTTTTTGCACTCGCGTTGCACGGTTATTGCAAGAAAACTATCCATCATACAAGGATCGTTATGGTGTCATTCGAAAGCTCTGTTTATGCCCTTTCAGGGATAGGTACTTGTTTTACGTTCTGGGTCTTATTTAGGCATGAAAATGATCACGTAAACAGCCCTATTTTGGCTAAAAACACCCCGCTGTGCGGTACACATAAATAAACCGCATAGGCCGCTCGTAAGGTGTTAATACCACAGAACATTCTTAAACTACAGAAATTCGTATAAATATAGCTAGAAAAACTTAAAAAGCCGTCGCCGGTACAGAAGGGGTTAAGGGTCCTCCGGTCTTGACAGCTTCTCGGGTGAGTTGAATTATCTTAAGCCCCCCTCCCCAAAGGTATTTCTCGCAATTTCCTCCTCTGTTCCGCATGACCCAAAGAGGGCATCTCTAAAGGGACAATCATATAGGTTTGTTTTCTTTGCATTTGTTGGTGGCAGGGGCCTTTTCTTAGAGAACCTACTCGCTGCAGCCAAAACATTCTCTCTATCGTCGTTAGTTAGGTACGAGTGGCAAACGGCCATGTGCTTCCGTAGGTTGGCTGATTCCCTGTAGCAACCGGCGACTGGGCATGGTCTGCCAGGTCTATTTGTTGTATTGCTGATCGCTTTGGACTATTTACGATTTGGGCCTTTGTTTTCATTTAGAAGCTTTCTTGCACACTGCCACTGCAGGAGTATAGTATTCTTTTCTCGGCCTTTCTCTTTCTTCAGTTCATCTAGTTCAGCTTTTTTCGTTTGTATTTGTTGGTCATAGAAATTATCAACAGTCCGTAAAGTCTTAATATTGCGGACACATTCGATCTCAGTGTTCAGTTGTCGTCTATGATTAATCTTGGAGCTGGTCTTTTTTCCCGTTTCATCACTGATATAAAAGCTAAAACTATCGTTATACATTACTTCTATAAAATCCAACATTGATGAGAAAATATAGCTATGGTTTAGTATGTATGATAATACAAATATGTTATTTAGCCGGTTTCGGAAATATTGTGAAGAAAATTGACACATACCACAATTCGCAGCAGAAATATTTACGAATACTAATTGTATACGACAACCATTATAGATTCACTATTTTGTTGTTGATATAGAAACATACCACAATTTGCAGCAGAAATATTTACGAATATTAATTGTATACGATATAACCATTATACAATAGATACACCATTTTTGGGTTGATAGAAAAAATATTGTTGTATAGATTCCCTCTATCTTGTGAAGTGTATTTCAATGCAGTTGGGGTGATATGTGTGGATAAAAAGGAGCGATAACATTATTATGTTGGCCGCGGCTAGAAGCTTTTTGGCCCAAGCTGGAGTACTAGCCTAGTAGGGCGGGCGGCGTTTTACTATACTGCACGTTTTTCACAGGGTAGGTGGGAGGTGGAGAGCGCGGCTCACTTCCTATGTAGGCGGGAGAGGCACGCCAAAGGTAAATGTACCACTGTGTAAAAATCATAAAAATCCATTGATTATGTTTCGAGTTAAGCACCATTTTTCACTTTTTAGATTAGAAATGTATGTTATATATATTTCATATTTTGAAATATAGGATTCAGGTTTTATACACTCCTATGAGCAGGTTCAAGCGCGACATGATAAATATTGTTGTATAGATTTCCCTCTATCTCATGAAGTGTATTTCAATGCAGTTGGGGTGATATTTGTGGGTGAAAAGGCGCGATAGCATTATTATGTTGGCCGCGGCTAGAAGCTTTTTGGCCCAAGCTGGAGTACTAGCTTAGTAGGGCGGGCGAGCGTTTTACTATACTGTGCGTTTTTTACAGGGTAGGTGGGAGGTGGAGAGCGCGGTTCACTTCCTATGTAGGCGGGAGAGGGTAGGCCAGGCACGCCAAAGTGTTAATGTACCACTGTGCAAAAATCATAAAAATCCATCGATTATGTTTCGAGCTACGCACCATTTTTCACTTTTTAGATTTGAAATGTAAGTTATATATATACAGTATTTCATATTTTGAAAAATAGGATTCAGGTTTTATACACTCCTACGAGCAGGTTTA
Organism: Paralithodes platypus; assembly: GCA_032716605.1. Taxonomy (NCBI): domain Eukaryota; kingdom Metazoa; phylum Arthropoda; class Malacostraca; order Decapoda; family Lithodidae; genus Paralithodes; species Paralithodes platypus. The sequence continues at coordinate 8,855,774 of CM064576.1, read as the reverse complement.
AGCACGATATGATAAATATTGTTGTATAGACTTCCCTCTATCCTGTGAAGTGTATTTCAATGCAGTTGGGGTGATATTTATGGGTGAAAAGGAGCGATAACATTATATTGTTGGCCGCGGCTACAAGCTTTTTGGCCCAATCTGGAGTACTAGCTTAGTAGGGCGGGCGAGCGTTTTTACTATACTGTGCGGTTTTTACAGGGTAGGTGGGAGGTGGAGAGCGTGGCTCACTTCCTATGTAGGTGGGAGAGGGTAGGCCAGGCACGCCCAAGTGTTATTGTACCACTGTGCAAAAATCATAAAAATCCTTCGAGTACTTTTTGAGTTAAGGGTACTTCACACAGTCAGAAATGTGAGCTAGAATCACTAGGAGTAGCTGAAAATTCCGATTCCTTGGCTTATTCGCGGTGAAAATCGATGATTCCTAGTGATTCTAGCGATATCCTAGTGATTCATGTTAGACTCCCAGTGACTCCAAACCAGTTCCCGGCCGATTGGCCCTGTCCGACAAAATGTTCACCGTCTTAAAGGTTCTCGCCACGAATCGGACCATTCCCTGTAATACTTCTCACGTGAAAGTATACTATACCGTATACGGGTAGTAAAGTATACTATACAGTATACGGGTAGTAAAGTATACTATACAGTATACGGGTAGTAAAGTATACTATACAGTATACGGGTAGTAAAGTGTACTATACAGTATACGGGTAGTAAAGTGTACTATACAGTATACGGGTAGTAAAGTATACTATACAGTATACGGGTAGTAAAGTATACTATTCAGTATACGGGTAGTAAAGTATACTATACAGTATACGGGTAGTAATATACTATACAGTATACGGGTAGTAAAGTATACTATACAGTATACGGTAGTAAAGTATACTATACAGTATACGGGTAGTAAAGTATACTATTCAGTATACGGGTAGTAAAGTATACTATACAGTATACGGGTAGTAAAGTATACTATACAGTATACGGGTAGTAAAGTATACTATACAGTATACGGGTAGTAAAGTGTACTATACAGTATACGGGTAGTAAAGTATACTATACAGTATACGGGTAGTAAAGTATACTATACAGTATACGGGTAGTAAAGTATACTATACAGTATACGGGTAGTAAAGTATTCTATACAGTATACGGGTAGTAAAGTATACTATACAGTATACGGGTAGTAAAGTGTACTATACAGTATACGGGTAGTAAAGAGTACTATACAGTATACGGGTAGTAAAGTGTACTATACAGTATACGGGTAGTAAAGTATACTATACAGTATACGGGTAGTAAAGTATACTATACAGTATACGGGTAGTAAAGTGTATACAGTATAAGTATACTATACAGTATACGGGTAGTAAAGTATACTATTCAGTATACGGGTTGTAAAGTATACTATACAGTATACGGGTAGTAAAGTATACTATACAGTATACGGGTAGTAAAGTATACTATACAGTATACGGGTAGTAAAGTATACTATACAGTATACGGGTAGTAAAGTGTACTATACAGTATACGGGTAGTAAGTAATACAGTATAGTAGTAAAGTATACAGTATACGGGTAGTAAAGTACAGTATACGGGTAGTAAAGTACACTATACAGTATACGGGTAGTAAAGTACACTATACAGTATACGGGTAGTAAAGTACACTATACAGTATACGGGTAGTAAAGTACACTATACACTATCCGGTTAGTAAAGTACACTATACAGTATACGGGTAGTAATGTACTATACAGTATACGGGTAGTAAAGTATACTATACAGTATACGGTAGTAAAGTATACTATACAGAATACGGGTAGTTAACTTTCTCGGTCAAACATTATAAATAGACCTAGTATTAACCTTATAAGTACAATTTCCCACAAGACATTGTATTCACCCAGTGATTGTGTGTAGAGAATGAAATTACGGTAGGTGAGGTAATTAATAATGTGAACAATGTATGGTCAATGTTACAATACCCTACTTGTAGTCTACAAGTTCTGAAACTCCCCTTACCTATCATAACGAGAGTGGTGGAGACGTGTTTGTATGTGGTTTGAAATGTCAGATTCGTTTGGGGGTGCAGAGTGGAGTTTGGATTACTACTTAGAGGGGCATTGTAGTCGCCGGGTTAAAGTTTGTGCCAGCGGAATCATGGCTTGGTTGTTCAGGGGCCGTTGTAGTCGCCGGTTAATAATCTAGAAGTTCTGCAACTCCCCTGACCTCACCTAAGCAAACTAACACAACCTATAAGTGTTACCTATATTAGGTAATCGTATGAAATATTACAGAACTCGGTAACGAATGAAGACAAGAAGGTGTGATGGATTAACTATCCACTATTTAGACAATAGTTTAAATATATTTGCGCACCATTTTTAACTTTTTAGAAATGTAAGTTATATTTCTTATTTTGAAATATAGGATTCAGGTTTTATACACTCCTATGAGCAGGTTCAAGCGCGACATGATACAAGATCTATACACTTCTATGTGCAAGATAAAGCATAGTATGACCAAATGCGAATATACAGTATATACTTACAACAAAACTCTGTTCGGCGGCCGTAATCGCGGGAGAGAGAGAGAGAGAGCCGGCGGCGGAAATTTCACCACGATGGACGAGTGGAACACCTCGAAGATGTGTCCTCGTTGCTAGGTACGGGCCTCCCTTCCGAAGGCTGTTACCTAAGAATATCTCGCATTGGCTCAAAGCACTAGCCGGTACCCTGTACAGATGAACGAAGCACTAGACGATACCCTTATGAACGAAGCACTAGACGGTACCCAGTCCAGATGGGCAAAGCACCTAGACGGTACCCTGTCCAAATGAACGAAGCACTCGACGGTACCCTGTCCAGATGAACGAAACACTAGATGATACCCTGCCAGGTGAACGAAACAATAGACGGCACCGTGCCCTAATGGAAGACGCACTAGACGGTACCCTGCCATTAACGAAAACAATTATATACAGAATTTTCCGCACATGGAGAGCCAATAATTTAAGCCCCTATTCACATTATGGACAGGCCAGTTGCAGGATGACGCTCCCTAAGAAGTCTCTAACCTCTGGTACCCCAAGTAAGGGTTCCGCCATACTGCAGCAATTAGTATTACGGACAGGCCATTTGCAAAAGTATTTGTGGAAACTTTTTCACATACAAAGCTTGACCTAGGTGTATACAACGTAATATACGAAGCATTGATTAGATGACCGACACACTAAACGAAGAGTTGGGGGAGGTACATTTTCCTGTGAAACGCCTTTGAACATTGCCTCAGCCGTCATCGAGAAATGATGGAGTGTCACTCTTCGAACAATTTAGCTTTCTCGAGAAAAAAAAATTGTTCGTAATTTGTCCACAAAAGGTTTCACATACAACAATTTAGACCCTCCCCCACCCCAGAAAAGGTTCAGCGCCAACTCAAGTCGAATAGCAGATTTTATTGTTGGTGAGTCGTCTGCCTGGGGTTGTCGGAGCTCTCGAATCGAAGTATTTCCGATCGCTCCCAAAGCCCACCAACTCACGTTAGACAGCAGAAGATCGCCTAAAATTAATGTTTGTGTGAAAATACACGAACATATGTTTTTCATGAAAGATAAATTTTTCGAAGTGCGACTCTCCATCATTTTTCGATGGCGGCTGAGGAAATGTTCGAGGGCGTCTCACAGGCAAATTTACCTCCCCCAATGATTCATATAGTGTGTCGTTTACACCTAGGTCATGCTTCGTATAGTACGTCGTAGAGTATCTCTGCCCAGAGATTGGTCCATAGAGTACCTATTATGACCTAGAGGCGAAAGAAGACGCCACAAATCTGTAAATAGGGATCCGCACGTTCGAGAGATGGCAGCACGATCACAATGGGAGGGGAGGGTCCCCACAAAGACATTATATTGACTATCCTCGGTCCCATTAATTCACGCTTTCGCCTCCAGGTCATATGTACTCTATGGATTGGTGTACCTGCGAGGTGTGAAAAATTTGAACAATATTTTTTTTGGAGAGAGAGATTTTGGAGAGAGAAAAGATTTTCGGTGAGGTACGCCATCGCACATTTCTCCAAGATTTATCGATGTCTGTCGCATGACAATGACGCTGGTCATTGTTTCCTCTCACTCAAGTTACCAAAAGATTGGTCTACCTGCGAGGTCTGCGTTCGTTGCTCTGAGAGGAATAATGACCAGCGTCGTCGAAGATGATATTTCAATATAAAGAGTCCAATGTAGCCCAGAAACTCTTCCCAGATTCGACTACGTCGTCGCTAACATTACAGAGAGGCTTCCAGGTGGAAAAAAACAAAAATGTGTAAACAATTATATAATGATTTTCAATACAACAAAGATTATGTAATAGTTGTTTTTATTTCCTAACCGGCTATATTTTTGTCAACTGGCTAAACCATATGTCAGACCCAGAATTCTTCCGCAGGAGCGGTCAGGAAGAAGAACCCAAAGTTACACAGTCAGAGCGACATATTTCGACGTGTCTTCTCCCTCCCTCCCTCACTGAATGTGGGGGCAGCCCTGTATGAGCGGAGCACGGGTTAGAAGTCGTTTGAGAGACTGGGTTTGGGTGGGGGAGCAGTGTTGTGTATATGTTGTGTATTCTATTCCAGGCGGAGCGATATTGTAGATGGACAATTGGCCGCTCCTCAATCTTGAGGGGTTGGCTTGCAATGATCTGTGTAATTCACCTGCCTCGGTTATTGTTTTTGGAGTGAACACTATTGGGTGTGATTCATTCGGGCTTGCCTATGATTTAGCAGCTCTATACCCCTATGCTGATGTGTACAGAGAGAGAGACGCAATCTATCCAGAGCCGTACGCAATGATAGAAAGTCTCCCGGAGACAACATTCCCCGAGTGAGGGTCCCTTACAGTGGTTCACCTAAACTAGTTACACTCGTTACTCAGTTTGGGATTGGTGGCCCCATTGAACATAATGAAGTTGGTCAGTATCATGTGGAATCATCGAATGATATACATTTCGCAAAAGGGTTAGAAAGAGACACTGTGGAAAATAGACGTCTCTTCTTCAAAGAATGTGTTAAAAAGTTAGCTATTTGGGCTACGGAACTGGAGCAAGGGTCCCATATATATATTCCAGCTGGTGTTGGGATGTCAGGACGATATGAAAATATGGATGAATGGAATGAACATTATCTCCCACCGCTTCAGCAGTTGGCTGTGAACCAATGTTAGAGATGTTTAGGGAATATTACTTGACTCAGGTCAGTCCGTAAGGAGTACGGACGGGATATTTTTGCTTGATTTGGGCATAGTCATTAAAATATTTGAGCTATCCATTTTTTGAGTGCATATTGGAAATCAAATCAAATTATAATTCCATTGCAAAGTTTTGGTAAAGCTTACTCTATTTCTGCCTGTTTTATGGATAGGATAATTCCTTAGGAAACATCATCTTGCAACTGGCTTGTCCATAATACTTATATTAGGGAACATTGTAGATAGTGTTCCCCGAGACTTTAACTCCGGAAAGAGTGATCCACTGAGCATCCCTATACCTAAAACAGCCCAGTTTTTTTCCAGATTGGCACTAAAGCTAAATTGTTGGGGGTGACACTCTCGAACATTTCTCGATGTAGGCCTTCGTGGCGATCGGATAGATTTCTATTCGAGAGGCCTCCCAACGACCCTAGCCAGAGGACTCTAATTAACCCACAAAACATATTCCGCTATTCAAAAACGAGACTTCGCTGTGATGTGAAAAAGTGTTAACAATATTTTTCCCCAGAGAGGTATATATTTCGGAGAACCACTCTCCAATTGTTTTCGATGTGGTACCCTGTCTCGTTTCATAACACCTTATAGTGCATCGTCCGTGGATTTTCCTATAAATAAGTACATCTATGTGGAAAGTTACAAAAACAAGGACTCACATAGTACAATTTTATTATTCTTATTAGGCAAAATGTACAAATAATTAATTGATATAGGGTCGAATATGGTCGGAGGCACATGGTAATATAATTTTGCCAGTTGGTCCACATACCAAAGGGTTATTGCATTCAAATTCCAACATTACCTCAAATATCCCTGTAAGTCCATTTGCTCTCTAAAGGGATAAAATATAGTTCTATATTTTGTTTATTTTAATAAAAACAAATGAGAGTGGTCTGCCGAGGTGTTTCTGAATATTTTCTAGAATGCCGAGGGTCATTGGAGGACCCTCGAATCAAAATATATCAGATTGCCACGGAAGCGACGTCGAGAAATGTTCGAGAGTATCTCCCCGAAAAATTAACCTCTTATGAAAAATTTTAACAATATTTGTTTCCTGTTGTGAAAAATCTAAACAATATTTTTTCGAGAGAGGTGAATTTTGGAGGATTAACTTCTTATGAAATATTTGAACAATATTTTTTTTCCAGTTGTGAAAAATTTGAACAATTGAACAATATAGTTTTTGGAGAGAGGTGATTTTTTTTTTTGGGGGGGAGACACTCACGAACATTTCTCGATGTCAGCCTTCGTGGCGATCGGATAGATTTCTATTCGAGAGGCCTCCTAACGACCCTCGGCAGAGGACTCCAAATTTAGCCCTAAAAATATTCCGCTATTCAAAAAAGAGACTTTGCTGTAGTGTGAAATATTTTAACAATATTTTTTTAGAGTAAAATACTGGACCGTCTGTGGTTTTTCCTATAAATAAATACATCTACGTGGAAAGTTACACAAACAAGAAATATAGATATATTGTATATTAGTATATAATTTATATAGAGTAGTACAATTTTATTATTAATTTTATTATTCTTATTTGGCATAAATGTACAAATAATTACTTAAAATAGGATCGGAGAGGTGAGACAATTTTGCCAACCTTACTTCAAACATCCCTGTAAGGCCATTTACCCGTTACCCCATTAAATACTAATACTTGTGTTTGGTTTGCCGTGTTCAAATACCAAATTTAATCGTTTTGTTTATTTTTGTTCTCCTCCCGACTTGATTTGTACTGTCGTTGTATTTCAGTCGTTTTGAATCTACCATAAATAGAGTTCTTTCTTTCTAGGTAGAGTTTCATTACATTCGAATCAATTTCCCGTCTCCCTATATCTTTTCGGGGGAATTTACCCATTAAATGCTTCACATCCTCATATATAGTCGGAATCGTTTGAATTGGCAATGATGGCATTTTGAAAATTTTGACAGATCCATGATTTATCAATTTTGAAGTCTTCTTGACGATGGAAATTGTCGATGCTTCTCTGATCGACCCCTCCAGGGCTGCTTGGTTCATCTGCATCTGTGATCCTGCACTTTCTATGATGGTTGGTGTAGGCCTAACTGGCGAAAAAGGCCCTTGCTCATCCATAAGAGTCGTTGCCTCACTAATGGACCCCTGGAGAACCGCAGACCTTGATCCACAGACCGAAACTGACAAGGTTGATTCATATCTGAAGAGTAAAAAACTATATATATATATACATATATATACAGTATATATAAAGTTGCTCAGTATATGTTATAATAGTAATTATTATTATTATTATTATTATTATTGTTATTTCCAAATATTAATCACACTATAATAATATTTAATAATAGTATTGCAACTATATAGATTTCAATTAAATATAAGTAATACATATATAACTTACACATCGTCCTCCTGAAGTGTTGTCACTTCGCTAACGGATCCGTGCAGCACTGCAGACCGAGATCCACAGCCTGGAACTGAAGATCCGTGTTTTGATGCAGATGACGTACGGTACTCCTGAATTGTAGTCACTTCGCTACCGGATCCTTGTAGCACTGCGGACAGAGATCCACAGTCAGGAACTGACAGAGTCCCATCATCCAAGGGTACATTACTTAACTGTAGCCTGAAAAGTGTGGGGCAAAAAAATATACATAAGTTGTTATAATGCAAATATAAAGTTAATTGTAGCATGATTTATTAGTATACAATAATTCCCTAAATACACAAAAACTTAGGATTTTGTTTTCAAAATGTTGTGTACTTACCTGGGAGGAACGTATTCTGAAGGACCGGCAAGAGGACAGGCCGCACTTACATCCTGTGAAGGCTTTGAAGGGTGTGACATTCTAGCGTCCTCCCCAAGCTCAATTAATGGCAAGCCATGCTTTTTCCTGAAAGAAGATAGAAATGCCTACTGTTTGTATTCTCACTATATTTCTCCTGAAACAAATTTAACCCTTTATCTGGCAAATGGCCTTACAGGGATATATGAGGTAAGGTAGGATTTTTAATGCAATAACCCCCTGGCATGTGGATTAACTGACAAAATTATATTACCTTGTGTCTCTCACCTCTCAGACACCAATTCGAGTAATTATTTGTACATTTTGCTAAATATAAATAATACAAATGTAAAGTTTCTGTATCAAAGTATTATTCACACTGCAATAATATTTAATAATATTATTGTATATATTTAAATTAAATGTAAGTCAAGTAATAAACTTACACATTGTCCTCCTGAAGTGTTTTCACATCGCTAAATGATCCTTGCAGCACTGCGGACCGAGATCCATAGGCTAGAACTGAAGATCCGTATTTTGATGCAGATGGTGTATGGTCCTCCTGAATTGTAGTCTCCTCCTGAATTGTATTCACTTCACTAATGGATCCTATCAGTAATGCGGACAGATATCCACAGTCTGGAACTGACAGAGTCCCATCATCCAAGGGTACATTAGTTGACTGTCGCCTGAAAAGGGTGGGGCAAAAAATATACATAAGTTGATTTAGGGCAAATATAAAGTTAATTGTAGCATGATTTATTAGTATACGATAATTCCCTAAATACACGAAATACTTTGATTTTTTTCTTCACATTGTGTGCACTTACCTGGGTGGAACGTATCCTGAAGGGGCAGGAAGAGGACAGGCCGCACTTACATCCTGTGAAAGCTTTGAAGGGCGTGACTTTCTGGCATCCTCTCCCAGTTCCATTAATGGCAAGCCATGCTGTTTCCTGAAAGATTATAAAAATGCCGGCTGTTAGTATTCTCACTATATTTCCTCTGAAACAAATGTAATCCTTTTGCGGGCAAATGACCTTTGAGGAAGGTTGGAATTTGAATGCAATATCCCTCTGGCATGTTTACCAACTGGCAAAATTATATTACCGTGTGTCTCTCACCTCTCGGACCCCATTTTAATGAAGCATTTGTATATTTTGCCAAATAAAAATAATAAAATTGTAACTTTTATGTAAGCCTCATTAACACCTACCCTGATGCTGCATCACAACGTAGATCCTTCAGACTGTTTACAACTCTGTTTCCAGTAGTCCTGCGATTTGTGAAGTCGTAGTAATTTCTGCATGTTATCATGCTGTGGCAGGCCAAGTTTGCAAGGGCTTGTCTGTTGGCAAGCGTATCCTCATCTTTGAGGGCAGCTGTGCATGTCGTAGCTTCCGGCTGCCCACTCTCCCAACAATACCTGCCCTCAGTCCCATCTTGGCAATGATCTTCCCTACATTTTCTATTGAGAGTTGAGAGCAACATTGGCCATCGGTGTTGTTGCCTTGCCGATTCACAAAAAGCTTACATTTTGGCCTTACAAATGTGGCAACTATTGGGCGATAATATTTCATGTACGCCTCAAGAGCAGCTGCCTCTGTATTGCCTAAGTATAAGATGCAGGGGTCTTTGGACCCCGTTTTGTGTCGTGCTACCTGTATGCAAGTTACATTTCTGCCATCTTCGACTTCTGTTGATCTTCCTTCGTATTCGCCGATTGTAAATTCAGTAAACTCCTGATTTCTTCGTAGGCATCGAACGGACAGTCTCACAATCAGTGCATCTCGCAAGCTGACAAAATCTTGTTTTATAAGTGGCTTTGCTGGTGCACGTCCATCGTGGATTAATGATGCCGCATTGTTTATGGGAATTTCAACAGCATCATTAGTTTCCAGGAGATGTACATCTTCCATTGCCAAAATTGCGGCCTCATTTTTCTGTTTACGGTGTTCTTTCTGTCCTACCTCTTCCGTGCCAAAGTATTCTGTGGAAGGAAATAGGACATAACACAATAAATAGTTGTACAACTCGTGGAATCACTTTTAGAAATATATAAAACGAAAATATGAAACATTCAAATAATTACTCGATAACATTATTAACATTATACTTACTTTTTGCTTTGGCGACAGCTCGCCTGACCCCTAGGAGAGTTTCTGTTACTTGGAATTGTTGATTCTCAGTTTCCTTGAGAAAATTGAGAGCATGCAGACAGGAGTCTGTCATCATTCTAAGTGTGCTCGCGGAGAGGGTTTCAGAGCGTGCCATTATTGATCCTCCGGTCATGACAGCTTCCCGGGTGAGCTGAATTATCTTAAGCCCCCCAAAGGGATTTCTCGCAAATTCCTCCTCTGTTCCGCGTGGCCCAAAGAGTGCATCTCTTAGAAGACGTCTTTTTTCTTGACTGTCACTGTTTTCATAGGTTGGGTGTCCTCTAGGTAAGCCTCGTACTCCTTAAAGAACATTTTGATGTGGTCATTCTCCGTGATAGCTATGGTGCCAGCTACTATGGGTACATCCTCAACTTCGGCAGGTGACGTTGCTTTTTTTTCTGCAAAATAGTTCAATGTTAATGTGAAATATGTCTAATTAATGATTCAAAATATATACAATAAAAGTTGTACTGTTTTAGTTGGCATGTAATTATTTACAAATGCATTACAAGGTTTCTTTACTTTGAAGTGAATTGCTTTTATTGCTTTAATGTTTGGCCTATTATTAAGAAAATAATTGAATTATGGAAAGCAAACCTTACGTACGTGTCTGAGGAGTTCCTGGTATTCCATGGAGTCTTTGTTTTTTTTGTTAACATTTCTTAAGTGCATATCGATCCGTTTAACTGATTTTGAGCAGAAGGGACAATCATATAGTTTTTTTTTTTTTTGCATTTCTTGGTGGCAGGGACCTTTTCCTAGAGAACCTACTCGCTGCAGCCAAAACATTCTCTCTATCGTCGTTAGTTAGGTACGAGTGTCAAATGCCCATGTGATTCAGTAGGTTGACCGATTCGCTGTAGCAACCGGCGACTGGGCATGGTCTGCCAGGTGTCTTTGTTGTCTTGCAGATCACTCTGGGATATTTACGATTTCAGCCATTGTTTGCATTTAGAAGCTTTCTTGCACACTGCCACTGCAAGAGTGTAGTATTTTTTTCTCGGTCTTTCTTTTTCTTCAGTTCATCTAGTTCTGTTGTGTTCTTTTCTATTTCGTGGTCGTATAAACGGT